>CM042013.1:53673364-54889470 GCA_023525715.1 Cichorium intybus | reverse complement strand
TGGGTATTTAAAATATGTATGTCTGAAAACACATCAACCGCTAAAATCACAATTTCCGGATCTATACCAGCTGGAAAAAAAAGAAAGACTGCAGAATCAACGAGAGATTGACGACAAATGGGACTGCAGAATCATCTGATGGTTTTTTCTATGTCCACAATGTTCGTTGGATGTTAGATAAAGCATCGGCTCCTTCACCCTCGTCATTGGTTATTGACCGGCTTCATGTTATCCCGACTAATGTATTGTGTTGTATTTGGAAGGCAAATTTAGGGCGTCTACCGTCCTCATATGAACTGGCGAAACGTGGTATTATCCCAGACTCCTTACCTTGTACACAATGCATAAATGGCGTAGACGATATATCCCACATATTTTTTAACTGCCCCTTTGCTAGTAAAGTTTGGAAGATGATTTTTGAATGGTGTAACATTGATGTACAACATTGGTCATCCATTGGAGACATGGTGAGCTTCGCAAAAACCTGGGGAAGATGCTTGAAGAAGAGAAAAGTAATGATAAGTATCTGTTAAGGTACTTGTTGGTGGATTTGGAAATCAAGATGCAACAGGAGATTTAACGCTGCTCCATTGTCCACGGCGAGGTTGGTTGATTCTGTGAAATCATCAACGTTCAATTGGTTTAAATATAGAGGGGATGTTAAAAACATTAATTGGTCTGATTGGATCATGAATCCATTGTAACTGTTAGTATTTTTCTCCTGTGTTGTTTTTGTTTGTACTTTGCCCATCTATCCACTTGCTAGATGTGGCTTTTTTAATATATATTCGCCAGTTCCAAAAAAAAAACCTAATTGCATCCTCAAATACCGAAAAAGTTTCAATGCATAAAAAACCAACAAAATTTAAGATATTTAAATTTCATTCATAAAATGAATTTCATTCGTAAAATGAATTCCGTTTTCTAGTAAAAATTTAGAACATAATACTAAACAACTCAAAATTCCATTCGTAAAATGAATTTTGGATTTGACCCACAAACACAACCTAAAATGAAACCAGTGAACACCTCAAAAGCCCATGATTTTTTTACAGTTAAATCAAAATCAGTTTATAAGTAGTAAAGTAAAATTCTGAATTGAAGAGTAAATCATGAACAGAAGAATCAAAGAGTAAAGAACTAAAAAAATAGAGGAATTTCATCATTAAAAGTAAAATTACCTAAAGGTTTTCCACTGCAATAGTTAAAGTTTCAGTTTGCAATGGAATGCATCAATTTAAAGTTTCTTAAGCCCCAAAACTGCATATTAATAAGTTTAAACACATATAACCCACATAACAGAGAGATAATACAAGACAGAAATATTCAAAGTAGATTAGACAAACATGTCAAAGACCAGAATCGGAGATGATGGAGGATTATGGGAACTTACAGCTTCTTAGTTGTTATCGAGAAATTTCAAATTGAAAACAGCCCCAATTCATAATTTTCTAGACTCGAATTTACGGTTTTTGAATTTCAAAAATCTTGCAATTGCAACAGTTCTCCTTGAATCGTTCCAAAATGTTTTTCAAATATTTAACACGAAGAACTTAAAATCAAAAATCAAAATCCAAACCCAAACTTGAAAATCTTTAACAGCATAGAGAAGACAGGGGAAGAAAATAGAGATCAGCAGTTGTGAAATCACTTTACATTTCTCGTAGATCTCTTTTCTTTCTCGAGTTCATGCATAATGTAGTTGTGAAACGCATTGGTAAAGAAACTTGAGAAAGCATGGATGTATGGGGAAGAGGCGAAATGGTCGATCAGCAGATAAAAAAAGATGGTTACCGATGGATTCCGAGATTTAAGGTACCTACCATCTTCACCTCCTCCAGCTTCTATACCTCATAATGTCGAACACAATGACACAAAACCCACATCAAAACATCCCGATTTTTCTTAAAAAGCCTACTATTCAATAGCAATAAGTGAAAGAATAAATAGCAAGACGGAAGAGGGTGAAGGCAAACCTTACGCAACCTGCTGTATTTCTCAAACATCTCTTTTACGAAGCCTACAAAAGTTTTGAATTAAGCAAATTAAAATTCAACTCAAAATCCATAACATTCAATTTTATTGATAATAACTTCAATAAACAATCTGCCGATTCATCAGTTCATCAATTTTGTCTCTAGGAAGCCTGTTTACGTTTAAATCCAAGGCCAGATCAATACATGACCTTCAATCTACCTTTTGATAGAGTCGTAGCAGCGATCTAAACATCGTGTAAATGTAAACATTGAAGTTAACAAGAAGATGGGTGGTGCGATGTGGATGTCGTAGCCAAGGCGGTAGTGGCGAGTGACATCTAAGAAAGGGAATGGTTTAATAGTGGAATTAGGGTTTCTAAATAAATAGATAGTGCATTCCGGAAGATTGATAACATTATGCCGATTTTAGTGGTAATCAACCAAGAATCTCGGCT
This sequence comes from Cichorium intybus, assembly GCA_023525715.1. Lineage (NCBI taxonomy): Eukaryota > Viridiplantae > Streptophyta > Magnoliopsida > Asterales > Asteraceae > Cichorium > Cichorium intybus. The sequence continues at coordinate 54,887,039 of CM042013.1, read as the reverse complement.
GATATATCGTGAAATTAGATGGAACGGCAGTTAGGATCAGTGAACCTTCCGTCAATAAGCGGGACTATATGTACAGAAATATGGATGAAATATAGCTAGGCGGGAAAATGTTTTTTGCGTAAACGTGGGATGGTCACGTGGCAAAATAGACTCTTAGAATAGAGCCATGTAGCAGTAAAATGTTTCTTTCATTATGAAGTATATATATATATATATATATATATATATATATATATATATATATATATATATATATATATATATATATATATAAAAGCGATCGGGTGATGACTTTTCTTAAAGTGAGGACTCGTGATGACACCTTAAAAGTTTGAAAAAAAATAAAAAATATATAAAGAATAAAATGGATCATAGTACTATATTGGAAAAAAAATTGAAAAAAAACTTTTGGATCATTATTTTTTTATAATGAACTAATGATCCAAAAAATAAAAAACAAAAAAATTGGATCATTACTGTTTTTCAATGATCCAAATTTTTTTTGATAATACTCATCGGAACATGACCCTTATATATATATATATATATATATATATATATATATATATATATATATATATATATATATATATATATATATATATATATATATATATATATATATATATATATATATATATATATATATATATATATATATATATATATATATATATAAAACGAAAATATCAAATTATTGCCTTTTTTAAGAACTTCCCGCTTGAAGAACAATGAAGCAAGTGACTTTTAATTCAAAGATTAAATGGCATAAATCAAGTTTCTACATATAAATTACTGACTTTTTAAAAAATTAACACAATATTGCAGATTCTACATTAGGGATGTGCAAATGGTCCTCGGAACCGAGCCCAAGCCCAAGAATCGAGGAACCGGACCCAAGATAAGGAACCGACCATGTTACTTGGTCGGTACTAGGTTCGTATATTTGGCTTAATTCGGTCTTGGTCTTTCTTGGTCTTGGTCGTTCCGTATTGTCGTGTTCTCGGGTAAGGAACCGACCGAAATTTAAAAGACATTAAGATTATAATGTAGACCTTTAAAATTTTTACGCTTCGTCCTGCTCGGGTAAAACCCGACCAAACCTGAGCAAACCCATACCCGAACCCAAGACCAAGTCCCATAGATTGGTCGGTCCTCGGTTCCATTGAATGTCTTCCCTCGGTCTCGGTCCGGCTCGGGTTCGGTCCTGGTTGGGTCGGTTCCAGGACCACGGTCACCCCTATAGGACCACGGTCACCCCTATTCTACATCATTTAGATTAAATCTTTGATTTTTTTTTTCTACAGGAACTAAAGTCAACGAAAATCATGCCCACAAATCCCTAATTTAAGACTAAATTTTATTAAATATAAATAGTACTTCTAAACTACAAACCAAACAAACATAAACAAATCAAATTCAGTTTCAAATAATCAAACTCAAATTTTGGTCAAATTGAAGATATTTAAGAATATTGATTAACTGATTGAATGCTCAGAATCGAAAAACTTGATGTGTGGTTTAACAAACCAATCGGCGAACTCGAGAAGCCATATATCACAATTTAATTTCATAATTATTGAAATTACAGAAATCATAGCTAATATCTGCAGTTGGATATAACGATTTGTAAGTCGATGTGGAAGGCCTTTCAGTTTTTACATTTTCGTAATACGCTCCTGAAGGCTGAAACTATTTACGACCTGAAAATTATAATGGGCTAATTTAAAATTTGGCCCATGAATTTTTGGGCCCAGTGGTGCAATCGTAAGTGGTTTTCAAGAAACGGGTTCATAATTTAGCTATCCACAAAAGTGGACCGGTTTCTTTTAACCAGTGAAATAAACCGAATTGGTTTTTCCGTAACGTGTTCGACTATAGTTGAATTGTCGGTTTTGCTGTGGTTTTCTTAGTTCTGGAAAACCGACTTTTAACCAGTTTTTAGTGACCGTTAATTAACACGAATGTCCAATCATATTCTAGCTGTTTATGACCTTTTTAAAGTCTAAAAAGACTGCTTTTACCACCCGGCAAAAAGTTCATTAAAAAAGAAGTTGAAATAAGAATATCATATCCAATGATCAAAGTTATTATAAAAATGTTTATCTCATGAAGACGACCAATTTCAAGATTATACTTGCTAGTATTTTTAGTTTCGACGGTTGTATTTTTATATAATTCGAAGTTCAAACTATCTATTTCTTATTTTTTTCATTTTAAAACCAAATATAATATAAATACTTATTTGGTTGGAGTTAAATTTAGGTTATTGTCATTCTTGCCCAATTAACTATTTGCTTTTATCGCATTTGGTCACTAAACATATTTTTGATATTTTAGATACCTAAGGTTAGGGGTCAGGGCGCTGAGCATGCTAAACTATGTCACGTCAGCTTTCAGCATGTTAGCACATGCTGACCAAATTTGGTGGGAGCAGTCAGCATGTGCTAACCATGTTAAACTATTTTTTAAATCTATTTTTTAAATTAGTTATATTATTAAAAACAAATATAAAATTAAAAACTATCATTTCATTAAACTTAAAATCCATTACATTAAAATTAAAAACATAAAATAAAACTTAAAACAAACGAAATTAAACTTAAAAACCGACTAAACAAGCGAAATTAAAAACATAAAATAAAACTTAAAACAAACGAAATTAAACTTAAAAACCGACTAAACAAACGAAATTAAACTACACGCTACTCGTTGATGTGATATCACAATTGCCTTGCCGCATCCCTCTTCATTTCCAACGCGAGTTCGTACTCGAACCTAGTCTTGCCCGATATGTCTTGTTGTATGATTTTTCGCAGCTGCATCTTCTCTTTGATTTTCAAGTTAGCCTCTTTCATTTTCTCAGCATTCTCTTTGATCTTCTGAGCTTCCTTGTATGTCTCAACATTGCCGGACAAAGTGAGTAAATCTTCATGAACACTACTATTTGTGCTAGTACTAGTGGCTTGGCCTTTGCCTCTCTTCTTTCGCTTTGTTCATCACGTCCCATGGGATGTGGTGGATCATAATTGAGGTTGAAGCCAACACTTGGTTCTGATGAGGGGGATTGTGTGGATTCAGATACTCTGTGTTTCTTTGATAAGTGGATAACGAATTGGTCACAATAATCTAGCTCTTTCCACTTCTCGTAATCTTTGACAGCACGCCAAAACACCTCTTGATTAAATTGAGTACCATATTGGGCATGGTACAAGAGCCTCGCTTTAGCCATAACATCGTCACCATTGGCCCCACTTTGCCTTTGCCTCTCTACTTCTGCATGACACCCTTGGAATTCCATGGCACCTTTGTTGCAAGTGCGCCACTTAGAATAAAGTGAACTGGGATTGCGGTACGTGGAACCATTCGTTTACACCAACTCTTCTTCTTCTTCTTCTTATTCGTCTTCTTCTTCTTCTGCTGCTGCTTCTTTGGTTTCTTATTATTCATCATCGGAGTTTTCCTGTTCTAGCCGGCGTGGTGTATTTATTAGAAATTGGGATTCGGGAGCAAATTGGGATAGTGATTCTAGTGGTGGAGACATTTGTTGTGAATACATTTGTGGTGGAGATGGTTGTGTTGGAGATGGTTGTGGTGGAGATGATTGGTGTAACCAATTGTTGACATATTGACGTTGCATACCCCAATTCGGTGCATATTGACCATATGCCATCGAAGGGTCATCCGGTTGAGGAACATAACAACCGGTCGGAGGGGTTGGAATTGATGTAGTGGCGGATTTCTTTTTGGTAGCTTTGGTTGTTTTGGTTGGTTTGGTAGCTTTTCTTTGGCTTGAAGACATGATGAATGAAGATTGATAGTGTTTTTGGAAGAAGAGAGAAGATGATTGTGTGAATGAAAGAGTAGAATGGTAGTGTTTATATAGGGGATGATGTAACGGCTAGTTTTTTATAAAAAAAAAACGGCTAGTTTTTTTATAAAAAAATTTGAATTCTATAGAGGTTTTGGTTGAGGTTTTTAAAAAAATTGGTTGAAAATGGGATTTAAATTTGAGGGTTTGAGGTAGTCATTGGAGAGCCGTTGGAGGCATTGGCGAGCTCGCCCAAATGTTGGCGAGGGTGGTTCAGCGAAGGCGAGGCATGGCGGTGGAGTTGGCGAGCTTGGCGAGGAGGAAGGCGAGGGGCTTGGCGAGGGGCTTGGCGAATTGCTCCCCCCAGCCTAAACTATGAGTTTACCCGTTAAAAAAGAGAACATCACTCTTTTTTTGTTTCTCGGTTTCACCGGTAAAAATTAAATGACATGGCTACATGTGGGACAAAAGACGACCACCTCAACTTCAACATGTATTTTTAATTAAAACTTTTGATTTATTAGTATTATTGTTATTAAGATAAAAATATTAGATATTAAATATTAAATGATTGAGAAGTGTGTGTGTTCTTATACCCTCCCTTACAAATCTAGAACAATAAAATGATATGTGTCCCGGATTTTAAAAACATTTAAAAAAAAGTTATCTTCAAATGCGTCTCAAATCCCCAAGAACTTTATCTTCGGTCCTCATCCATGTTAACATCCAATTTGCTTCTGGGTTTGTTCTTATTATATGTAAAGCCCGGTTTCTCAATTCAAGGATACACCAATTTATTTGATCAAACATAAGTATTATATTGGTGTAAACCCAAAAGATGAGTAACAAGTTACAAAGTTGCATCAAAAGCCTAGTTTAAGTTACAAACTGTATATATATACAACAAGTACTTCAAGTTTTATACAAAAACCGGGACATTGAAAAGTTCAAACAACAATACAACTTCATTCCATAGTCCAAGTCCATTCCAGCTAACCCTCCGTGATGTGTTTTCCATAACCTGCACTACCAGAACCTAACACATACAAAAATAACAAATAATTTATGAGCTTTAAAAGCTCGGTGAGTAATTAGAAATAACTTGTTTATATATATTCCTATTTCTCTTCAAGTTAATCTCAAATGGCTATCTCAGACATTATTGTATCATAACCAACACCACTTGGTAATTCATACTCAACCTTGCTTTATTCAATCAATTCAATGTAGTGTATTTAATCTGTAACAAACATCTCAACAAAATATATAATTCATATAATGATAACTACTCACCTGATGTCGGGTCGGTGTATGATACTCCTGAACCTCGTGTACCGGGCTCCTGTCTAGCCTTGGCTGTAATATAACAGCCCGAGTCAATATTCAAAAGAAATCTCAATCATGCTCAACTCATAATAATCAAGAATTCAAAAGATAGAATGAGTTACAAACAAAAGATAATAACACTATCTTAGTTGTAGCTTCCAATTCTACCATTCCGACTCATCCAACCGAAGAATTACAACACAAACACTCTTTACTAGGTCGGGTTTAAGATTAGAACTCCATTACACACTCTAATCCAAATAAACTTACTCTAATTCATGCTAGTTGAAAGTGGTTCCTCAATACCACTTGGAACCATCTCAATTCAAAGAATTCAACCATCAAATTGAAGCTAAAACAAGGGAGATTACCTTTTGAACCGCAAGATATCAAACCCTAACTTCAATTCTCGAATTACAAGCCTTAATTTCAACCTTGGAGGGTTTAGGGCAAGTTTCTAGGGTTTTAGAGGGAGTTTAGAAGAGTTAATTTTGACCCCAAATGAGAGAAATCCGATTTAAAGAAACAATTCTGAGCGCGTCACACGCCCCGTGTGAGCTAACACGCCCCGTGTGAGCTGACACGCCCCGTGTGGGCTCACACGCCCCGTGTAGGCCTGGAAGGGGGTACTGTCTGCTTCCTGATCAATTCCTACACGCCCCGTGTAGGCTCACACACCCCGTGTGGGTCTGAAAGGGGTACTGTTTGGTTTCATAAGCCTTTCTACACGACCCGTGTGGCTATACACGACCCGTGTAGCTCTGTTTTGACATTTTACAAGTACAAACTTTACTCAATTGGGTTTTTTAACCATCCTAACTCATATAGCAACCTATTTAATCTTAATTACACAAAGATTAACACAAAATCTCTATAAATTAATAATACGGTATTACAAGTTCTTACCCCCTTCAAAAGATTTCATCCTCGGAATCTCTTGAAACAAAAAGGGATACTTTGACCGCATCTCCTCCTCGGCTTCCCAAGTGGCATCCGTATCTCTATGGTGTCGCCATTGCACTTTTACTACTCCAATCTCTTTGTTTCGTAACTTCTTAACCTTTCTATCCAAAATTTGCTCCGGCATCTCTTGGTATCTCAAATTTTTGTCTAATTGGATTCCGGTTAAAGGTACTTGAGTGGACTTGTCATATAATGTTTTTCTGAGATGTGACACATGGAACACATTGTGGATACCCCGCAACTCATCTGGAAGCTCAAGTTTATACGCGATCGCTCCAATTCTCTCTATGACTTGGAAAGGTCCAATGAATCGCGGACTCAGCTTACCTCGTTTGCCAAACCGAATTATTCCCTTCCATGGGGACACCTTCAACATTACCATGTCCCTGACATGGAACTCTAACGGCTTTCTCCTCTTATCTGCATATTGCTTTTGGCGGTTTTGGGCTACTCGCATATGTTCGCGGATACTTTGTATCTTCTCTTCGGTTTCGGCTAAAATCTCTGGTCCCGCTAATGGCTTCTCTCCTGTTTCCGTCCAACAAGTTGGGGTTCGGCACGGTGCACCATACAATGCTTCAAAAGGAGCCATTTGTATGCTGGAATGGTAAGTGTTGTTGTAGGCAAACTCCACTAAAGGCAGGTGATCTTCCCAGCTGCCTCCGAAATCAATTATACAAGCTCGGAGCATATCTTCTAATGTCTGTATCGTCCTTTCTGACTGTCCATCTGTCTGAGGATGATAAGCAGTGCTCAGCAAAGCTTTAGTGCCAAAATGTTTCTGAAAACTCTGCCAGAAATGTGAAGTGAAACGACTATCTCTATCTGAGACTATAGAAGTCGGCACTCCGTGTCGTCTCACCACTTCTCTAGTATAAATCTCGGCTAGCTTTGACACTTGATAATCTTCTCGGATCGGAATGAAATGAGCAGACTTTGTCAACCTATCAACAATCACCCAAATTGAATCATATCCTCGTGGAGTTCGAGGCAATTTTTTGATGAAATCCATAGTGATATCATCCCACTTCTTCATTGGTACTGGTAAAGGTTGTACTGCTCCATATGGTTTTTGATGATTAGCTTTTACTTGAAGACATGTCAAACAGTTCTCCACAAATCGTCCCACATCTTGCTTCATACTAGGCCACCAGTAATACGGCTTTAGATTATGATACATCCGTGTACTACCAGGATGAACCGAATATCTAGTACAGTGAGCATCCTCTAGCAATAACTGTCTCGCCTCGCCATGTCTCGGAACCCAAACTCGCCCTTGGAAAGTCTTGATTCCTTGTGCATTTTCCACCAGTTTCTCCACATAACCAATCATCCTCTCTTTCTTCAAATCATTAGCTTCGCCTTGGCATCTACGTATCACCTCCGGTAATCGACTCACAATCCGCATTCGAGCCGATACGACTCGAATAGGCGGCTCTTTACGGCTTAACGCATCCGCCACCACGTTAGCTTTACCGGGATGGTAAAGTATTTCACAATCATAATCTTTTAGTAGATCCATCCACCGTCTTTATCTCATATTTAACTCCTTTTGATCGAATAATATTTCAGGCTTTTGTGATTTGTGTAAATCTGGAACCGTACGCCATAAAGATAGTGTCGCCACATCTTCAATGCAAAGATTATCGCTGCCAACTCTAAATCATGCACCGGATAAGCTTTCTCGTGTGATTTGAGTTGTCGAGACGCATAAGCGATTACTCGTCCTCTTTTCATTAACACACATCCGAGCCACTCAGAGAGGCATCGCTGTAGAGAACAAAATCTTCGCCGCCTTGCGGTAAGGCTAACACCGGAGCTTTACACAAGCTATCTCGTAATTGTTCAAACACTGACTGTTGCGCCTCAGTCCAATTGAACTTCTCCGCCTTCTTTGTCAATTTGGTTAGGGGTGTAGCAATTCGGGAAAAGTTTTCAACGAATCGCCGATAGTAACCTGCTAACCCCAAGAAACTGCGAACCTCCATCGGACTCTTTGGTGGCTCCCAACTCATTACAGCTTCGATCTTTGTTGGGTCTACCTTTATATCGTCTTCATTTATCACATGGCCGAGAAATTGAATTTCCCGTAACCAAAACTCACACTTCGAAAATTTTGCATATAACTTTTCCTTACGGAGAAGATCCAACATTTGTTGTAAATGGAATCTATGCTCGTCTCGACTTTTTGAGTAAATCAAAATGTCGTCGATAAATACAATTATGAATTTATCGAGAAAGGGACGACAAATTCGATTCATCAAATCCATAAAAGCATCTGGAGCATTAGTCAAAGCGAATGGCATGACTAAGAACTCGTAATGGCCATACCTCGTGCGAAAAGCTGTCTTCGGAATATCAACTTCTTGTACTCTCAGTTGGTGATAACCGGATCTCAAATCAATCTTGGAAAAATACGTGGCTCCGTGTAATTGATCAAACAAATCATCAATCCTCGGCAACGGGTAACGATTCTTTATAGTAATCTTGTTGAGCTCTAGATAGTCTATACACATTCTCATAGAACCATATTTCTTTTTCACGAAAAGTATAGGCGCACCCCACGGAGACGAACTCGGACGAATGAATCCAAGTTCCAATAACTCTTGCAACTGTCTCTTTAATTCCTCCATCTCGGAAGGTGCAAACCGATAAGGTGGTCGAGCTACCGGTTTCGCCCCCGGTACTACATCAATTACAAACTCAACCTGTCGGTCTGGTGGTAAACCTGAAAGGTCATCTGGGAATACATCGGGATAATCACCGACTATTTCTACTTCTTCAATTTTGGGAAGTTTTGATTCGGCACTAATCACATGTGCCAAAATCAATTCACCTCCTTTTTCCAAATATCTCCGAGCCGTCGCTAATGATACTATCGGCACCTTTCGGGAACGTCGTTCACCTCGTATCAAAATTCGGGAACCACTCGGCGTTTTTATTGAAAGTGTTTTCTCATGACAATCCATTTGACCTCTATTATCATCCATCCAATCCATCCCGACTATCACATCAAACTCATAATTAGTAATCGGCTTCAGATCAATAAGGTACACAATCCCATAGATCACAAGCCTACATTATTCATAATGACTCTTTACAAAAACACATCTCCCATCCGCTACATCTACTATCACTTTTTTACGTAAATCGACTAACGAGATATCTAACTTAGTAGCAAAGGACACCAATATAAAAGACACAGATGCACCAGAATCAAAAAGTACTCGCGCTTGACAAGAGTTCAAGCTAAAAATACCTGTGATAACATCGGTTTGATTTCGAGCCTCATTGACAGTTAGCTGAAAAGCTCTCGTTTTCACATGCCTGCCGCCTCTATCTCTCCGCTCGTCTCGATCTCGACCTCCTCCTCGTCCGGTCTTTTGGAAATCTCTTTGTGATTCGGACTTCATCTTCGGACAATCAGGGCGAATATGTCCGCTTTCTCCACAATTAAAACAAACAGGACGGCTTTCAGTACACTAACGGGCAATATGTCCCGTCTTTCCACATTGAAAACAGACTGATGGTGGGGTATGGGAATCACATTCTCCTGTATGCTTTCGTCGGCATTTCTTACACCACCTCTCCTCGTTTTTCTTCGACTCTCCACAGAATTGAGAACCCGTGTTAGTTGATCTCTGTGTATTTTCTCCAACTCTACTATCCCATTTTCTTTTCGGCCCAACACTTTCCCTTTCAATTCTTCTCTCCTTTTCTTGTCTCTGTAATTCCCTTTCTCTTATTCTTGCCGCCTCCGCAACCTATTGATACGTAGTATACCTGGAACCTTGCAAAAACTCCCGAATCTGGGTCTTTAAACCCCACATGTAACGATCCATTCTACGTTCTTCAGTATCTACTTGATGGTTCGCGAATCTCGCATTCTCATTAAAGTCTAACGTATATTGTTGTACCGTTCTCGTCCCTTGTTGTAATTTCAGGAACTCCTCCTCTATACCCTTCATGGCATTATTAGAACAATAATGTTCCATGAATTTCAATTTAAACTGTTCCCAACTCAACGTAAGCGCCAGGCTTTCTCCAACTTCCATACACGTATTCTCCCACCAAAACTGGGCATCCTCTTTCAGTAAGTTTGTTGCAAATTCAACCTTATCGACCTCATCGCATTTACTCGTACGAAACATCTTTTCAACATGTGTCAGCCAATTTCTGGCTGCTATGGGATCATCCTTCCCATAGAAATCATACGGTTTGCACTTTTGAAAAACATCGTAAGTGCATTTTCTCACCTTCTCTGGTACTCTGGCTCCACTCGTCTCAGTAAAGATCTCCCCATGATCCTCCCTTTGCTCAGGTTGGATCGATGGTTGTCCTGAAGGACCTCCAGTTGTAGCCTCCGCCTGAGGCTTTAAATAAGTAGGTAACATATCTTTAAGCGCCTTGACTACCTTAGCCGTAATCATGGCTTGCATATTACTCGGTGTCTCGGGAGGTCGCTCTCCCTCGGGTTGACGCTCTCCTCCCGAATCTCGTGATCTTGATTGATCTCTGGGAGGATCACTTCGCTCTTTTTCCTTTCCAGTACTCATCTCAACTGAAAAGAAAATTTAACTCATTTAGTATTCGCAACCATAATACTCAATATGATTGTGAAATCAACTCAATTCATATGCTACCATAATACTCAATATGGTTGCATAATCAACTCGTTTGATACACCACGAAGGATAGCTTATCGGGACTCTTTGGGACTCTCCATCTCACTGGTTTAAGTCTAAACCCATCTCAAGGTTTAATTCCCTTAAACCACAGCTCTGATAGCAACTTGTAAAGCCCGGTTTCTCAATTCAAGGATACAACAATTTATTTGATCAAACATAAGTATTATATTGGTGTAAACCCAAAAGATGAGTAACAAGTTACAAAGTTGCATCAAAAGCCTAGTTTAAGTTACAAACTGTATATATATACAACAAGTACTTCAAGTTTTATACAAAAACCGGGACATTGAAAAGTTCAAACAACAACACAACTTCATTCCATAGTCCAAGTCCATTCCAGCTAACCCTCCGTGATGTGTTTTCCATGACCTGCACTACCAGAACCTAACACATACAAAAATAACAAATAATTTATGAGCTTTAAAAGCTCGGTGAGTAATTAGAAATAACTTGTTTATATATATTCCTACTTTTCTTCAAGTTAATCTTAAATGGCTATCTCAGCCATTATTGTATCATAACCAACACCACTTGGTAATTCATACTCAACCTTGCTTTATTCAATCAATTCAATGTAGTGTATTTAATCTGTAACAAACATCTCAACAAAATATATAATTCATATAATGATAACTACTCACTTGATGTCGGGTCGGTGTATGATACTCCTGAACCTCGTGTACCGGGCTCCTGTCTAGCCTTGGCTGTAATATAACAGCCCGAGTCAATATTCAAAAGAAATCTCAATCATGCTCAACTCATAATAATCAAGAATTCAAAAGATAGAATGAGTTACAAACAAAAGATAATAACACTATCTTAGTTGTAGCTTCCAATGGCATGTTATCTCATATGAAATTCCTAGATCTTTTGAGATTCATTAAACTTATAGTCTCAAATTAAAGTGCCGGTAAACTACACACGCTCAATCAATAACCATAAACCCGAATTGCCACATCATTTTTCACCTATAGTCTCAAATTAACGTGTCGGTTAACCACACACACTCCATTTATAGACCATAAGGAAATGATGTGTGCTTTCATGGATTAGCATACATTTTCACATTTCCCTATTTATTTAAACAAAATTTTTTTGGATAATTGTTAAGTTAATACCTTTAACTTAACATCAACATGTTTGAACTATTTCCGTAACTCCATTGGTCCACACAAATGGCGGTGAATGAAAAGGACGTCCATTCAACGATCATTTTATAGGTCGTTTCCTTAAACCATCTTAGAGTGCTTAGAATGGATTAGCCTAGTCTTGATCCAAGTTGATGTCTTTAATTTAATTATACATACATTATAAACTATTATATAATGTATAGGTATATTTTGAACATTTAAAATTTACCAGTTGTTTGATCATATTAATTCAATTAACATATGTTTTCAAATGATAATATTAAATCACCATTTAACTATTCTAATCATGTGAGGGCACATGTTAATAATTAACATCAAACAAGCAAGGCACATATTTAGGATCAAATTTGAATTAACCAATTAATCCTAATTATCCATGTATAATCAAATGAAAATAATTAGTTACTAATTAAATATTCAAATCATGTGAGGACACGTGATAATGATGAATTTTAATTCAATTATCCTAAACAATTTTCAAAATAATTTAAACAATTTAAATCGCTTATTTCCTTAATTTAACAAAAGGAAATAATTTCAAAAATTCAAATAAAGCAAAGGATAAATAAACCTTTTGGAGATAATTACCAAAAATATTTTAAAACACTTTAAAATTATAAATCTCGAAATTTTTTTTATCCATGCTTAATTACAATTTTCGAAATGTTATATAGCAAGAAAATAAGCATGTAGTGCAAATATCAACTAAGCATAGGCTCTAATACTACTGTTAGGTTTTATATACCCTAGATTCACTAATAATGGCAGCAGAAACATACAAAATTAATCTAAGCAAGTAGCTTTTACTAAAACCTACAAGGATCTTACCTAATGATATTTGCAAGTATAAGCGGGATCAAGAAAAACCAACATTGCGCAAAACCAATTTGCTACTACATCTTTGACGAAGAACAATTCCACCAATGCTAAGGAATGTAGTATCCAAAAGATAATACATCTAATGGTTCACACACAATAAGTCCAAATTATTAGGTTAAAAGAAAGCTCGCTATAAAACCCTAGAGAGTGATTATAGATTCTGCTGATAGAAAAGAGAAAATTTCAAGCTTATGGAGCTATTGAATTAGGGGCCAGACTTATGAGGACCAATGGGGGTATTTATAGCTTGCTGCAATGGTGTGCAAAGATAAATCTTATTTGAATTCAAACTAGATACAAGATAATTGGTTAATTAATCCATATTTTCTTTAAATTCAAAAGCCTATCAGTTTTAGCCTTATGATGCACGAATTTTGAAGATAAACCCTTCAAAATTTCGTGCTCTATCCTCCCCAACCAATATTATCCATTGCCCAACTATTGAAAAATTAATATTTAGTCCCTCTAGTTTTAATAAATCCTAAATTAATTCTAATTAATTCCAAACTAGTTTCTAATTAATTTATCATCAGATAATAAATTAACAAACTGTTTATATATCTCTCTCAATTAACTCTAATACCATTTCGACTACCTAGGGCAACCCAAAAGGTATACTGTTATTAATGGAAATCTTTACCAATTAGTTATGACCTTGGACACTATTCCAACATCTCTATAATCCAGGCCAATTCTAGCATGCAATTTCCTGAGTGGATCCTTAGCCTATATTCTAGCATACAACATAGCATTGACACATCATATCATGGATATCTTGAGAATCAAATCACTTACTTGAGCTTCGGCCGATTGTACGCATCACATCCAGTTTTTTAAAACTCATCTTAACCATTACAATTCATAAGTTAGGTACTCACGTCAAGTTTCAAACCCCCACGCAACAATCAAACAAGAACATGCAAGGGAGCTTTCCACACGATATTCAACCTAACACCTTTAAAATTTGATCGAAAACGATTTTTCTTTTCAAAATCGTTTGAGGAAATCCTTAAGTCCTGAGTTTGATTTTGGAATCACATTCCTATTCATACATATTCCTCAAACCATAGCTATGATACCAACCTGTAACATCCAAAGTTCTAGAATAAGTTTTTTTTCATTTTGAAAACGTGTCACATACATAAAAACGGGTTGGAAACAAAACCATTTGTTCCAAATTCGGTACTTAAAACCTTTAAAACAATAATTAACAAATCTAATACAAAACATTAACCAGCAGAAGACATGAACACCAAAAGGCGAATGCGATACAATCTTCTTGCGCTCCAATCCCGCCTGTGAGCCGAACATGTTAGGGAAGAACCTGAGAGTCCTTAGGTACTGGTAGGGTGGGAATAGCCTGGTTGCATGTTCATGCATTATGTGATGTGTGTATGGATCTAGATTGTATGGATACTTTTTGGATATGGCATTTATAGGCAGCCTTGGGGCTCAGTAGGAATTTTCATACGATAGGCGTGTGAATCTTGTAGGACGACATACAGTAGGCTCTAGGTGGTTGGAGAGAAATGGTGGAAGGGTCTGGGTTTATGAGTATTTTGGGGGATTCCAAGGATTCGGGGGTGTATATTGTTGTTATTTGATTGTGTTTTGAACAATGGTTGTTGGGCGTGCGACTCCGTATCAAATCTTTGTTGACTAAATGAGTTGTAGGTGAGCTGGACAAGTCTGTTTCACATGATAATCAGGTTCATTTAGTGAGTCTTCTGGTACCTTACGTAATTAGGGTTCTTGTGCTTTTAGTTTTTTTAGTCCTGTGGATGTTTGAATTTCATATAGGAAGGTTGTCACCTGGTGTTTAGGGCAAGGAGTGGCATGAGTGTGCCTTGAGTAAGCATGAGGATAAGGGAAGACGGTTGTATATTAGCTGAGAACCGTCTGGGATTACTCTTGTACATCGCGTGATTGAATGATGGGTTAAGATCTAAGGCATCAGTCTGCCTTAGGTGTCCTTAGTGGGCAATTAGAATCGTGATTAACGGGATTGCTGACCGGTGAGAGCGTGATGGACGACGTGTGTGGATTGAAATCATAGAATGAAGGAGTAGATGCAGGCATGGATTTCGTGGACGAAATCGAAATAAGTGGGAGAGAGTTGTAAGACCCTGTTCCCAGAATGACCAAGTTTGGATTTAAAGAAGTTGGTTTTGGGATAACCTGGAGATAGCGACACTATTGTATAGATAGCGCAATCTTGTGGATGCGCGTATACGAGAATCGTGGAGATAGCAACGCTATCTCATGGGGATAGCGACGCTATCGGTCGCCAAGACAAAAAATCCTAGATCTCGGGCTTTGGGCCATATTTATGATTCTACACCTTAGGGAGCAGTCATTTCAGCTTCTACAACTTCTAGAATTCTCCTTCTCGAAACCCTAGCCTCTTTTTAGTGATTTTGGCTCCATAACTCATCTTGGAAGGTTGCTTGAGGAAGAAGTGACGGGTTCTATGCAAACAATGAGCTTAAATCTTAAGTTCACATGCACCTTAATATGGGTCTATGTTTTTCTCAATTGAACCTATAACTAAGGCCAAAATAAAATCCATAAGAAACAAATTTAATACCTTTAACCTTTGGAAGCTAGCACCACAAGTGTCATGCCTCTAATGGCTCACCCAGAACTTAGCAAGCAAGAAAGACTAGAGAGAGGGGGAGGGACCTTGTGTTTGGCGTGAATATGAGGGGAGGAGGAGGCCTCTATTTATAGTTTCCAGGTGATAAACAATAGGGAATATAACTGCCTTATTTAAATTCCTGATATGATAAGGCTTTTATCATATAACTGAATCTACTTATCACTGCCATAAATAATGCCAATACCCATATATAGGTTTTGAAATTCACCAGGCTCCAAGCCTCGAATTTCGTCCAACCCATTAGGTATTCCAGTTATCTGTTGCTCAGCTATTGAACAATTACAATTCAGCCCTTGTACTTTTAATTAATCTAATAAATATCAAAGTTAATTCCAATTAATTTCTGATTAATTATTAATTAAATATTATGATTTCTAATTAATATATTATCCTCATAATATATTAATAAATCGATCTTTCTCTCTCTTTATTAGTCATCTTGTCCTCTGCTAGTTATAAGGGCAACCCAAAAGGACTGTGCTGCTGTCAATTCAAGTATATTTCTAAATTATAGTTATGGCTTAGACACCTTAATCCAATAGTCTCCCACTTGGATAAGTCTATAAATATAATTCCATATAGCTTCTAAATTGACGAGCAAATTGTAGCTTCCAAAAGCTGTTGCCAAACTCTGACTTAGTCAATTACATGTCCTTAGATAAGTGATCATATGATCCTTCGTTCTACAAGATATCATTCAGACTTGAGACATGTATTAGAATCAATCTCAGTCCAATACTCTGTTTCCCGATTCCTGATTTGTGATGATATAGGTGACACATCGCAATCGTTGATACAGTCAAAAATACATGATTTAATACCTTACGAGCACACTAGCTAAGTGGAAGTAAGGGTCGATCCATCGAGTCAGTGGTTGAATGTGTTTCAGAAATTAACCAAACTATAGTGTCACTCTACAGTTGGTGGCGTTCCATACACTTCATAAAATCCGAACCAAACAAATACTAAAAACATAAACTAATGATTATTAAACTACTCCAATCGAAATATCGATCAAACTAAACCAAACGTTCTGATTCCGAGGTATACTATGAAAATCATAATCGTCCAATGCCAAACAAACGATCAAACAAACAATAACCGTAAACCGAAACCAAAACCGTAAAATAACCGAAACCGAATGATTGAATTTAAACTAAAAACAGAACCAAGCCGAATGTTCCTGACTACGGTCTGAAAATCCAGGATCAACGCGGTCCAGTAAGTTCTACAATCCAGAACCGTTGGAAACGCGCAATAAACAAAACCGAAAAATACGAAAATAAACTAAACTATGAAAATACCAACTAACGATCACTGAAATCCAACAACACGAGTCGAAGGGGCCCGAGTTCCACTCAAATGTTGGGTCTTCGCTCCCGAAACATGAACCGGAAGCCTCTATTTATAGTTGCAAAAATTAACCATCCGCGCCGCGCAGGAGTGAAATCTGCGACGCGTCCTTATCTGTAACCTCGATATTCGCTTTTTGAATGTCAAACTTCTTATCCATTCCTTGACTTTCAGCGGCGCGCGTGTGTTGTCATCCGCGGCACGTTTGTGTTTTCGGCTGAAAGTGAACTTCATTCCAAACTTCACCATTTTGTACGCGTTTAACCCCTGTATTGTATATATTTCGCACACAAGCACTAGACACAAAAACGTGAGTATATAACAGTTTATGAGATATATTTTACTGAGAATAACGCTCAACGACGACTAAAATAGTTGATATTACTAGGCGTCGTCAAACACCCCACACTTGTGCCTTGCTTGTCCCCAAGCAAGTGAGTTTTTAACAAATTCTAACTAAAACTCCAATATTTTTGAATGCCTTCAGTTTCAAAGTTTATTGTGCCTAGAAGTTAGATGAAAAAAATTACTTTTAAGAAAAATTGACTGGAATACCCTTTGGGAATCATGACTTTCTAGAGAACCATTAATTACAAATTTTCAGTCCACAGAGGTGTACCTACTCATTCAGATTCTAAAGGCCACTAAGGAACTATCCATGACTTTCGATGTTGTCCGTGTAACAAGCTTTCGAAAATACTATCCCAGACCAGACGATCTTAGGTAGTAAGGTGCATAAATGCCCTTTCAGGGTCACCCTTTTCGGATCTACCGGCTCGAACAACAAAGGCCACTGATTGACAATTTCCTCCTGAATCCCAATCCTTAAATATTCTAAATCTAGAATTTTCTAACTCCTAAAAAACTCAACTTATTTAACTAAACCATCAATTACATAGTATCTCTTGAAAAATACCATTTGCTATAACATTCAAAAGCTATTCGTTTTTAAGTTACAATTTCTTAAAAAATTTGAAATTTGCTAAAATTTTGAAAATGAGTCTGTTTTCGCAAAAATTTCAAAAATACTCTTTCGACCGTCCACAGCCCACACTTAAAACCATACAACGTCCCCGTTGTACATAAAATATTTCAAAACAAGGGAGAAAGAGTTACCCTCTTTAGGAACAGTAGAACTGCTTGCTTGTCGGAACCAATATAATAGGATATCAAAATTGCACATCGTGGTTTGACTATACGGAGTTGTGGTGCAACAGTGAGCACGCCGGTGAATGACAAGTGTAGGGGTACGGAGACCCCACACTTGTGTGATACAACTCCTCGGTGAATCTCGTTGGTACTTGCATACAAAACACTCAAACAAACACATTAAACAAAACATAGAAGCAACAAAAATATAAGCGGGTAATACTAGGTTATGTACAATGTTTTCAAAAGATAACAAAAAGAAAATACAATCAATCATCACCATCATGCTGCGTCCTAGATGGACCAGCCTCATCATCCTGGCCTCAAGTGGGGAAGGGTCATGGATGTCGTCCAGCCTGAGTAAGGAGTTTTAGTAATCCCTCCACCATCCAAATTTGCTGCTCCTCCAGCCACGTCAACCTCCCGACAATGTCCTGCAAAGAAGTCTGTACGTCTACAGACTATGGTGTTGGGTGTGGCTGGACTGGTGCCTCTACTCTCCTCCTCTGAGTGGATCGGATAAACGGTTGCTCATCCTCATCCTCCGCCTCATCCTCTAGCTCTACCTGGGGTGGAGGCTGCACCTGCGCCTGCTGACTAGCCGGGCGCCTAATCTGCTCAATCGTTGGTCATATCATGTACACGCTCGGTCTAAAGAGCTGGAGCACCTTCATCCTCTCCAAGTATCGTCCCTGAGCTGGGTGGGTAGCGTCAGTGCCAGGTGGGCAATGACATCGGCAGTGAGAATGCCATATGATCGGGCCAATCGCATGATAAAATGCCCATCGGTCATCGGGCTCTTTGTGCTCGAGCCCGTGGCTCTAGATGTCAAGAAAACCGCCAGGGTGAATGGCAGGTTGAGGAACCTGCTCGGGTCTGAGAGGGCCCACATGTAAAACATGTCGTCACGGGACACCTTCTTACATCCCCTCCTGTATGTAATGGAGGTGGATATGATACGATGCATCCGTCTATGTAGCGGAGAGCGGAATTGGCTCTCCTTGGCCTCGCCAGCATCGAACCGCTCATTGGACATCTCTGCCCAAACGACCTCGTCTGCGTCTCTCTATGGCTGATCGGTAATGCAAGCAGTCAGGAAGGGCTGAAATGGATACTGTCAACCTCCTCATCGGTGTAAATCTCAGTGCGTCTGGAAAAATCTCGGAGGGTGCACTCCCGGCTCTGTTCCCCAAGCCTGAATCAAATGAGGTGGGACCTGGGCTCTCGTGAGGCTAGCGCGCAACTGCAGGTAGAAAAGAACTCGAGCATGAGCTCCTTGTAAGCCATGTTGTCCTCCCGAGCCATGAGTCTGTCCCAGCCCTGGCATGTAAATGTGTATGCCCTATCCGTATGGGTCCAAGTACGGTGGAGGAAGGGCATCAGCTGATCCAATAGCCCTGTCATGGTCAACACCGCCCGGTCAAAATATATTGCTTGTTGGATCAGACGCATACTGATGGCCCGAAGCCGAGCGTGGTACTGCTATGTCTCCTCCAGTACAGGGGGAAACTATAGAAACGGGTGTCCTGGCATATAGTCTACATTCTGCTGAGCCAACTATACAAATATCACAAAACAAAAAATTTTGCAAATTTGTCCCTAAGCGCGCCGCTGATGGCCACACATTGATTCAAACCACGCGCCACGGCTGATGAATATGTCGCGTCCCGGTTATTGTCTGTTGCAAAAAACTCCCATTTTTTTACCAGTTTGCTTCAATCCAACACATATACAGGGTAACCTAACATGCTACTGACCTCCCTAGGGTGAGAATTTTGCGAAAACATCACCCTACGGGCCGGCATTGCCAATTTTCTAAGTTTTTCTATATTTCTCTATTTGATCCGATTTCCCACTTCAAACACATATATATACTTGAAATAATGAGTTCGAGACGCATACCTCTGTAATAGATACAAGAATACACATGAGAATGCGAGAAAAAATGGAGTTTTGATCCGAGCTATGTTTACCACGACGTGGTAGTGAAAAAGGTGCGAATGAGAAGTGACGCGTACCTGATTCAACTGCCTGACCGATCAAAAACCGCGGTGCGGCGAGGGTTAACGCACAGCGCGCGCTCAATTAAAAAACCCATGCGCATCGGGTTTGCGATAACACGCTCGACGTGCTTTTTCCCTTACCGCGTCGCGCCCTTCAATGTTGCCAATTCCTTTTGTTGAGCCCACACTTATTTAGTACACCGACTTTCTGTGATGATGATGATAATTTTTCCCCGTAATTACCTAGAAAACAAGACCTAACCTATCTACAGAATGAAATGCCTCCCACCAAGTGCTAAGTTTAACGTCTTCAGCCAGACCGTGCTGCTTTTCATCCTTTCTTTGACACAAACTTCCCCATTTCTGGCGCGATGTTGTGAACTATTGTAGCCATCAATGTTTTCAGCTGTTTCATCCTATCACTTACCTGGTTAATCCAGTGTTGCTGTGCGTCAAGAATTTGAAACACCTTTGATTCCCTATTTCTTACGTCTTTTGCATACGCTTGATGTCTCTTCTCCATCATTTCTATCATTTCTAGAAGTTGAAACTTATCAACTGAAGCGAGCGGATGCCCTTATGCCTTCCAGAGGATTTTCTCATCCTCACCCTCGTTGTCTCGGTTCTCGTTCTTTCTGCTCCTCCCATCCATTCTGGGTATCATCAGAGGTCTACCATTCATATACTGGTTGTCGTATCCTGGTGGAAGTGTCATTGGGCACCCGAACATGTTTAACCTTCGTTTCCTTGTGCCAAAGGTGATATCCAAATCATCTGTCTTGCAGTCCATGACAGCTCCAGCTGTAGCTAAGAACGGATGTCCCAAGATTAATGCCGGTGTATCTTCCAAACTTTCGTATTCCATGACCAAGAAATCTATTGGGTAAAAGAAATCACCCACTTTGACAATCACATTTGTTAATTTCCCTCTTGAGACTTTCGTGGATTGATTTTCCAGTTGTAAAACCGTCTTAGCTGGCTCCAGCTCCTCATTCTTGTATTTATCATATAGATAGCCAGGTAAAATGTTCATGCTGGCCCCTAGATCTAGCAATGTGTTCCGGATGATTACATCACCAACAGTGACGGTAATGAATAGAGAGCCATTATCTTTCTTCTTAGGCAATGTACCCAACAATGCCTCGCTTTGACTGTAAGGCACACTTTTTCTAGTATTGGCACCTTGACATTTTCTTTCTCTTTGCATATCTCTTTTAAAATCTTTGAGTCTTCTGGAGCATCTTTTAACTCGTTCCACAAAGGTTGATTGATAGATGGTTCACTTGGCGCACTTTGCTTCCTTTTTGACCTTGTGGTTTTATTTTTCTTTTTAAGGGCAACTACTATCGACTGTCCCTCCTTTTGGATACCCTCGTCCTTGTTTTCCGCCCCCACCAAATCCTCCATGGTTACCTTCCTCCATACCTTTTTTGGCACACAACTATCAACTGCATTCACATGTTCTTTTCTAGCACGTTGGGTGTGATTTGGATTCACCTCCGTGTTACTAGGAAGCTTGCCGTTATCTTTTTTCCTTTGATCTTCAGCCAATTGAGCGATTTGCCGTTCCATGTTGACAATAGCTTTTGAGTTGGCTTGCATTTGTTGTTGGCTTGCGGTCATGAACTTGTTCATCTTTTTCATCAGGTTTGCTTGAGTCTCTAGAGCATCATTGTTGTTGTTGGACATGTTCCTGTTTTTGTTGCTGTTACTTGGACCATTGTTGGCAGGTTAGAATTGTCGTTGTTGATTAGGTGGAGGTCCTTAGTAATTGTTCTGACGGTTGTTGTATGCTTGATTATTAACATTGTAATTCTGACTCCCCTGATTGTAAGGTCTATATGGTCATCCGTTGTTGTTATTATATTGGCCTTGACAGTATACCTAGTTCACTTCCTGGGTCCTCTGTCCCTACTGATTGTTTTGTTGCTGCTGATTTGGCGGTCCCTGCTGAAGTGTTGCCATCAACCGATCGAATTTCCTATTCAAGTCCCCGATATCCTTTTTAACTTCTTTCTTCCATTCGTTATCGATGCCCACATCTGCGGCGGTTGATGTGTTAACCGGCTTCCTCGCTGAATAATTTGTCTTGGAACCATTGCTCAACTGTTCCAAAAATCTCCAAGCTGCATCTGGGTCGTGTCCACTCCATCGAAAAAGAACTTGACGAGCTGCCACCTCGGAAACTCGTGGTGCAGGCACGATCTCATTAATTCCTTGAGTCTTTCAAAGGCGTCGTGAAATGTCTCTCCTGGTTTCTGTTGGAAGTCCTAGATTGCTTTCCTGATCTCTCAAGTCTTACAGTGGGATAAAACTCCTGTAGGAACTTTGTCTTGAACTGTTCCCATGTTGTGATGCAATTCGGTTGTAGAGATGTAAACCAGTATTTGGCCTTATCCTTAAGAGTAAAAGGGAATAACCTTAACCTAAAGTAATTCATATTTGTGTTCCTAGGGATGTTGGCATTTGCTATCGCTAAAAATTCATACAAATGGTTGTATAGGTCGTCCTACCTATATCCCTTAAATTCTGGTAACACTCCTAGTAGCTAAGGCCTAATCTCAATTTTACTTTCAACATTATCGGGAAAATAGATTGGCGATGTGTCGTCGTACTCCCGCGGTTGGAAGTACGACGCAACCGATTTCCCGATTGGTTGAGCAAAATACAAAGGAGGAACGAAGTTACCATTATTGTGCATTTCATTGTTGTAATATTGCTGTCCTTGCCATTAATTCTGGTGTTGGTGATGCTGTGGAGCTCCCTGACATCGATTCCACTGCTGGTTTTGGTTGACAGGGTTTTTTTGGCATCCAACCCTCATCCTTGTCATCGTATCCTTGATCTCCAACTTGGTACTGATACTGCTGCTGTTGTTGCGGCTGTGGTTGTATTTGTAGAATGGGTGGTTGAGGTTTATGAACAAGTGGTTGTTGTTGTTGTGGTTGCGGAACTTGCACTGGCTGACGTGGACGCGGGGTACCATCACGGGTCGGCGCTCCCCATGTCAACACAGTAGATGCAGGATTTCCAACAGGGTTTATGACTGGTTGACTATTGAGTGGAACTGTTGACTGAGTACATGGTGGAATAGGTGGAGGGGCTGAAACTACACCTCCACTACTACTAGTAGAGGCTCCATTTAAATTTGTTGAAACCGGGGGGAACAAATGGCTGCCCCATTACCTCGCCTGTCAGCTCATTGGTAATATCTTCGACTGTAATATCATCTAAACTCATATTGACTAACCGTCTATGCACACGATTTCTGTGCACGGTTCGTTCAATCTCATAATCGAAAAGAAGAGGTGATGATTGTTCACCCCGATGTGTACGCATGCACGAGGTGCAAAAACGATCGTCGAAACAAAAATTAAATCAAATCGAATACCAAAAACAAAACTAAAAATACCACTGACACAGAAAATTCAAGCACACAACTCCCCGGCAATGGCTCCAAAGACTTTGCTTTTAAGATGATTAACTTTAAGGCTCGAAGCAATATATAAGCATTTGAGAATGAGATCGAGATTTTTGAAGTTCGACACCGACCACTCTCCTACAAATGTGACATCATCTGCATACATTAAGTGAGAAACAACCGGACCATTATTTGGGAGAGAAATGACATTATAAATAAATTGACTACAAGCTTCCTTAAGAGACTGTAAGACCTTCTATAGCAAGCACGAAAAGAAAGGGAGCCATAGGATCACCTTGCCGAACACCCCATTTTATTTGAAACTCTCTAGTGGAAGAACCATTTACAAGAACAGACTCCTTCCCCGAAACTAAACAACCTTTTATCCACTTTCTCCATCTTTCAATGAAATTCATCTCCTCTATAACCGAGTCTAGAAAACCCCAGTTCAAAGAATTCAATGCTTTATCAAAATCGACTTTAAACACCTATAATTTCTTCTTGATCTTTTTAGCCCATGGAATTAATTCAGTCAATATTAGCGTGTCATGTTGAATGCTTCTTCCCTCTATGTAAATCGATTGCTCTAGGCTAACGATCTTCCCAATCACATTTTAACCTACAAGAAATACCTTTAAAAAGAATCTATACATACACCCCACCAAATTTATATGTCTCTAATCCTTGAACACAATAGGATCATTGCATTTAGGGATTAGGGAAATAAAAGAAGAATTCCACCCATGGCTAATCACACCATAATATTGAAAGTGTCTCACAAAATCGAAGATATCCTCTTTAACATGTTCCTAAAACTCCTTTATGAACAGTCGAGTTCACCTCTTCCATCGTAAAAGGCTTGTCAATAAGATCCATGTCCTCATTCGACAGTGTTGGAAATCATGGTTCATGTAATTAGTTTCAAAAACAAGAGTTTGCAACGGAAGCATAAAATCATGAACACAAATTCCATTTTCAAGAGGATCATGCTACATGCATGTAGAGATAAGATAAAGAACAAACATAGTTTAAGTTCAAGATCATAACCTTTGTTCTTGGGTTTGGTTTGGATGATTTTGATAGCTAGGAATCAAATTAGAATCCCTCTATAGTTGATCCACCACAAGCTTGAACACCCTTGAATGCTAGTTCCACAACTTGCAAGATATGACTCCTTTTCTTATGAAACCAAAAACCATTTTTTTTAAGAACTTAAGGAGAGTTTTTGGCTGATTTCTTGAAGCAAGAATGATGTACAAACACCCTCAAAATCGTGGCCAACATATATCACACAAAGGAAAAGAAAAGCACATGCAACTAGCTTAAAAGAAAGTCCCATTTGATTTCTATAATCAAAAGCTAGAAGACACAAAGCATCTTCCTTTTCTTTTAAGTTCTTAATGCATTCTTTTCCTTCCAATATGGCTGATTTTATGATGACAAATGAAGTGCTAGTGGGTTGTTATTATTTATAAAAGTTAGATAATAAAAGCTTATAAATAATACATCTTCTTATTTCTTAAATGGGATAACATTTAACCCATAATCATCTACATAAATAAACCATCTAAATATACAATCTTAATTGTATAATTATATATATATATATATATATATATATATATATATATATATATATATATATATATATATATAACAATATATATATATTTTATTTAATTTACCAATTAAATTAAATAAAAAGCTTACGTATAAATCAATTAAATCGTTTAACAATTTAAACAATTTAATTGTTATACTTAATTAATTCATCACATATGAATTATTAATCAACCTTTAATTTTGTAGTTATTATTATTTACCTCAAATAATAATAACCTACAAGATTAAATTGCAAGTTTAGTATCATTTGATGTTAAATCAAATTTAACGTTCTAAATGATCAATTGGTGTCAAACTTGTTGTTGGTGTGACCCAATAGGATCATGTATTATTAGTAATATCATTTTATGATCATCCTTGGGCATATAGAACTAACAATCTCCCACTTGCACAAGGTTGTATCATAGAATGATATCGACAGTGGTAAACGTCTAGCAACATTTCACTGCCCCCAATAACACATGACATTGTGCCATTCAACAACATTCAATTCTTCAGAAAACACGAGGCTCTAATTGATGTATAAGGTTATCTATCAATTATCCCTTTTTCACAGACATCATGTTGAACATGAGACATGGATCTTAATCATTCTCATTTTATGTTCAACTTTCAAACAGGCGCCTTAGATGTCTAACTCTCAACACATAAGAGGAACAAATCCCGTCTTGACTACATACGCCCCTCATATAGTTAGTACTATGCATGAGTATGGCCTTTATGGTTGTCTGTATTTCAAGAACAACAGTAAACCATATCAAAGCATAGTACACTCTACACTTGAGTCCCAAATATGTATCTCAGGTCAAAGGATACAATGATAATACATTTATTCAAGAATCACTTATGATGATGATCCATGGAGTGATCTTGAAACGGGTCAAGTCCAATACTTGTTCACTGACAAGTACCTATGAATTTGGTTGCAACCTTTTGCTACTTTTACCCATAAAAGTCAACCAATCCAATTCATATTAGTCTTACTTCATAATTGCTCCCACAACTATGATCGACTATGGACGTTTAGAATAACTAAATTATTCAAGGATTAAACATGCTAATAAAACACAATAATTATGAATGAAACATCACGTCACATATATTACATAATTCTTGTCGTTTACATAAGTTCATATTCATAAAACATTAAACACAAATCAAATCCATTCATTAGAAAAACGGAGTCCTATACCCTTAGCATGACTTTCATGCTTAGTTTGGGGTAAAGGTTTCGTGAATGGGTCTGCCAAATTTTGATCTGTACGAACCTTGTGAATACTTATTTCACCATTCTTAACTTCATGTCTAATGTAGTTATACCTTCGGTGAATGTGTTTGGTTTTTTGATGCAATCTAGGTTCCTTTGCTTGAGCTATAGCACCGAGATTGTCACAGAAGATTTCTATAGGGTCCCGAATGGAAGGAACAACCCCTAAATCTTCTATGAACTTTCTCATCCAGACAGCTTCTTGAGTAGCTTCTGAAGCAGCAACATATTCTGATTCTGTAGTGGATTGTGCAATCACTTCTTGTTTGGAACTCTTCCAAGACACGACTCCTCCATTTAAAATAAAGACATACCCAGATTGAGATTTCGAATCATCCCTATCTGTTTGGAAGCTTGCGTCAGTGTAACCCTTTACCTTTAAGCTTTCTTCCAAACCGCCGTAAACTAAGAACATATCTTTAGTTCTTCTCAAGTACTTAAGAATGTTCTTTACAGCAGTCCAGTGGGCTTCACCTGGGTTCTGTTGATACCTACTAGTCATACTTAAGGCACATGAGACGTCGGGCCTAGTGCATAACATGGCATACATGATGGACCCAATTGCCGAAGCATATGGGACATGTTTCATCCTTTCAAGTTCAGTCCTAGTGTTTGGGCACTGAGACTTGCTTAGGATGGTGCCATGCGGCATTGGCAAGAATCCTCTTTTGGAGTCTTGCATCTTGAACCTTTTCAAGATTTTATCAATATATACACTTTGGCTAAGACCAATAAGTCTCTTAGATCTATCTCTATAGATCTTTATGCCTAATACATAAGCAGCTTCCCCTAGATCCTTCATTGAGAAACAACTCTCAAGGAACGCTTTGACCCCTTTTAAGGTTGGGATGTCATTTCCAAATAAAAGTATGTCATCTACATACAATACTAGGATTATGACAATGCTCCCACTAGCTTTCTTGTAAACACAGGAGTCATCCTCATTTTTGATGAATCCAAAACTCGTAATCTTTTCATCAAAACGGATGTTCCATGTTCGAGACGCTTGCTTTAATCCATAGATAGATCTTTTAAGCTTGCACACTTTGTTTGGATGCTTGGGATCGACAAAACCTTCAGGTTGATCCATATAGACATTTTCCAATAAGTATCCATTAAGGAAAGCCGTCTTGACATCCATTTGCCATATCTCATAATCATAGTACGCGGCTATGGCAAAAAGTATCCTAATCGACTTGATCATTGCCACTGGAGAAAAAGTCTCATCATAGTCAATACCATGAGTCTGTGAGTATCCTTTAGCGACAAGTCTAGCCTTAAAAGTGTGAACATTTCCATCCACGTCGATTTTCTTCTTGAAAACCCATTTGTTCCCAACAGTCTTACAATTGGTGGGAAGATTAACCAAGTTCCAAACTTGATTATCGTGCATGGATTGCATCTCAGTGTTCATGGCCTCAAGCCATTTATCAGATTCAGGATCTGATATTGCACTCTGATAGTTGACGGGTTCATCAGAATCTATCGTATAACATTCATCTTCCATCAAAAGGTAACCATACCTTTCTGGTTCAATTCGAACCCTACCAGATTTGCGAACACCTTGTGTTACAATTTGTTCCTGATCAACCGTTTGTTCAGGTTCAACAATTTCTTGTTGAATGCTAGATTCAACTTCTTGTGTATCAGGTTGTGGTTCCTGAATTTCCTCAAGTTCCACAAACCTCCCACTAGCCTCTTCCGTCAGAAACTTGTTTTCTAGGAATTCAGCTTTTCGAGAAATAAATATCTTATTCTCGATGGGATTGTAGAAATAGTATCCAAGACAATCTTTCGGATACCCTACAAAGATACATTTAGTTGAACGGGGTTCTAATTTGTTTGAAGCTTCTTGTCTAACATAAGCTTCACAACCCCATACCTTGAGATAGGATAAAGATGGAACCCTTCCATGCCATATCTCATAAGGCGTTTTATCTACCTTCTTAGTAGGTGCCATGTTTAGGAGACGAGCAGTTGTTTGTAAAGCATAACCCCAAAAAGATAAAGGTAGAGTACTTCTACTCATCATGGATCGAACCATATCCAATAGTGTTCGGTTCCGCCTCTCAGACACACCATTATGTTGTGGTGTTCCAGGTGGAGTAAGTTGTGAAACAATTCCACAAGTCTTACAATGATCCATAAAGTTTGTACTTAAGTACTCACCTCCTCTATCAGAACGAAGAACTTTAATTGTTTTGTTGAGTTGATTTTCCACTTCACTTTGAAACGTTTTGAACATTTCAAACGCCTCATGTTTATGTTTAATCAAATAAACATATCCAAAACGACTAAAGTCGTCAGTGAAGGTGATGAAATATCTTTCACCATATCTAGTCATTGGCTTGAAAGGACCACATACATCCGTATGTATGATTCCTAACAAGTCCTTTGCTCTCTCATTGGTTTCGGAGAAAGGAGCTTTAGTCATCTTGCCATGTAAACAAGATTCACATATATCAAATGAGTCATTCTCATTTGCCTTCATAAGTCCACTCTTTTGAAGTTGAGATATGCGATTCTTGTTTATATGCCCAAGGCGACAATGCCATAGATAGGTTTGACTCAAATCAAATTTGGGTTTCTTGGTGAAAGTGTGGTATAAAGAGCCATTGTTAGTCTTTTCATCAAGGTTTACTTCATAAATTCCATTTAAAGGCCTAGCCTCAAAATAGAATACATTATTTTTGTAAACACAAATATCATCATTATTAAAGGAAAGATCAAATCCACATTGTCTTAATTTAGCAACCGAAATAATATTCTTAGTCAAGCTAGGAACATAGTAAACATTCAACAATGTCACACACAAGCCATTAGGTAGTAATAAATTAAAACTTCCAATTGAATCCACCGCAACCCTTGCATTGTTTCCAACCCGAAGTACTACCTCATTTGCCTTCAGTTGCCTACTCCTTTTGAACCCCTGCAACATATTACATATGTGAGTTCCACAACCAGTATCAAATACCCATGTGTTAGGAGATAAATTATAAAGTTCTAGGTCTATCACATAGATACCTGAAGTGCCTTCACCGGCCTTCTTTTTCTTCAACTCTGCAAGATAAGTAGGGCAATTTCTCTTCCAATGCCCAGCTTTGCCACATTCAAAACATGTGTCTTCTTTGGCAACCTTTGCCTTCTTCTTGGGCGGATGGGAAGGTTGGACAACTTTCTTGCCCTTACCTTTGAAAGCTTTTGCTTTCCCCTTGCCCTTGGAGTTGGTGGGGTGTTCTGGTCTAGTTCTCTTTGTGCCACCTTCCTTGATCATGAGAACTTGAGCGGTTTTCTTAGGCAGATTCTTTTCCGCGGTAATTAGCATCCCATGTAATTCCGGGATAGTCTTGTTTAAACCATTCATGTTAAAATTCATGACAAAAGGATCAAAGGACTTTGTCAAGGAGTTAAGGATCATATCCATTGCTAGCTCTTCGGGCATCACAACTCCAAGACGTGCCAAATGATCAATGTGACTCTTCATTTTGAGCACATAAGAGCTTACCGACTGCCCATCCTCCATCTTGCAAGCGTGGAAAGCCCGAACAGTTTCGAACCTTTCCGTTCTTGCAAGTTGTTGGAACATTTCCTTTAGTTGATGAATCATGTCATAGGCTGAATGATTCTCCAAATCCTTCTGAAGGTCAGGAATCATGGTTGCCAACATGAGGCATGATGCATCGATGGAATCATCCATCTTTTTAAGCCATGCATCGTGTGCGGGCTTAGGAATGGCAGGGGGCTCTTCTGGAAGTGGTTCATTGAGAACATATTCTTTCTTTTCTTGTTTGAGAACAATTCTCACACTACGGTGCCAATCCAAGAAGTTGGTATGATTAAGTTTTTCTCCTTCAAGGAGAGACCGTAGTGAGGTTTTGTTAGGAGCCGAGTGTGTGTTGTTTGGTGCCATGTACAAAATTTTAACAAGGTTCTATTTAGTAAATTATGATATTAAGTCCTTAATAATTAATACCCTTTCTTGTTTCATAAACTTTAATTAATTAAGGTCTAGAATCCAAGTTGCATCACGAATAAGTGGTTAGGTATCCTTTATCCCGCCTATTCGAATCAACAAGGTAGGTAACGGTTTACCAATTATATCCAAATATAATTTCTAGAGTTATGGGATCCCATTATAACATTTATAAGTTTGGCATGTTTGATCCCATCTATGCCTTGGATTTCTAATGCTTAGGTGACCTGTATCACAAGAGATTTCCAAACGAATCATCCTACTTAAACGGACGTGTAGTTTTGTCAACTATTGATGGTTAGGTGTCCTTTATCCCATCAATATTGCAAAACTACTTCTTGTATCACAAGAAGACTCCAAGTGGTTAGGTATCCTTTATCCCACAAGGAAATACAAGTGATACATGAGTGTCTTTAAGAGGGACGGCATTGATTCGTATTTCATAAGGGATTTGAATGTTTTACAATTCTAATTTTGAAAAACATATGGTATCATGTAGATTGCATGCATCCAATGAACATGGTACCATTAAATCTTATTTTGTTAATTGGTTCCTTAATCATAAAATCTCCATTTTATTGATTCTTTGTTTGTGGTCAAGATTACAATTAATATCCAATATTAAGTTTGAGTTTGATCACATATATTAGAACCAATTTATAATCCTAAATAATTACCATTATTACTTAGGGTTGGAGTTTGTAAGAGTTCATAAAATCTCCATTTTATTTCTTGTTTCAATCATTTTCAAAACTTGACTTAATAGGTTTTATAACAAAACCCATTTTAATAAAACCAATTTTATCACATCTTATGTTTTAAATGTCAACTTTTAAAAATACTAACTCCTTGATGATTATGTTTAATTATCTAGGTTGTCTAGCGTGCAAAATCTTATTTTCATCCACAACATAACATAATAAAACATTCAAACATCACAAGCATGCATGGGTGCATAAACACAAGCCAACTAGTTTGATATTTCATGTGAGCCACACATGAAATATCAAGTCCAAACCTAGGGACAAAAGGGTGACAAAAACTCAACCAAATGATCTTCGATTTGGCTACAATTTTGCCAAGCTTCTTATATCACCAAAAGGCACTTGAACCACCATTTCTTGACATCCTTGAGTGAGTTATGAATTTTCTTTGCCCCCTTGAAAACTTGCGAAATCCAGGGCAGCAGGAAAAAGTTTTGTGGTTTTTTGTTGCATTTTTCAATTCATTCTTGGGTATATTGATGCTAATACTTGTTGAAACTTAATGTATATACTAGATATTAAAGTTACCAACAAGTATATCACCAAAATAACCAAGATATGAATTTTAAAAACACTTTCAAAACAATTTTGAAATCTGGACAGCAGCTCTTCAGAAAGTGCTGCTGTTGGGTGCAATCTTCTCTTGGTCTTTTACTTCCTTCTCTTGTTACATTTAGTGAAATAAATAAAATACAACTATTCTAATATTTACAAAATGAATATTAAGAAGGAAATAACTAATTATTATTACAAACCATTTGAATAAATGAATAGATTACAACCATATCGAATAAAAACACAAAACATGCATCATATGGTCCTTGGCTTGTTTATGTACCATTTTATCACATAAAATCATAAGAAAATCAACACTTTGCTATTCTAAGGCAACAATTTATGTAACCAAAAGCATGCTAATCATAAGATATAGTTGGTTACATAAAATCATAGATAATATACTTGCATGTTGCCAAAGAAGCCATGCATGAAACTTTCATTTAAGAAGATGAACATTCATGGCTTCCAAAAACCAAGTTTATCCAAATAAACTTATTATCTAAACATGCAATATAGCCATGGCTCTGATACCAATTGTTGGAAATCATGGTTCATGTAATTAGTTTCAAAAACAAGAGTTTTCAACGGAAGCATAAAATCATGAACACAAATTCCATTTTCAAGAGGATCATGCTACATGCATGTAGAGATAAGATAAAGAACAAACATAGTTTAAGTTCAAGATCATAACCTTTGTTCTTGGGTTTGGTTTGGATGATTTTGATAGCTAGGAATCAAATTAGAATCCCTCTATAGTTGATCCACCACAAGCTTGAATACCCTTGAATGCTAGTTCCACAACTTGCAAGATATGACTCCTTTTCTTATGAAACCAAAAACCAATTTTTTTTAAGAACTTAAGGAGAGTTTTTGGCTGATTTCTTGAAGCAAGAATGATGTACAAACACCCTCAAAATCGTGGCCAACATATATCACACAAAGGAAAAGAAAAGCACATGCAACTAGCTTAAAAGAAAGTCCCATTTGATTTCTATAATCAAAAGCTAGAAGACACAAAACATCTTCCTTTTCTTTTAAGTTCTTAATGCATTCTTTTCTTTCCAATATGGCTGATTTTATGATGACAAATGAAGTGCTAGTGGATTGTTATTATTTATAAAACTTAGATAATAAAAGCTTATAAATAATACATCTTCTTATTTGTTAAATGGGATAACATTTAACCCATAATCATCTACATAAATAAACCATCTAAATATACAATCTTAATTGTATAATTATATATATACATATATATATATATATATATATATATATATATATATATATATATATATATATATATATATATATATATATATATATAAAACAATATATATATATATATATTATTTAATTTACCAATTAAATTAAATAAAAAGCTTACTTATAAATCAATTAAATCGTTTAACAATTTAAACAATTTAATTGTTATACTTAATTAATTCATCACATATGAATTATTAATCAACCTTTAATTTTGTAGTTATTATTATTTACCTCAAATAATAATAACCTACAAGATTAAATTGCAAGTTTAGTATCATTTGATGTTAAATCAAATTTAACGTTCTAAATGATCAATTGGTGTCAAACTTGTTGTTGGTGTGACCCTATAGGATCATGTATTATTAGTAATATCATTTTATGATCATCCTTGGGCATATAGAACTAACAGACAGTTGAGCAAACCTCGAGCTGATTAGTTGACACGCGCAGAGGTCGTCGTGTGGTCAAAAATAAGAGAAAACCTAACACACACACTAGTATAGCGGTAGTCAGGGTCGATCCACAGGAGCTTCGTGGTTAGACTAGATGAGAGATTACCAACTAATAGTGTCACAGCTATAGTCGGAGGATCTGGTTTCTATTTTCCTAATCACTAGAAATTGAAACAATAATCAAACACCAAAGCCAAGCTAAGCTATGTCCAAATGACCTAGTCACTTTCTGAAATCAGAAGTACATCTCTGAATCAGAAGCAATCAAAGGTATCCAAACTAGCAAAACCGAGCAAAGCATAAACTAGCTACTAACTAAAGTCCTATTGAACAGTTATTAGCCAAGGTTTAATGCTTACCAAATAACTTAATTAGCTACTGAATTCAACCAAGGAAAACAGTCCCAATAAGGTCCAAACACAATTCAACACAAACAATCAAACACAATCATCCAAAAACACCGAAATGTTAACATAAAATGTAACCGAATGATTCCAATCACCAAATCCGAATTCCAAATACAGAATCAGTAACCAAATGTTTCTAAACAGAAACCTAAGAGCTCAAAGTCAGTGGTTGTCACTCCCAAAGACTTTAGCTACAAAACTACTTGTTACTAAAAAGGAAATTAAATCAAAAATCATAAAATACCAATTGAGAGTCTTCTGAAATGAAACCCTGGAGTCAAAGAGCTTCAAGGTCGATTTTACACCCGGGTCTTTGCTAGGGTTTTTGGCTGGAAATGAGTTTATTTATACTTGCAAATTTCCCGCAACCGCGCCGCGCAGAAGTGAAATCCGCGGCGCGCGTACTTATCTTTCCCCGTTTCTTCGGAATTTAAATGTGTTCCACCGCCTTAAGCCCGCGTCGCGTAGATCATAGATCCGCGGCGCGCGTATGAGTTCTCTTGATTTTCCATTCTTTCCATACTTTTTCCTTTTGTACACCTTTAGTCCCTGTTTTTACTCTTTTTCTCCAGACAAGTCCTGGCACGAAAAGTGAGAATACCCAGACATATTTGATATAATTTTATCAAGAACAGGGCTCAACAACGCCTAAAATACCTGATATCACTAGGCGTTGTCAAACACCCCACACTTGTACCTTGCTTGTCCCCAAGCAAGAGAGTTTTTAACAAATTATAATAGAGAATCAAACAATTTTTGACTGTGTTTAGTTTCAAAGTTTATTGCTCTTTGAGTTAGAATGGAATAGTTCGTGAAAACATAATTGAATTGTTCTTTGGAATTCATGGCTTTCTGGAGAACCCTTTATTACAAACTTTCTGTACACAATGAAGTGTACTTACTCGTTCAGATTCTAAAGGCCATTAAGGAATTGTTCATGACTTTCGATGTTGTCCATGTAGCGAGCTTTCAGAAATACCATCCCAGACCAGACGATCTTAGGTGGTAAGGTGCATAAGGCCCACCCATTTTAGACCTACCGGCTCGAACAACAAAGGCCACAGATTGACTTTTCCTTCCTAAATTCCAATCTTAAAACAGCTCAATCTTCTAAACTCGTAAAACTCAACTTATTTGACTAACTAATAGCATGATCACAACTAAACAGTATTTCTTGAAAAATACTAATGCTATCACAATCACAAACCATTCATTTCAAAATTGCAATTTATTAAAAATTTTGAAAAATATTGCTGAAAATTTGAAAAATCGATCACTTCTGCAAAGATTTCAAAAAAAATCTCTTTCGACCGTCCACACCCCACACTTAAAACCGTACAACGTCCCCGTTGTACAAAATTATTTCAAAACAAGGGAGAAATAGTTACCCCTTTTGGACGATAGACTGCTTGATGCTCAATATCACAGGTATAATGCGTACAAATGGATCATTGATTTCGTATTCTGGAGTTGTAGCGCTATAGTGAACACGCCGGTGGTCGAGACAAGTGGAGGGGGTACGGTGACCCCACACTTGTCTGAGACAACTCCTTCCCAAATTGGTATATTATGCATCACTTAACAAACACATTAAAAGCAAACATACAAAAATATAAACACAAAATATACAGAAAGAAGTGTCATAAGTTTATACATATATTTCAAAAAATAAGAAAAATAAGAAAGAAAGAAAAAGGTACATCAATCACTGCCAGGCGGCCTGGAGGGTCCGGCCTCATGATCGTGGGACCGGGCTGGGAATGGTCGGGGACAGTGGCCCTGCTGAGTGGCCAACTCCAAAAGTACTTCCCCGATCCATGCCAACTGGTCCTCAATCCTGGCAACTCGGGCTGCCAGGTCCTCCTGATGTGGCTCTGTCGGGGCTCTGGGATCTGGCGCTGGCTCTGGCCTCCTGCGTCTCCTACCGGGCTGGGCATATGCAGGCTGGGGTGCCTGAGGAGGCTCGATCGGGGCCCGGATGTATTGCCCCGGTCGCTGCTGCTCAATGAGCAGCATCCTCTCCAAAGTACGTGCTGGAGTGCGCGATGGAGACAGAGCAGTCAAAGAGGCAGCCACGGGGGCAGTAAGGATGCCATACGAACGGGCCAGGCGGGTAATAAAATACCCCCTGGCTAGTGGGCTGCTGGTGGAGGCGCCGGTAGAGTGGGTGGAGAGAGCGGTCGCAAGGGCGAAGGGGAGATGGAGGAATCGGGACGGGTCGAGGAGAACCCACAAAAATGTCATGTCGTCCCCAGACACCTTCTCGCCTCCCTCCCGCTGCATGATGGAGGTGGAGACGATACGGTGCATGAGGCGGTGAAAAGGATCGCGTAGGTGGCTCTCCCTCGAGGTCCCTGCCTCGTACCTGATGTTGGACAATGGTGTCCAAACCTCCATGTTGGGAGCCCTGTCCGGCTCCCCCTGAATACAGGTCCCGAAAAACCGGGTGAAATAGCGGTGCTGGAGGTCCTCGGCAGTGTAGATGCCTGTGCGCCTCCCAAACTCCCGGAGGTTGCACTCCCTGTGCTCACCTCCCAACCGAAAACGTACGAGCCTGGAGCGCGGGTCTCCCGCCCTTGGAGCGAAATGGACTGTAGACAGGAACTCCAGGAGAAGCTCCGTATAGACCACATCCTCATCGGTGGCCATGATCCGGTCCCAACCTCTGCACGTGAATGACGCCTCCTTGTGGGTCCAGGTGCGATGTAAAAATGGCTCAATCGCACCCCAGAGCCCTGCGTCTCTCAGAATGTCTCGATCAATGACTGTCGCCTCAAGGACCCGGCGACGAGTCAATGCATCCCTCCGCGAGGTATACTCTACAGAACTGGCCAGCTCCGCGGGAAACTGGAGGAAAGCGTGCTCCAATCTGAACATAATCTGCAAAAGAAAACACATGGCACAAAACAAATTTTTTTTACAGAATTAGTCCTTTTCTTCGCAGCCGCACCGCGGCGCGGCCCAAGAGCAAGGGCGCGGCGCGGCGTGCGACTGTTGCCAAACCCCGAATCAAATCCTCATTTTAACCTGCTAAATCTCATTTTAATCATACCACAAGGTAGCCTAGGTGCCGATTAGCTCATCTAGGGTCTCCATTTGGCAAAACAAACACCCTATGGGCTAGCATTAGTGATTCTAAGTTTTGAACTATTTTGGGGCAAATCACTAAAATTAACTACCTAATCACTAGTTTTAACGAGTAATAGATAGTTAGAATGACATACCTTAGTAGTGGGAACAAAATAAGCAAGAAAATTTGCAAGAAAATTTTCGATCACCAGAGCTCCGAGTCGTATGTGGGTCGTGCGAGCCGCGGTTCGCCTTATAAAGGAGAAAAAACCGACTGATCATTTACCGCGTCGCGGGTTTTCACTTTGCGCGGCGCGCGTATCACCAAATCAACCCCTGCGCATCAGGCTGGTTTACGATCCCGCGTTGCGTAATTCAAATGTCCGCGGCGCGGACTTCAAAATTTTCAACACTTCTCAAATGACCCCACACTTATTTCAAACCACTAGTACCTGCAAAAAGATTGATGTATTTTTGTATTTTTTTCAAAGAAATATATCCTAACTTATGACACGATGGGTTGCCTCCCAACAAGCGCTAAGTTTAACGTCTTTAGCCAGACGTGCTGTTCCTTCTACAACTACGGTGGATCGTATGCTTTCCTTCTTTGCTGATTTTCAGTCACCACCGTTCCTTCGTTGCCCCACTGCTTCTCAAACTTTCCTGGGTCGAATGGCTTGTCAGTTCTCCTGCTGCTGCCCGGTTGCTGGTTGTTGATTAATTCCCGTGAGTGCTTGGAGGTAGCTTTGAACCTCCAAGCTCGATCCTTCCTTCTATATCTCTTCAAAATCACTGGCCTGGCGTGAAGCGCGCCCAGTGCCGCTCCCAGTAGTTGTTTTATAGATCTTATTTTGCCAGTGTCCCACATATTATCTTCAGGTTGCAATTTTGGCTTGTAATGCCAGTAGAGATTTTCCAATCGAGTGGGATCGGAAGGCAACATATCAAGATGCTTCCATATGTCCTCATCGATAGTATTGATCACGTCTAATTTTCCATTCATGAATGGATCATGAGTGGTGATAAAATCATGTTTTTTATTATTTTCAAAAATTAACTCGTCATCATCAACTTCTTGATCCTCGTCCAACAGGTGGATCGGAACCAAGAGTGGGTGACTGGTTTGATCTGATGGTGACACAAAGTCACCCATCACCAGATCCTTGCTTTCAAATTTTTCAAAATTTTCAAAAATTACAGGGTCGGTGGTAATATTGTCATCTACACCCCCTTCCTCAATAATATCAAAAATTTCAACAATTTCGGGAGTCGTTGGGCTGGGGTCTGTACTGTCACTTACAGCCTCCTCCACAACATCCGCATCAATCAAATCGTCTGGTGATGGTATGGGTTCACACATCACCAGATCAACATTATTAACATTTTCAAAAACATCAAAAATATCAAAAGTTGTTGAGTCAGAGGTAGCATTGTCACCTACATCCTCTTCCTCAACAACCGTTTCGACCATCTCAATGGTCTCTTGATTTTCCCACAGTGCATGCCCTTCCATCACATATTCAGGTGATGCAAGTTCACACACATTATCATTGGTATAAAAATCACTCACCTCCGGTTCTGGCGAAGGTGGTGAACATTTCCAACTTTCCTCTAACCTATCTAAAGAAGCTTGCACTTTTTCAAGAGCTTCAGCCTGGTCCTTCTGCTCATGGTAGTTGTTATACATGAATACCCAAAGTTGGGCCCAAGTTGCAGAGTTCTCAGGCTGAGATGACTCCTCGGTCCGCCATCCATTGTCATTGAATGATCCATTGTAGCAATCATCCTCGTAATAGGTGTCGGCCGGATTTTCATAATCTTCATAATACTGATCTGGGTACATGTAATCACCCATTATAAGGATGTACACATACCAAAAATCAGCAAACTAAAATCAAACATAAAAAATCAGAAACTAAATCCTACAGATCACCTAATCTAAGCGCACAGCTCCCCGGCAACGGCGCCAAAATTTGACACGCGCAGAGGTCGTCGTGCGGTCAAAAATAAGAGAAAACCTAACACACACACTAGTATAGCGGTAGTCAGGGTCGATCCACAGGAGCTTCGTGGTTAGACTAGATGAGAGATTACCAACTAATAGTGTCACAGCTATAGTCGGAGGATCTGGTTTCTATTTTCCTAATCACTAGCAATTGAAACAATAATCAAACACCAAAGCCAAGCTAAGCTATGTCCAAATGACCTAGTCACTTTCTGAAATCAGAAGTACATCTCTGAATCAGAAGCAATCAAAGGTATCCAAACTAGCAAAACCGAGCAAAGCATAAACTAGCTACTAACTAAAGTCCTATTGAACAGTTATTAGCCAAGGTTTAATGCTTACCAAATAACCTAATTAGCTACTGAATTCAACCAAGGAAAACAGTCCCAATAAGGTCCAAACACAATTCAACACAAACAATCAAACACAATCATCCAAAAACACCGAAATGTTAACATAAAATGTAATCGAATGATTCCAATCACCAAATCCGAATTCCAAATACAGAATCAGTAACCAAATGTTTCTAAACAGAAACCTAAGAGCTCAAAGTCAGTGGTTGTCACTCCCAAAGACTTTAGCTACAAAACTACTTGCTACTAAAATGGAAATTAAATCAAAAATCATAAAATACCAATTGAGAGTCTTCTGAAATGAAATCCTGGAGTCAAAGAGCTTCAAGGTCGATTTTACACCCGGGTCTTTGCTAGGGTTTTCGGCTGGAAATGAGTCTATTTATACTTGCAAATTTCCCGCAACCGCGCCGCGCAGAAGTGAAATCCGCGGCGCGCGTACTTATCTTTCCCCGTTTCTTCGGAATTTAAATGTGTTCCACAGCCTTAAGCCCGCGTCGCGCAGATCATAGATCCGCGACGCACGTACGAGTTCTCTTGATTTTCCATTCTTTCCATACTTTTTCCTTTTGTACACCTTTA
Organism: Cichorium intybus; assembly: GCA_023525715.1. Classification (NCBI taxonomy): domain Eukaryota; kingdom Viridiplantae; phylum Streptophyta; class Magnoliopsida; order Asterales; family Asteraceae; genus Cichorium; species Cichorium intybus. Next base: position 54,847,314 of record CM042013.1, on the reverse strand, counting down.
GTCCCTGTTTTTACTCTTTTTCTCCAGACAAGTCCTGGCACGAAAAGTGAGAATACCCAGACATATTTGATATAATTTTATCAAGAACAGGGCTCAACAACGCCTAAAATACCTGATATCACTAGGCGTTGTCATTAGTCTAGGCTGATTCTGGAAATCCTCATGAAATTTATAGGCAAAAAACCTCCATACAATATCCTTAATCACAGAGGGATTCGAGTTCCAAGATTAGTCAACATTGAGGCTGTTGATTTTACATTTTAATCTTTTACTGCTTATCATAGAATGGAAATACTTACTATTCTAATCACCATCGACCAACCATTTTAGTCTAGACTTCTACCTCGAATCAAGATTTCTAATCTTGTCAATCTTCTCAATTCTCACTGTCCACATCCTTCTATCTTCCCATTCCTGTGTAGATAGTGATCTGAACTCAGCAGCTTGCTCAATGTTATCAATTTGATTCAGCAAGTTATCATACTCCTTCGTTTTCTTTTCCTCGAATTCAGCCTCCAAGAACGAATAACACTCTTTACATTCTTCAATTTCTTAAAAAGCACAACATCAGGAACATTCGTACCCACCTCCTTGGCCCAATTATCACAAACAATATCCAGAAGCCCATCGACAATTATCCAAGAGTTAAAGAAACGCAATTGGCTTTGCCCATAATCAATGAATATGGAAATTAAAATGATCAAACAATGATCCGAGCACCTCCTAGGAAAAGCTGTAATAGATGAGCTCAGCCAACAGTTCAAAAATTTCTTACAAGCTAGAAAGCGGTCAATCTTGGTCAACCTCTTGCCATCTGAGCTCATCCAAGTGAACCTCCTTCCCTCAAGGCTAAAATTTAAAAGCTCTGCCTCTCTAATGAAATCTTTAAGGGCCTCCAGGCTACCAATGCATACTTGCTCAGAAAATCTATCTGCTAATGAGGTGACCTCATTAAAGTCACCCATTAAAACTTCACCTTTATTCTCCTTAAAGTTAAGAATCCTACTACATAGATCCTTTCTAGCTTGATAGTCATCCAGAGCAAAAAACTTGATAAGGAAAACTCGTATTATATTCACACCCGAGAGTCCATTGATAAATATTAAATTTCTCTCCTTTATGATTTCATCAACCTTAAAAATTGATGAGTTCCAAACACAAAACAAACCTCCAAACCTCCCATCGGCATCTACCGTTACAGCGTCGAAAGGGGAATTATCCTAGAACTGATCAATTTTTATAAGACTTCCGCTCACCATTTGAGTTTTTTGCCCGCTTATGAAATTCACCTGAAATTGAATCTTACTCTTTCTAATCCAATCCGCCTTTTTGGAGCACCCAGTACCCCTAATGTTGATGGAGAAACAATTCATTTGGAAACCTTTTTTCCTCCTTGCCATTTTAGAATTTCACTAATCACATACTCCGCACCTTCAAGCTTATACGCAATCGAGCTTCCCACCTAAATCGTTCTTCTAATTTCAAGTAATGAAGAAGAATAGGGTTGATTCGAGGTAATGCTGTTACCAAAAACGAATGACCGCTCCCGTGAATGATTAAAGACACGTGGCTTCTTATTTTTCCTATTCCCTTGATTAGAAGCTTTTATAAAACTTCATAGATATCGCTTTCCTACAATTCAATTTTGCACCAATATGATTTCTCCTCGTGGGCTCTGACATTGTAGTGGGCTATTCATGTCCGGGAGGCTTTTTGGGCCTATATATCCATCACTTCTGGCATTATACATATTATCACTTGGGCTTATTCTAGCAACCGATCCGTCATTACTATTTTTATTGGAATAATCATTCGTTCCAAATTCCTCTTGATTTACGTTATTATCATTATGATCATTAATGACCATCTCTTCTACCGTCCTACAAATCGCTTTGGGAGAAGTGCAAGTCTTCCCCTTCTCTAACCGTTCACCTTTTTCATTATCCATTCCGCCTTCGTCTTCTTGCCCACCGGTGAGTATTCCTCCTCCCATCCGGTTAATTTTCGGTACCCCTTCTCCTTCATTGGATGAACATGCAACATCCTCCTTTACATCATATCTGATTCCTCCACAAACGAGCTGTCATCACTATCCTCAATTTCCTCAACATCAGACCATTGACCTTCTTCCTTTTCACTATCCCCTACATCACATTCTTTGGCCACCTTGTTGTTAAACGAGAATGGAGGACACCCATCCCATCTTCCTTAATACAAACAACAAACACCTTATCCCTCCATCTAATATTAACATTATTAATTTTTAATATCTCTTTCTTAGATGTTAAAATGCATATCCTTCCACACGATATATTATTAACCTCCGGACTGCACAGCACTTCTGAAATCTCTCAGCGATAACATGGATTCCAAAAACTGATTGGTACTCCATAAATCTTAAACCATACTGCCCTAAAAGTCACTCTCATCTCTGTCAGTACCATAAATCTTAAACCATACTGCCCTGAAAGTTACTCTCATATCTGTCGTCCATCTTCGAAGCCCCTCAAACCAGTAGGACCAACTTTCACGATGCTCTTCAAGGAAAGCGCTAGCAAGTATAGCATTTCCGAATCTTAGATACTTGATAGAGCACTCACCAATTCTTTTCTAGTGAAAAATTGAAAAGCATTTTGCTAGCAAGTCCAGATCCTTCGGTTCCCCTACGAGGCAATTCTCTAACCACTCGGAAGGAGTACTATCTAGAGCACCAGGAACGATAATGCGTAAACTATAATGTTTCATATTCACCTTATTTTTCTCTTCGACAGTCACACCAAACACCAAATCTTTGAGCGATCTAGAATCCTTCACATCCATGCCTGCCTCTCGACATTCCCTACCAACTTTCTTCCAAATCATCCATTCACTATCAGGTTTGCAACCTTTTTCTTTGTTGCCCCTTGTTGTATCATTCCCTAAAGCGTTCCTTGAGAATCTAGCAACATTTGCTTTCAAGTATATTCCATTAATGACAATGTTGTTTATCTTATAAACCACCTCTTCCATGCTTCTCACCTTGATGAATCTAACAAACCCGAACTTCACCCGAAACCTATCCCTTTTTCTAGCCACAAAAGCATAACAATATTCCAAATCTTCAAGCATGCCTTCCATAGTAAAGAACTATCCCACCCATTTGGAATGTTGGAAACAAAAAAAGTAGTAGCTATTCTTCCCAAAACCGATACATAAGACCTTGGCCTCGAATCTCTTTGCCTTCTTCTCGGATGCGAGTCATCCATCCATCCTCATGCAGAGATTCTCTTGAAAAGACTTTTCGGCTCCCTCTATCTCTCTCCATTTCTCAACACATATGTTTACATGGTTGAGCAAAATGACAAGACTGAAATAACCCTCGTATGAGGGGTACGTGAGGAAGCTAAAGGGCAAAGATCAACCACTAATGTAACGTTTTGAAACCACATGGATCATACACGACGAGACCACATATGGTCCTTTTTTAAACCATATAAAGGATTTAATTTGTCTAAAGAAAGTACATTTGGTCCTTTTTGCAAACCACCTACAGGTGTAATTTTTTCTAAATACCATTCACTCAAACTTTAGGAGTCCAAAATTTCATTTATTTTGATGTCCTTGGGTTTAATATTTGTCAACGACTTAGGATCAATCGATTTTAGTTTTATATAGAGATGTGCAGCGTGGGCCCCAAATATTTTTCTGTTTAAACTTTCCAACAGAAATCGGGGAGTGTTCGAGATACGCGGTAGCAATTAATAGCGAAGCGAACTAGCAGTTGCAGGAGACATATTCGTCGTCGAATTAGAGATAGACATTATGGAAGAAACCTCACCCGCCAACCCATCTATTCTATATCCGCCGCTGCTCAAGCCGATTGTTCTACCCAAGTCTAACGTACGCCTCGGAAGCCGGCGGAGGATCAAAGTACCACTCGCTCTCGTACATCTGTGTCGATCAGGTAATTTTTTTTCTTTCGCTTTCAGTATTTTTCAATTTCACGTGGCTGATGACTTCATTATCTTGTGTTTACTTGTTTATGTGTATATGCGATTCAGTATTCGTCTGACAAATCTTCTTGAAGAAATGATTTTTCTTCTTTTTGTAATCGAGTGAATCAGAGCTTAGATATTTAGAGTTTCTTGAACTATGTTTCTATACAAATTTTCCCGTTTTCTCTATCCTAATGTTCTTATATGCGTTTAAACAATTGATAATTTAGTTCGGGGTAAATTTGGTATTTTGGTCGGTTTGACATTATCATTTGATTTTGTTTTCCTGTAATTCTCCTGAAAGAAAAGGTTTTGTGTGGTTTTTCTGGTCATTTAATGGTCATTTACAGTTTTTCTTCTTTTGTAACTGAGTAATTAACTTACCCAATTGTATATGAGGAATGCAATCTTTTTCAAGTCAAAAACAACTTTGCTTTGGACTTTTGGTTTAAACCTCTTGTAATTTAGTTATTGTGATCGTGTTTTGGAGTTCTTTTAGTTGTCTAATAAAAAAGAAAGCAACATTGTTATCAGATCAGGCATGCACTTGTGTACAAATTCATATTGTTATCTTTATATTTCTTTTGATCTTTTTCTTCCATTTGGGTTTAAATAGTTTAGATTAGACATGTATTGATGTACAAATCCATATATGATTACTAACGAAATCATGAAACAGTTATCTAAGGTTAGTTTTCTGTGCTTCATACATTATTCTTGTCTTTTATTTATAGTAGTTTGTATCTCTGAGTGGGTTAATAAGGCACTTACTAAATGTGTCCAACTGTAAAAATCATTTTCATAGTTATATAGTAAGTCCTGAAACATGAATATTAACATCAAAAAAAGAACCTAAAGTTCAAAACAGAAATAGTGACTTAAAACCGAAAAAGTTACAATAATTACAATAATACAAAAAATAAATTACATTCTATTCTAGCCACTGTGTTTTTTTCCTTTCCCATTCTCCTCCCCTTTTTCATCCAATCTCTTCCAAACCATTGTTGGGATATAACAAAACGAGTTAAGCACTTCAAACAAGTCGATATTTGGTTTCGGTGACACGAGCGGAATAAAAATTACCGAAAAATGGTAAACGAAAATGTAAAATCGGAACACAATATTTAACGTGGTTCGGTCACGGGATCACGACCTACGTCCACGGGCAAACGAGAGAGAGAGGGTTTTATTAACACCAAGAAAATTACAATCATACAAGGCTAAACTGCACTTGTAATCTGCACACTCACAAGAAAATATCACTCGCACTTTTGGCTGCCAAACTGGACTCTGCACAAAAGGCTATCTAACAAAATTGTGATATATCTATCTATGTGTTTGTGTTTCTTTGTGTTTGTGTTTGTTGTGCTGTGATTTGTAACTCACCAATGCCTCATTTATATAGGCATGTGAGTGTGTGTGAACAAATCAATGTGAAACAAAGAAGCTTTGCCTTCAACAAAAATAGGCTACCTACTCTTGAGAAAAATTCTTCACCAAACCAAAAACTTCAACTTTCACCTAACAATCTCCCACTTGAAGATTTTGAACAACGTAGTCTTTCTCTACCGTCCAATTATTGCAACGATTCTTCAATCTCTCTCGTTCCTGCCATGCCTCTTTTTCAAACTTCTAGAAGGCCAGTTGAAGTCATACAAAACTTCAACTTGTCTGTGGTAACCACCTTGGTGAACATATCTGTTGGATTCTTCGTTCCAAGGATTTTCTTCAGATTCAAAGTTCCATCATTGATTAACTCTCGAATGAAATGGTACCTCATCTGAATGTGTTTCGTTCTACTGTGAAACACCGGATTATTTGCCAGGTGAACTGCACTCTGGTTGTCACAATGCAGTACACAATCCTCCTGTTGCATTCCAAGTTCTGATAGGAAGTTCTTCAACCATATAAGCTCCTTGGCTGCTTCTGCAATAGCCATATACTCTGCTTCTGTGGTTGAAAGAGCAACACTCTTCTGTAACCTAGACATCCAACTGATTGCGGTTCCTCCGATTGTGAAAACGTACCCCGTTGTGCTTTTACCCGAATCCGCACATCCACCTAAATCTGCATCGGCAAACCCTTCTAAGACTACCCCCTTTCTTCTGAAACATAGGGCAATCTCAGCTGTTCCTTTCAAGTAGCGTAACAGCCACTTTACTCCTTCCCAATGCTCTTTTCCTGGATTTGACATAAACCTGCTTACTACTCTCACTGCATGAGCAATATCTGGTCTTGTGCATACCATTGCATACATCAAACTACCAACTGCAGATGCATAAGGAACTTTAGCCATCTGTTCTTTGTCTTCTTCCGTCTTTGGGGATTGCTTCTTTGAGAGTTTTAACTGACTTCCCAAAGGTGTACTTCTGGCCTTGGCATCTGTCATGCTGAACTTTTCTAAAACTTTCTTGATGTACTTTGTTTGCGAAAGTTTTAGTGTACCGGTAACTCTGTTCCTGGCTATGCTCATGCCCAATATCTGCTTAGCAGCCCCTAAGTCCTTCATCTCGAACTCTCTGGACAACTGCTTCTTAAGCTTGTTGATTTCCTGCATGTCGGATCCAGCTATCAACATGTCATCAACATATAATAACAGGATGATGTAAGAGGAGTTGAATTTCTTCAAGTAGCAACAGTGATCCATCTCACATCTGTGATACCCACTCCTTTGCATGAAGCTATCAAACTTCAAGTACCACTGTCTTGGAGCTTGCTTCAAACCATACAGACTTTTCTTTAACTTACACACCAGATTTTCCTTACCGACTGTAGGAAAACCTTCTGGCTGTACCTTGTAGATGGAGCTGCTCTAGATGGAGATCTTCAGAGGCTACAATGCCTAAGACCATTCTGATTGTAGTCATCTTCACAACTGGAGAGAAGATCTCATTATAATCGACTCCTCTTTTCTGTTGGAACCCCTTGACCACTAATCGTGCCTTGTATCTTTTACTGCCATCAATCTCATCCTTTACCCGAAACACCCACTTGTTCTGTAGTGCTTTCTTCCCTGCTGGGAGCTTGACTAAGGACCAAGTCTGGTTCTTGTCAAGTGAGCTCAATTCGTCTTCCATAGCCTTCTTCCACTGTATGGAATCTTTCATCCTTAAGGCCTCTGGATATGACTCAGGTTCACCATTCTCAGTCAACAACAAGTAATTAGCTGAAGGAGAATACCTAACTGGAGGTCTTCGTACTCTAGTGGATCTACGAACAGTAGGAGTTGAGGTCTCTGCATCATCTGCAACCCCGTCTTCAGAACTACTGTCATCTGTGCTCCCACTATCTCCATATACATCAGAGCTCCCACTACTGCTTCCTGAACTTTCACCTATCTCTGGAGTACTGATACGTTTCACAACGTCATCTTCATAGATTTCTTCAAACTCGACTTGACTTTCTGCTTTCTCTAGTGGCTTATTCCTGCCTGAGCTCTCTGCAAGTTCATCTTTATATAGGACATTCTCGTTGAACACCACATCCCGGCTTCTGATAACCTTTTTATTTTGGTTATCCCAGAAGCAGTACCCCATGTCATCCAACCCATAGCCTATAAAAGTGCATTTCCATGTCTTTAACTTTGACATAAGAGACAAAACCGAAAACCTTCAAGTGTTTGAGAGAAATATCACGACCTTGCCATTGCTATTCTGGAATCTTGAACCCTATGGGGACTGAGGGTCCTCTGTTGATTAAATATGCTGCTGTGTTGACCGCATCTGCCCAGAACATCTTGAGTAAACCTGCATGCAGTCTCATGCTCTTAGCCCTTTCGTTCAATGTACGGTTCATTCTCTCAGCTACTCCATTCTGCTGAGGTGTCTCTGGAACCATCTTCTGCATTCTGATTCCTTGGTCAGCACAGTAATCAACAAATTCTTTGCTACTGTATTCGCCCCCATTATCTGATCTGAAACACTTGATCTTCAAGTCTGTTTCATTTTCCACAGTAGCTTTCCATTTCTTGAAAGTGCTGAAAACTTCAGACTTATGCTTTAAGAAATAAACCCAAACCTTCCTTGTGCAATCGTCGATAAACGTGACATAGTATCGGGATCCTCCCACTGAAGAAACTGAAGTGGGACCGTAGACATCTGAATGAACTAGCTCCAATTTCCCGGACTTGGGCTGATGACCAACCTTCTTGAAAGTAACTTTCTTCTGTTTGCCAAGAACACATGGCTCACAGAAATCGACTTTCACAGTCTTCAGCTCTGGTATTCTTCCTTTGGAAACTAGCATCTTCATTCCCTTCTCACTCATATGCCCAAGTCTTTGGTGCCATAGAGTAGATGCCCCAACTTCTTCAACAGCGTGTGCTTCGGCATCAGAAACTTCCACCATATAAAGTGTACCCCGCTTCTGTACTCTAGCAACAACTAAATTCCCTTTTGTCACCTTCCACTGATGATCACCAAATGTAACATGGTGACCTTCATCATCAAGCTGCCCCACGGATATTAACATCCTCTTCAAGTCAGGAATGAACTTGACATTCTTCAAAGTCCAATCTGTACCTAAAGTTGTCTTGAGGACCACATCCCCAACACCTGTAATATCCAGGCTCTTGTTGTCTGCTAGTCTGACCTTTCCTTTGTACTGCCGGAAATTCTGCATTACTTCTCTGGAATGACTAGCATGGAACGACGCACCAGAATCCATGATCCATGATTCTGTTGAGTTTTCCACACAGCAAATGAGCGCATCATCTTCAGAATCTACTGCCATATTGACTTCCTTCTTGCCTTTGTCTGCCGAAGGCTTTGGGCACTGATTTCTGAAGTGATCTTTCTCCTTGCAGTTCCAACAGGTAATATCCGACCTGTTCTTTGACTGACCTCTCTTTCTCGACTTTGATCTTCCTCTACCACCGCCTCCTCTGTTGGACTTCCTTCCCCTGTCTTCAGCGCTTAGAAGACTACTAGAAGATTCCCCGATACTTCGTCTGCGCACATCCTCACTAAGGATTAAATTTCGAATGCTTTCGAACGTCAGCTTAGCACCTCCGACTGAACTGCTGACTGCTGTGACCGTACCGAACTAACTTTCAGGCAAAGATGATAGTAGCAGCAATACTTGAACTTTATCTTCAAATTTAATATCAACCGATATTAACCTCGACAATATTGAATTGAATTCATTTATATGATCAGTTGCTGAACTACCCTCCATCATCTTCAAATTTACCAACTGTCTGATCAGAAAAACTTTATTCGACGCCGAGGGTTTCTCGTACATGTCAGATAGCGCATTGATCAACCCATGAGTTGTCTTCACATTGACAATGTTGTAAACAACGTTCTTTGCCAATGACAACCTCACCACACCAAGAGCCTGCCGGTCTAACAATTCCCAATCCTCCGGCCTCATGTGAAAAGGCTTCTCTTCAGACAGAGGTTCATGTAACCCTTTTTGGTAGAGATAGTCTTCGATTTGCATTTTCCAGAAACCGAAATCGTGACCATCGAATTTGTCGATCTTAACTCTCCCATCTTCAGCCATAGCTAAAAAAAAACAATATTTTATAAAGCCAATCGAAACCTCGTTTCTGATGTGGAAGATCAGACTAAGCTGCAACCACAAAGCATACGCGAGATACGACTTCCTTTAAACCCGGAGCTCTGATACCAGTTTGTTGGGATATAACAAAACGAGTTAAGCACTTCAAACAAATCGATATTTGGTTTCGGTGACATGAGCGGAATAAAAATTACCGAAAAATGGTAAACGAAAATGTAAAATCGGAACACAATATTTAACGTGGTTCGGTCACGGGATCACGACCTACGTCCACGGGCGAACGAGAGAGAGAGGGTTTTATTAACACCAAGAAAATTACAATCATACAAGGCTAAACTGCATTTGTAATCTGCACACTCACAAGAAAATATCATTCGCACTTTTGGCTGCCAAACTGGACTCTGCACAAAAGGCTATCTAACAAAATTGTGATATATCTATCTATGTGTTTGTGTTTCTTTGTGTTTGTGTTTGTTGTGCTGTGATTTGTAACTCACCAATGCCTCATTTATATAGGCATGTGAGTGTGTGTGAACAAATCAATGTGAAACAAAGAAGCTTTGCCTTCAACAAAAATAGGCTACCTACTCTTGAGAAAAATTCTTCACCAAACCAAAAACTTCAACTTTCACCTAACAACCATTTCCTCTAAATGTGCACATGGACATTCAATGTATGCGCTTTTTGGATTCATATCCCACTTTTTGTGGGGGCCGGGTTTATATGAATCCGAAAACAAGATTGAAGTCGAACGTTGGAGTGAATAAAAACAAGTTGTTTTTCATTGTAAACAATTTCTCTTGACGTCATGGATCTATAGAAGTATGTACCCCAATCTCTCTCTGCCGACGAGCTACAAATCGGTTGAGAAAGTTCCTTTTTTTCTACTTCCGCTAATTTGGAGTCTTGGATCCATATATCAACAGCCAATTTCATTGTCATGGCATCGACATGTGTTGTAGTCATTGAATAAAATCCTCCCCTCATATGAAATGTTACATATTGTTTTCGTAACATCCTTTCTTCTTCTTCGTTTTCCATAATTCAATGAAACGCTTCCATAAGACCGATTACGGTTTCTCTGTCTTGTTCAGAAGCCTTTTTTGGGATGCCATCGAGTGCCAATGTAGATCCTTTTCGACATCCCTAATGCACTCATCAAACAACAATGTTCAAGGTTTTTCAGTAGATGGAGGTTTGTATCCATCTGATGCCTTCTTGATTGCATCGACCATTTCAAGAAATTGAGGGCTAAGCAACACATTGAACGGAATCCTCTTTGCACACAATCCTCTAATAATCTTCATCTTAACCATGTTTCGCTCTGATATTCCGAAAGATTAGTCAATGCGTATGTTTGACGATGCATATTTGGAAACTAACGAATTTTTTAAGGACTTTATAACTCCACCAATTTCGGCTTCTTTTACCTTATGTAGGAATGGCTATGATCATTTCTTAGTGTCTCTGTATATACATGCATTCTTGCGGCATATACCAAATATTTAACTACTCCTTTTTCTACTTCTTCAATTGTAGGAATGGCTAAGATAAGGCACAAGCATGATGCTTCTTGGTCAAACCTTACCCATGATGTGCTTCTTTTAATTATGATGCAACTTGGAGTTGTTGATTTTCTTACATTCAGTGGAGTTTGCAAGTCATGGAGGTCATTGGCACTCTCCAACAAAAACAAGTTCATGGAGTCGAGACCACCCATGTCAGCATGGATCCGTCGTCGTGCTTTTCGGGAAGACCTGTGCTACTTCGAGGACTCCTCTGATGGAAGAAAGACGAAAATACCCCTTCCCCATTCTGCTGGCAGGGATTTAGTCGGATTAACTTGTGGCTACTTGGTATTGTTTGGAAGAAAAACCCTCGACTTCTGGCTTGTGAATCCTATCACAAGGCATGGACTTCATTTCCGTGCTTTCCCACAACATTGTTTCGATTATGAGTTACAAACACCGAGGGCTATCCGTGTCTTTTCACCTTCAATGTCTGGGTGGGTGTTTGTTTTCGGAAGGAGATACAGCAATGAAATATGGTATTCTATAGCGGGTAAAGCACAATGGAATCATCTCATCTTGCATTATTACATCATTGATTTAGACGCTTTCAAGGGGAAAATATATATTTTAAGCCGTGACAATAATGTATGTGAATTGAGACTCAATCCAAATTCCGAAGGGATTTTAATTAATACCAAGAACGTTCCGGACGCAAGCTTCACAGGTTGGGAGCTTGTAAGCTTGGGTGAAAACCTTTATGTGGTGGGTTGGAGTATAAATGAGTACACTGTTTTGGAATTAGATACCAGTGAAAATATATGCTTGCAACTTACCCTTTTGCTTCACGTGGCTACAACTATTATTTATCTCTCTTTTTTATGTGATTTGATCTCCTTTTGCGCTTAATAATGTATCCCCATATTGGTATGTTGCTGTTGTGTTGTGGATGAAGCATTTTTTAGATGAAGAGTAACAGCCGTCAACAATTTTATACATCCGGTTAAACAAATGAGCTTTCCAAATATCATGTGCTTTATATGAATATATAGACCGATATTTGAGGTTTGAGATCTAAAACTCAATCCCGCAATATCCTTGATATTGATGCTTTCGATTAGGATTAATCTCATGGGAGTTGATAAAAATTATGAAATTTTGATTTTTTGCTGATGTTCGTAGGTAATATTTGCTTACGAAATTACACATCTTTTATTTTAGTAGAAATAACCTGATGTTTGTGGTAACTTGTTTTTACAAAAAGATTTTTGTTTTTTTAATTGCATATATAGAGTTGATTTCTAGTTTATGCAACAACGTTTGGACATTTTCCCAATTCCCACACCCCTTTGAAGGGTACGAACAAATGCACGATAAGTGTCAGGTGCCACAAATAGAGAACCTCGCCATGAACTCCAACCGTTAGAAGACAACGATTAGTTTGATGTGACAACTAGTGGTGGTTCAACAACTAAATGTACAATGGGTAGAGATATAGCTAAAAGAAAACATAAATGTAAATGTAAGGCTTTTCATGAAATTGTTATAGAACTTCTTGCAATGAGGTTTAAAGAGAAAACAAAGTTGAAGTCATGAAAAAAAAAACTCGAGTTGGATCAACAAAAGGAGCAAAAAATCAAATGAATGGAGCCAATGAGGTGCAACTATTTGAATGGAGCCAATGAGGTGCAACTATTGCATCTAAAAACGCTGCTACAAAATGAGCCCTTTGTCGACTGTTGAAAAAACACATGAAATGCTTTCTAATGTCGAAGTTTTATGGAAACTAAAAACAGTTTAGTGTGTTTTATTCTCAGTATGTTGTAATGCATTTGTAAGATATTTTTTGTAGAGTTCTATTTCATGTATTTGTAAGATATTTCATTATGTAGTATTTTCTTTCACTTATTTGTAAGATATTTTATTATGTAGTTTTGTGCTTTGTGTTGGGTAGTCAATCTCGTACTATAGTATTGCTATAGCGCTGAGATAGCGTTTCGCGGAGTCAGACCGATATAGATATGAAAATTTCGGTTAATAATCTCATTGGCGCTATTATCGCCGAGATTGTCTGAGATTGTCCGAGATGTAGCACTACTTGGGACCGCTATAGCGGCGCTATGACTGCAACTTGGACCAGGTGATTATTTTTCCGGGATTTTTGAAAAATATTGGGTTGTTGACTGTAATGTGTGTTGAGGTCATTATTTTGTGTTTATTTTTTATGGGATATGATTCTTTTGTATCACATATGATTGTTATTAACAAGAAATTCAAGTATTACTTATGAATATAGGAGTATAAACATTAATTCTATGTAATATAAAAAATCGATATTTCGCCGCTATACCATCGCTAGAACCGCTATTTCAAATAGCGGCCAGTGACCGCTATTTCATTTTGGACCGCGATAAGTGCATACGCTTTGTGTATTTGGAAGTTAGCTATGACTCACTGATATTTTCTTTATTGTATATGGACTTGTCAGTATCATCTTTCTTGAGCACAAAATTTGTTGGTTTCATCGTATCATCAAGTAAACCTAACATTATCTATAAAAAATAATAGAACATTATCTTATATAAAAACCGAAACTTATTATATTTGGTGTATAAATAGAGTATAACGATTACGTACTTTCATATTCAACCTTAAACATTCATTTCTAATCTATTTGGAAAATATCTCAAAATGAAGACTCGGAAGCAGGTTTTGATTCATCGAATTTAAATGTATATGATGAATGGGAAGCATGTTTTGATTCATCAAATTTAAATGTATATGATGAATGGGAAGCAGGTTTTGATTCATCGAATTTAATAAAGACATGATGCCACATGGTAGAAATGGTCTTTCAGCATTGATGAATTGTATCAAAGTTGTACAAGTGATAACGTATAGGACAGCAACAAATACACAGGTTAAATATTTGAAAACGAGTAACGGTTACAAGGGATGCTATTATAGAATTCGTAGGAGGTGTCATTCCATTCAATGAATAGTACCTTATAAGGCTTAATAAAGTTGATTTGGCAAGACTACTCCATGTTGGTGAAGAACGTGGATTTCCAGCTATGATAGGTAACATTGACTACATGTATTAGGAATGAAATAATCGCCCATCCATCTGGACAGGGCAATATGCATGTAGAAGTGGTAAAACAACAATCATTTTGGAAGTCGTTGCGTTATAAAACTTATATATATGGAACGTGTTCTTCAGAATACAATGTTCATATAATGACATTAACATCCTCCACACGTCTTCTGTATTGATGATGTCTTGGTAGGCTAAGCACTAGATGTGAGTTATATCATGAAAGGATAGAAAAAATAAGGCATATTATCTCACTAATGGCATATATCCTTTATAGGTTTCCTTTTTCAAATCAATGACTTCTCCACAACTTCAGAAACAGAAGTCATTTAGTATTTCTACGACACTCGTGTCTTACGTGGGACAACGATATTATGTGGAAAATTATGATTTCATGTATCATTATTCATAAATTGATCAGTGAGGATGGATGACACACGTACCTTAATTATTATGAGCCATCGGAATTTCTAACTAACATACATACTAATTGGTAACGGAGAACCTTTACTGATGACAACGAACAACCTTTTCAATACGCTAATGAACATATTGCAAACCTATCTAGTTATATGACAAAATGCACAACTTTGCAACAGAGAAGCTCATAACGCTTTAAAAGAGCGATTTGATTAAGCACATATGGAAACAATTCAGCAATGATGAATAATTATGTAGTTTTCATCTTTCCTATTTGTATTTTTTTACATCATGTTATGTAACACCCCCATTTATAATTTAGTGTTAAGGATTAGGTTAATTATTTTAGTGTCGTATTTAAAGAAAAGATATCAGTTTTATTCAAGAAACTGAGTGGTAGTTTTAAATCTTGATTACTATGAAATATAATAAAAATAATAATAATAACAATAATAATAATAACAATAACAATAATAATAATAAGAGTAAATTACATTGTTGGTCCTTGTGGTTTGGTGCAACTTGCGCGTTTAGTCCTTAACTCACTTTTTTCATCTGGGAGGTCCTTAAAGGCCAAATTTCTTGCACGTTTAGTCCCTATCAGACCTGAATTGACTATATTACCCTTGAAAATTTCTGTTTCAGTTTTATTTTATTTATTTATTATTTCTGAATTTAAAGAAAAAACAAAAAAGTCTTATAACATATGATTCTCTCACTCTCACCCTCTTACGTCTCTCTCTCTCTCTCTCTCTCTCTCTCTCTCTCTTCTTGATTCAACACACTAACCCTACGTTTTCCTCTCATACGACCACCACCGCCCAAATAGTGGCGTCGCCGTCCTTCCAGACTTCGAATCCACCGGTTGTAGCTGTAATCCCTGCTGCCCCCTTCTTATAAGTATCCCCATCTATCGCATATGTTGATAATCTGATTACTTCCTCTCGTCGATTGAGTTCACACAACCGATTATCACATATTTAAGGTAACAATTAGGTTTATTTTTGACATCCATCGACTTCGAGGCTGGATCCGATAGTGGAGAAGATGGGAAACCAAAATATATTCTCAAATTTTTCAACATCAAAATTTCAAATATTGATAGGATAAATAAGGGTTGGCTGATGAATGCGAGACTGATGTGAGGAGAAGTGAAAGCTAGAGGTTTCTAAACAAGAAGTGGCAGATTGAATAGGGAAATCGAGAAGTCGATGTTACTAAATAAAGAATAAGTGACGTGGGTCATGCAGTAGAGACAGAGCGTGAAGGAATTGAGAAATCGAGACGGGAGAGAAGAGGGTGGAGGCGGTGGTATTAGGAGACCGCAGGTTCTAATGCCATCATCTTCAGACTAAAAAAAATTGACAACAAGCACTAGTAGAACAGAGTAGATTTTCAAAAGCAAAGCAGAGGCAAGAAATGTCAACTGAGAAGGGGGACGGGGTCTTAAGGCTCAGCCATTGTTTGCACAGATGCGTGATTGTAGTCGATTGCATAGATGCGTGATTGTAGTCGACAACGTGACTCACTCAAATGTTTGCGATTATCCGGAGTTCTTATCGCTTTTGACCCTTATCGCTTGATTGCAGTCACCGATCCTTATCACCACCACCTGAATTCAAACCCAGAGTTCAAAGTTTGTGATTGCCACCACTGAACCTTATCGCAGCCACCGAACATATATACTTGAATCAATTGCAATCGATTACACATATGCACCGATATGCTTGAATCGGTTTGTGGTTAATCTGTATTTCAATATTTGTTCTTTGTTCTTTTAATCAGTTTGTATAGAAATGGGGTTGTGGTTATTTGTATTTCGATTTGTCACAGTAAAAGGACCGCCTGGAACGATGGTGGTTTGCCATGACAATTTCGTCGGAGTAACAGAACGAGTGGTCTAAATTTGTGTTTCAGCTTAAAGAACAACAATGGCAAAGAAGAGAGAGAGAGAGAGAGAGAGAGAGAGTTGATACGTGGGGGTGGGGGTGGGGGTGGGAATGGGATGGGGTTATTTGGGATTTATTTCTTTTTTTGTAATTAAAAATAATAAACAATTAATAAAAAAACTAAAAAAGAAATTGTCAAGGGTAACATAGTCAATTTAGGTCTGGTAGGGACCAAACGTGCAAGAAGTTTGGCGTCTAAGGACCATTCAGATGAAAAAAGTGAGTTAAGGACTAAACACGCAAGTTGCACCAAACCACAAGGACCAACCGTGTAATTTACTCTAATAATAATAATAATAATAATAATAATAATAATAATAATAATAATAATAATAATAATAATTTGGATTATAAGTTCAGGGGGGTTAATTGTCAAATTATAAAACCTAAAGTGTGAAGTCATTAGTTCTTGGATTAAAAGAAGTTTAACCATAAATCCCTAAGGACTAGAAGTGCCAACATGGGAAGTTCAAGGGGGGCAAAATGGACATTTTGAAATAAATTTGCATGTCTGCGGGCTGAACTTTGAATTGTGCGACCGAACTTGGAACCAAATTTTTTATTCCTTTTCTTTTCTTGGGTTGTTGATCGCAAAACAGAAAGAGAGGGCCGATGCCCTCTCGATTTGATTCTAGCCCGGTGGAACTCTCGTTTATGGTGCATACATAGGTTACGATCACGTAGAAACCCTACGGTACCACTTTGCGAAGCCGTAGACCTCTTTTTCCCCTCTTTTTTTCCGTTGTCGTGAAAATTGTGAGTGAGAGAAAATGAGATCGATAAGAGGGAGAGATGAGAAATCGTGAGTGTGAGGAAGGGAGAAGACTGAGCAAACTCCTGTGGAAGGTGCGAAATCATGAAGTGAAGACCTAATGTTGAACTAGTGCATCCGATTGGTAAGATCCTCTCCCTTTTCTCCTTTTTCCATAGCCGACGACACAGACACACACCTTTGTGTGTTTGTGGGTGTGCATGAAGCTCATATGGATTCTTAGAGTTCTCTTTTTGATCTTGAGGTCGCTTTGGACATTCTTAAACTTCGGATTGGGGTCTTGTGTTGTACTTGGAAGTTTCTGATTTTTAGTTTCCCATTGAAGTCAATTCAGACCCTTGAGGGTCTTAATGGGTTAGGTGGGTGAAAACCCTAACCCTATTAGTTATTTTATGTGATCTTTCTGTTCGTGAATTTCGGTCAGTTTGTAAAATTCATAGTAAACTGTGTTAGTGTCCATTTGGGGTGATCTCTATATCCTTAGAATTTCCATTGAGTCTAGTTTCTTGGACCAGAAGACCTTGTCCTAATTCGAGTCCTAGTTTAGGTGAATAATGCAATATTCAGTGACTGGTCTAGGGCCGAGTTTAACAGTGAATTATGTGTTGATAAATTCATAACTAAATCTAAAAAAATCATTTAGGGACAAATCATATGGGAAAAGCTCAGGTTAGGAGTCTAGTTTACTCACACCAAAA
Organism: Cichorium intybus; assembly: GCA_023525715.1. NCBI lineage: Eukaryota > Viridiplantae > Streptophyta > Magnoliopsida > Asterales > Asteraceae > Cichorium > Cichorium intybus. The sequence goes on along the minus strand of CM042013.1, from coordinate 54,829,373 downwards.
ATCAGAACCTAACTCGTTGTCAATTTTAGTCCTTGTTTTATATTTGGAATATGGTCTAGTGAGTGGACTGATCAAGTCAGTCAACTTTGTGGATTTATCATTTCTTATTGGTGAATGAAAATGACTTAAGGTCAGGCCCTGTGATCTTGCCCTTGGGTCTAGTATATTCATGATTCTTCATAGATTTTATCTTGAACCCCTCCTTTGTTGAATATTGAAAATCTTGAAAATGGGTCGGAATTCAACCTTGTTGTCAAGTTCCATTTTTGTGTTTGTTGTGTTGTTTTAGGTTATATGTTGGTGATTTATGAAACTACCAATATGTATTTAAGTGTAATGGATTAATTTTGTTGACCAAATGTGATCTTAACAAACATTAAACAAGTAAGGAAGGTGTGGAGTACACACTTGTTTGAATTTGTCAAGATACAAAGTAAAAAACTGTTAAAAACTATCATTTTCCAAAAATCATCCTGACACGGGCCGTGTTAGGATAACACGGGCCGTGTCAGGATTACAGAAGCAATTTTGGAAAATAACACAGGCCGTGTCAGGATAACATGGACCGTGTAAAATGTCAGTTTTGGGACAGAAACAATGTTGCAATGAAATACGGGCCGTGTCAGGATAACACGGGCCGTGTTTCGAGCCTAGTGACAGTTTTTTGACAGGTTTTATAGGCGTTTTTGGTCATTTCTAGGGTATGAAAACCACATCTTTCTCTCATTCTCTGGTCTAGAATTCACTCTGAATCTTATCCAATCAAAGATTTGATTGTACCATCAAAATACTTTGATTTGAAAGTGATTCTAACACGATTTCCAGAGATCCAAGCCATTGTCCATCCCCATTTCTACCAAAAATTAAAGTATTTTGATGGTATAATGGAAAATGAAACTTCTGTGAAAGATATTACAAGCAAATTTGACAAGTTAACCAAGTTTGAAGGCCAAGATTTCAGAGATGGCAAAAGAAGATGCACTTTCTTCTCACAACCCTCAAAGTGGTGTATGTTCTAAGTACTCCCATGCCTGAAGTTGTTGAAGATGAACCCCTAGAGGCAACAAGAAGGAGATCAAAGTGGGAGAACGATGATTACATATGTCGTGGTCATATTGTCAATGGTATGTCTGATTCTCTGTTTGATGTTTATCAAAATGTTGAATCTGCAAAAGAACTATGGGATTCGTTGGAATCCAAGTACATGGCTGAAGATGCTTCTAGTAAGAAGTTTCTTGTAAGCAATTTCATGGGAAACAAAATGATTGATTCCAGGCCTGTGATGGAACAATACCATGAAATGTTAAGGATTTTGGGACAATTTGCTCAACACAATTTGAAGATGGATGAAGCCATTTCTGTGACTGTCATCATTGACAAATTGCCCCCATCCTGGAAAGATTTTAAACACACTTTAAAACACAAGAAGGAAGAGTTGACTTTGGTTCAACTTGGAAGTCATTTACGGATTGAGGAGTCTTTAAAGACTCAAGAACTCGATAACAATCCTGAAGGCAAGAACCAAATTGGTTCTTCTTCTGTGAACATGGTGGAAGGAGAGGGATCTAAGAATTCCAATAAGTTTAAAGGTAAAAGGAAGTTTAAAGGGAAAGATGACAAGTCTTCAAACAAAAAGGCTAAGTTGGTTTGTTGGGGTTGTAACAAACAGGGTCATCTCAAGAAAGATTGTCGCCTCCGTAAGGTGAATAAGGAAAAGGATGTGGGTCCAAGTGGATCTAAGGATCCGGACAAGCAACAAGGTCAGAAATCTGATTTATTCAAAATCTTAAATATGTGCAGAATTATGTTTCTGTGATTTCTGAAGCATTCTATGTACAGGATGATGATTTTGCATGGTGGGTTGATTCGGGTGCAACAAGTCATGTTTGCAAGGATCTTCGTTGGTTTAAAGACTATCAACCAATTGAAGATGGACCTGTTGTAAAGATGGGAAATGTTGCTACCGAAACAATCAAGGGACTAGGATCTGTTTTACTTAACTTTACTTCTGGAAAATGTTTATCTTTAGACAATGTATTGTATGTACTGGGGATTCGAAAGAACCTCTTATATGAAATTGTATTAAGTAAGTATGGTTATAAACAAGTATTAGAAAGTGACAAGTATATCTTGTCAAGACATGGTACTTTTGTGGGATTTGGATATGTATGTAATGGTATGATTAGGCTTAATCTTAATTATCCTTCTTATGATAATTCGATTTATATGGCTTCGACTAGTACTAGCAATAGTTTGAATAAATCACAATTATGGCATGCTAGACTAGGACATATTCATTACAAGAGATTAAAAGACATGTCTAAAATGAGTATGACTCCTGCTTTTGATATGAATATTGAGAAATGTAAAACTTGTATGTTGACTAAAATCACTAGACAGCCTTTCAAAGATGTTGTTAGGGAAAGAAAGGTGTTGGAACTCATACATAGTGACTTGTGTGATTTCCATGCAACACCTTCCCTAGGAAACAAAAAGTATGTTGTTACTTTTATTGATGATGCATCTAGATATTGTTATGTCTATTTGTTGCATTCTAAAGATGAATCTCTTGATAAATTTAAAATTTATAAACAACAAGTAAAGCTACATAAGAAAGAGTTAATAAAGGTTTTGCGTACGGATAGGGGTGGTGAATATTATGATCCGGTTTATTTTGAATCTACCGGAATAATACACCAACCCACTGCTCCTTATACACCATAACAAAATGGTGTAGCTAAAAGGAAGAATAGGACCTTGAAGGAAATGGTTAATTCCATGTTGTCCTATTCTAGTCTTAGTGAAGGATTTTGGGGTGAGGCTATGTTAACAGCCTGTTATATTTTGAACCGAACTCCAAACAAAAAGAGTAAGGCTAGTCCTTATGAACTTTGGCATAAAAAGGTGCCAAATTTGAGTTATCTAAAGGTTTGGGGTTGTAAAGCTGTTGTAAGACTGACTGAACCAAAAAGGAAAAACTTGGGAGAAAAGGGTATAGATTGTATCTTCATTGGGTATGCTGAGCATTTCAAGGCATATAGATTCTATGTTATAGAATCTCATGACTCGGTGTCTGTGAACACTGTTATAGAGTCAAGAGATGTTATCTTTGATGAAGAGAGATTTACTTCTATACCTAGACTAAGGGACTTGATTCAGCAATCTTCTAGCAAGAACACAACTCAAGGAGAAAATGTCTCTGCTGGTACAAGTTCTATACCTGAACCTAGGAGGAGTACTAGGACAAGAAAAGCTAAGTCTTTTGGATCTGATTTTCAACTTTATTTAGTTGAAGGAACAAGAGATGAGACCATCTCTGAACATCAATATTGTTATATTATTGAGGAGGATCCAAAGACATTTAGTGAAGCTATGGCTTCAAGAGATGTTCATTTCTGGAAAGAAGCTATTCAGGATGAAATAGATTCTATCATGCATAACAATACTTGGGTATTGGCTGATTTACCTCCTGGATGCAAGGCATTAGGATGTAAATGGATCCTCAAAAGGAAAATGAAAGTGGATGGCACAATAGATAAGTATAAAGCCAGATTGGTTATCCAAGGCTTTAGGCAAAAAGAAGGTATTGACTTCTTTGATACTTATGCTCCTGTGGCTAGAATATCTACTATTAGATTATTGTTGGCTCTTGCAGCAATACATAATCTTGTAATTCATCAAATGGATGTGAAAACTGCATTCTTGAATGGTAAATTAGATGAGGAGATTTACATGAAACAACCTGAAGGGTTTGTGATGCCTGGACATGAAAACAAGGTTTTCAAGTTAAAGAAATCTTTGTATGGTTTGAAACAATCACCAAAACAATGGCATCAAAAATTTGATGATGTGATCTTGTCTAATGGTTTTTCATTAAACCAAGCTGACAAGTGTGTATATAGCAAATTTGATACTTTTGGAAAGGAGTTATAATTTGTCTATATGTAGATGATATGTTGATTTTTGGTACTAGTCAAGATGAAGTTGACAAAACCAAGAAATTCTTATCATCTAGTTTTGACATGAAAGACATGGGGGAGGCGGATGTGATTCTTGGTATAAGAATCAAGCGTGGAAACAATGGTATTTCAATCACTCAATCTCATTATATTGAGAAGATATTGAAAAAATTCAATTTTGAGAATTGTTCTCCTGTTAGCACTCCTATAGATCCTAGTCTTAAGCTTCTACCTAATAAAGGATCTCCTGTGTCTCAACTAGAATACTCAAGGGCTATTGGTTGTCTTATGTATGTCATGATTAGCACTAGGCCTGATATTGCTTATGTTGTAGGAAAGCTCAGTAGGTATACCAGCAATCCTAGTTCACATCATTGGCAAGCCATAAATAGAGTATTCAAGTATTTGAAAGGAACCATGGATTATGGTTTGACATACAGTGGATACCCTTCGGTATTAGAAGGTTATCAGATGCTAGTTGGATTAACACTTTGGAGGATCACTCCTCTACAAGTGGTTGGGTATTTCTTCTGGGAGGAGGTGCTATTTCTTGGGCATCCAAGAAACATACTTGTATTACAAGTTCAACCATGGAATCTGAATTCATAGCATTGGTTGCTGCTGGCAAAGAAGCAGAGTGGCTCAGGAATTTGATTTATGAAATTCCATTATGGCCGAAACCGATATCTACCATTTCTATCAGGTGTGATAGTGCTGCAACTTTGGCTAAGGTTTATAGTCAAGTATATAATGGGAACTCTAGACATTTAGATGTTAGACACAGTATGATTCGTGAACTCATAACGAATGGTGTGATATCTGTGGAGTTTGTAAGAACTCAATTAAATTTAGCCGATCATCTAACTAAAGGGTTAGCGAGAGATCTTGTGTACAAGGCGGCTGTAGGGATGGGTTTGAAGTCCACCTAAAAATCTTTGATATTGAGATACCCAATTCCCATCTAATTGAACATTAGATGCTGAATTCAATGTAGAAAGCTTAATATTTGAAGATTGGAACACATTATTGTTTATATCATCCCAAGGTATGTGTTCAGTACTGCAAGTGAAGGAGGTTGAAATTTTTTTTCTTAATAGTTCTTTGAAAAATTGCATATGCAGGTGCAAGAATAAAAGAACTACCTATATAATCATGAAGTTTAGCTGCTTCAAGAAGCTTGGGACTTAGCTTTGATATGCTTATTGAAGGATAGGACACAAGCTAGTAAAAATAGTGTCAAGTTTGAACTTATGAGAATGTAAATTGGTGTGTGATATTATCTTCATGTATTCACTATGAATAGAAAGGGTCCAATCCTTTGTGACACCCTGATATTCGAATATTTGGAATGTGTAATACACTAATGTGAAATTCAATCGTCACGATATTTCATTTATGCATCAGTTTGTTATAGTTATGTTTTATTTAAGTTAATCAAGATTACACTTAAATAGGGGAGGTTTGTTGGTGATTTATGAAATTACCAATATGTATTTAAGTGTAATGGATTAATTTTGTTGACCAAATATGATCTTAACAAACATTAAACAAGTAAAGAAGGTGTGGAGTACACATTTTTTTGAATTTGTCAAGATACAAAGTAAAAAACTGTTAAAAACTATCATTTTCCAAAAATCATCCTGACACGGGCCGTGTTAGGATAACACGGGCCGTTTCAGGATTATAGAAGCAATTTTGGAAAATAACACGGGCCGTGTCAGGATAACACGGGCCGTGTAAAATGTCAGTTTTGGGACAGAAACAATGTTGCAATGAAACATGGGCCGTGTCAGGATAACACGGGCCGTGTTTCGAGCCCAGTGATAGTTTTTTGACAGGTTTTATAGCCGTTTTTGGTCATTTCTAGGGTACGAAAAACACATCTTTCTCTCATTCTCTGGTCTAGAATTCACTCTGAATCTTATCCAATCAAAGATTTTATTGTACCATCAAAATACTTTGATTTGAAAGTGATTCTAACACGATTTTCAGAGATCCAAGCCATTGTTCATCCCCATTTCTAACATTATATACATTTAAATTATAAGTAATGCTATAAGTATATATTTATAGTAAGGCTAGTGAGCATACTTGGTAGCACTTAAAATGCCTTATAGGGGTATAAGTTGCTTAAGTGGAGCTCGGTGAGACTTTCAAGAGTTGTCGTGTGGATCGTTGTTGTTGCTGTTTCAAGGTGAGTTCATCACTATATTATATGGAAGTTGTACATCCTTTGTTGTAGCTCGTGTGTGTTGTTAGGATGTAGGTGGGTAGTAACAGGCCATATGGAGTTCTAGTAGGTGTGTGAGTGTGGGGAGTGACATCATTGAGTTAGGCCATTCATGGAGCTGGGGGCCATGATTGAGCTGGATGCCATGATGTGTGGTGTACTGTGAGTGTCCTAGGTGGAATCATTGAGCTGGGTGCCATCATGGAGCGGGGTGCCATGATTGAGCTGGGTGTCATCATTGCGTTGTGATTGGTGGTTGTACTATGATACATGATTCAGCTGGATGCCATGATTATGTTGTGTGTTGTGGCTGTATTGTGCCTTGTAGTTGTATTGTGTGCCTTGTTGTCTTGTGTGCCTTTATTGTGTTGTGTGCCTTTATTGTGTTGTGTGCATATGATAGGGGTAGAGTATGTGTGATGGATATGTGGTGTATGTGTTGAATTCATTAAGCTATGTGCTTACCATTTCCCTAAAAAAATCATTGTTTCAGGTTCTTCAGGTGTAGGTGACGACAAGGCGTGTGCGTACACACTGTTGTTGCTTCTTTTAGGATTATGTTTTGAATTGACTGTATCTGGTTTTGACTTCCGTTGTTATTGGATTGGTTTGATATTACACATTTTTAGTTAAATAAATATGTTGAGTTTTGAATATTTTAAATGATTTAAATAATGTTTACATTTTGAGGTTTTAATAATAAAAATGTGTTGATTATTTAATGAAAATGTTTTCCTAAAATTTTTAAAGTAACTGAAAAATCAGGGATGTTATATGTTATGATTGTTACTTGATTTATGTTTTTTCATTAAGTAGGTTTCATAAATGTAAAATAATTTGTTATCTATTTTTACTTAGTTCTATATTTAAAATAAATAATTTGTTTATTTCAAAATAAAATAATTATTTTTAATAAAATACAACATAATCATAAATTATATTTATTTAGTAAAATGTTGATTTGTTGGGTTGATAATAGGTAAGAAAAAAAAGGTTAGACTGAGTTGTGTATGTAGATGAAAGAAAAATTAGTTTTTTAATAAAAAAAAATAGGTTGGACTGGATCATTGATGGTGGTAGTCACCCTAATCCTATTATACAGTGACTACATAAATATATAATATAAAGTAAATAGAATGTTATTTAAACTCACATTAATCCAATATATGCACAATTTAAGATATATTTTGAGATTTAAAACTTAACAATAACCCTATCACTTACCATAATTTGTAACTTACAATATCTTATATGTTGATCTTAAGAATTAAATTGCCTCATGTATAGTTGATTTATATTTAAAGCTTTTTGAATTATATATATATATATATATATATATATATATATATATATATATATATATATATATATATATATATATATATATATATATATATACACAATGCTACACTAACCCATCGTACTTTTCATTTTGCATCTATTTGGTCCCTTAGGTTTTTTCCTTGCTCCTTAGGGACTTAAGGTTTCGAAAACCTGACAATAGGGAAAAAATCTAAATAAATCTGAAAAAGTTCAGGGACCATTTAGATGCAATTTCAAAATGTTGTGGGGGTACTGTAGCAAATTCTTTTGCTACAATAACCCATGGGTGATCAATTAAACTTGGTTGTATAAACATTAAGTCCGTAGACAGCAATGAAAAAACTTAAGGGACCAAATAGATGCAAAATAAAAAGTTCGATGGGTTACTGTAGCATTATATATATATATATATATATATATATATATATATATATATATATATATATATATATATATATATATATTGAATGAAATACCTTTTTAGACACATACCAACTTCATGTGTCCCCAAGATGTGCATTTTCCCGCTCATTTTAAGTAAATACAAGACATAGAACATTCAGTTTTGAATTGTCAGGACCCATGGTGGCTAGCAATATGTGGAATAATAAACATCTCAAAGGTTAACAGTATAAAAATAAAGAACATAATATGGGTAGTATGATATAGATAAAGAGAGTAAAATATTACATGAAGAACTAGAGGCTAGGGAATGTGCTTCGCAACCACGCAAAGTCTCATCTAAAGATTGTATTATGGTGCATATATAAAAATGACCACATACCTCTCTATTTATATAATAGCATAGGTTTAACACAGAACTAAATTATATCACCTAACCATAGTATCACGTGAATATTATCCATGTTCATTTATGAACATATGTAATATTGTTCATTAATGAACATGGGCAATTGTAAAGCATTTCCAACTCCAGCAGATCTCAATAGGTTCACGTGGTTCTATGGTTAGGTGGTATAATTTGCGTCTATATTGAACCTATTCACTTATATAATAAAGAGAATATTCCAAAATACATAGAGAATATTCTAGCCTAACCATCACTCATCATTGTAAATCATTTCTAGCTCCAACAGATCTCAATAGGTTTACCAATACTTGGTATAACTCCAAGATCAGAGTCGAATTTGGAAAGGTTGTGTGTAGCCCTTCGCGCAGATTGATAAGTGTTAAGTGTTGTTCTCGATCACCTGATCTGTTCTCGTGACTGAGGGAAATCGAAATGAGTTAGGGAAGAATGTGAGTCCAGTCGTGAGCTGGGCAGAGCAGAGAACCTGAATAGATGAAACAGGGAAAAGCCTACGAGTTTGGGTGCAAGGTGAACGGAACAGGGAACCTGTGATTCCATGTATGGTGATGAGCATGGGAATAGCCCGATGGGCTATGCGTGAGTGGTGTATCGCGTGTTTGGATCTTGGTTGTTTGGATACTCTTGGACAAAATGCTTATGGGTTGTTTAGGTGTTGTGTAGTGTGAGTAGCTTAGTTGGTGTTATGGGTTGAGTGTCTTCTAAGACAGTGGAAGATTAGATTTGTTAGCCAAGGGGCTTGTTATAGATTCCCGAAGGTGAGTATCTGGAATTGTGGGTCAACATAGGTTAGGTGCGTAGCATCCAGTGTGGTCCTCGAGCAACACGGTGTGGATTTTGACATTGATGAAGTCTTCATCGGGTGTTTATGATTTTCGGAGTTTCGTGCTGAAGTATTCCGAATCTGGAATTTCTGTGTAAGGATTTTAACGACCTTGATCTTGTCGAAGTTGGTGGTGAGATCTTCCTTGTTTCGGAATTTTAGACGCGTAAGGATTTTGTTGATTATGGATTAGTTTGGGGTTTTGGCACGTGATTAGGGTATGTAAGGAAAGGATTTCGAGGACGAAATCCGTTAAGTGGGGGAGAGTTGTAAGACCCTAATCCCGAAATGTTAAGTCTTGATTTAAAAGGAATCAAATTTTGGGAGAAAATAGGTTAATGTACTTTTAGCATCGCTAATGTGCTTCTGCTGAGTGGGTTTGCACGATGTGCAGTTAGCGACGCTAACTGCTGATTTTGGGCCAAAACCCTAATTTTCAGCTATTGGGCCATATATAAAGGTGTTATAACCCTAGGGCAGTCACATTTTTCATGTTTCAGCCCCTAAAACACCACTTTTCCCTCTTAGACTTCTTGGATGAGTTTTTGTTGTTTTTAGCCTCTTTGGAAGGATTTTTTTAAGCTTGGTTGAACATGATGCTAGAAGTTGTTCATCTTGATTAAATCTTCAAAGAGCTGCATTTCCTGGACTATTGTGAAGTTCCCACCTTTCTATGTTTTCGAGATTATTCTTGTGTTCTTGATGGGATTTTATGGATTTAATTGGTGTATTAGTCCCTTTTTAGTGTTGTTCATGTTTGGAAAGGATAAAGTTAGGACTTTATGCCTTAAAGTCCTTATTGAGAACCATTAACTTGGTTTAGAGAGTAAGCCAAACTCTCTTTGGTGATTTTGGTTAGTTTTGGACCATTTTGGACTCGGATACTGTTCTTGAGCTTGCATGGTTATGTTTGAATGTTAAAGTTAGGATTTTTATGACTTAGGGACAGTTTGGAAGGTCCATGGAAGGATTAAGACCTTGGCTGAATGGATTAAGAACTTAATGAACTTTTGGAGCCTGTCCTTAGTTAACGACGCTAACTAGGGAAGTTAGCGGCGCTAACTGTGCGTGTTGACTTTGACCTATGACCGTTGACTTTTTGACCAGTTTGGCTTTTGGTCAAACTTGAGGATTTTGGATATCGGTCTTAGAGGTTTATGTTGTTTGGAATTTAGGAAGTTCTAAGTGGAGTTTATCCTTATTAGGAAGTTCGCGTTGTCGGGATCTGAAGACGCGCGTGTGGAGCACTATTGGGCTTTGCGGATTAGGTGAGTCTTCTAACTATACTATGGGTGAAGTTACATGTGTAGGTAACTTAATTATTGTGTGTAGTAATGTATGGTAGCTAGGCATGCTTACGTTATTTGACAGTTGAATTGATGATAGAAACCCGATGGGTTAGACTGTATGTTTAGGCTGTTATGCTTGTATGTAACAGTTGTTGGATTTGTTCCGACAACTGAAGAATCAGTTGATAAACGACCAAATTCGGGCAAGCTCGAGAGTCCAAAGAATGAGTTGATTCGGTGACGGACGGAAGGGGCAAGCTCGTGAGTTCATAGCCAAGGCGGATTAGGGTAAGCCCGAGAGCCAGGTTATTCAGGGCAAGCTCGATGACCTTTTGTGATTATGTGTTATGTGATGAATCGTGTTCTATTTTGGGGAACTCACTAAGCTTTGTGCTTACTCGTTCACCCTAACTGCTTTTCAGGTATTTGTTGGCTTGAGCTTGGAGCACGGCGCGACTGTACCGCATCTGAGGTTTTGATAATTAAGTCTTCTGCTGGATAATGTTTGTAAATGTTTTTTATAAATACAATTTCTAATGTTTGAATAACAAGTTTTAATTTGGATGGTTTTATTTGGTAACCCATTTCATGTATTTGAATCGTTTTAAAACGAAAAAAATTGTATTAGTGGATATGTAACGTTACATTATGGCTCTGATACCAACTTGTAACAGCCCAATTCATACAACATTAAAATACATTATTTAATCAGAGATAAACAGAATTTGGTTCCATTGTATACCAATATCATTTGTTGACATACATAACTTGGTGTATTATTGGATGTCACAACAAATATACAAGAGTCATTCATGGCAAGCAATACACATAATAAAATGTTACATAAAAGTTTATCAACTATTTAGCTTCTATGTCTCTAAGTCACTAGAAAGTCTTCTAATTGTAAGATTGACTTTTATTACAAGAAATGAAATTGTTTGAAACTAGATTGTAAGATTTTATAGATGGGGTGACTAAGACATTTGTGCCAAAGGGACTGAATTATAGAAACGAGGGCTTGAGGTGTCGAATGAAGGACCGGGTAGAGTGGTTTGTCAATATCACACAAGATTAGAGGTTGTTTGCTATTATAATCCTTAAGTAGCGTTTGGTACGTAGTAATGGATGGAACAAGACAGAAAACGTCACTTTGAAGTAGTGTTTGGCACAGGGGGACCGGAATAAGGACAAAGTCAAATGATACTACTTGATTAAATTTTTGCCCCACCACCCAAAAGGGTTGAATAAAGTATTACAGGAAGCCAAATAATAAAAAAAATCCCTCTTACCCTTCTATCATCTACAGTCTATCATTACTCATACCCACGCCCACACCTATACCCCCACCCTACCTACATCACCCTATGCCACCACCCACCACCACACCTATACCTAAATCCCTACACGTACACACATATGCAAGGTTTCTACTTTATAATTATAGTATGGAAAAAAACATATTAAAAACAATTTATAGATGAACGACAATCTAGCAATTTTAATGTATTTTTTTTCTTGTCCTAGTGCAGCCAAACGTTACAGATAAGACCTAATTTATTCTTGTCAAGTACACTTCAGTCCTGTTCAGTCCAACCTGTCCATTTACCAAATGCTACCTAAGAGTAAAACCAAAATTGTCAAATTCAATGGAAAATTTATTTTAACAAGTGAATTTAGGGTCATAAATAGTTATCGATGGTTTAATGAGTACATTATGTAAATGGAGTGGTCGATTTGAGTTTTGGATTATGGTTTGTGATCATTGGATTAACAAGTGAATTTTCTCAATAAATGTTATTACCGAAATATATTTCTTGAAATAAAAGTTGACTACCGAGAAGTCGGTGTCCAGGAACGGGGCCTAGATGACGATGATTTTTGGATTATGGTTTGTGATCATTGTGACGGTGGTTTTGCCATTGTTAAGGGTGGTATCGGCGTAGACTAGGGATAAGCATGACCCGAAGAACTGGATCGGAATTGGAAACGAAACCGTGTATTCGGTTTGGTACTTGGTTCTCCATTTCCTACTACATCAGTTCTCGAGTCCTCAAGATTTTCGGTCCGCTGCATAACAGGTCCAGAACCCAAAACATCCATTAATAATAGACTTCCTTGGATAAGCGAACCGAAACCAGAACTAACTGGAACTGAGGCATTTAGTATGGTTCCCAATTCTTTGTCTCCTATGAATCAGTTCTCGGTTCTTCGGTTCTCAGTCTGGTTCAGCCCGGTTTCGGACCCATGCTCATCCTTGCGTGGAGGATAGTCACTAAAGAGGAGTGATTGAGATGCATTATTTATGGTGTAGATCGTATTCGAGACAATCGTTCATTATCTAAAACAAGCATTTGTTGCCTCTCCGAGAATCAAGGTAGAGAATATTGATGTCAAATAATGCTAGCCACATAATCAAAACGAAATGAGATACTGTTTTGACCGCGTATATGACGAAGTGTTTATCCGAGACCTTAGAGTCAGATCTAAGCTTCTATTGAGATTGGCGATACCTTTTACCGTTAAGCGGTACGCATTAACCTAGAGGTCACCCATTGTGATAGTTCGAAACTCGCTATTGAGTTCGATCGATCTCAGATCTTTTTTGTCCCGAAAAGTTTTTCAATATCTAACCAAACTTATCTGGTCTTTGCGTCTTTCTTGAGAACTATTTGAAGTAGTTCTTGAGAGATTGTTGAATATAAGCCATATTTTAACTATGGAGTCCACCTTTTTTCATTTGGGATCGGTCGGCTTTGGTACGGGGTCATCATAAGATGCATCGATGTGGTCACCAACATCGTATCTGTCACAATGAGTGGAGAAAAGTTCTCTCCAATAATCATAGTTTAACCTTTCAAGACCGAGATGAGAGGAATGTGAGTCTTGATGTTGGTAATACCAAAGGCTTTATGTGGTGTTGGTCTACTCTCTGCCATGATAAGTCACGAAAAAAAAAGATGACCATAAGATTTTTGGGTAAGGTTGTAGAATTTTGGGTAAGGATGCAATAATAGGAGGCTGGCTGTAAAGAGAGGATGAGGATAGATAGGGTGGAAGAGCGTTTTTAGAAGACTTTGGTATTTTACTCTAATAGCGTATTAGAAATATTTTCCCTTAAGGGCCGTTTGGTTCGTCAGAATTCAAGGGAATTCGAAAGAATTAGAATCCAATTCTTTCGAATTCCTACGTATGGTTCAGCTTTTGTTTTAAGGAATTGGAATCCAATTCCATTGAAAATGAGGGAATGCTTTCCTTTGGTGGTTAGATGAAATTAATTCCATTAAAAGAGAGAATGTGGAAATTACCATTTTACCCCTTTTATTATCTTTCAAATTGAAACCATTTACGACCACCCATCACCACCACCACTGCCACCACCAACCACCACTGCCGCCACTGCCACTGCTACCGCCACCACCGCTTCTCGTGACCACCGTCACCCACTTCCACTGTCACCCACTGTCATCGCCGCCACCCACTACCACCAACCACCACCACCCACCTACCATCACCACCACCACCGTCACCCATCATCAAAACCATCCATTGCCGCTGCCACCACTCACCGCCATCAACCACCATTAGCAATAACTTATAAAACAAAATAAAATTATGTAAAAAAACAAGAAATACAAATTTGTCAATTACATGAATTTCAATTACATATCCAATCAATCAAAAAGAATATGAACTTGGATTCTAATTATATTTTTTACTAAACAAACAAAATTTGAATTTGAATTTTAATTACTGATAAATTTTAATTCTTCAACAGATTCCAATTCTTTTAAAAAGTTTTTACAAACCAAACACCACTTTTTCTTTGAAACAATACAGACGATTATATATATGTAAAATAGGCCTTGGGCCTTTGACTATGAAACGGAACGGACTATATAACTAGCATGGCCTCATGGGCTAGGAGAATGCTTAATGAATATAATATACATATATACAACACATGCACACTAACAATACCTTTAAATAAAGACCAATACTAGAGAGAAAAAATTATTGAGACTAAAAAGGTAATATAATATGAGGGACATTTTTATAATCTGCTCTATATTATTAAATAATGAAGTTAGTGATTTGCTGAAGATCACATTGAGTAATGGAATAGCTTAACATATTACAAGTAGAGGAATATTTTACGATACATCCACGACAACAATACATAATGCTAAAAATGCCACACAATTTTATAAGGGAAAACCATGGAAAAACCCTACCTATTATCCAACAATTCCTGAAAAAACCCTTTTATTATTTTTAAGTACGTTAAAACCCTTGTAATATTGAAATTTCTTAAGTTAAGGGTACGTAATCGGTTGCTCCTTCCGAGCCGGTAACGTAGCGTATATTGCATATAAAAGATGACATGTAACCTGAAGTGGCAACTGGTAGGGACGAATTAGGTTTAAAACCACGCTCTCTCTCTCTCTCTTACCCTTCCTCTCTCGTTACGAACTGATGTGTTGATCGTATGGAGCTGCTTCTTCAATTTCAAACCCAAGAGAAACTCGAGAAGAAATTACCGAGTGAACCTAGCCCGTCAAGTAGAAATTATCGAAGATGATTCTCTCTCAACTTCGATTCTTTAACCCTGGCCTTATTTCACCTTAGTTACCCCGATTTATTTAACTGATTCTTTAACCCTAGCTTTTTCCCACTCGCATGTTCTACATCCGTGTCCAATGGAGAATGTCGACTCCACTTACATCACACGTAAGCTCGTAACCACCAACAATCTAAGGTTACCTGATATTAGATCTATTTTAGTGGGTAATCATTCAATAAGTGGTTTAAATAAGAGAAATCAAGAATAAAAGGGTTTTAACGTACTCAAAAATAATAAAAGGGTTTTTTCAGGAATTGTTAGATAATAGGTAGGATTTTTCCATGGTTTTCCCATTTTATAATACCCAACTTTCTAACCGGTCTTCGTGGGGCAAATTCTACATTTATTTTAGAGTCATTCTATACATATCTTCTATAGTCTGTTTATACCTGAAATTTTATTTTTTGTTGTGTTTTTTTTTTGTTTTTTTTAACTATTTTTTCTTTTTGTTGCCTTTTTTTCTTTTTTTCTCTTTTTACAAATAATATTTGATTTGTTTTATTATTATTATTATTATTATTATTATTATTAGAAACAATAATAATAAATTTACCTTTTATAATTTTTATGTTTTAATAACAATAAAACAATAGTTTTTTATTAATTACGACACAACGAACGACGTTTATAAATTTATAAAATTATATCAAAACGGTTATGTCAAATTTGAACGATTGTATAAAAAATACAAAATAAATAATAATACTAAAGCAAAGTTTGTCTTATTAATCATAGATAGTAAATGGTCCAGTATTACAATTGCGTGGTGCGTTATCTGGATAACGTGCATAAGCATTTATTCGAGCAGCATACAATGTTTCCCATTCAACAGAATGTTCTGATCTGTACGCACGCACAAGTCTGGACAAAATAGGAGGCATTGGATATGCTCATTGTAGAGATAGGTTCAATGCAGAACCAAATTAAATCACCTAACTGCAGAACCATATTCTTAACCGTTAGATTTGATTCCTTCATTAAGGGTATGATGGTAAAATGGAAATACGAGAAATAACAACCTCCAATAAATACGTCCAGTAAATGAACAAATGTTCATCAATGAACAAATGTTCATCAATAAACAAATCAAAGATCTGGGAATTGATAACGTCAAAAACATCACCGTCGAATCATTCGTCATCTTTGTTCAAATCCAACAAAAATTACATACATATGTATCTTTCAATTAGAATCTTAGATCCTGAATCAATCATCATCACAATCGTTTCATATTTTCAACATTGACTGTTGATTTCAACATCTCACAGATCTCGATTTGTGATCACAAATGTTCATCAATGAACATACATCCCAAAAATATAATTCCATCTCAGTTACGTATTTGAAATCCGATTTAGACCTAACATATAGAATATGTTCATTGATGAAAAAATGTTCATCAATGAACATATATCCCAAAAATATAGTTCCATCTCAGTTACGTATTTGAAATCCGATTTAGACCTAACATATAGAATATGTTCATTGATGAACAAATGTTCATTGATGAACATATGTTCATAGATGAACATTTGTTTCAAAAAATCACGCAACATTTGACGCTCCTATATTTTAGGGATGGGAAAAAACCCAATATGCCATTACCTGGGTATGATTCCCTACATTAGGTGCATAATTTCTTAGTGCGTCCCTTTTAATCTAACCCATTGATATAATGATCCAACGGTTATAAGGATGGTTCTGCAGTTAGGTGATTTAATTTGGTTCTGCATTGAACTCATCCCGCTCCTTGTAAATCAACCTTCACATAATGGTTACCGTAAACGTGGGCGATAACGAAAAATGGGTAAAACAAAACAACTAGTCAAATCAGGTGGGTATAAAATTTAATTGGGGGTGGGGGTATTTGTAATTAATAATAAAAAGAGAAAAGACAACAAAAGACGAAAAAGGGATAAAACAAAATACATAATCAAATCAGGGGGTATAAAATGTAATGAAGTGGTATTGACACGCCTAGGTCGTCGTGCGGTCAAAAATAAAGAGAAACCTAACACACACTAGCACAGTGGTAGTCAGGGTCGATCCGCAGGAGCTTCGTGGTTAGACCAGATGACAGATTACCAACTAGTAGTGTCACGCTACAGTCGGAGGACCTAGTTTCTAAGTTCTTAACTAACCGAAAACAAAAACCAAACAAAGGCAAGCCAAGCATAAGCTAAACTCAACTCAAACAAACCTAGTTACTCTCTGAAATCAGAAGTGCATCTCTGAATCAGAAGCAAACAAAGGCATCCAAAACATCCAAATCAAAGAAGGCATAACCTAACCAATAACTAAGGTTCTAACTGAACAGTTACTAGTTAAATTCAAACCCTAAAGCCAACCTAGTTGGCTACTGATTTCAGCAAGGGAAAGCAGTTCCAAACAAGGTCACAATACATCCAAACACAATCCAAACAATCAAAACCAAACACAAGCATAAAAACACCGAAAAACTAAGATTACTTGTAACCAAATGCTTCTCATTAATCAAATCCAAATTCAAAACATCCAAATAGTAACCAAATGTTGCTAAAACAGAAACTAAAGCTCAATATCAGTGGGTGTCACTCCCAAAGACTTTAGCTACAAATGCTACTTGCTACTAAAATGAAATTAAATTCTAAAACATAAAGTACCAATTGAGAAGTTACTGGAACGAAATCTTGGAGTCAAAGAGCTTCAAGGTCGATTTTACACCCGGTCTTTGCTAGGGTTTTCGGCTGGAAATGCATCTATTTATAGTTGCAATTTTCTCGAGGCCGCGCCGCGCATTTAAGTGAACCGCGGCGCGCGTACTAATCTTTTCCCGTTTCTTCGGCATTTGAATGTGTTACACCGCCTTAAGCCCGCGTCGCGCATTTCAGAATCCCGCGGCGTACATACGTATTTCCTTGATTTTTCATTCTTTTCCAAACATCTTCCTTTTGCACGCTTTTAGTCCCTGTTTCCATTCTTTTCTTCCAAACAAGTCCTGGCACGAAAAGTGAGAATACCAAGATATATCTGATATAATTTCATCAAGAATAGGGCTTAACAACGACTAAAATACTTGATATCACTAGGCGTTGTCTGGTATTAATAGCACAACCCTTATTTTATCCCCACCAACCATTAAAACTCTATATTTTCATAAGTATAACAATATATTTTTATGTTAGATTTAATTTGAAATAATTAATCGAACATATAGAATGAGAGAGACGGGAAGTAAATGGAATCGCAACATTTGACTTCAAATGGGTTTAATCAAATATCGAAAGCATACATATAAACATAATTTTGTTTTGTCGTTAATATATTTGTTTTCATTTATTTATATGGAATTTTAATAACTTGTGAATGTTAATTTTTCAATCAATACGACTTGTTTTTTATTTACTTTTATGTGGACAAATAATAGAAAAGCAAAATCCATTATGCATCAGCTTTTTAATGATAAAAAACTAACAAGAAACTAGTTACAATAATATATAAAACTAAAAATTGTTGGTGATTTTACTGTCACCAACTACATTAGGTGTAATAGAATTAATACGTGTATCAATGGTGACAATTTTAGTTTTGATACAAGTTAGGAGGTGCGGGAGTGCACACTTGTATCAACTAAATGTCGCTGGTACGCAGACTTAACGGGGGTTTCAAGGGGGCTTGCCCCCTTGAGCAGGGGTTCAAAGGGGGCTGCGCCCCCTTTACGGGGTCCAAGGGGCGCTGCCCCTGGCGGGGTTCCAGGGGTTATAATGAATTTATCAACACAGAATGCTCTGAACAACAACAACCTAGAACAGTCAATGAATATTGCACTATTCACCTAACCTAGGACTCGAATTAGGCTACTATAGGTTATTTAATAATTTTATGAAGTACAGGGTATATTTTGTCAATTCCCTAACCTGTAAACTGCCCTAGTAACTTCCCTAATTTGAATCATACGGGGATGCTCCTGATACACAGTTGGAACGAAAAACCTTCCTCTTCCTTCATCTTCTACAATCGAATTTCTTTCTGGTGCCTAAGATCGAAATTGTGTTCTTCAGGAATTATCCTAGTTTGGAATTTGTGAACCCAAGGCATTAGGGTCGAATTATCAAACAAGGAAAGTGTATTCACACGTTTCCTGATTTGATCCAGATTTCCTCATAACCCTAATTTGAATTCCCCCAAAAATCTTGTTTGATAACTTCGTTTTCTGAGTAAGCATGTCTGGAAATACTGTGAAGGAGATGACTACGACTGTTGGGTGTTGAAATAAGTTAATAGATGAACTAAGACTAATGTTAAATCAATAACACAATCAATCACACAATGATAAGGAAAGAACGTAAATAAACAAGGTGATATGAATAACTTGTGCCGAATGATTCGATTAGATTGTAAGGTTTTACAGTTGGGTTTTCTATTTGGTAGTCTTACAATTGTTCGTAATCTCACATTCTACACGGCAAGGTATCACTGATATTTATACTGAATCAGTGATACCAATAGTACAACTTTTACAGAGAATATCCTATTACTGTACTAGCCAATAGGATAGAAGATTCATGCAACACGTATTGTACTATACGCGTGCACACAAAAGACAAATGGACAGGCTGTGAAGTCTTCGGATCCTCCATGCGTAGCACTTCGGAGTCTTCAGACTTCGGGGTCTTCTATTTGTTTATTCACTTCGGGGTTTCATTCTTCAACAGTCTTTATGAGATGGACTTCGGATACGTCAGCACTTCATCACAAATATTCTCAACAATCTCCCCCTTTGTGTGAAGTGCATCCGAAGTCTATACGCGAAAGTTTCTCTTGTAAGCTCTCTTCAAGGTCTTCCTCATCGTCAGGTACCAGTTCATGTGATCCATGAACTTCTTCTTCTTCTCTGTCGAATTTGCATGACAAGCGTTTACGTGAGAGATCATTCCGGAGATAAAGGAGGAGGGATGGAGGCCAATGTAGTCAATTTCAAAGAACTTTATTGTGACTTTGGTTTCGTTTCGAAGTCCTTTGAAGACTACGCCATATGGTTCATCTAGAATCTCTCCATTCTTGAATCTAGCTATGTTTCGAACTACAATGGGAGGAGTGTTCAATGGTTGTTTGTAGTAGGAACATAACTCCAAGTCATGTTTGGCAAACCTCATCAGGTAATTGTTTAGAAAACCCAAAACATGGTTTTTGACAGCAAACATTGGTATTCCGGCTTGAGCTGCTTCACCACTTCGCAAAATCTCTAGAATTTCAATGAAGTCCATTGGATTCATTATAGGAAAATCTGCGATTGTAAACCTTGACTGATTACTACTTTCACCTCGGAGGACACTAAATTCATAATTTATGAATCCTTTGTAAGTCTCAGCCTCCTTGACTGAGATGATTTGTTTGATTTTGTCCAAACTCCATACCACACTCTGACGTTGAATGTATTTGGCATGGAAGTTGATTTTGTTGGTCTAAAAACTTGCTTTCTGATCATCAGGTACCGAATTGACAAATTGAAGAAAGGCAAAAGTCTTCGGATTGAAAGGGATGTCAAGCTGGACGTCTTCGGAGTCAGTTGTCGCAAAACTCCGAAGAGGTAGTTTGTTAAGTACATTTGGATTTTGAAATCTAAATTGCTTGATTGCCTCTATGGTCCATTTACCATCATCACGAGCAAATTCGTTTATTTTGATCATTAGGTTGTAATCTGCCCGTCTGGCCTTGTAGGCTTCTTCCATGTGTGGGGCAATTAAGCTTTCTAGTGGTCGATCTGTTGAGCTTCCAGCTCCGGCTGATCCACTAGCACCCATGGTTGTCGTTGTGATGGTTGAGGTTGAAGGACCTGCTGTGGCTGCGGAGATTAGTCTCGGCCTTTCTCCCCCTTGTGAAGCATGCCCCGCATGCTGAGCAGTGATAGGCCTGCCCTGTGGCCTAGACAACCTATCAGAAAAGTTTATCAGAGGCTGAAGTGCAAATCTCAACTTTGCAACCATGTCTTGTGTGAGAGCTACATTCGTTCGTTGCAGTTCCTCTGTAAACTTAATGATATCCGAAGCGGTTTGGGCGGCTGTGAGCTCTTCGATCTTTGCTCTAGCCTCATCAAGCTGTTTTTCAAGCTTGGTACTCTGCTGAGATTCATTCCGAAGTACTTGCAAGGCTTTTATGAATTCGGAGTTTGATTTTTCTGTCTTTTCGGCAAAGGCCTCAATTTTCTTGTCGATGGAGGTGACAGCAGATTCCAACTTCTGTTCGAAGGAGGATTGGATCTTACTTTGTTGCTCCATGAGCTTCTGTTCAAGCGTTTGTATGGAGTCCTTGATGTAACGACCCAATAATCGTGAATTTATATTCGAGAAAATATATAAGGAAAAGATTAAAACATTCTGGAAGTTTTAAAGAAATTTATTTGGAAATGTAGTAAAATTCCAAGCGTTTGGAGGAAAATAGTGAAAAAAGGCAAAATGGTCATTTGATACTCAAATGACATTTAAATGATGAAAATATGATTTTTGAAGCTAATAAGTAATGAAATAAGAAAAAAAATTGACACCAAATAATGGTGATAAGTATTTGAAAGTTAATTCTAGTAAAAAGGGTAATTTGGTCAATTTACCATAAAAGGGTAATTTGGACATTAGACCATGTGAAGGACCAAATATGTAAAAATATTCTTTGCTTGTGGCAAAAATATAAGAAAAGAAGGTTTTATGTGATAAAAATTGATTATAGTGGTTAAAGTTCAAGAAAGTGAACTTAAGGACTAAAATGTAAATATTTTATAAAAATTAAAATATAAAATAGAGAGTTATAACTCTCATCTCTAGAACTCAGTAGAAGTTTATAGAGATTTCCAGAGAACACGAGAGAGAGCACGGGAGGAGAAGGAGCTTGATTATCCTGCAAGAAGTTGAACATATCATTTGGAAATTGTGATTTCCAAGCTTCAAGAGGTAAGGTTTCTTTGTTTTAAGTTTAAAATCTTGAACGGGAGTTGAACCTTAACTTCTGATTTTCAAGAGATTATAGTTCCAACGAACTCATCTTGCTCAAAATCATCCATTCAACACGTTCTAGTAGTTAATTATGTTAAAAATCAAGAAAATATGATTTTGGTTCAAGAACATCATGCCACGGGTTGGTATGATCAAGTAATTTCCAGTGATTCTAATGAGTTTAATAGGTTAGAAATGATGAAAGAAAACTTGCATTAACAAGTAATTCCAAAGAATTGTAGATTTAATGCAAAAATGATGAAATGGGTTTTTAGCTCAAGAACCCTAGAAATGGGTTAATGAGTTGAAACTGATTTCATATAGTTCTAATGGTTTTGTTAAGTTAAAAATGTCATGAAAGAAGTAAGAAATCAGTCTACAAGTTTGAAAATTCAATAAATGAGTTTTTGGTGAAAAATGAGGATTTCGGAAGAATTTTCAAGTTTATAAAGAAGATTTGATAATTTTGTAGTTTAAAAATCAAGTATAAGTTGGTATTTAGGGCCTGGAAATGACCCAATACCAATTAAGTTAAGTATTAAGAGCTTAATGGGGCGAATAGTGAAACTGCAGTTTGAAAAATCGCCAAATAAGGCAATTTACTTTGCCTTCGCGTCGCGACCACACCTTGGTCGAGTCGCGAGGCGGCACCAGCAGTCTTCGAGTCGCGACCACACCCTTGGTCGGGTCGCGAAGCGGCGGCTGCAGAAACATGTAGTGAGTCTCCTGCCAAGTGATTTTCAATTTTGAGTTTTGGTCCAAAACATGTCCGTTTGAGCCCAAATTTTAAACATAGGTCTATTATGACCCAAAACTTTATGAAAAATTGTCGGAATCGAAATACGACCCTCCGAGGGTACTGTAGTAAAATACGTATAAAATACGATTTAATTAAAGTTGGTCATTTTAGAGTTATATATTTATTATGACCCAAGATAGTATCATAAGGGCTCTAATGAGTTATAAAGTCAATAGAAATAAATGTTAATGTGTTATATATTAAATATAGGTTCATGCCAAGTGATTATCGAATCAAAAGAGTATAAATACGAGGAACGTGTAGTCAATCCACTAGCAATACACGATGTGAGTACATGCAGTATTTTTACCCATTCCGGGGTACATGGCAAGTAAGGATTTTCAAGATTTTTCTATAAAATTTCTATAAGTGAAATTATATGCAAAAGTATTGTTTCTAAATTGTTGTGAAAGTATAATGTTATATTTGAAGTTATGTTGGTCTATAAACCAATTATGTGAAAGTATATTTTGATTACAAGTTATATATGTTTTCAAGTCTGAATGGCATATAGCCACAAGATGTTTAAGAAGTATGTTTTGATTACAAACTGTATATGTTTTCGAGTATGAATGGCATATAGCCATAAGATATTGGAAAGTATGTTTTGGCATAAAGCTTAGCATGTTAGAAAAATATGTTTTAAACATATTATTATTATGTGATGAAAGCTATATATTTGGCATCTAGCCATAAAGACATAAAATGATGTAGTTTGGCACCTAGCCACAAGTTATATGTATATAAGAAATGTTCGAGCAAGCAGCGAGTATTTTGTATGACTGGTAATTGCAGCAAGCAGCGTTAGTAAGGGAACTATGTTCCAACCTACCTGGGTTAGGTAAGGGGTCTAGTGGGGAAAAATCCCCATCGCGAAGTAGATTGCCTCAGCACTTCTATGGTGATGATTGATCCGTTCTTTCTAACCATAGAGACTTGGGGTATCACTTATAGTGATTAAAGCCCTAAGTATAAAAATCCAGCAAGCTTATAAAACCAGTCAAAGAAAGTAAGAAAGATGTTAATTTTGTAAAGTATGACATAAAATGATTTTTGAGAAGTAAAGAGTTATAGTATGTTGCTATTATAAAGTTTTGAAAGAAGATATTTTTGCAAGGCATGATATGTAATGATTTTGAAAAGTAATGAGCTGTGGTATGATATTATTATAAAACTTTGAAAGATGTTTTATGTTATAAGTTTTATAAAAAGGTTGGAAAAGAAGTTAAAAGTTTGAGTCTAAATCTCATGTAACTCACGAGACATTATTGTTTTACGTATTTTATGTTTTGCCATGTATTCCAGGTTAAGATGATATGCTATAGTTGAATGAAGTTTAGCTGGAATGGAGCCCGAGTTAGCTCCTGTCTTGGACTCAAGGTTAAATCCTTTCTTGCTTACTATGGTAAATTTTGATATGGATTTGTACACCCACTGTTTTAAGCATTTAAATTATCGATTTTTGATAAACCGTATTTTTGTACTCATGAATTTATATGAAAAACCATAGTATTTACAAACAGTAGAAATGGGGTGTCACAAGTTGGTATCAGAGCCATAGTTTAAGCGAATTAGGATTGGCTTGTTCCACTCCTAGGCTTAAACTCATGCTATAGGAAAGTTAGTTTATGAAAGTATGTTATACGGTGTCTTAAATGATTAAGACATTATGCATTATTTAAAGTATGGAGATATATAAAACAAAGAAGTGTTAAGTTAACGTTTAAAGTGAGCAAAAATTTGACCGTTAGGAAAATTGTATGATATTTTATATAACCGTCTAAATTTATTAAAGACTATGGTTATAAAGTAGTAAAATTTTAGTAGTGATCACCATGTGTTTATGATGGTGTTATATGTTAAAGGAACCAGGGTCCCATGAAACCTTGTGGTAACAGCAGAATCAATATGTATAGGTGATTATGGTAATATGGGCCCGTATTATCATAATCACAGGATATGTATTGATACTGGTGGAATCGCAAAGGAATTATGGCATTCTGGTGGGTAAGATTTGTGAAAAGAGTAGTAAGAATAACATAGGAATTGTATGCCTATGTAACAAGAACAAGAAAGATTATAAGTAATAAAAGTTAATGCAATGAATATATACCACTTATTATGGTAAAGTAAAAGAGATAATGTGATAATTAATATTTGTTTAGACAGATTGAAAGATATTAAAGTATATGCCTGTCGAGGCGAGAGAAAGTGTGAATAAAAGCAATTTAAAGAGGAATTATGGGTCTTGATTACCTATATAAGAGTTGTAAGACTCTTACATGAAGAATGAAAATTTTAAGCAGAGTATAATGATAGTACATAAATTTGTAAAAAATAAATAAAAGAGTGGTAAAGAAGAGTTTAATGCTAGCAGGTGGTGTGCCTTGGGCATGACCAGTAAATTTCAAATTTTCTTTAAAAGATGTATGAATAGTAAATATATAAAGGAAGCAGAATATCGTTGTAAGACGATGAGATTAAAACTATGAGAAAAGCTAAAAATAGAAGATGAAAATGGTAGCAAAGAGTGGAAGACTAACTGCCGGGGTTGAACAAAGAAGATAAATGAAAGTGTCCAAAGATGGACAATTGAATAAGTTATAAGTGCAGTGCTATAATGAGTAATAAAAACAAAGTAAGATTACCCAAATGGGTAAAAGAATGATGAATGGTAAATTGTTAAAGATTATGATATTTTAAGTAAAATATATTAATGTAATGTGATAAAATGAATGTGAATCGAGAAATAAAGGTTGAATGCCTAAATAAATCTTAGGCAAGAAATTAAAGGTGAAACAAATGATGATAAGATAGTGGTTGCCAGGAATTTAGTTCCGCAACCAAATGAATAAAATAAAAGAAGAAATACCAGTAATGAAAGAGCATAATGATGTATGATAATGGAAGAAAACCAAAAGCATGTGAGCAAAAATTACTAAGGGTCATAAATGATATGAAGTAAAGAAAAATAGTAAATATCTAAACAAGTAGTAGACGTAGAATTAAAGATAATGTAAGAACTATGATAAACAGACAGGAAGTTACTACTTCTGAATGAGAATAATGGCTAAAAGTCTCCAAAGATTTTGAGAAATGATTAGTACATGGCTGGTAACCATGAAATACAAAGAAATGTATATATGTATATACGTGCTTATAAATGTAAAAGCATGAGTAAGTTTTGGTATATATATATATATATATATATATATATATATATATATATATATATAAATTTAATGTATAAAAGTATAATAATGATTATGAAATAGGTATTCTAATTAGAATACCATAAAGTATGAAGCAAAAGAGCAAGATAATGTATTGAGCATATTGTTTAAAAACACGAAAGAATGAAATATAATGAGAAAATGAATGACCGATGTGTATCACCTAGAGATACATAAGAAGTAAGTCTCATATAAAATATATAGTATAAAGAAGTGAAGTTTAAATGAAAGAATAACATAATGTGTTAGGCATGTAGCCTTACAACACATAACAGAGATGGTAAAATATGTAAAGCTAAGAAAAATATTTTGTTAGCATTAGCTACGACAGGTAAAGAGTAACGAATGATATTAGTAATTGAAAGAAGTTGCTATGGGACGAAAATGTTAAAAATACCTAGTTGAGTTCTTAAACCAAAAGAGAACCAAGTATATATATATATATATATATATATATATATATATATATATATATATATATATATATATATATATATATATATATATATATATATATTATGCAACTAAGAACTTGTAAGTATATGTCAAGAAGTTAATGAATGTGGTTTGTGAAACATAAATACACCACAAGATAGTAATATTATGAAAAGTGTAATAAGATGAGAATGGTACACGGGATACCTTAGAAGATAAGAAATGTACTCATAAGAGTCCTGTAAGAAGGTTAAGAAATGAAAAAATACAGAATTGTATTAGTAACTGTAATGTGTAAATGAGACTAAAATCTCATAATTAATAAAAGAAGATGAAAGAAGTACTTAGATCGTTATTATGACGAGATGTGGAAAGAACATGAGTAAAAGGTGATATAACATATGTATTAATGAAAGTAATACATATATAACATAAGAGAGGAGTAAGAGGTATATGAAAAGGACAATTATAAAGATGAATTCAGAATGAAAGTAGTAAGTATAATGATGTAATAATAGCATACATATACGAAATGAAAAGAGATATGTATTTAAAGAAAATAATACATATAGTTTACAAAGTGGAACATATACAAAGGGATTGCGGAAGTATAGAAGCTAACAAGAAGTATACAATTAGTATACAATTTGTAGTATAAAAGCTAAAAATGGAAAAGAAGGAAGTTGACAGAAATAGTAGATCAACTTCAATAATAAAATTGTACAAGGTCAAACATTGCGTATTATACATAGAAAGAAAGCTATTGATGTGTAGTTTCTAAAATAAAAAGCAGTATGTTGTTTCGATTCTTCTAGAGTAAGATATGCAGATTTTTATAAAAATATATTGTTTTGACAGCTTCCGTCCCAAACAGAAATGTAAGGATGTGAAATAAAACAAAAAGGAATGCATTCCTTATGAGTGGTAATAAGTCGAGAATTGATAGTGGATGTAAAGAATAATAAAGTGAAGTTTAAAAGATCTAAAGAACAACTATGTAAAGATAAGAAGTTGTAAAACTTCTAAAAAAAAGAAGAAGTTATGCTCGAATAAAATGTCCGTTAAGGGACAAGATTTTTCAAAGAAAGGTATTGTGTATCTATAAAATTATATAAATACAAAATCTTACCAAAATTTTATTTGGGAAGAGTTTTATAAGTGAAAAATGTGATTAATATAGTCTTATGAAGTTTTGGTAAACATATGAGAAAAATTACAAAGTAAGCTGTTATTATTGATAAGAATATGAAAGTAGAAATCTTTAAAAGTTGATTAAGAACCAAAAGTAACTCAAAGAAGAAAATACTAAAAAAAAAAGATAAAAGCATAAAGAATATGAGTATGAGTTGATAAAAGAAAGTATTTACTATGAACCAAACGTGAGCGGAGAACCTTTGAAGAAAAGGAAGTAGTGATCTCTTAAATTAATAGTTGAATGATGATTCCAAGGACGGAATCCCAATAAGGGGGAGGTAGTTGTAACGACCCAATAATCGTGAATTTATATTCGAGAAAATATATAAGGAAAAGATTAAAACATTCTGGAAGTTTTAAAGAAATTTATTTGGAAATGTAGTAAAATTCCAAGCGTTTGGAGAAAAATAGTGAAAAAGGGCAAAATGGTCATTTGATACTCAAATGACATTTAAATAATGAAAATATGATTTTTGAAGCTAATAAGTAATGAAATAAGAAAAAAATTTGACACCAAATAATGGTGATAAGTATTTGAAAGTTAATTCTAGTAAAAAGGGTAATTTGGTCAATTTACCATAAAAGGGTAATTTGGACATTAGACCATGTGAATGACCAAATATGTAAAAATATTCTTTGCTTGTGGCAAAAATATAAGAAAAGAAGGTTTTATGTGATAAAAATTGATTATAGTGGTTAAAGTTCAAGAAAGTGAACTTAAGGACTAAAATGTAAATATTTTATAAAAATTAAAATATAAAATAGAGAGTTATAACTCTCATCTCTAGAACTCAGTAGAAGTTTATAGAGATTTCCATAGAACACGAGAGAGAGCACGGGAGGAGAAGGAGCTTGATTATCCTGCAAGAAGTTGAACATATCATTTGGAAATTGTGATTTCCAAGCTTCAAGAGGTAAGATTTCTTTGTTTTAAGTTTAAAATCTTGAACGGGAGTTGAACCTTAACTTCTGATTTTCAAGAGATTATAGTTCCAACGAACTCATCTTGCTCAAAATCATCCATTCAACACGTTCTAGTAGTTAATTATGTTAAAAATCAAGAAAATATGATTTTGGTTCAAGAACATCATGCCACGGGTTGGTATGATCAAGTAATTTCCAGTGATTCTAATGAGTTTAATAGGTTAGAAATGATGAAAGAAAACTTGCATTAACAAGTAATTCCAAAGAATTGTAGATTTAATGCAAAAATGATGAAATGGGTTTTTAGCTCAAGAACCCTAGAAATGGGTTAATGAGTTGAAACTGATTTCATATAGTTCTAATGGTTTTGTTAAGTTAAAAATGTCATGAAAGAAGTAAGAAATCAGTCTACAAGTTTGAAAATTCAATAAATGAGTTTTTGGTGAAAAATGAGGATTTCGGAAGAATTTTCAAGTTTATAAAGAAGATTTGATAATTTTGTAGTTTAAAAATCAAGTATAAGTTGGTATTTAGGGCCTGGAAATGACCCTAAACCAATTAAGTTAAGTATTAAGAGCTTAATGGGGCGAATAGTGAAACTGCAGTTTGAAAAATCGCCAAATAAGGCAATTTACTTTGCCTTCGCGTCGCGACCACACCTTGGTCGAGTCGCGAGGCGGCACCAGCAGTCTTCGAGTCGCGACCACACCCTTGGTCGGGTCGCGAAGCGGCGGCTGCAGAAACATGTAGTGAGTCTCCTGCCAAGTGATTTTCAATTTTGAGTTTTGGTCCAAAACTTGTCCGTTTGAGCCCAAATTTTAAACATAGGTCTATTATGACCCAAAACTTTATGAAAAATTGTCGGAATCGAAATACGACCCTCCGAGGGTACTGTAGTAAAATACGTATAAAATACGATTTAATTAAAGTTGGTCATTTTAGAGTTATATATTTATTATGACCCAAGATAGTATCATAAGGGCTCTAATGAGTTATAAAGTCAATAGAAATAAATGTCAATGTGTTATATATTAAATATAGGTTCATGCCAAGTGATTATCGAATCAAAAGAGTATAAATACGAGAAACGTGTAGTCAATCCACTAGCAATACACGATGTGAGTACATGCAGTATTTTTACCCATTCTGGGGTACATGGCAAGTAAGTATTTTCAAGATTTTTTTATAAAATTTCTATAAGTGAAATTATATGCAAAAGTATTGTTTCTAAATTGTTGTGAAAGTATAATGTTATATTTGAAGTTATGTTTTGAACTACAAGTTAAATTAAAGAATGGTATGTTGGTCTATGAACCAATTATGTGAAAGTATATTTTGATTACAAGTTATATATGTTTTCAAGTCTGAATGGCATATAGCCACAAGATGTTTAAGAAGTATGTTTTGATTACAAATTGTATATGTTTTCGAGTATGAATGGCATATAGCCATAAGATGTTGGAAAGTATGTTTTGGCATAAAGCTTAGCATGTTAGAAAAATATGAAAGCTATATATTTGGCATCTAGCCATAAAGACATAAAATGATGTAGTTTGGCACCTAGCCACAAGTTATATGTATATGAGAAATGTTCGAGCAAGCAGCGAGTATTTTGTATGACTGGTAATTGCAGCAAGCAGCGTTAGTAAGGGAACTATGTTCCAACCTACCCGGGTTAGGTAAGGGGTCTACTGGGGAAAAATCCCCATCGGGAAGTAGATTGCCTCAGCACTTCTATGGTGAGGATTGATCCGTTCTTTCTAACCATAGAGACTTGGGGTATCACTTATAGTGATTAAAGCCCTAAGTATAAAAATCCAGCAAGCTTATAAAACCAGTCAAAGAAAGTAAGAAAGATGTTATTTTTGTAAAGTATGACATAAAATGATTTTTGAGAAGTAAAGAGTTATAGTATGTTGCTATTTTAAAGTTTTGAAAGAAGATATTTTTGCAAGGCATGATATGTAATGATTTTGAAAAGTAATGAGCTATGGTATGATATTATTATAAAACTTTGAAAGATGTTTTATGTTATAAGTTTTATAAAAAGGTTTGAAAAGAAGTTAAAAGTTTGAGTCTAAAACTCATGTAACTCATGAGACATTATTGTCTTACGTATTTTATGTTTTGCCATGTATTCCAGGTTAAGATGATATGATATAGTTGAATGAAGTTTAGCTGGAGTGGAGCCCGAGTTAGCTCCCGTCTTGGACTCAAGGTTAAATCCTTTCTTGCTTACTATGGTAAATTTTGATATGGATTTGTACACCCACTGTTTTAAGCATTTAAATTATCGGTTTTTGATAAACCGTATTTTTGTACTCATGAATTTATATGAAAAACCATAGTATTTACAAACAGTAGAAATGGGGTGTCACACTTGATTTCTTTGGACAAGGAAAACTCTATAGATTCGATCTCTTCGGTGATGTCACCCAGCGTGGGTTTGGTGGGATCAAAGCCAGTTTGAGCTTAAATGAGAGTGTCAAGCTTGGAGTTAAGGACTTTGTACTATTTCATTAGTACAAAACCTTCATCTGGCATATCTTCATGAGACACTCCTTCAACATTCAAAGGAGCCAAATGAAAAGCTTCAAAGAAGGCTGACGAAGTGGGATTTTGTCTTGAGGGTGATGGGGGCAAGTCAAACTCTGGTAATGAAAAATCAATGCCAGAGATGGGTACTTCGGAGGTTGGAGGAGCAGTTGTTGGAGGTGGTGGAGGTGGTATATCAGATGAAGTGGTGTGAATGGTGGTGGTTTGTTGAGCTGTTGTGGGTGGTGGTGGAGGTGGAATAGTATGTGGTGGTGTAGGAGGTCTGGTTGTTTTAGGTGGAGATGAAGGAATAGTGGTTTGCAGTGGAGAAGGTGGTCTGGATGTTGGTTGAGGTGAAGAAGGTTGATCAGCAAATTGTTCTTCTTCTTTTTCTTCTTCATGGACTGTGGATGGAGTCCTTTCTGAGTCCGAAGACTCATCCACAACCATTATCTTTCTCTGCCTTTTCGGCTGTTTCCTCTTCGGAGTGGTTTTCACCGAAGTCTTTCTTTTCTTTTCTTCTTTCTTAGGACCACTGGGTCCACCAGCCATTTTCCTCTTCCCTTTTCCTTTTGGATTCTCTCTTACAGGTGCAGCCTGACTCAAGTCACGAGTTGGGTAAGGAATTACAAGAGTGTTGCGATAGGTATTTACCTCATTGCATTCCATGGGGACTTTGGAGAGCATGACATGTGGGATTTGAGCACAGAAGGCTGCAGGTTCATCATCTAAAATTGGAATTTCAATAGGAGTGAACTTCATCTCTCCAAGAGAGGGATTAGGAACATACCCTATCTGCTGGTAGTGAGCATTAACAACAATCGCCCAAAATCTTGCGTTTGCGATTTCAGTCCCCTTCATGCTGTGATTTATGTGAGAGCAGAAATCGGTCCATAGAATTGTTGCGAAGTCCACCTTTACATCGTAGTAAATTCCATAGAGAAGGCCTTGGAATGTAACACTTGCAGAATCCAGGCCAGAGGTTCTTCCTGAGAGACATCTGAGGAAGATACTGAAAAAGTACCTCCAGAGATCAGGAAGTTGGTTTTTCTTGAAGGTGCTTATCCTTTCAAGCAGGCGTTCATACCCTATTTCATTGAACATACTAACCAGTTGGTCAGCAGATGGAACCACCATTTCTTTTGAGTTGTAGATTGGAAGTCGTAGAGCTTCAGCGAATTTCTCCTTGGTTAGTTGCACTTTCTTCGTTTTACCCTTTGAATCAACAATCTCATAGAAGACAGATTTGACCTAGTTGTTGGAGTCGAACAGTGCATTTGATGTGTAGTGTGCCCTGTGAACCATAGTCGCAGGGACTGAAGGAGTACAGGTCAGGGCATATCCCAGAACAGACCTTTTCATGCATTCCACCAATGCATCGATTGGTCAAGGGTAAATGGACAGATCATTTCGTAGCACCAGGTTTGATGATTGACTTTTGAGGTTTGGAACAGACATGGCCTCAGTAGTTTGCGATGAAGCTTCAGCTGCCATTGATGATGAGATGAAGAAGATGAAGATGATGAAAGAGTTGTGGATTTCTTCGAGAGTAAGTTTGCATAGAGAAATGAGAGTTTTGTTTGCGTAAAGAGTGTAACTGAAGGGGTGAGAGGTTTATATAGTATTCGTGGTCCCTAGGTCATTTAATGCACGATTGAAATGGTCATGTAGGAGAAGGACACCTCAGCACCTGCTCGTCCCACTATCTCTGCAAAAGGGAGAAACGTACGGCTGTCAGTTGCAATGATTCAAAATTTGAACCGCCACTTTTGAGAAATCTTTATAGTTAGGATTTCCCATTAAAATCTCATTGACAGCTGTAATCAAAACGGTTATATTTTGAAGAATGTTTGTCTCTGAGATTGATCATAAACATGGAAATCATTTGAATCATTAATTTGACTTCATGTTTATAAATTATGACCGTTGTTATTGCACTTCGGAGTGAAAGCATAAAGTTATGTTTGCTCCGAAGAGTGTTCTTCCACTTCGGTGATTGACATGTGATTGCAAGTGTTTGTCAATGTACCGAAGTCCATATGTTTTTCTCTTTGTTTTTCTATGAGTTTTTGGTTTTACGTTTGACTGATGCAACATACCATTTAACCTTAATTTCCATGAATATTAAGAAAAGATGATTTAACAAATTAATGTTCAGAATCATTCGAATCATGTTGGAAGTCCATTTTTCATTTTGATGGTTGTTTGATTCAATATCAGTCATGAATGTATAAGTCTAATCACTCCATCACTAACTTGATTTCGCATTTGGGAACATGTTTTGAGTTGTGCTTATGTGCTTCAAAATTTTCAAATATAATAAAGATAACATCATTTGCATTTTGAAAGTTTAAAGAAGTTTTCATTCATGAATTGAGCATCAGAAATAATTTAGAAATTTGGATTGTTTTGAAGATTCTTTTGAAAAATTTATTCCTTTTCATCAGTTGAAGTGTTTGGATACTAAGCTCTGATGACAAGCCTTTGAGCTTCGTACACCACTCCCACTTTATCATTTAATACAGATTACTTGAAATGTTCATATTCTCTACAAAGTACTCGACTATGTTATAGGAGCTCCTTGTAACGTTATTTAAAACAGAAGAATAAGCCTTTGAATGCTAAATTTTTCTAACTTTTGCATTCCCTTGTTTATATTTTTGTCTTTGATTGTCTTTGATTCTTTTGACAATTGTTTTCTATTTTTCTTTTTGATCTTCTTTCAAATTTTCATTTTATCTTTTCAATTTTGGATTTTAATTATCCGAAGACATAAAACATCACCATATAGTTTTCTTCTTTGGTGCTTTTTCTTTTTGTTTTAAACAATCCTTGTGGGTGAAAATCTTCATATAGTTCAATTTTGTACCATCAATGAAAAAGATTTAAATTTACTTATCAAACAATGTTGGTATTATTTTTTAGGAAAACTTCGGAGCACTTGAGTTATCATGTGTAGTTTTGAGGCTACATGATTAATTTGAAGTTGAAGCGAGTCAAGTTTCGAAGGGTGGTTAGAAATAGACATTATGTTAAGGTTATTGGAATCAAACAAGGTTTCAAATTGTAAAATAGCCTTAACCTCACTTCGAAGTCTGTTTTCTTACCAATGTTTCAAGTCGATTCCCAAATACCATTTAGTGCAATAAGGTATGATTATCAGAATCTAAAATCAAAGTTTTGTCCTTTACTTGGTTAATTTATGAGAGAAACGTTGAACTTTGTCGTTTTGCATAAAAATTTTCTTGTCATTTGGTATGAATTTTCTTGTTTTTGAATTTCCTTTGACTTAAACAATTTTTTATTTTTCAACTTAAAGGATGAAGACAACATTTGTTCAAGTGATTTTCAATTTTGAAGAGTTTATTTTGAAGAAAAGTTTGTTCCGCAGACCTCCGAAGTGATATTTTACTTCGGAGTACTGCGGTGCAGTTCCAAGTGTTTTTTCTTGATTTACTCCGATGAGCTCCGAAGCCAAAATTGTCTTCGGGGTTCTGCGGAGTATTGTTTTTTTGTAAATTTTTGAATTTTTTTTTTTGGAAAAGAGTGAAAGTGAGCAAATCTGGTATTTATTGAAGAGTTGATCCATCTATCATTCTAAGTCCACGGACGATTCTTGTGAATGCTTCTTCATTCAGAGCTTTTGTGAATATATCTGCCAATTGTTCTGTAGTATGAACAAAGTGCACCTCAATATTCCCCTCCTCAACATGACTTTTGATGAAGTGATAGCGAAGAGCTATATGCTTCGTCTTGGAATGTTGAACTGGATTGTGGCATATACGAATTGCACTTTGAGAGTCACAAAACAAAGGAATTTTTCTCGTATTAATGGCATAGTCTTTCAATTGACTCTGAATCCAAATGATCTGTGAAGTACACGCTGCAGCTGCTACATATTCAGCCTCTGCGGTGGAGATAGAGACACAAGTTTGCTTCTTGGATTGCCAGCTGATAAGTTTTCCATCTAAGAATTGACAACCACCCGAAGTGCTCTTGCGATCAATAGAGCATCCACCAAGATCGGAGTCTGAGTAAGCTTGAATGTAGAAGCCAGAGTTTGCTGGATACCACAGACCATAAGTAGCAGTTCCATGAAGATATCGGAATATTGTCTTAACCACAGCCAAGTGAGGTTCTCTTGGGTCAGCCTGATATCTAGCACAATTGCAAACCGCAAACATGATATCTGGACGACTGGCTGTAAGGTAAAGTAGGGATCCAATCATACTTCGGTATTGCTGTATGTCTGTCTTTGGTTTGTCTAATGATGGATTCAACCTTGTACCTGCAGGCAAAGGGACTTTTGCTTTAGAGCAGTTAGTCATTCCGAAGCGTTCAAGCAAACTCTTCGTATACTTTTGTTGATTTATGAATATCCCCTCCTTGGATTGTCTTATTTGTAATCCAAGAAAGAAATTAATCTTCCCCATCATACTCATTTGAAATTTGATTTTCATCAATTTTTCAAAATCTTTTGACAAATTAGGGTCAGTGGATCCAAAGATTATGTCATCCATATAAATTTAGACTAACATCAAGTGAGATCCAACTTTCTTTCTAAAAAGTGTTGGATCCACTGAGCCCTGTTTAAAGTTTGATTCTTTCAAAAATTTAGTCAAGGTCTCATACCAAGCTCTTGGGGCTTGTTTTAAACCATATACTGCTTTGTCTAGCACATAGCAATAATTCGGATGAGTTTTACTTTCAAAGCCAGGTGGTTGTTCAACAAAAACGGTTTCCTCGAGATCACCATTCAGAAAAGCACATTTGACATCCATTTGATAGACATCAAAGTTTTTGTGTGCAGCATAAGCTAAAAATATCCAAACTGATTCGAGTCTGGCAACAGGAGCAAAAGTTTCTTCATAATCAATCCCCTCCTATTGACAATACCCCTTGACAACCAGCCTAGCCTTGTTCCGAACTACATTGCCTTCGGTGTCTAGTTTATTACGGTACACCCATTTGAGACCGACAATTGAGGCATTTGCAGGTTTCGGAATTAGCCTCCATACTTTGTTTCTTTCAAATTCTTCTAATTCCAACTGCATTGCTTCAATCCAGTCTAAGTGATCAAATGCATCTTTAACGTTCTTAGGTTCTACCTTGGAGATAAAGACATTGAACATGCACAACTCCGAAGTTTTGTTAAGTTCTATTTGTCTTTTGTGAAGTTGAGCACGAGTCAATACTTTATCTTGAACATTACCGATGACAAGTGACGGTGGATGATTTCTCGCCCATTTTTCCAAAAGAGGATAGTTTGGATCAAAATCAGGAGGTCCTTCAGCATCAATGTCCTCGATGTCTGAGGGATATCTCAAAGTGGAAGGGAAATCACCCATCAGTAAGTGATTATTTGAATTTGTGTTAGTTTGAGGTGTGTGTATTTGTGAAGTTGAGTTTGATGTTTCCTCCCCCTGGACATGTGTTGGTGTTGAGGAAGTGGTAGCTTTATTCGAAGCCATTGTTGTGGCTGAATTCGGAGGGACGATCTCTGGCTCCCCCTGGATTGTTGGATACAGGGAAATGATATTTGAGATTGGCTGGGGAGTAGAGATAGGAGTATTGATTTCCCTTGGACTGTTGTTTGACTCCCTTTCAACGCTTGCAGTGCCTGCACTTCGGTTAGATGGCTCCCCCTCAACACTTGCATTTATCATACTTTGATTAGATGGCTCCCCCTCAACACTTGCATTTCCCATACTTTGATTAGATGGCTCCCCCTCAACAGATGATGGTCTTTGTATACTACTCGAAGAGGAATCATCAGGTACATCTGTGAGCTTGGAGAGTTCGGACTCATTGTTATCTGGTGCCCTAGCTTCGGAGTCCACAGCTCTCACAGGTTGATCAAACAGAAGTGCGAAGTCTGTGTCAAATGTTGTGATTGGAACAGCATCTACAGCAGGCTTTGGAAAGATTGAAGACATGGGAAATGGATGCAGAGACTTCTTGATGTAGTAGTCATCAAACCTTAGATTAAAGGTTTCTTCGATTCTACGAGTTCTCTTGTTCATGACTCTGTAGGCTTTTGAGTCTTGAGAGTAACCAAGGAAGATTCCTTCTTCTGATTTGTCATCGAACTTGGTCAAGTGATCCTTCAAGTTCAAGATAAAACACCTACAACCAAAGATGTGAAGAAATTTGACATTTGGCTTTCTTCGGTTGAGTACTTCGTAAGGTGTAATGTGAAATCGTTTGTGAATGTAAGATCTGTTTTGAGTAAAGCATGCAGTAAAAATAGCTTCAGCCCAGAAGTACATGGGCAAGTTTGCGAAATTTAGCATAGTTCTAGCTGCTTCACATAAAGAACGATTTCTTCTTTCCACAACCCCATTTTGTTGAGGAGTATAGGGTGCAGAGAAGTTATGACTAATTCCCCTTGTATTCAAGAATCCATCTAAGGTCTGATTTTTGAACTCCGAACCGTTGTCACTGTGCACAGTTCGGACTTTCTTGTTGAGCATCAATTCCATTTTCTTTATAAAATTGATGATTTCTTCAGCAGCATTTGATTTGTTTCTTAGGAATAACACCCAAGTGAACCTTGAATAGTCATCAACAATAACAAGAATATACTTCTTCTTTCCTATTGATTCCACTGCGGATGGGCCACACAAATCCATGTAGAGAAGAGAAAGTGGTTTGGTGATTTTGGGGTTGATCACTGTAGGATGCCTTTGTTTTGTCTGCTTGCCATGTTCACAAGCAGAGCAAAGAGAGTCATTATCGAATTTGAGAGCAGGCATACCTCGAACCAAATCCATAGCCACCAATTTGTTCAAGTCTTTGAAGTTCAGATGGGCAAGTCTTTGGTGCCATAACCAACTGACATCGGAGTTGGCTTTGGAGAGAAGACATAGAGATTGCCCACCGATCACTGGCTTTAGATTTAAAGGAAACATTGATCCCTTCGTTTCTGATTTCAACAAGACTTCATTTGTTGCTTCTTTGATGATTACACTTCCTTGGTTGTTGAATGTGACAGCATTGCCTGTTCCAACAACCAATTGAGATATGCTCACAAGGTTATGTTTTAATCCTTCAACAAATGCCACTCGACTGATAGTGAATTGGCCATTTGTTATTTTTCCATATCCCCGAATTGGACATGTTTCATTATTACCAAAGCGAACATTTCCGGCATCATCCAAATTTCTGTAGTCCTTGAGATATTCCTTCCTCCCAGTCATATGTCTTGAGCAGCCACTATCCATGTACCATTTTGAATCATACCGCTCATCAGACATAACCTGCAATCAATCAAGAAGAAGTTGGTACCCAATCAATCTTGGGTCCTCAGGGTAAGCAAAGGATTCTTGAATCCATTTTTCTACGGCCTCTTCAGAAATTTCGTTTGCATTTAAATTAATCAAATTCTCTGAAGCCTCATTAGATGAACAGGATTCTGAAGTGTTCGAGCAGGATTCCGAAGAGTTTTTAGATGAGTCCGAAGTGACTGACAAAATGGCAGACTTCGGAACCCATTTTTGAGTGAAAGATTGTGACTTTGAGGATTTTGAAGATTTCCTTTTTCTTGAAAGATTTGACGTAATTGAAGATTTTGAAGAGTCTTCTCCAATTTTGTTTTGGTTTTTCAATTTTTGACTTCGTTGAAATTGAGCTGCATAGCGTAGAGGTACAAAGATACTCTTCGTATGCCATTTTGAAGTCAT
This sequence comes from Cichorium intybus, assembly GCA_023525715.1. Lineage (NCBI taxonomy): Eukaryota > Viridiplantae > Streptophyta > Magnoliopsida > Asterales > Asteraceae > Cichorium > Cichorium intybus. The sequence continues at coordinate 54,790,532 of CM042013.1, read as the reverse complement.
TCAGTGAAAGATTCTTATCTTTAAACATATCCAAATTTTTCTCCAGCCATTGATGGAATGTATCTATCAAATTATTTCCTTTTGAGAAAGTTTTCTGAGTGGATTTTTGAAACTTTGGATTTGGAAAGTTAGGTTTCGTTGGAGTAAAAATTGGTTTTTCATTTCGACCTTTGACTTCTGAGATTTTTGAGCAAACAGGTTTTGTGCCAGAAGTAGAAGCAATTGCTTCATTTTGTTTCAAATCTGCCAAGGGAATTTTTCTTTTCACAAGATTCAAGGTTTGTTTGGTTTTCAAATTGGCAACAATAGGTTTTTGAATTGGTTTTGAAATTACTATTGTTGGTTTTGATTTTTGTGGAACTTGTGGTCTTTTTAAAATTTGAGGTTTTTGTGCTGTGATTTTGTTGGTAAATTCTTTTGGTTTTGACATTGCATTTTCTGAATTTGGTGATAAATGTACACACTCACAAGATTCCATCATTTGAAATATATCCATCTTCGGAACTTTGGGTTTTTCCACAACTTGAATTTGTTTATAGTTTTGATTTGTGTAAATGTGATCGTCGTTTTTGAGATTTAATAAGTGTGACATGTTTTCAGGTATCTTCTCTTTTTCAAAACAAAGACGATTGTACACGTTGTGACCATAAAGATCTTGTTTTCTTACATTAATTTTCACTTCCATTCTTTCATTCATTTCATTTTCGACCATTTTGGAAGATGAGAAAAATCCTTCGTTTGTAACCGTGGAGTTATCCTTTTCAAGAAGTTTTTGTAGATCGTTGTTAATTGAGGGTAATCCACCGGGTTTTACAAAAATTGTGTTTTTGAAATAAGAAGTCTTAGGATAGATACAAGCCACTTTGACAAGTCTTTTTGAATTGTCCTTAAGATATTGATCATAAAAAGAGCATTCATCTGTGATTTGCATTTTGGAGTTTGAGGTTTCTTTGGTTTCAAAAACTTTTGATTCACAACCCATTTTTGTTTTTCCTTTTTCCACCGAAGACAGTTGTGAAATGTCTTCGGAGGTCGATTCGTATATAGAGGATTTTAATAATATCAACGAAGAACAATCAATCTCCTCCATGTCCGAATCACTTTCAGAATCCTTCTCAGACATGTTATTGACGGGTTCCTTTTCTTTTGTTTCAATTTGAGGTACAGCCTTTTTCAGGATGGGGATTTCTTGCGGCAATATTTTCAACAAATTATCAGCAGTTAGATGTTTTTCTACAGATATCAGGCCTTGTTTGTATGAGGGATTTGTGACTTCGTAACCTGATACTATGGATTCGCATTCATAAGATATATTATCAACTTCCTTTAATTTAAACTCAATAAAAGGCAATAGTTGTCTATGTTGGACATTGCAAACATCAGCTGAATGATAAATTCTAGTAATATACGCATGACACGCCTAGGTCGTCGTGCGGTCAAAAATAAAGAAAACCTAACACACACTAGTACAGTGGTAGTCAGGGTCGATCCGCATGAGCTTTGTGGTTAGACTAAATGACAGATTAACAACTAGTAGTGTCACGCTACAGTCAGAGGATCTAGTTTCTAGTGCTCAACTACTTAAAAGCAATAACCAAACAAAGTCAAGCCAAGCATAAGCTAGACTCAACTCAAACTAACCTAGTTACTTTCTGAAATCAGAAGTGCATCTCTGAATCAGAAGCAAACAAAGGCATCCAAACCAAACAAGGCATAACCTAACTAATAACTAGGGTTCTGACTGAACAGCTACTAGCTAAAGTTCAATGCACAAACTAACCTAATTGGCTACTGATTTCAGCAAAGGAAAGCAGTTCCAAACAAGGCTAAAACAAAATCCAAACACAATTCAAACAATCCAAACACAAACAAGCATCCAAAATACCAAAATACTCATAAACCAAGTTTAATTGTAACCAAATGATTCTCATTCATCAAACTCAAATCCAATCATCCAAAACAGTAACTAAATACTACTAAAACATAAACCTAAGCTTGGTATCAATGGTTGTCACTCCCAAAGATACAAACTAAAGCTTACAACTATCTAACTAAATGAAAATAAAATCCAAAACATGAAAATACCACTTGAGAAGTTGCTGGAACGAAATCTTGGAGTCAAAGAGCTTCAAGGTCGATTTTACACCCGGTCTTTGCTAGGGTTTTCGGATGGAATTGCCTCTATTTATATTTGAAAATTTCTCGCAGTCGCGCCGCGCAGATGAAGAATCCACGGCGCGCGTACTAATCTTTTCCCGTTTTTTCGTCATTTGAATGTGTTACACCGCCTTAAGCCCGCGTCGCGTGTTTCTTGGATCAGCGGCGCGCGTACGTGTTTCCTTGATTTTTCATTCTTTTCCAAACTTCTTCCTTTTGCACGCTTTTAGTCCCTGTTTCCATTCTTTTCTTCCAAACAAGTCCTGGCACGAAAAGTGAGAATACCCAGACATATCTGATATAATTTCATCAAGAACAGGGCTCAACAACGCCTAAAATACTTGATATCACTAGGCGTTGTCAAACACCCCACACTTGTGCCTTGCTTGTCCCCAAGCAAGAGAGTTTTTAACAAATTATAATAAAGAATCAAACAATTTTTGACTGTGTTCAGTTTCAAAGTTTATTGCTCTATGAGTTAGAGTGGAATAGTTCGCGAAAACATAATCGAATTGTTCTTTGGAATTCATGGCTTTCTAGATAACCCTTGATTACAAATTTTCTGTTCACAATGAAGTGTACTTACTCATTCAAATTCTAATGGCCATTAAGGATTTGTCCATGATTTTTGATGTTGTCCATGTAACGAGCTTTCAGAAATATCATCCCAGATCAGACGATTTTAGGTGGTAAGGTGCATAAGGTCCACCCATTTTAGACTTACCGGCTCGAACAACAAAGGCCACAGATTGACATTTCCTTCCTAAACTCCAATCCTAAAACAGCTCAATCTTCTAAACTCGTAAAACTCAACTTATTTGACTAACTAATAGCATGATCACAAATAAACAGTATTTCTTGAAAGATACCAGTGCTATCACAATCACAAACCATTGATTTCAAAATTGCAATTTATTAAAAATTTTGAAAAATATTGCTAAAAATCGAAAAATCGATCATTTCTGCAAAAATTTCAAAAAATTCTCTTTCGACCGTCCACACCCCACACTTAAAACCGTACAATGTCCCCGTTGTACAAAAAATATTTCAAAACAAGGGAGAAAGAGTTACCCCTTTTGGACGATAGATTGCTTGGTGCTCAGTATCACAGGTATAATTACGAACAAATGGATCCTTGATTTTGTATGCCGGAGTTGTAGCGCTACAGTGAACACGCCGGTGGTCAAGACAAGTGGAGGGGGCACGGTGACCCCACACTTGTCTGAGACAACTCCTTCCCATTTGGTATATAATGCATAACTCAACAAACAAATTAAAAGCAAACATAACAAATAAAATATACAAAATATAAACAAAATATAAAAGTGTGTCATAAGTTTTTGTACATATATCCCTAAAAATATAAAAAGAAAGAAAGAAGAAAAAGTACATCAATCACTACCCGGTAGCCTGGAAGGTCCAGCCTTGTGATCGTGGGCCCTAGCTAGGAATGGTCGGGGGCACTGACCCTGCGCTGATGCAATCTGTAAAAGTACCTCCCCGATCCACTCGAGCTGGTCCTCGATCCTCGTGACTCTAGCCTCCAGTCGGTGCATGGCCGCTGGGTCCTCCTACGGCTGTGGCTCTGTCGGGGCTGCTGGTGCTGGCTCTGGCCTCCGGCGTCTCCTGCCTGGCTGAGCATATGCCGGCTGGGGTGCCTGGGGAGGCTCTGTAGGTGCCAGGATGAACTGCCCCAGGCGCTGCTGCTCAATGAGCCGCATCCTCTCCAAAGTGCGTGCTGTCATGCGAGATGGAGGTAGAGCGGTCAAGGAGGCAGCCACGGGGGCAGTAAGAATCCCATATGAACGGGCCAGGCTGGTAATGAAATACCCCCGGGCCAATGGACTGCTGGTGGAAGCTCCCGTCGAGTGAGTGGAGAGGGCAACTGCAAGGGAGAAGGGGAGGTGGAGGAATCGGGATGGGTCGAGAAGAGCCCAAAAGAATGTCATGTCCTCCCCAGACACCTTCTCGCCCCCCTCCCGCTGCATGATGGAGGTGGAGACGATGCGGTTCATGAGGCGGTGAAGTGGGTCGTGGAGGTGGCTCTCCCTCGAGGTCCCATGCCTCGTACATAACGTTGGACAGTGGTGTCCAAATCTCCATGTTGCCGGACCTCTCCGGCTGCCCCTGGATACACGCCCCGAAGAACTGCATGACGTAGCGATGCTGGAGGTCTGCTGGAGTGTATAGCCCAACTCTCCTCCCAAACTCCCGGAGGTTGCACTCCCTCTGTGCACCTCCCAATCGGAACCGTATAATCCTGGATCGTGGGTCTGACGCCCGAGGAGCAAAATGGATCGTGGAGAGAAACTCCAACAGTAGCTCGGTGTAGACCACGTCTTCCTCGTTGGCCATGATCCTGTCCCAGCCCCGGCACGTAAATGATGCCTCCTCGTGAGTCCAGGTGCTATGTAGAAATGGCTCGATCGCACCCCAGAATCCGGCATCTCTCAAAATATCCCTATCAATGACTGTCGCCTTGAGAACCCGGCGACCAGTCAAGGCATCTCTCCTCGAAATATACTCTGCTGAGCTAGCCAGTCCCTCTGGGAACTGGAGGAAAGGGTGATCTAATCTGAACATCATCTGCAAAAAAGATACATAGCCACAAAAGACAAAAAAAAATTTCAAAATTAGTCCTCTTCTTCTCCACCGCACCGCGGCGCGGCCCAAGAGCATGGCGCGTCGCGGCGAGCGGCTGTTTGCAAAATCCCGAATCACACTCGCAATTTAACCTGCTAAAACTCGATACAATCATACCACAAGGTAGCCTAAGTGCCGACTAACTCATCTAGGGTATCCATTTGGCAAAACAAACACCCTATGAGTTAGCATTAGCGATTCTAAGTTTTGAACTTTTTGGGCAAATCACTAAAATTAACCACCTAATCGCTAGTTTTAACAACTAATAGATAGTTAGAATAGCGTACCTTGGCAGTAGAAACAAAATGAGCACGAAAAAACGCGAGAGAAATTCGTTGATCAGAGCTCCGGGTCGTGTGAGGGTTGGTTGAGCCGCATCTTACCTTAATATAGGAGAAAACCGACTGATCATTTCCCGCGTCGCGTAATTACGCTTTGCGCGTCGCGCGTGTCACCAAATCAACCCCTGCGCATCGGGTTGGTTTACGACCCCGCGTCGCGTAATTCAAAATCCCGCGGCGCGGTCTTCAAAAATTTAAAAAACTTCTCACACGACCCCACACTTATTTTAGACCACTAGTACCTGCAAAAAGATTGATGTATTTTCCTAATTAATTCTAAGAAATATGAAACCTAACCTATGACACGATGGGTTGCCTCCCAACAAGCGCTAAGTTTAACGTCTTCAGCCAGACGTGCAGTCCTTCTACAGCTACAGTGGATCGTATGCCTTCTTCCTTCGCTGATTTTCAGTCACCACCGCCCCTTTGTTGTCCCGCTGCCCTTCAAACTTTCCTGGGTCGAATGGCTTGTTGGTTCTCCTGTTGCTACCTAGCTGCCGTCTTCTGATGATTTCCCGTGAGTGCTTGGAAGTAGCTTTGAACCTCCAAGCTCGGTCCTTCCTTCTATATCTCTTCAAGATCACAGGTTTGATGTGGAGTGCGCCCAAAGCTTCTCCCAGCAGTTGTTTTGCGGATTTCATTTTGCTTGCGTCTCGCGTGCTATCTTCAGTTTGCAATTTTTGTTTGCAGTACCAATAAAAATTTTCCAATCGAATGGAATCGGAAGGCAACATGTCAGTATGCTTCCATATGTCCTCATCGATAGTATTGATTACATCTAATTTTCCATTCGTGAATGGATCATGAGTGGTGATAAAATCATGTTTTTTATTTTCAAAGATTAACTCGTCAGCATCAACTTCTTGGTCATCGTCCAACAGGTGGATCGGGATCAAGAGTGGGCGACTGGTTTGATCTGATGGTGGTATAAAGTCACCCATCACCAGATCCTTACTTTCAAATTTCTCAAAAATTTCAAAAATTTCAGGAATTGTTGGGCTGGGGTCTGTACTGTCACTTACAGCCTCCTCCTCAACATCCTCATCAACCAAATTATCTGGTGATGGTACAGATTCACACATCACCAGATCAACATTATCAACATTCTCAAAAACATCAAAAGCTGTTGAGTTAGAGGTAGCATTGTCACCTACAACCTCTTCCTCAACAACATTTTCGACCATCTCAGTGGTCTCTTGACTTTCCTACGGTGTATGCCCTTCCATCACATATTCAGGTGATGCAAGTTCACACACATTATAATTGGTATAAAAATCACTCGCCTCAGGTTCTGGTGAGGGTGGTGAACATTTCCAACTTTCCTCTAACTTATCTAATGAAACCTGTAATTTTTCAAGAGCATCAGCCTGGTCCTTCTGTTCTTGGTGAGTGTTATACCAGAGTACCCAAAGTTGGGCCCAAGTTACAGAATTTTCAGGTTGAGATGACTCCTCGGTCCACCATCCATTGTCATCGGGTGATCCATTGTAGCAATCATCCTCGTAATAGGTGTCGGCCGGATTTTCATAATCTTCATAATACTGATCCGGGTACATGTAACCACCCATTATAAGGATGTACACATACCAAAAATCCGCAAACTAAAATCAAACATCAAAAATCAGAACTAAGTCCTACAAATCACCTAATCTAAGCGCACAGCTCCCCGGCAACGGCGCCAATATTTGACACGCCTAGGTCGTCGTGCGGTCAAAAATAAAGAAAACCTAACACACACTAGTACAGTGGTAGTCAGGGTCGATCCGCATGAGCTTCGTGGTTAGACTAAATGACAGATTACCAACTAGTAGTGTCACGCTACAGTCGGAGGATCTAGTTTCTAGTGCTCAACTACTTAAAAGCAATAACCAAACAAAGTCAACCAAGCATCAGCTAAACTCAACTCAAACTAACCTAGTTACTTTCTGAAATCAAAAGTGCATCTCTGAATCAGAAGCAAACAAAGGCATCCAAACCAAACAAGGCATAACCTAACTAATAACTAGGGTTCTGACTGAACAGCTACTAGCTAAAGTTCAATGCCCAAACTAACCTAATTGGCTACTGATTTCAGCAAAGGAAAGCAGTTCCAAACAAGGCTAAAACAAAATCCAAACACAATTCAAACAATCCAAACACAAACAAGCATCCAAAATACCAAAATACTCATAAACCAAGTTTAATTGTAACCAAATGATTCTCATTCATCAAACTCAAATCCAATCATCCAAAACAGTAACTAAATACTACTAAAACATAAACCTAAGCTTGGTATCAATGGTTGTCACTCCCAAAGATACAAACTAAAGCTTACAACTATCTAACTAAATGAAAATAAAATCCAAAACATGAAAATACCACTTGAGAAGTTGCTGGAACGAAATCTTGGAGTCAAAGAGCTTCAAGGTCGATTTTACACCCGGTCTTTGCTAGGGTTTTCGGCTGGAATTGCCTCTATTTATATTTGCAAATTTCTCGCAGCCGCACCGCGCAGATGAAGAATCCGCGGCACGCGTACGTGTTTCCTTGATTTTTCATTCTTTTCCAAACTTCTTCCTTTTGCACGCTTTTAGTCCCTATTTCCATTCTTTTCTTCCAAACAAGTCCTGGCACGAAAAGTGAGAATACCTAGACATATCTAATATAATTTCATCAAGAACAGGGCTCAACAACGCCTAAAATACTTGATATCACTAGGCGTTGTCAGCGCATATAATCGTTTGGCTGTTTCACAAAATATGTTTCGCTGTTTCAAGATTACATCATGATTGTTTAGGAATTTTTCTCTATTTTCTTCTAACAAGGAGATTCTAAGGTTGGATTTTTCTAATGCTAGCTTCAGGCTCTCTATTCTCCCCCTCAAACTTAGAAGCTCCTGCTCAGTGAGTACTTCCCTATTTTTAGCATCAATGAGTAATTTATGCATAACAGAGCAATCACGAGTTATTTCATTTATAATTGGAGCAGAATGAGAAATAGGAATTTTAAAAGATGAAAGAAGTTTTGATACCTGTTCTGGGATTGTCAAGCGGGTGTCGTTTGCCATCAAGCACACCTCCTCATCATCATCAGAAGAGTCTTCAAACCAAGTCTTCGGAGTATCAGCAGCTATCATTTCCAATCCCTCCGAAGTCACAAACCCAAGACCCGTAGTCGTTTCAACCCTCATCATTTCCTCATCATTCATCTTCTCTAAAGTGTCCTTTAGAAAGCTCTTACCGACATCATAGGCCATGAAAGCACTATGAGATGGCTTCCTCACTTCGTCATCATCTGAGTCCGAAGACCAAACCTGATACGATCCTTGACGATCATCAGCAGCCATTAAGGCTAGGTCTTTGGTTCTTACTCTAACTTCCTCCATTTTTCTTGCGTAGTATGCTTCGTCCATTACTTGTGGTTTCTTTTCGTTTTGCTTCCGAAACATGCAGTCTTTTGCAAAATGATTCTTGTCATGGCAATAGTTGCAATCATAACCAGAATCGCCTGAGATTTTCTTCTCTTCGAACTTTTCTTTGGATGACTCCGAAGCCGGTTTGTCAGATTGCTTCGGGGTTGACAATTTCAGGATCTCCTCCTTCGGAGTGAATATCTTAGGTTTGGGCTTGGAGTTGAAGTTTGATTTGTTAAAGTTTTTCATAAATGGCTTCCCAGAGTTGTATTTGAAGAAGGGTTTCTTGAAACGACGATTGTTGGCGGCATAGAGAGCAACAGTATCTCCATTATCATCTACCATCTAAGCAGTAATGTCTTCATCACTTGATTCTTCCTCTTCTTTTGACACGAGGGCTAGTGGTCCTGAACTAGCCATTTCACTTCTTCGACCCACCACATCGGGTTCGTGTGATTTCAATAGATTGTATAGGGCAGCCAGCTTGTATTTCTCAATATTCTCATAGGATTTGACCATGAGCATGATTGGTCTCCACTCCTTGCGAAGACTATAAAGAAATTTGATATTTATCTCTTGTTGGATTCTCGTTTCCCTATACTTATCCAGTGTGTAAATCATGTTGCTCAAACATTCACAACAGGCTTCTAAGGACTCATTTTCTTCTTGCTTAAAGTTCCCGAAGTCCGCAAAGATTTCTTGAACTTTGCTAGTATGGAGGATTTTATCTCCTCCGAAACGGAGTTCGAGATTGTCCCACATCTCTTTTGCAGATTTCGCATCAGCAATGTGGTGGCTGACATCAGGACCCAAGCCACTTCTCAGTTCATGCATGGCCCTCTCATCGTTTTCAAGCTTCTTCATGTCAGCAGCATTAAGGACAATGGCTTCTTCTCCATCAGGAACAACGAATCGACCAGCAATGTCTGTGTGTGGACCGTCAGTCACGGACCTCCATAGATCTTTGTCAAGTCCAATAAGATAATCCTTCATTCGACCAGCCCAGTAATCATAGTAAGAAGTTACTAGAACAGGGGCCTTTGTTGCAGAACCGATGAGGTTTGCATAGTTAAGCATATTTGCATAAGTTGCTGTGGAATCAGTCATCTTGATGTATTTCAACTGGATCTTTTCAGTAAAAACGGGTAATAGAGATTTGCAACAGTTGCAGAAGGCTAAAAGTGAGAATCGATTCAATTGTAGAATTGAAGCAAATGAATTCGAGCTCTATCAACAGGCTTTTAAACTGACTCGCTCTGATACCCCATGTTGGGTGTTGAAATAAGTTAATAGATGAACTAAGATTAATGTTAAATCAATAACACAATCAATCACACAATGATAAGGAAAGAATGTAAATAAACAAGGTGATATGAATAACTTGTGCCGAATGATTCGATTAGATTGTAAGGTTTTACAGTTGGGTTTTCTATTTGGTAGTCTTACAATTGTTCATAATCTCACATTCTACACGGCAAGGTATCACTGATATTTATACTGAATCAGTGATACCAATAGTATAACTTTTACAGAGAATATCATATCAGTGTACTAGCCAATAGGATAGAAGATTCATGCAACACGTATTGTACTATACGCGTGCACACAAAAGACAAATGGACAGTTTCTGTTCATACTGTTATCGAGTCGCGTGATGCGATTTTTGATGAGATGCGTTTTTATTCAATTCAAAGGCCAAAGGATCTGATCCCTAGCACAAGTGAAATGCCTAAATCAGATGGTAAAGAAGTCGTTTCAACTTCAGAAATGCAGCAGTCTCGTAAAAGCAAACGAGGTCGAGTTGCAAAAGATTTTGGTCCTGATTTTCAAGTGTACTTGGTGGAAGGATCAAGAGACGAAATAAGGACACAAATTCCTTACTCTTATCATTCCGAGGAGGATCCAAAGACCTTCAAACAGGCTATGGAATCTCGGGATGTTGCTTTTTGGAAAGAAGCAATTAATGATGAAATGTCATCTATTTTGGAAAACAATACTTGGGTGTTGTCTGATTTACCTCCGGGTTCTAAACCATTGGGGTGTAAATGGATTTTCAAGAAGGAAATGAAGGTAAATGGTACTATTGATAAGTTCAAGGCTCGTTTGGTCATACAAGGGTTTAGACAAAAAGCCGATATCGATTATTTTGATACGTATGCACCGGTAGCACGGATTTCTACCATTAGATTGTTGCTTGCTTTGGCAGCTATTCACAATCTAGCGATTCATCAAATGGATGTCAAAACAGCCTTTTTGAATGGTGATCTTGATGAGGAAGTTTACATGAAACAACCAGAAGGTTTTGTTTTGCCTGGAAATGAGCAAAAGGTATGTAAAGTTGTGAAATCATTGTATGGACTTAAACAAGCTCCAAAACAATGGCATTTGAAGTTTGATGAAGTGATTTTGTCTAGTGGTTTTTCATTAAATCAATCTGACAAATGTGTTTACAGCCGGTTTGATTCTTCTGAATCTGGTGTGATTATTTGCTTATATGTGGATGATATGTTGATTTTTTGGTACTGATCAACATCAGGTTGATGCAACTAAGAATTTATTGTCATCAAAATTTTCCATGAAGGACATGGGGGAGGCGGATGTAATCCTTGGAATAAGGATTAAACGGGTGAACAAAGGACTTGCTATTACGCAGTCTCACTATGTTGAGAAAATTCTCAAAAGGTTTAATTATAGTGATTGTACTGAAGGGTTTTCTAGCAACAATGAACAAAATAATTTCTTATGGTTCACATGCAACCCTAGAAAGATCTATGTTTTCTTCTATGAATATATAAACTAAAACCTAAAGGCCAACAATAATTTCTAAAGTATAAAATAGAAGAACCAACCTTTGATTCTTGATCCAGAAGCTAGCAGCACAAGTGTCCTGCCTCAGATGGAGTCACACCCAAGCAATGGAGGAGAGAAGACAGCAGAGTTACTTCATAGAGATGAAAGTGGCACAGATTAGGGTTCCCCAGGGGTTCCCTATTTATAGTATCAGGTGGCACAGCTTAAAACCCTAGAGCCCAACTTTGGCAAGCCTTTTTACCAATTGGACAAGGCTTTATTTAAACCCTAATTAGGGTTTCGAGATCCTTGTGGTGGCACCACAAATCTTGCCACCTTTAACCCCTAGACTGGCCAGTTAATATTCAACTATTGAATAATTACAAAATCAGTCCATGCACTTTTAATTAATTAAATTAATTTCCAAATTAAATCCAATTAATTCTAGATTAATTTCTAATTAATTATTATAGTTTCTAATTAATATATTAACACTTAAATATATTAATAAACTATTTATTTATTTCTATTGATTTATTAAACAATTAATAAATCAACCTTTCTCTCTACTGACTTCTACATCAATCCTCTGGCTATGAGGGCAACCCAAATGGACTTTGCTTTAATTTACAAGATAAATATAAATATAAAGTCATGGCTTAGACACCTAATCCAACAGTCTCCCACTTGGATAAGTCTATGAATTTAATTTATCTTCTGATTAATAAACAACCTACGGCTTCCAAGAAGCTGCTGCCGAACTCTGACCCAGTCAGTTCTGTCCATAGATAAGTGATCATATGATCCTTCGTTCAACAATATATTTTTAGACACGAGACATGGATTGAGATCAATCTCTGTCTGATACTCTGTTTCCCGATTTCCGATTCTGCTTATGACTTTCGGACTTCTAATTGAACACATCAACTTAGTCCAGGCTGGTCAGCACTTTAGTCAACTTCAAAATCATCAGGGTCAAGGAAAGAATAATCTTTAACTCATATGCTTGTGTCTTTTACTTGTCAAAATCGTACACAACAATACGTTTTATAACATTGAGTTACCGATGTGTTTACGCATCATCAATGTACAACCGACTCGCAAATTTCAACTCATATGCCTCCGCTTTAAGATCATAGGATATTATCGTCTCAACATTGCTCGTGATGTAATCCATGAAGCAATCTATTGAGCGCGGGTTTATCCAATACTCAAATCTCTATTTCTAAGTACTCATGAACGTTGTAGCAGTCTTACTGCAATGTCTAACTCCTTAGACAATCTACAAACCAATTCACGACAATCTTTGTTCATACTTACTCCCGAAAAGTATGAGGGACTGTGGACTTTTGAATAATCAAATTATTCGGGAAGTGAAACATGCAAAATTGAAACATAAAATCTGACCGATGGCTACTATTGCTTAATTACCAAGTCTCCACGAGGTAATCACCAAGTCGGATTTTACATAAAACTATTATCGGTTTCTAGATTCCTTTTAAACTTTTTAATTCGTGTTATGTATCTATGTTTACTTGACCTTTCACTCTTTCCATGTATCCAAATGTTATACATTTATACACTTCATCCAATCGGATATCCTTCCGATGATATTTCAATTTTGGTCATACTGTCATTTTCACTAACAACTCCATTTTATGTACTGTGACTTTCCATGGTTCTCGGGATCTTTAGTTCACATGACTGCACCCTAAGACTATTTCAAGGTGTTACGATGTGCCGGTGAGCCACACACGCTCCATCGGAATGCCAACGAAATTCTTTAACCATTAAGTCCTTATTTGAAGACTCTTTTCAAATTGTTATCAACATTCACCCGAATCATTTTCCAATGATTTCTCACATATGTACAAAATCCATTAAGTATTCCCAGCTAGGTCATATCCTGAATCTGACTCAGTATGCTCTAAGTATTAAGTCATCAAGACATGTTCATGACACTTCTGATCGATCCAAGAAACTTGTTGGATTCGATCTAGTCCTATTCCAAACCCTTTTGGAATCTCATGATTACTTATAATCCTTGTGTCACGACTTTTAATAACTATATCCTTTCGGAGACTTTTTCTCATGCATCTTGAATCTTATCAAGATAATGCTTACTATGGTCAGGTCTATACTGATGACAACATCTATCTGATATATGTCAATGGATTATGTGAGTATGTTACACCTTTTATATCTCTCATGCCAAATCATCACACTTTGCAATGACAGGAAACTCCTTTCCTGAGCTATGCATCTTGAGTCTCATCAAGATCATATTGGCAGAGTTTCGATCTATCTCATAGACGTTTATAACCACCTGAGTATGTCATATCTCTATCAAGTCTTTCATAGCGATCCGTCTCTTAACACCAAGTCATTAACTTTGTAATGGAAAGAGACGTTTCCTAGAAACATTATGTAACTCACATATGGGGATAGTAGATAACAGCGACACTCCCACTGGCTTTGACACGGTTATGGACTATTCTCAAAATCCAAAACTTTTGGCACATTTTGAGAATCCAAACTTTCTGACATCTTAATGGAAATCTTTCAGCCCATTCTCAAAATCCAATCCTTTGGCATATTTCGAGAATCTGAATATCCTTTCTTGCGAGATGCCCATGGGGTAATCCCGGGCCCACGTACCTTTATGCTGGCATACTCTTTGTGAGTCCCCATTAGTGTGCCGGTGATCCACACGCGCTCCACTAACGACTTACAATATGCAGTATCCTTTCGGATTTCATTTTCTATTAAGAGTTCTTCTCTCGGAGTCAAGTACTTGACTCTGAGTATCGTCTCACTCAACCAGATGTTCTGAAGGTACGTTTCTGTCCATGTTGATTTCTTTTGATGATTCAATTACTCCCACTGGTTTTAAGACCAGTTTTAAAATCAATCAAACTGTCACACAGACTGCATCTCATCCTAAGGTTCTCTTAATTGGCAGCAATCGGGCTCACCAATGCTTCCAAGTAGTCGGATTGCTAATCCGTACCAACTATAGTGTTTTACCACTAATCGGTATGTCACCCTGATCATAACTACTTATGACGGTGATCAATACTACTGGTCAAGAGAAGATTATGTCAGTATTAAGACAGAAATCTGATTTCTGCTCTAAGCCTAGTGATGACTAAAGGTTTTATCACATGGCTAATCCTGAACTTATTCAGGACTGTCCCAACTCCCACTGTTTCCTTAGAACATGAGTTCTTTCTAAAAGAGCTCTTCTTTTACAGGTACAGTGGGATAACCAGTGAAACGACATTGCTGATCAGGTTCAGGCTAGTCATGAGGTTCAGACAAACACTACGAGACCCTGGACTTTCTATGTGTAAATGGGATAATCCCAGCTTCACATTTCAGACAATGTCTTCAAGACCTACTTAGTCTAGAATGTGGTCGATATATGGTTTTGTGGTCTGACTGGTTTGGTATTTAAATTATCGGAAACTAATTGACAATGCATCTCATACATCGAGGATCGAACTGTTTCGACCAATGCTCCATCATCTTCCCTAAGACACATTATAACTATTAATGTTCTCGGAAGAAAATAACTGTGAAACATTTTCCCAGTTTATGTTGTCACTCAGGTTCTGTGGATCTTGTACTTCCTTTGAAGTCCTTGAACTGTTTAAGGTTTCAATCCAATCGCTTATTCTGATAAGCAAAGCCATATTCGTCATACCGAATGACAAATATTGCGAAGTACAAACAATTGTGTTCTATTTGAAGATTCGAGCAATACACAGCAACTGATGTATCCGTTGCTCCTAATCTCAATGTCTTTTACATCTCTATGTAAGCTTATGACTTTGTTAATTCTGTTCAAGACTTGCAATCTTCAGTTAACTGATTCCAAAGTCCTATCCTCTGGATCTTTGGGTGATTCATTTCTTGCCATTTGTGCTTTATAAAGAACTTAATCATCATCTGACTCTAAGTCAAATGATTCAAAAGTCCTGTCCAACTGGATCTTTAGTTGATTCATTTCTTTACACATTAAGAACTCATTCATCATGTGACTCTAAGTCAAATGATTCCAAAGTCCTGTCCAACTGGACATTTGGTTGAATTGATTCTTATAACATTTGTCTTAACAATCATAAGGGACACAATTCCTAAAATCCAAACACTTTGGATGCATTCAACATTCAAGTTATTACTAATCATGCATTCGACACATTCATACAACATTTCAAGGATAATTCAAACAACAGATATTAAAAGAAAATTGACAATTTTATTAAAACAAAATCCTTGAACAATGTATTATATGACAGACAATGTCAAATGCATCTAATAAGCTAATAACATGATTTAATATCTAGCTAAACTTCAAAACTGCATGAGCTGGAAATCTAATCCAAATGTGCTCCTATGCGCCAGAGTCCCGTACCTTACTGATTCCCTGCATGCAAACCAAAATGTGACTATCACATTATGCATCAAGGAATTATGGAACAGGAGTTTTGAGGTTTTTAGATATACCTGAGCTTTCAAAAGTTTTTGACCTCGGAGCGTCTTCCAATCTTTCCGCGACTGTATCCGATTCTGTGGATTCCCGGTTTAAGACTTGTCCAGACGATCTGGATCGTTTCTTGCTGTGTCTTTTCACTGGACTTAATCCAGAAGTAGCTGAACCATTGGAGCTATGCCTATCCAAGAGTGACTCGTATAAAGTCAACAGTGGACGCATCTCCATAAAGGCCTTTTTCTGGTCTTCCTTTCTATACGTCTGAATGAACAGATCGTACTCACTAGTCAGTGAAGCGAGTAGAGTGTTAACACTCGACTCCTGACTCATGGAATAACCAAGTTTGTACAATTTGCCTATGTAAGCTTCAATCTGAAGAACATGCGAATCAATGCTACTTCCTTCTTTTAGCTTACACTCTGCAAGTCTTTTGAAGATCCTAGCTCGTTCCTCTTCAACCGGTTTTTGGAACTTTTCCTCAACCGATTGCATTAACTCATATGGCCCCAAGGATTCAAAATCCTTGCGGAAGTCGGGGTCAATGGTCAATAGCATGAGGTCACGAATCTCTTTGGATTCATCAACTAAGAAGTTTTGCTTATCATAAGAACTCTTTATAATAACTTGTTCCGGTGGAACCGGCATCGGATACTCGATGAGATGAAGCTTTCCAGCAATGACGAGAACCCGTCTCCAATTGCGAAGCCATTCCTTACAGTTAAGGCCAGTCAGCCTTTCCATATTTAGCAGGTGCATTCTGATGCTCTCAGAAATGGGTGAATGAGGAGAGGGAGGAGAATAGACACTTGATTCAGACATCTACAATAAACAGAATTTTATTAGTTTAATTAATCCTTTTAAATAATTACCCAATATATTATTTATTAAGGCTAGGACCCAAAATGCCTCCACTATGGTGTGAAGAGGGATGTCGTAATCACAACACAATGGTCATTAAGGTAGATAATACACTTATCAATTTCATCTTATGAAATTCCTAGATCTGTTGAGACACATTGAACTATTCAATGGCATGTTTAGTCTCGGATGTGCCCCACTGTTTGTGACTGGGATGCCGAGGATCACAAACCAGGTGTGAATAACCATGCAAATTAGCTTGGTACTCTCGAAGTCAATTGCCATCTCTAATTAACGTGCTGGTTAACCACACACGCTCCGTTAATAATGACAAAATCCAGAAACCCATTGCGACTCTTTGTGGACCCCAGTTGGCGTGCCGGTAAACCACACACGCTCCACCAACGTTCCACAAGGTGCAATGTGCAATTCCATGGATTGGCACCAATTCACATTTTTAATCTAAAGTAACTAGATTGGGTTTTGTTTAAGGTTCTAGTACTTTCAATTATAGAATTATACTTTTAAGAGGCTTAACGGTTCTATCAAACCCGTTCGGCTAACAACACTCGACTGACCAGGAGAGCGGTGGGTAAGAGTAGATACCCAATAGACTAACATCTCATAATTTTCGCAAATTATTATCAAATTTTTGAAAATTTAAATTAATTCTTTAAGCTGATTTAATTGATCTTTTAATTAACAATTAATTAAACTAATTAAATCAAATATAGGCATCACAAAATTAATCAAATTAATTACCTATATTTATCCCTAGATTTCGAAATTTACAAGATATGGAAAAGGATTCTAGTTATTTAATTAATCAGCAATTACCAAAAATAACAATCCTAATCACGGCAGCAAATCAAGGGGGGAAAAGGGGTGGCGGCTAGGGTTAGGAAACCCTAGCCTAGGCCACGAAATTTAGGCCACCCGAGGGTTTATTTTCGAAAAACCTTTGATCAAACAAGCAGTTTATATCAATTCACAAGAAAACAGCATATGCTCTGATACCACTGAAGGGTTTTCTAGCAAACAATGAACAAAATAATTTCTTATGGTTCACATGCAACCCTAGAAAGATCTATGTTTTCTTCTATGAATATATAAACTAAAACCTAAAGGCCAACAATAATTTCTAAAGTATAAAATAGAAGAACCAACCTTTGATTCTTGATCCAGAAGCTAGCAGCACAAGTGTCCTGCCTCAGATGGAGTCACACCCAAGCAATGGAGGAGAGAAGACAGCAGAGTTACTTCATAGAGATGAAAGTGGCGCAGATTAGGGTTCCCCAGGGGTTCCCTATTTATAGTATCAGGTGGCACAGCTTAAAACCCTAGAACCCTAATTAGGGTTTCGAGATCCTTGTGGTGGCACCACAAATCTCGCCACCTTTAACCCCTAGACTGGCCAGTCAATATTCAACTATTTCTATTGATTTATTAAACAATTAATAAATCAACCTTTCTCTCTACTGACTTCTACATCAATCCTCCTGCTATGAGGGCAATCCAAATGGACTTTGCTTCAATTAACAAGATAAATATAAATATAAAGTCATGGCTTAGACACCTAATCCAACATGTACACCTGTTAGCACTCCCATGGATCCTAGCATGAAGTTGATGCCTAATAGAGGCAAAGCAATATCACAACTTGAGTACTCGCAAGCTATTAGTTCTTTGATGTATGCTATGACTAGCACTTATCCTGATATAGCTTATGTAGTAGGAAGATTGAGTCAATTTACTCATAATCCTAGTACTCAACATTGGCAAGCTGTTCATCGTGTATTTAAGTATTTAAAAGGAACCAAGGATTATGGTTTATGTTATTTAGGATTTCCTTCAGTGTTGGAAGGATATTCTGATGCAAGTTGGATATCTAATGGGGAGGATCATTCTTCTACTAGTAGTTGGGTATTTTTGCTTGGAGGTGGTGCTATCTCTTGGGCATCTAAAAAGCAAACTTGCATAACAAGTTCAACAATGGAATCTGAATTTGTTGCACTGTCTGCTGCTAGTAAGGAAGCAGAATGGTTAAAGAATTTAATCTATGAGATTCCGTTGTGGAAGAAGCCGATTGCACCATTGTCTATTCGTTGTGATAGTGCTACCACGTTGGCTAAAGCTTATAGTCAGGTTTATAATGGCAAATCTAGACATATTGGTGTTAGACATGGCATTATTAGAAATTTGATAATGGATGGTGTCATTTCGGTAGAGTTTGTTAAATCACAACAAAATTTGGCGGACCATCTTACGAAAAGTTTGGCGCGGGACTTAGTGCACAAGTCTGCTATAGGGATGGGATTAAAGTCTATATAAATTCTTATGGATGAGACACCCAATTACCCTCTAATACAATGTTAGAGGTTGAATTCAATGCGGAAAGCTCATTTATATGAATTGAAACACACATCATAAATATCCCAAGGTAAGTGTGTTTGTACCTGTAGTGAGACCAGGATGAATTTAGTTTCTTAATGATTCTTTTGATAAAATTGAAGCAGGTACATGAATAAAAGAATCACCTATATGATCGTGAAGTGTAGCCGTACTTCAAAAAGCTTGGGACTTGGCTTTTATACGATCAAGAATGGATTGGGACACTCGGCTTTATAATAGTGTCATGTAGTTTTTGTTTTAGATGATTGTTGAAACTAATGTGTATGTTATCTTCAGGTATTCAAACGAGTTGATGGGTTCAATCTTTAAGATACCCAGATTTCTCGAATATTTGAATTGTATAATATACTAACATGAAAATTCAATCGTATCGATATTTTCATTTATGCATTAGTTTGAGATTTTTGTTCTAAAGTTTGTTATTTCATGGTTACACTAAAATGGGGGAGGATTGTTGGTGATTTTAGTGTCACCAACTACATTAGGTGTAATGGAATTAATACGTGTATCAAGGGTGACAATTTTAGTTTTGATACAAGTTAGGAGGTGCGAGAGTGCACACTTGTATCAACTAAATGTCGCCGGTACGCAGACTTAACGGGGGTTTCAAGGGGGCTTGCCCCCTTGAGCAGGGGTTCAAAGGGGGCTGCGCCCCCTTTGCGGTGTCCAAGGGGCAGCGCCCCTGGCGGGGTTCCAGGGGTTATAATGAATTTATCAACACAAAATGCTCTGAACAACAACAACCTAGAACAGTCAGTGAATATTGCATTATTCACCTAACCTAGGACTCGAATTAGGCTACTATAGGTTATTTAATAATTCTATGAAGTACAGGGTATATTTTGTCAATTCCCTAACCTGTAAACTGCCCTAGTAGCTTCCCTAATTTGAATCATACGGGGACGCTCCTGATACACAGTTGGAACGAAAAACCTTCCTCTTCCTTCATCTTCTACAATCGAATTTCTTTCTGGTGCCTAAGATCGAAATTGTGTTCTTCAGGAATTATCCTAGTTTGGAATTCGTGAACCCAAGGCATTAGGGTCGAATTATCAAACAAGGAAAGTGTATTCACACGTTTCCTGATTTGATCCAGATTTCCTCATAACCCTAATTCGAATTCCCCCAACAAAAATTTGGGCAGCAAAATCGGTGTGTAATCAATAAACTAAGTTAACTTTCAATATAATGTTTTTCTCTGTTGAAAATACGATAACTGATCTCCACGAATAAGGTTTTTTAAGCCTATTACTATGTGACAGATATGTATTTTATCTATAATATGCGGAATAAATAAGAGTTGCGGAATAAAATAAAACGGTAAATCTAAACTAGACAGTATTTAAATAGACAGAAAGCGGTAAATAAAGTAAATGTTAGAAGTTAGAGGTTAGATGTAATAAACGCCATTATCAACGATAACGTGTTTTTTACAACAAATAAAAAGGTTAGAAATTAGAAGCTAGATGTTAGATGTAATAAACGCCATTATCAACGATAACGTGTTTTTACAATAAATAAAAAGGTTAGAAGTTAGATGTTAGATGTCTCGGTTAAATACAGTCCACATATGTTTTGGTTGTCACGGTTCAATTCGGATGTATTTGAGATTTGGTACAGTTGATTTATAACAGTTTAAATAAATCAATAACGACACATATAATTTTAAAAGAACTTATCGATAGCTGCGGAGGATAGCATTTTTCTTGATATGTCGATTTCTTGTTCTTCACGGTAAGATGAGGTTTTGGTGATTTTTGGTGTCGAGTAGAGGTTGTTTAGAGGTTTGGAGTTTGGTGTCGGGTAGAGGTTGTTTAGAGGTTTGAAGTTTGGTGTTGGGTGGATGTTTTGTTTCTTGCGGTTTTGCGGTTTGATCCTCGTTGCCAAATGCAGAGATTTCAGAGTTTTAAGGTTTCTGGTCGTGGGTATGCTTGAGGTTAATGTATGTAGGTTGTGTAGTTAGTCTTGGAATGGCAAGAGGTGAGCTTCAATTTATACTTGCTGAAGAACAGTGATCGCGTCGCGACCGGCTAGTCCGTCGCGTCGCGAAGGGGCGTGTGTCGGGTTGCTTTTGGTCGGCCACTGGTTAGTGCGTTGGGTTGGTAGTCTCGCGATCAAGAAGTTGGTGGTGTCGCGTTGGAGTCTTCGCGTCGCGACCACCCTTGCCGTCGCGTCGCGACCGCTGTAGGATTTTGGTCTTCTGTCTTGCTTCTCTTCACGTCGCGACCAGGTATCCCGTCGCATCGTGATTGCTGTAGCAGTGTGACATTTTTGTATTTTGCTCTTTGGTTCGTAGCATTACTTCCTCAGGTTTGGTTGTTTTCTCAAAGTTTCTCGGGTCGTGATTCATCTTTGTTTTTAATCTCGAATTCATGCAATCTGAAATAAACTGATAATATTTGTTAGATAAAAACAGTTCATCTTATTTCAGTGATGGTCACATATAAAATATATTTTTCAACAATTTCCCCCTATGTGATCATTACTGAAATAAGAACAGATTAAAAGGTTAAGGTTGCAAATTCTTAGAGTTTGGATAAAACATTTATAAAACCATATCACGTGTTTTGAAAAAGTGTGACTAGATTTTACTTATGTTTTGAAAAATGTTTGTCAAGAATATTTGTTTCTGAATCAAGATTTCATGTTCAATAATCAAAAGGATTTTTGTATATTTACTTTCATAATATTCCTTAAGATTTTATAACATTTATAAAGACGACAAGTGATCTTAATAGGTCGATTCAGATGAACTCTCATAGGTATAGCTCACACTTGACTGAGGTGTTTGTTTGTTCTGGGTGCAGAACATGTGTATAATCACTAAAGATGAGTGATATCTCTCAGTTTGAAGGTGTTGACTTATGCTTAACGTGGATTTATACCTATATACTTTAGTCACTTGGTCTTCATATTTAGATAATCAATCACATAAGACTGGTTTCGGCATTACTCAGAGGGTTTCTTCATTCATGCCATTGATGTTCACTCTCTCTCCGTCGGTAAATACATGTAGAGGGGTTTAGAAATTTTCATAGTGCAGTTTGCAACTAAGAATATTCAATTATGAAGGCTACAGTATCCCGGTAAGTCTTTGGTTTTGAGAATCTGTTTGTTTGGAAAATTTTGAGGGATGTCTGTCTTGATGGATTGTTGTTGTAAATCTTCCTTTTCTTTGGTGAACACTTCACCTTTGACTTTATCTTTTCTTGATTTGTGTGAATACACATTGTGTAAAAGATATCTGATGTGGTTACCAATTTTGATTTGTTGACAGCATTTGTTGGATATGACTTTGCGTTTTGAGATTTTGAGTTATCTTCTGGTTTTCTTGGATATGACTTTGTCGTTTCTTCATTTGTCAGATTCGTTATGCCAGATGATCAGTCTTTTCTTTGAAGTGGTTTGATTGAGGATAGGGATAGGTGATATAATAGACAGTTTGTCTAATATATAAGAAAATGAAAGTATCGTCCCTGGTCATTTTGATATCTAAGCAAAAATGAGACTAGTATCACGGTATAAGAGTATAAATCCTATAAGTCATAACGAAAACACCTTTGCTCACAGAAATGAATTCCACTTAGCATTTAAAGACGAGGCACAATTTCTCACATGGGTTTGGTTTTCATCTGAATCTCCTGATCTTATGTCCCTTAATAGATAAAATCGTTTATAATTGAAATAAATTCAAAGGGAATAGGAGAATGTACATAACAAAAGTGTTTGAAGTTTGAACCTTCTCTTTAATTAAGAATCAATATTACTGAGAACATTCATCGAGCATAAGTGTCTGAAAATTTAGTCTCGAAGATGTTAATCACATGGTTTTGTAAATAAAAAAGATAAAACTATATCCTAATTTTTTGTGATTTTTGATTATGTGGATGTTTTTTGAAAATTTTGGTTATTTGAATGTTTTTGGATTTTCTTTTTGAATGAAAGTAAACACTCTTTTGTACAAACAAAAAATAAGAGATTAGGGATGGATGTTATCTGGATTCAACATTCCTAGACGGCCTAGGAAGTATTGAAATTTGGTTTCGTCTAGAGCCTTAGTAAAGACATCGGCAATTTGATCTTCGGTGTTTATGAAGTGCAATTCGATATGACCTTTTTGAATGTTATCTTTGAGGAAATGATATCGAATGTCGATGTGCTTTGTCATGGAATGGTGCACAGGATTGTGAGAAATGGCGATTGAGCTGGTTGAGTCACAAAATATGGGAATTTGTGATACTTTGTAGCCATAGTCACGTAATTGGGTTTGCATCCACATGACTTGTGAACAGCAGCTTGCGGCAGCTACATATTCAGCTTCTGCGGTTGAAGTGGACACGCATGATTGTTTCTTTGAAGTCCAACTTACCAGTCTGCCTCCTAGAAATTGGCAAGAACCAGATGTGCTTTTCCTGTCTAGTCTGCATCCTCCATAGTCGGAGTCGGTGAAGGCGTTAAGCTGAAAATCAGAGTTAGCTGGATACCAAAGGCCAAGAGATGGAGTTCCTTTAAGATATTTGAAAATTCTTTTTACAGCTATAGCATGAGATTCCATAGGATTGGCTTGGTATCTGGCACAGACACATGTAGAAAACATGATGTCGGGTCTACTGGCTGTGAGGTATAGGAGTGATCCTATCATTCCTCGATATTTCTTTTGATCGACAGGCTTGCCATTTAAGTCTGCATCTAATTTGTAACCAAGGGCCATTGGGGTTTTTGCTGTATTTGATTTGTCAAGAGAAAAACGAGTTAGAAGATTTTTGACATAATTTTCTTGATTGATGAAAATTCCATCTGATGATTGTTTGACTTGTAGTCCAAGAAAAGTAGTCATTTCTCCTATCATGCTCATCTCAAATTTGCTCTTCATCAAATCTGCAAACTTGATACTCAAGGATTCATCAGTAGAACCGAAAATAATGTCATCGACATATATTTGAACGATTAACAGATGTTTATTAAAAATTTTACGAAAGAGAGTTTGATCAATTGAACCTCTTTTGAATCCTGATTCTTCTAGAAATGTTGACAATGTTGAATACCAGGCTCGAGGTGCTTGTTTTAAGCCATAAACTGCTTTTTGTAACTTAAAACTGTGATTTGGGAACTGTGGATCTTCAAAACCTGGAGGTTGTTGAATATACACATCACGATCAATCTCTCCATGTAAAAATGCACATTTTACATCCATTTGGTAAACTTTGAAGTTATTGTGTGCTGCATATGCTAGAAAGATACGAATTGCTTCGAGTCTTGCAACTGGAGCATAAGTTTCATCGTAATCGATTCCTTCTTGTTGAGAATAGCCCTTGACGACAAGTCTTGCTTTGTTTCGACAGACTATGCCTTGATCATCAGTTTTGTTTCTGAAAACCCATCTTGAACCTACTACAGTAACATCGGGAGGAGTAGGAACAAGATCCCATACTTGGTTTCTTTCGAATTCAACTAGTTCTTCTTGCATGGCTTTGACCCAGTCTGGATCTTTGAGAGCTGAATGGATGGTTTTAGGTTCGGTCATGGATAAGAATGCTCCGTATAAACATTCATTTGAGGTAGCGGCTCTTGTTTGAATACCAGAATTTTGATCTCCTATGATTTGGTTTGCAGGATGATTCCTGGTCCATTTGTTTAGGCGAGTTTTTTCAGGTATTTCGATTGTTGTTTCTATGTCCCATTGTTCTTCTTGGTCAGGTGATTCTGTTGGGAATAGATTTTGGTTGTTGTCGGATATGTCTTTTTGGATTATAGGGTGAGAATGAGGTAATGAAGGTTCCCCCATAGATGATGCACTGGGATCATTTTGAACAGGTGGATTGGGAGTGTTCAAAGAGGGATTTGGTGTTGGTAATTCCCCCTCGACTTGATCTGTATTTTCTTGGTTTGATTGTGAAGTTTCTGCATCGGAGTTTCCTGTAGGAAAAGTAGAAGATGTTAGAAATTCAGAATTATAAGCGGTTTTGGGTTGTTCAAAAAGTAAATCAAGATCAATTTCTATGTCCGTAGAAGGCATTTGTTGAATTGGATTTTGAAAAATATTATCGATCATTTTAGAACCAAAATGTTTACGATCCAATTTCCTGACATAAAATTCATCGAAATGAATATCGGTACTTTCTTCAATTACTCTAGTACGTTTATTCAGTACTCGATAAGCAGCTGAGGTAAAGGAGTAACCAAGGAAAATTCCTTCGTCTGATCTTGATTCAAATTTTGAAAGGTGATCTTTGTTATTCTTTATGAAGCATCGACAACCAAAAATATGAAAGAATTTGATGTTTGGTTTTCGGTTGTTAATGACTTCATATGGTGTTTTATGAAGTTGTTTATGGATTAAAGAACGATTTTGGGTGTAGCAAGCTGTGGCTATTGCTTCTACCCAGAAGTATTGTGGCAGATCAGCAAAGATGAGCATTGATCTTGCAGCTTCGCACAGAGTTCGGTTCTTTCTTTCAACAACGCCGTTTTGTTGAGGAGTGTAAGGGGCTGAGAAGTTGTGTTCGATGCCTTTGTTTTTGAGAAATGAGTCTAGAGTTATGTTTTTGAACTCTAAACCATTATCACTTCGGATTCTTCGAACTGGTCGTTTGACCTTTAATTCAATCTGTTTGATGAAGTTGATTATTGCTTCAGGTGCTTCTGACTTTAGCCTTAAAAAGAAAACCCAAGTAAAGCGTGAGTAATCATCAATAATAACAAGGATGTATTTCTTCCCTTTTATGCTTTGGGTTTTTGCAGGGCCGCAAAGATCAATGTGCAGTAATTCTAGTGGTTCGGATACACTAGATTCAGGAATGCTTTTATGAGAGGATTTGGACAGTTTTCCTCCTTCACAAGCTGCACAAAGAGTTTCATTATCAAGTTTCAGAAGTGGCAGTCCGCGAACAAGATCATTTGCAATCAACTTGTTGATGTAGCCGAAATTTAGATGGGACAGACGATGATGCCACAACCAACTAATATCAGCAGAAGCTTTGGATAAGAGATAGATGTCTGGTTTTCCATAGATAAGGTCCATATCTAGTGGATACATGTTGCCTAGACGATCAGAATTGACTAGAATGGCTTTGGTCTTGGCATCCGTGATTATGCTTCGTTGTTTGGTGAAAAGAACTTCATGATTGTTGTCACAAAGTTGTGATACGCTGATTAGGTTGTGTTTCAGGCCGTCAACGTAGGCAACTTTCTTGATGGTGAAGTGACCATTTGTTATGTTTCCATAACCTTTGATTCTTGCAGTCATGTTATTTCCAAAAGTCACATCTTGTTTGGATTCTGTGGGTTTGAAGTCTCGTAGAAAGCTCTGGTTTCCTGTCATATGCTTGGAGCAGCCACTATCGATATACCATGTGCCATCCTTGGGCTCTCCAGCACAAAATGCCTGCAATTAGACAGAAATTTTAGGTACCCAAACCAAGGTGGGTCCAGATTTGTTAATGGTTTTTGATAACTTGGAATCATTGTAATATTTGTTGATTGGACGGAACGGTTGAGGCTTAAGTTGATTTATTAGGTTTTCCCAAAGTGAGATTTGTTTTTGAAAACCTGTCATTTGAAATGATTTCTGATTTTGTGAAAAGTATCCAATATGTGAAGATCTGTTTGATAACCTTTCTTTGTATCTGGGATCTGAATGGTTTTGGAAAACACTTTGATGATGGAATGGAATTTGGTGAAATGATGGTTTCTGAAAGTTCCTTGAGAGATTGAAGTTTATCTCTTGAACGCGATTTTGAATTGGTTTTTGAAAAGGTTTTTGTTTTGGATTAAAGGTTTGTTTTTGTGGCACAGCGCTTGGTTTCAAAGGTTTTTCTTTGAAAACAATGGGCTTGCTTTGTTCTTTTGGTTTAAAAACAGCCTGAATGGGTTGTTTATTTGTCTGTTGTTTCTTTGAATACTTTTGTCCCAGATTGTTCTTTCCAATAAAGGTTGAGTTTAAAGAGGGAAAGACAGTTGGAACAGAAGTACTACCATTTTGATGATCAGAATTTTCTCCATTTAAGAAATTTTCAAGTTTGATTGTGCCATCATTCCTTGTTAGTTTAGTAGATCTCAATTGATGAGTTACTGAACTAGCAGAGTCTGATTCAGATTTTACAACTCTTTTGAATGATTTGTTGAAAAAGGTATCATCTGGGCTGCAGTTGATAACTGTTTCATCATCTGAATCGTCTTCATTAGCAGATAAGAAAAAATCTGGTAGAGGCGATTTAGAGTTTTCACAAATTTTCCCATTTTTCTTTTCAGTTTCTTCATTTTCAAAAGATTCTCTTCCAATTCCCGGTTTATAATTCGTATCAATTTTGCCAGTTCCTAAGTTGTTTGCTTTAGTGAAAACATCATCACTCAATTTTCTGGCAATATTGATAGAATCCAGTTTTCCTTGAAATCTTTGATTTTCGGATTCAAGAAATTTGATTTGCTTTGAAGAATCATCTAGTTTTAGAATTAAACTAGTGTTTTTGTCAGTTAAATCTTGAACTTTTTGTTTTAACTGAAGGACTTCCTTTTCTAAGGTATCTTTTATTTCAGATGAAATAACAGATTGATTTTTTATTTCTAAGTCCCTTTTCTGTTTTAGAGCTTCATTTAATTGTTCTAGGATGTGATTATTTTCTTCAGATTTTCGTTCGATGTCTCTTTCAAGTTTGTCTCTAGTCCTTGTAGATTCTCCAAATCTGAGTTGCAAGGTTTGTAATTCAGATTTGTAGATATCAGATTTGACTATTGTGTCATGATACAGTCTGAGATCAGCTTTTAGACTGTTCTCAATCTTAGTCATGTGGGACTCAAATGGTGTCCTTGAAATACCAAGTTCTGAGATCATAGACCATACCTGATCGATGACATATGGAGCTCTTGTGGTTGGTTCATTGTCAGCCATGAAGCAGAAGTTTGACTGAGCTGGTTCAGTATCTGTTTCATCATCAGAAGTTGGCCAGTATTCCACGCTAGGTTCGTGAAATGCCATCAAAGCTTTTTGTTTTGCTTTCTGTTCTTGTTTCTTCAGCTCTTCGGCTTTTTGAGCATAGTAGGCTGAGTCTTTGACCTTGATTTTGGCTCGACAATCTCGGGCATAATGATTTAGTCCTTTGCATTTGTGACAAATGATTACGTCATCATCATCATCGTTATTGTCAGCCTTTTGGCTCTTAACGGGTGGTCTTTCAGATGTTTGTTTCTGTTGAGATGGTTTTGAATGATTTTGCTGAAATCCAGAACTTTGGTTATTATAAGAGTTGTTATTATTTTGAAAACCGCGATTCTGAAAGTTTTGTCCAAAAGTGGATCTTTGTTGAAAATTTGGTCTGAAGTTTGATTGATTATGATGTGGCAAAAATCTCTCGAGATTAGTGTTTGCTACCAAAGCACACAATTGTTGGTAATCAGCTTCATTATTTGGATCAGACAAGTCACAAGAATTATTTGAAAAAGCTTGGTTTTGATTTAAATCAATTTGACTTTGATCATGAAAATGTGTTTGGTTTTGAGAGGATGTTGACAACAAAGCAAGTGGTCCTCCAAAGGAAGTAGACGTTGGTGGGTCAATCGAGGATTCATACGATTGTAATTCTCCGTACAGATTGTACAAAGATTCAGTATGAATTGCCGGATTTCCCTGAATGATGAGTTTGACCATTTTCCAGCTTTCATAAAGGTTGTTTAAAAATTTGAGGTTTATCTCATGCTGTGACTTTTTAATGCCCAAATTATTCATTTTGATGGTAATGAGATTGAACCTGTCATGAGCATCATGGATGGTCTCATGTGAAAACATTTTGAAGTTGTCAAATTCGTTTAAAACAGATGTTTTCTTGTTTCCAATGATTCTCTCATTTCCTTCAAAACGATTTTTCAAAGTTTGCCAAATTTGGTTTGCAGTTAAAAGGATTATATCATTCATTTGGCTTAGAATACTGTGGGGTATTCCAGACACAAGCTCCTTTTTGGCTTGAAGTTCAAGTTTCTTCCTTTCATTCAGTATATCCAGGTTACTCGTTAGAGAGGTCATGTTATCTGGTAGAGATCCGTCTACACATTTCCACACATCTTCACTTATAGAGTTGAGATGAAGATTCATACGACCTACCCATGATTTATATTCTTCGGGAATAAGAATGGGTGCTCGAGTACCTGAACCTATACTGTTAGCAATAGATACAGAATTTATGTTTGAGTAGTTTGCGGAAGACTTTTTTTTTTTTTTTTTTGTTAACGAAAATGTGATGTTTATAAAAACGCTACACAAAAGTTTTCGACAAAAATTTTCAAAATAAATCATACAAGTAATTTTTGAATGTTTTTTTTTTAATATTTTAATATTTTTTAATTTTTTTGTTGAACAAGTGATATTAAGATGAAATTTTTAAAGGAAACTTATTGGTGGTTTATAAAAACGCTACACAAAAGTTCTCGACAAAAATTTCAGATTAAATCACACAAGCTCTGATACCAATTGTTGAAAATACGATAACTGATCTCCACGAATAAGGTTTTTTAAGCCTATTACTGTGTGACAGATATGTATTTTATCTATAATATGCGGAATAAATAAGAGTTGCGGAATAAAATAAAACGGTAAATCTAAACTAGACAGTATTTAAATAGACAGAAAGCGGTAAATAAAGTAAATGTTAGAAGTTAGAGGTTAGATGTAATAAACGCCATTATCAACGATAACGTGTTTTTTACAACAAATAAAAAGGTTAGAAATTAGAAGCTAGATGTTAGATGTAATAAACGCCATTATCAACGATAACGTGTTTTTACAATAAATAAAAAGGTTAGAAGTTAGATGTTAGATGTCTCGGTTAAATACAGTCCACATATGTTTTGGTTGTCACGGTTCAATTCGGATGTATTTGAGATTTGGTACAGTTGATTTATAACAGTTTAAATAAATCAATAACGACACATATAATTTTAAAAGAACTTATCGATAGCTGCGGAGGATAGCGTTTTTCTTGATATGTCGATTTCTTGTTCTTCACGGTAAGATGAGGTTTTGGTGATTTTTGGTGTCGAGTAGAGGTTGTTTAGAGGTTTGGAGTTTGGTGTCGGGTAGAGGTTGTTTAGAGGTTTGAAGTTTGGTGTTGGGTGGATGTTTTGTTTCTTGCGGTTTTGCGGTTTGATCCTCGTTGCCAAATGTAGAGATTTCAGAGTATTAAGGTTTCTGGCCGTGGGTATGCTTGAGGTTAATGTATGTAGGTTGTGTAGTTAGTCTTGGAATGGCAAGAGGTGAGCTTCAATTTATACTTGCTGAAGAACAGTGATCGCGTCGCGACCGGCTAGTCCGTCGCGTCGCGAAGGGGCGTGTGTCGGGTTGCTTTTGGTCGGCCACTGGTTAGTGCGTTGGGTTGGTAGTCTCGCGATCAAGAAGTTGGTGGTGTCGCGTTGGAGTCTTCGCGTCGCGACCACCCTTGCCGTCGCGTCGCGACCGCTGTAGGATTTTGGTCTTCTGTCTTGCTTCTCTTCACGTCGCGACCAGGTATCCCGTCGCGTCGTGATTGCTGTAGCAGTGTGACATTTTTGTATTTTGCTCTTTGGTTCGTAGCATTACTTCCTCAGGTTTGGTTGTTTTCTCAAAGTTTCTCGGGTCTTGATTCATCTTTGTTTTTGATCTCGAATTCATGCAATCTGAAATAAACTGATAATATTTGTTAGATAAAAACAGTTCATCTTATTTCAGTGATGGTCACATATAAAATATATTTTTCAACATTCTCGATTAACTAAAAGATTAATGTTAAATTTGGTCACTTAACTTTATGATTTGTACTTATTTGGTCAATTAACTTTGTTTAAATTCTAAAAAATCATCTAACCTTTTATTTATTTCGAAATAGTCAATATGACCTGTTATAACCGGTCATAGTGACCATTTTAGAAATAAATAAGAAATTAGTTGACCTTTTAAAACTTAAACAAAGTTAAGTGACCAAATAAACACAAATAAAAACGTTAAGTAACCAAATTTAACCTTAATATTTTTTATATTATATTGTAAATGCCAAAAAAAGATAAAGCTTCAATATTTTTCAAACTACATAAAACACTTGATTAATGAAGATTAATCAGGTTGAATAAAAGATTTACACGAGTAATTATTTTAACATGTGTCCAACGCATTGTGCTCTTCAGCACTCTTTTGTGTATTTCTAATTTGTTTAAATAATCATATATTTAATATTGCTACAGAATTATGTCAGGAAAATAGTTTTTACCTAATAAAACAATTAATGTATTTAACACTTAAATATTATTTAAACTCGTAGGATTCATATCAGTTTATCTAAAAGTCTAGTTTTAAGTGATGTGTTGAAGATAAATATAATTTAAATTGACCAAAATTTAGATAGATGAACAGAAATTAGTCATTACAATATCTACAACCAATAAACATCCAAATTGTAAATTATGTGCATAAAAATATTTTGTATAAATATTAAATATTACTTTATCAATCTAGGATCATTTTACCTTTTTTAGAAGATCAAAACATTTAACTAGAAATTAAAACCAACCAATTAAACAGAAAAGTATTCAACTAGAAATCATCACTCGGTTCATCTTCTTTGTATACATAATTTTTTCTATTTATTTACATAAATGAATTATTTGAGTAAAATAAACTTAGGTACTCTTCCCATGGTTAATTTAAATCAAAACTAACACAAGTTTCAAAAATTCAACATTCCAAAAAAAATAAGAATTAAAGTTAATGTCGAATTTGGTCACTTATCTTTCTGGTTTGTACTAATTTGATCATTTAACTTTGTTTAAGTTTTATATAACATCATCGTTTTTAGTTTCTTCAAACAAAAAATCCATGAATTCTGAAACATTGAAAGCTACCAAATAGTTGTAACTTCGTATGTACTACATCTAAGCATCTCCCTTGCATCGTATCAAGACCCCAATGATCCACCCAAAGTATCGAATTAACTTTGTGTTTTGTATTTTTTCACATTTGACACCAGTTTTTGCCAAGCAGCGCTAACAACGTTGATAAAGTGGGTTGAAACATCATATCTAATACCGTGTTAGTTCTTAAACATAAGTCGATCATCGTAACTCTAATTTAGTTTATTCAAATTTCCAAAACACATAACTCAATTGCCTACAACTTTTATGTTTTATGTTTCTTCCATATCCTCACCAATTCTGTCTAAGATCTTCCCAAATGTCTTCAATGTATATAAAAAGTGAAGTTTTTGATAAAATACATGATTTGCATTTGAAACGAATGTCAAAATTATTAGAAATTTTTTGTTGAAAAAAATTATTGTTAAAAACGCAATCACATAATCACATAGATAGGGGCGAACACCCTAGCATACAGAACAACACATCGTGAAGTAAAGCTACAACACATGTAACATCACCCATAGTATAGTGAGAAGACTCACCTGATCCAAAGGGCCGCACTCCACACGCGCGTCTTTAGATCCCAACAGTGCGACCCTCCTAACAAAGATAACTCTACTTAGAACTTCCTAAACCCAAACAGGATAAACATCTAAGACCGGTACCCCAAACCCTCGAGTTTGACCAAAAAGTCAAACTGGTCAAAAAGTTAACGGTTAAAGGTCAAAGTCAAAGTCAATTGGTCAACACGCAGTTAACGTCGCTAACTATGAACAGGCTCAAAAATCCATTAAGCTCTTAATCCATTTAGCCAATGTCTCAAATCTTCTAGGGACCTTCCAAACAGTCCCTAAGTCCATAAAGATCCTAACTTTACCATCCAAACATAACCTTGCAAGCTCATGAACATGATCCAATTCCAAAATGGTCCAAAACTAACCAAAATCACCAAAGAGAGTTTGGCTTACTCTCTAAACCAACCTAATGGTTTTAAAACAGGACTTAAATGCATAAAGTTTCAAACTTTATTCTAACGTTTAGCTTTTAGGAAAACGCTTGGAAAAAAAAAAACTTTCATTCGGCAGCAAAAGCTTTTAATTTTTATTTTTAACAAATCACTCTTAATCTAAAGGCTGTTTCAAATAGCTTTTGAGAGCGTTAGCGTTTAACTTTTGATTTTGATATTATTTTATATTGTTAAAAGCTAAATTTGCCGAACATTTCAACACTAATAAAAGTTACAGTTACTAACTTTTAGCTAACTGCTTCCAGCTACCAGCTAATTTTACGGATCAAATACGCCCTAGATTTTATTACCTTTTAGCTTTTGGAAGCTATTAACTTTTAATTTTATATAATTTTATATATTTAAAAGTTAACACTATTACCGAAAACATTATATATACAACTAAAAACTACATATTCTGCCTATCGTCCCCAACTTCTAGCTATCATATTCAAGCTGTCAATCCGTTTTATACGTCTTTATTCCAATTCCGACGATTCTTTTGTTTAGTTAGTCAATATGAATTTTTGAGCCCTCTTAATATAATAGGATACCTCTTTCAAATAAAAAATACATATCCTGTATACCAAGCATGGTTGACTCACCAATCCAACAAAAACAAACCACCAAGTGGATTAAACCAACTTTATTCATTGCGAATATTTTATAAATATATCGATTTAAATAATATTTTCATAACATATTTAAATATTTTTATAGTACCAAACCATCATGCATTACACGTATACGACGTGTCAAAAACATGCGCTAACGGTTGCGTCTCAATTGTTTATTACTTGTAACAGTTTACTTCTATTTTGCTTACAATTTTCCAACATATTTTATAATAACCCCCTTAACTTCCTTAACATACAACTAACCCCCAAAAGTTCTCCCATATGTACAAACAACCCCTTGTAATTCGAGGAATCTACAAACCTTGAGTAAGTTAGTCAACTAAAAAACACATTCCTATTGTCGGCCTCATTGGTCTTCCACTCAAAACATTCTAGAAGAATTTCTCAACTTTTATTGCTAGTTTTTGTTATAAAAAAATTATATTATTACATCATGTACAATTATTTGACTAAATTAAATACATTAAAAGCATGTGTTATCTTCTAAATCTTGGAGGAACTCGAGGCGTTAAAACGACAACGTCTCGATTAGCCTTAATCAAAGCAAGACGTTCCGGTATCGTTTTATCAAACAATCTGTTATCGGGATTTTCAGCATAACACACATAGTAACAACTCACACATGCATGGGGTAATGCCATTGCGATCCTTGTCTACAAAATCAATAATTCAAAATGTTAAATACAATAATAATGTACGTTTTTTTATTTGATTATTATAACTTGGGGAAAATAACGAAAAAAACACACTATATTTTAACATTTTTTCTGGTTTAAATCTTTAACCATCAAATTTTTATTTGTTTTAATAAAACCATCAATTTTTGGAAAAAATTTCAATCCGACCATTATAACATGAAAAAGCCGGTAACAATGGCTTCAATAAAACTTTTTACCAAAAATGGTGGTTTTCCGAATTATAAAAATTGGTTGGTAAACTGAATTTTCGGCAAAATATAGTGTTTTTTCGTAAATAGCTCAGGATAATGTTTACACTTTAATTTATATAATTACGAAAAAAAACGCTATATCTTATCATTTTTTCTGGTTTAACCATCAATTTTTTATTTGTTCCGGTAACCACCAATTTTTAGAAAAAATCTTAGCCCTACCATTATGACCGGAAGAACCGGTAACAATGGCTTCTATGAAACTTTTTACCAAAAATTGATGTTTATTTTTCCAAATATTTTAAAAAGTAGTAGTTAAACCGAATTTTTAGCAAAATATCATGTTTTTTTCGTAATTATAGCTACATAATGTTTACACTTTAATTTATATAATTACGGAAAAAAACGCTAAATATTATTATTTTTTCTGGTTTAACCATCAAATTTTGATTTGTTCCGGTAACAATGACTTTGATAAAAAATTTTACCAAAATTTTTTTATTTTTTTTCAAATATTTTAAAAATTAACGGTTAAACCTAATTTTTGACAAAATATAGTATTTTTTTCGTAATTAACACTATATAAATCATAACATTCTGCTTTTATACTAACCATCAAATAGCCGACGATGAATGCAAGGAGTGAGATGGTGGCGGTGAAGGTCACATGCACAGAGGCGGTCCAAGCCGCCACCACAATGACACAAATTGAACCGCTACAAACTCCGGTGAGAAAGCAAATTGCGGTGGTGATGTCGGAATCAACTATTGTTTCCATTTCTCGTTTCTCGAAAAGTTCCCAAGTGTCTTGTGATGCTTTCACGAATCCTTTTCCATATGCCGCTATCTAACAATGAAAAGTTATTACTTGTGAAATCATATAATAATGTGTAGATAGGGGATAAGAGTAAGGAATTTTTTTAAAAATTTTAATAGAGTATAGAATTTTATTAAATTTATTAGGTGTATGAAAGTGACAATTCTCCAACGGGCATAGCATATGTGAATTTATATATAAAAAGGACATCTTAACAACAAGTGGTGACATATTCTTGAGTCACCACTCCATTCAATCATTTTGTGAAATATTTGGATTTATTGTAAATATTTTATAGTAAATGATTTAGAATAAAAAAATGCAAGATAGTGTTTCATAAAAAGAAAAAAGTACCAACTTTTAAAGCATGGAATACAAGTAATTAAGCTTGACTAAAGTGATTTGTTTTTTTATACCTTTTTGGGAACCGAACTAGAGTAATTTATTTACAAGGAAACTAGTCTTAAAATGTTATTATAATTAAGGCAAAATGGAAGAAATAGTAACAAATTTGTATTGCTTGTGTATGATAACTTTAAAAATGCAAGATAGTGTTACGATTGTCTTTCTTATTAAGTTATCTAACTTTAAAAAATCTACCAAATAATGATAATATATTTCCACTTTGTCACTTTGGTAGGATATTATCTTTTTTAACTTCACCCAATAGCAATAAAAAATTAATTTATATATTTTAATGCCACTGCCATATTGGGTAGATTATTTAAAATACAATCTTATAACATTAAAATTTATATAAAAAGATTCATTTTTTAAACAAATCAACGTAAGTAGGCTGCTATGTATTATATTTAACCCTATTGGCCATAAGGAAAAACGTCAAACACCATAAATACTTCAAGAAAAACATAAATACTTGAAAATCAATTAAAAAATCAAAATAAAAAGATTAAAAAATGTAACAAATTTATTTACCTGAACATAAGCCCACCCATTACCATATCTAAAAATTGCTTCCATAACTCTGAGACAACAATGTGCACAAGAAAACATGAACTCATCTTCTCCCTCAAGCAAATTCAGACCTCGAGCAACAATTCTCAGAGCTTCAATGGTGGGAACAAACAAAGACCCCAAACACGCACTTCCAAGATTCTTGGACATCGCTCTTTGAAAACAAAACTGTGTACTCGATTGCATTCCCCTTAAATAATACAACGAAATCACCCGACTAATCGTCAAATTCGCAACATTTCTCATCACCTCCGCCGTCCAAAGCAAGCTCAACACCAACAAAATAATCACCAATGGCGGAAAGTAAAAATTCAACGCCCCAATCACCGCTAATATCCAAATCGACATCCAAATGAACCCAATTCCAAGCATCCAGTACGTGGGTCGGTTTAAATCTGGAAATTTCGAAACGGGTTCGAGCGATTTGATGAAAACTTTACTGCAAAATTTCGTTCTTTGAGTTACCCAGCAAGAGTACAACCCGTTGCCGATTGCGAAGAAGATGAACACCACACCGACGCCGTCGGTGCTCGGCCGTTGGAAGCAGATGAGGAGGATTCCGGCGGATAATGACATTAGGAAAGAACTCCAGAGGATGAAATGTACCATGAAATGAGGCCAAACTCTTACTGCTTTCTGCCATGAAAATGCTAATGTGATGCTTAAAAGTGAAGCTGCTTCGACTTGTGGGAGAAAGTAATGAATTACTCTTCGTTCTTTTCTTCCGGCACTTCCGTCTTGTAATAATCCTTGGATTCCTTTGTACACCAAGAAGAATACGAGACAAACAGCAACCAGGAAATGTAATGCGAACAAGAACAGGGAGATTTTGTTGGTGTATTTTCTCGAATTCAAAGTGGTCAAAGATGGCTGATAGTCAAATATTCAATAACAAACGAAGAATAATTGAAGTTAGAAGACAACCCACGAATTTAATTTCAGTAATAAACAAAACCCAGAATCTGAAACTGAAAATTAATTGAAGAATGAAGAAAAGATCGGATTTTGACTTACTTGAGGGGTAGGTGTGTTGTGTGTATGAATTGGGCTTGGGATAGAGCGAGGATTAGCGGTGGGTGGCGGAGGAGATGGGTGGTGGGGTTGCGTGGGTGGAGGTTGTGGTTGTGGTTGTGGTGGTGGATGGTGGTGGCCGGCGTTGGGGCCACGGGTAGGTGGTACTCTGGTGGCATTATCGATAACGAGTCTTAATGGATTTGTTGCGCTTAATCTTTGCATTCTTGACATGTGCACGTCTCTTGGTGGTTGTTGTTGGTGTTCTTCGAAACCCACTTCACCTTTCTCCAAATCTTTGTCGGTTTTTCTGATTTCAGCTTTTTCCGGTTGTTGATCGGCGGCGGCATCTTCATTTTCTCTCTCTAAAACCTGCAAAAGATTGAGCAGAGAGAGGGGAGATGATGTGAGAGAATGGTTCGGAAGCAGGAAATGAAATGAAGGAAGTGGGTGAGATGTAACTTACAGGTTCTGCAACACCCATGTTCGCCGGCCGGTAGGTGGCAGTGGCGCGGCGGCGGCGGCGGCGGAGGGGGAGGTGGAAGTTTAGAGTTTGTTTGTTTGTATGTGTTTGTGGTTTTGTAGTGGCTGCTATGATATTGGTTTGGCACTGTTGTTTTCACGATAGCTTTACATCACATCTATGAGAAGGAAAGGAAACTTACAAAGTTGCCCCTATACTATATAGTAACTTGTAATATTAGTCCAACTTCTTATTTTGTTGCCATTATTATCCATATTTCAAAATTGCTTTACAAAACCTTTTAGAGTTTAAATAAAATACATGATCAAGTTTTTCTTTGGAAAAATCTTTGGAAAATTCAACATATTTTCATCAAATTTATAGAAAATCAGTATATTATTTTTTAATACTATTAAACCCTTATGTTTTTTTAAATGTCTAATTTAAGTTTTTTTATCTCAAAAAAATTCTACGTATTTTCATCCAATACTTAAAAAACAATTATATTATATTTTTTTAATGCGTTAAAACTCTTATATTTTTTGAAATTGTCTAATCTAATAGAATGTAACCATCAAACACTAAAAAGTAGACCACTTAGCGTTTGTGATTTTGTCTACGATTTACCGATCTGAAACCTTAAATTGAACATTTCAGAAATATAAGGGTTTTAATGTACTAAAATATAATGTAGTAGTTTTTTTAAGAATTAAACGAAAATATGTTGGATTTTTATAAAATTTTCCCTTTTTCTTTTGATAAGTACTTTTTTATAATGAAAAAATACACGAAAATGATGAATTGAAGTGATTGTTTCCACAATTTTACCATTTTAATTTGTTCATACATTGTAGATAGGACCTTAATGGAAATATGTTAATAATATTGGCAGAAGAAAAACCATTTATGTAAGAACTTTTGAATTGTGGATCAAAAGTACAAGAAAATTAATCATTGTGTTAAAATTGTAGGATTTTGAATAGTAAAATGACTAGTTCTGTAAATTACTCCAATCCTTTCATAATTCGAGATAAGACGATAGTAGTTACGTTTTGGTATATCTCTTTTCTCATGAGAAGTTATTATATACTTTTAAATGATTAATACAAGAGAGCACATGAAAATAATATAATTTGCAATAGAAGATTTTGGGAAATCGCTACAAATGTATTATTTGTTATTTAATATTTTATTTATAAGTAAATTAAAGTATCTTTTCCATTACCAACATCCGTACCTTTAGTCATGAGTTATTGTCTCTTCATACTTTTTCAAGCCTTAAGATCTATAAATTTGTTCTTTTTGCATCTTAAAGATCTTTTTAATTAACTTTCTCGGATTGAAATTTCTATATTTGGTTCTCAAATAAAGGTAACATGTTATATTTAGGAAAAATTCTTTTTGAATTATTAAAATGCACACCAATAAATAATAATCATTATAAAACATCGGTGAAATTTCATATAACTCATAATTTTATAATTTTCATTTATTAACAAATATATCTAATAATAATTAAATATGAGAAAGAGATATTAGTCATTGGTTTTTTATAGCAAAATAAGAGACTTAGAATCGAAGATGGTGAGCAATAGCGATTTAGAGTGTCTATTTGAAGAATTCCTAAATTTGTTCAATTCGAAATTTCAGCCGAAGAAACAACAACTTTTTTCAAATGTTCGACGAGAACCAGAACAGTGATCTTATACATATCATGGACATTCAAAGTTAAGATAAAACTGTTTCGTTCCTGAAAACAAAATTATTTCGTGTTACCAAAGAAGCAATCTTTGTTGATTCGAAAACGAAATCACCTTTGAAAATCGTTCTGGTTGAAAAGAAGGCTTCGAGTCTAAAGACCAAACCTGTTTTCGAGTATAGACCAAAAGGGCACTTTGAATCAATATCGAAGAAAACTTTTAAGGCTAAAAATACTCCAGCTTTGAACAATGCTTCAAAGATTGTTTCGAGTCGAGATTCTGGCACTCGTTCTTGTCCAATTTAAAAGATTACAACTTGTGCTAACAACCATGGACCCAATAGTGTGTGCGGTACGATTCGTGCGGTTTTAATACGGTAAATTCCATAATATATATATATATATATATATATATATATATATATATATATATATATATATATATATATATATATATATATATATATATATGTATATATATATATATATATATATATATATATATATATATATATTGCGGTGCAGTGCGGTTTGAACCGCGGTTTTATGACTATACTGTTGGATTAGGTGTCTAAGCACATAAATATAATTGGTAAATACTTGAATTGATAGTAGCATAGTCCTTTTGGGTTGCCCTCAGTAGTCTAAATGGTATTAGAGTTATATGAAAGAGAAAAAATAATTAGTTTATTAATTTATTATGTGATGATAAACTAATTAGAAACTGGTTTGGAATTAAATATAATTAATTAGAATTAATTGGAATTAATTTGAATTAATTCGGGATTAATTAAAAGTGCAGGGATTGAAGTGTAATTGTTCAATAGTTGAGCAATGGATAATTGTAGGGATATAATATTGGACGAAATTAAGGGGATATAAACCCTTAAAATCGCCAACTATATATGGTAGATAAAGGGTTTGAATTTAAAGATAAAAGGTTTATCCGGTTTGAATTCAAATAAGGCTTATCTCTAAGGTTTATCCTTAATCACCCTTGAGGCTATAAATACCCCTCCCTGGCACCTCATTATTTGCGCCAACTTCAGTAGACATTCCTCTGGAGTTTTTTTTTATCTTTTCTCTCAAGCAGAATCTATAATCCTTCTCTAAGGTTTTATAGCGAGTTTTTCTTAATAACCTAATAACATAATTGTTTGGACTTATTGGGTGTGAGTCATTAGAGGCACGATAATTGTGGCGCTTGCTTCCAAGAGATCTACTAGAGAATGAATCTTGTTATTTACTATAATAACAATAAGGTATGTAATCCTAAACTCTTTTCTTAGTTATAGGTTCAATAGTGAAAACATAGATCATTTAGGTTGCATGTGAACTTAAGGGTTTATAAGTTTATTTGTTTTACTTAAATCATATCAGTGGTATCAAGTGGTATCAGAGCTAATTTGTTTTCTATTAAATAGCTATAATAGTATAATTTGATCAATTTGGGTTTAAAGAAATTAAACCTTAAAGGCCAAGAACTTCGACTATGGTTAGGGTTTTTTAAACCCTAGCCTCCTCCCCAAGTTTTCGAAAATGGCTAGGGTTATAGGGTTTCCTAATTTTGTTAATTATTATTTACTTGCCTAAAAAGAAATAATTAAAATTGGATAACTCATATACCCTAATTTTCGAAATTTAGAGGGTTAGGGTTATGATTAAATTATTTGATTAATTTACTTAGTTAATCATTATTTAATTAATTATTAATTAAAAGATTAATACACCTTATATATATTATTATTAATTGTTGATATTTTATATGTATAAGAATTAGTCAGTTAAATCGCTAGTATGCCTCATTCACAAAACCAGTCTATAAGGGGGTGATTTCGTGTTTATTTCATACATATTTTATACAATATCGGGATATTTTTATAGATAAATCAAACTTAAAAGGGCTATTATACTCGCTTTACTTGGAAAATGTCAATTATTCAGGTTTTCAAACAAAAAGGACGAAAAAGGACCAAAGTTGGAACAAGCAGGGACCAAAAATGAAAAAACGTTGAAATTGCACAGTTAGCGCTGCTAACATAAGAGATAGCGACGCTAACTTGGTGGTTGCGAAAATCTCTCTCGCGCGATTCTCGAGAAGACTGAAGATCGAGCCTTGGGAAATTTAAAAGATAGCGGCGCTAACTCCTAAGTTAGCAGGGATATCTTCTCTTGGAGTCTATGAATAGCAGTCATTTCTTGCCAGAAAAGGAGTTCAGTCCCTGCGTTTTCAGTCACGACCCCAAGCCATTTCCAAGCAGTTTTCGGAAGATTTTGAAGGCCGAATCACGACTTTCGAGATTCGGTTTATGTATTTTATCATTTGTAAGTCGTATTTGATTACAATTTTGTATTTTTGATACATTTCTAGCCATGTCTGGCTAGAAACTGCACTCTAGTTCCGAGTTTGGACATGTTCTTTGTATAGTTTGAAACATTCGGCTCAATGAATGCTTTTGAATAATTCCAATTATCATTTTCTTGTTTCAATTTGAGTTTTGAATTTGATTTACTTTTGAGTTTTGACTGGCCATCATAATTGGATCTTTTTCAAATACTATTAATCGAATGTGTAAGGCACCTAATCGCTGAGCATAGTTGATGTTTGGTAACAAAAACAAGCGTCCAATTCCATGTTTAGAATTTGGTCATATGTCGACAAAGTTCCCAGCGGACGAGAAGAATTGGACATTGATGGGTACTTGTGCACCTTATGCGGTTTCTGCATTTCGGCCTATAAGCGGACCTTAGGTCGGGTAAAATGGAACTAGGTTTAGGTAATAAGTGGACCTTTATCTAAACATTTTAGCAAGTTATTATCATAATGATTATATTTTATGATTTTCAAAAGCCAACTTGGAATTGTATTCTCAAGCACGTCAGTCGAATTCATTCTATCACATTGAACATCGAAGACTCGGGACTATGCCTTTTTATTATTGATTTTCTTCACAGTTTATTACTCGCATGTTTCTGCTATTAATTGTTATTCAATCCCCCCCTTATTTTTTAAATTTCATTAAGGCATAAGCTTTGAACTCCGTGTCCTTGTGATTCAACCCTGCTTACCATGTACTCTAATCCAGTGCAGTTGAGCAGTGACTGGTTGGATTCTGTTCCGATCACATTTGTTAGGGATTGACACCCTTAAAAAATTGGCTCCGTTGCCGGGGACACGGCAATACTAACGTTTATGCCAAGATCTCTTCGTACAGGTACACCAGTTGCACTTGACAAGGAGATCGAGAAAACTGCCATAAGCCTAAGGAAGCAAGCCACACTTCGCAAGAAGCAACCCGCTTCCCGAACTTCTGTATCACATCTTGCCATAGAAAACCAATCAACCTAAGCCACATCTACCGAAACCTACTCCAAAACCACTTCACCACCATCTCCAACTCCTACTCATACACCAACCACCATGGCAGAACCCGAAAAAACCCTCCGTCAATGGGCAAAACAAGATGTTACCCAACAACCTCTATGTATTACCTACCATGCCATGATCAACTTCGAGCTCAAGTCTGGGCTAATTCATCTTCTGCAGACATTCAGAGGGGTCGAGAACGAAGACCCTCATAAGTTTTTAAAAGAATTCCCTATGGTGTGCACCGGCATGATACCACATGACGTAACAGAAGATCAAATCAAGCTTAGGGCATTCCCCTTTGCAGTCCAAGATTCTGCTCGTGATTGGCTTTATTATCTTCCACCTGGATCTGTAACCACATGGAATGAGCTGGCCCAAAAGTTCCTGGACAAATACTTCCCTGAGATGAAAGCCTCTGCCCTTCGTAGAGAGATCATCGGTATAAAGCAACAGAAGAGAGAAGCATTGCACAACTACTGGGAACGATTCAAACGATTATGTGCACGATGCCCCAAGCACGACATCACCGATCATCAGTTACTTCAGTAGTTTTGTGAAGGACTGACAGCTTGGGATCGCCGACTATTAAACACTTCAAGCGGCGGGTCGATTACCGATAAAACCCCGACTCAAATTCGGGAATTGATCAATACAATGGCTGAAGATTCCAAACATACTCTTCAGGAAGAAGAAAGGTACCCAGACCCACCGAGGGCAGTCAATGAAGTCAACAATCCCAAATTAGAATCACAAATCTCCAAGTTGACTAAAGCCGTTCTGTTGCTAACGAAAGAGAAAGTTGCTCAACCATTGATTCAACCGTGTGGCGTTTGTTTACAAGTGGGCCATCCAACCGATATGTGCCCACTACTACAAGAAGAAACAGAAGAAGCCAAAGCCACGGGGCCATTTCAAAGGCAATATGATCAACCGCAAGGAAACTCGGGATGGAATCAAAGCCAATCGTCGAATTACCAATCAAGGAATCATCAACAATATCAACCGAGGCCGCTACTGCAAAATCAGCCATACCAACCTCGTCAACCACCAGCTGCCCCTCAACCAAGCATCTCTAGGATGTCATTGGAGGATATTGTTAAAAGCTTGGCGACAAGTACACAAACCTTCCAAAACGAGACTAAGGTGAGCATTAAAATTTTAGAACAACAAATGGCTCAGCTTGCTAGCTTAGTAAGCAAATTAGAGGCACAAGGCAAGCTTCCAACACAAATAGAAGCAAACCCTAAGCGTAATGCTTATACCGTTACTCTAAGAAGCGGTACACAATACGAAGGGCCTAAAGCCCAATCGAAGAGGAAGAGCTGGAAGTGGGGAAACCAACGAAAAAGCCTGAAGCATCCAAGCCAGAAAACCCAGATTCAATAGAAGGCAATATACAATCCGCACCTTTTCCCTCAAGACTGAGAGGTGTTAAAAGAAAAAAGGAGGAGAACGAAATATTGGAAATCTTTAGAAAGGTTGAAGTGAACATTCCCCTCCTGAAGGCTATTAAACAGGTACCTAGGTACGTCAAGTTCCTCAAGGAGCTGT
Source organism: Cichorium intybus (assembly GCA_023525715.1). Lineage (NCBI taxonomy): Eukaryota > Viridiplantae > Streptophyta > Magnoliopsida > Asterales > Asteraceae > Cichorium > Cichorium intybus. The sequence goes on along the minus strand of CM042013.1, from coordinate 54,746,156 downwards.
GCATATCAAAGAAAAAATTAAAGGGGAACGAGACAGTCAAAGTCGGAGAAAACGCATCCGCAGTCTTGCAAAGGCGGATGCCAAAGAAATGTAAGGATCCTGGTGTTTTCACTGTACCTTGCAAACTGGGTAACCTACGCGTACCGAGAGCAATGCTTGATCTGGGGGCTTCAATTAATGTCTTGCCATATTTAGTGTACAAAGCAACTGGTTTTGGGACCCTAGCAAAGACGGGAGTTATAGTTTAACTTGGGGATCGTTTAGTGGTACATCCCAAGGGAGTGTTGGAGGATGTTCTTGTCCAAGTCAATCAGCTTGTCTTTCCAGCTAATTTTTATGTTCTTGACATGGGGGATGAAGATAATCCCAACCCAAACTCGATCTTACTGGGGAGACCATTCTTGAAAACCGCAAGAACGAAAATTGATGTCTATGCTGGTACCTTGTCCATGGAATTTAATGGAGATGTCATCAATTTCAACATCTACGAAGCTATAAGGTACCCAACTGATGTCTATTCTTTGAATTTCGTGGATGTCATTAAACCTCTTGATGAGGAACTCTTTGAGTTAGTCAGCAATGATCCCCTGAGTTTGGTATTGAATAACAATTTGGATGAGGAAAAGGTAAAACAATTGACAGATAAGTATGAGCTGAATGAAGACTTGAAAAGAATGGTGAAGGCAGTGGAGGAAATAAAGGACTTGAAAAACAAACAAGTCATAATGCAACTACCCGACTCAACCGAAAAGCTCCTTCCTTTAGTGGTGAAAGCGCCGAAGCTCGAGCTTAAAACTTTTCCTGAGCATCTTAAATATGCCTATCTGGGAAACGGGGAGACACTCCCAGTCATCATTTCAAACAAGCTGACAGAGAAGGAAGAGGAGGAGCTAATCACCCTCCTGAAACAATACAAGAAAGCAATAGGGTGGACTATTACAGATATAAAAGGGTTGAGCCCTTCCCTATGCATGCAAAAAATATTGATGGAGGATGATTATAAGCCTTCAAGACAACCATAAAGGAGATTAAACCCACCTATGATGGAGGTGGTCGAGAAAGAGATTATGAAACTTTTGAATGTTGGGATGATATATCCCATTTCTGATAGCAAATGGGTGAGCCTAGTCCAAGTAGTTCCTAAAAAGGCTGGAGTTACCGTTGTGGAAAATGAAGATAGAGACCTGGTTCCCACTCGAGTGCAAAATGGGTGGAGAGTGTGTATGGACTACAGGAAACTAAACGCCGCAACCAGAAAAGACCATTTCCCATTGCCTTTTATTGATCAAATATTCGAAAGGCTGGCTGGGAAGTCCCATTATTGCTGTTTGGATGGATTTTCTGGATTCCATCAAATTCCTATAGTGCCCGAAGACCAAGAAAAGACTACCTTCGCGTGCCCGTTTGGCACGTTTGCTTATAGAAGGATGCCCTTTGGCCTCTGCAATGCACCGGCCACATTTCAGATATGTATGGTAAGTATTTTCTCTGAATATGTTGAGGAAATAATTGAAGTCTCCATGGATGATTTCACTGTGTATGGAGACTCGTTCAACAATTGTTTGAAAAATCTCACAAAAATCCTCCAAAGGTGCATCGACACGGACCTTGTCCTTTACTACGAGAAGTGTCATTTCATGGTGGACAAGGGATTGATTTTGGGACATGTAGTTTCAAAAAATGAGTTGGAGGTCGACAAGGCAAAGATAGATGTCATCAAGAATATTCCCTACCCAACGAATGTTCGGGAAGTTCGATCATTCCTAGGGCACGCAGGATTTTAGAGAAGATTTATAAAAGATTTTTCAAAAATCACGGTTCCAATGTGCCATCTTCTACAAAAAGACGCCGATTTCAAATTCAACGATGCCTGCAAACGAGCTTTCAATCAACTGAAGACTCTACTTACATCTTCTCCTATTATACAACTACCTGATTGGAGTTTACCTTTCGAAATAATGTGCGACGCAAGTAACACAACCATTGGGGCTGTCTTGGGTCAAAAAGTTGATCGAGCCCATCATGTTATGTACTATGCGTCATAAGTTTTGGATGATGCTCAAGGTAACTACTCTACTACTGAGAAGGAACTACAGCAGTAGTTTTTGCACTTGAGAAGTTTCGGCAATACCTCCTGGGAGCCAAAGTGGTCATCTATATAGACCATGCTGCCATCAGACACTTGCTGACAAAAAAGGATTTGAAACCACGATTAATACTATGGATCCTTTTGTTGCAGGAGAACCTGGTGGCCGACCATTTAAGCCGCATCACACCACATGGGGAGACCGAGCCAATTCGTGACGCTTTCCCTGATGAGCACATTCTCAAAATTCAAGAATTACCCTGGTACGTTGACATCTGCAACTACCTGGTATCGGGACAATTCCCTCTCAAATTCAATAGAGCTCAAAAGGAAAAGTTGAAGGTTGAAGCAAGGCGGTACATCTGGGGTGACCCCTATTTGTGGAAGCAAGGGGCAGATCAAGTAATTAGAAGGTATGTTCATCATGATGAGGTGTCCTCTATTATCTCCTTCTGCCATGAGCACGTCTGTAGAGTACATTTCGGTCCTCAAAGAACGACAAGAAAGGTGTTGGAGTGCGGGCTGTATTGGCCAAGTATTTTTAAAGATGCGTACCTACATTGCAAGAATTGCGCAAGTTGTCAATGAACTGGAGCGGTAACATCCAGTAATCAAATGCCGCTAACCCCAATCTTGGTTTGTAAAGTTTTTGATGTATGGGGTATCGATTTTATTGGGCCGTTCCTGTCATCATTTGGCAATTTATACATCCTCTTGGCCGTAGACTATGTCTCTAAATGGGTGGTGGCAAAAGCTATAAGAAATTACGATTCTAAAACTGTTATTGATTTTGTGAGAATTAGCTTTTTTTGCAGGTTTGGAACTCCAAGGGCCATTATAAGCGATAGAGGCACCCACTTCCTGAATAAGGCATTCAGTACCCTCTTGAAAAGGTATGGGGTCCAACATCGAGTCTCGACAGCTTATCACCCGCAAACGAACGGTTAAGCTGAAATCTCCAATCGCGAGATTAAACAAATCCTAGAAAAATCTGTGAATACGACTCGCAAGGATTGGAGTGCCCGAATGGATGATGCCTTATGGGCCTATAAGACAGCCTACAAGACCCCTATAGGTATGTCTCCTTACCCACTTAGTCTATGGTAAAGCATGTCACTTGCCAGTAGAGCTTGAACATCGAGCATACTGGGCAATTGAAAAACTTAATATGAGGATAGACGAAGCGGGAGTGCATAGGAAGCTGGAACTACAAGAGCTTGAGGAACTCCATGATGATGCATACGAGAGTTCGAGGTTATATAAAGAAAAGATCAAACGCTTGCATGACAAGTATATCAAACGAAAAGACTTCAGCGTTAGTCAGAAAGATCTACTTTATGACTCAAGACTCAAGTGGTTTCCTAGAAAGTTACGGTCAAGATCAGTAGGGCCATTTGTGGTTACGCAGGTATTCGACCACAGGGCTATAGAAATAAGGAGTATGAGGACAAACAAGGTTTTCAAGGTGAACGGCAACATGTTAAAGCTGTTTTATGAAGGATTTGTGGAGGAGAAGAAGATGCAAGAGAAGTTAGAGGTACCGAAGGATATCGAATAAAAAACATCTGAACCGGGCAAAGTCGGCAGACGACACTAAACAGAGGTGCTAACCGGGAGACACCCCGGGCATTTGTAAGTTCTTTTGATTGTTTTTATTTATTTTTAATTTATTTTAGAAAAAATCCCCAGCCAAAGCAACGCATGTGGAACAAAAGAGAAACAAAAGACAAAAAATGGTGGAAAAAGCCAGTTAGCACCGCTAACTTTTATGGTTATCGATGCTAACCCTTCAGGCCTCTATCTTGTCGCTAACATGGAACAACTCGCGAGGATCAGGTGGGCCAAGCAAATAGCGCCGCTAACTCATATAGTTACTGCCGCCCCTACACCCGCTTCGATTGCTATTAAAAGAGAATTTTTGAAAAAACTTCGAAAAATTAAGAATCGGGAAATCATGCCTACCCAGATTCTTGATTGGGATCTGGCTGCACAAACTGGTCTTGATAGACAGCTAGAACCTCTGTGGCAATAAGAATGGACTGAAGGCTCGTTTGTCGAGTTCATTTGCACTGCTTGGTGGAAGATATTCCACATTAATGAGCCCACATACAAAGAGCTCATTTGGGAATTTCTCTCCACCTTGAACGTCGACAGATTAATGGAAAAGGGACGTCGGAAATCATCTCCTTTAGAATGGATGGAGTTGATAGGCAGTGCAGCCTAATGGAGTTTGCTGAGAGGATAGGACTGTACACGGCCCAAGTGGCCACCAGCATCGAATACCATGACTTTATCAACCACAGCTGCCACGAGTTTTCGTCCGTGTTCAACGCTACCACCTTCTGGGCCACCATAAGAGAAGGTTACTACAGTCCCTTTGACAGATTCGAAGGGCAAATCCGATTGCCCATGCATCGGATGTTACATCGACTGGTAGTAACCGCCTTCGCCCCATGAAGCAAAGTAACACGCGTCTTGGCCGCCGACCTTTATTTTATGTGGATCATGATATCGCGGAAGAAAGCATGTGACCTCCCTTACATGATCATAGCCTATCTCCTCCATATCGCTAATAGCACACAACCAGATAGCCCTATACATGGAGGTCACTAAATTACTCGACTGGCACGATCATATGGTTTGGGAAGTGAAGAGGTCTTGGGTCAGTTCGAGCGTGTTCCTGTTGTTCAAATACAACGGGATGGTTTGGTTACCATAGGGGTGCTGAGGATAGTAGACGGAAGCACGGTTCTAGTAGATCTACATATTCCGCCTGGTGGATGGGTTGAAGCTTCTAAGCCAGAGACAGATCCAGATGAAAACAACGAGACGCCGCCAGCTGCTATATCGTCAGAAATACAAGAGCTAAGAAATGAAATTGATGGATTAAAGAAGACGATAGAAGACCAGCGGCAGTACATGTATTGGATGGGGGATTTCATGGAGCAACTGATGGCACGCTCCAATGTGCAACCGCGTCGACCTCCTCCCAACTTGGAGCCTGAAGATGTCGACAACAATATCTAGCAGGGAGATGGTTTATTGATAATGGATTGTTTTGGTTTTGAATTTTATGAACAATTATTTATTTTTGGTTTTGGTTTTTAATTTTTCTTTTCTAATGATTATTTTTTTCTTTTCATTTTTATTTTCATTTTTATTTTCATTTTTATTTTCTATTCTTTGTTATTTTTTCTTCTTTTAAACTGCTTTGACAGGGTCAATTTGAAAAACAAGACGAGTTCAACTGTATAAGCTTCAATTGCAGCAAAGATGATCTACTAACGAGACTGTGCTCGTAATAAGTGTGGGGTCGTTCCCACTATTATTATTTTCATCTGTTGGTTTTGATAAAAACTGTTATGAAGCGCGAATTGCTCAAGCAAAACCTACAAAGCTTGTCCCATATACGTAAAAGTTGCAACTCACCCCAGGGGAGTCTGTTCCTTTTTCTTCCTTTTTAAATATAACGCAAAATATACAATGGGGACATTGTATGAATTAAGTGTGGGGTGGGGTGTTACACTTAAAACAAGCATTTACGTTTATTTGATCAAATTTTAAAATTTTTTCCTTGATAAACTCCCGAAATTGAACGTTCAAATATAAATACATTTGGAATAATGGATAGGAATAGATATTTGAGCAGTACTCAGCTTTTATAAGTAGTATACGTGGCTGATTTTTGTTTTGATTGAATTTTTGACTTGTAAACCGGTAAATAGTTAGTGTGTCCCTACAACATGGTTTTGCATTGTTGGTAAAATAAACCCCTCTAAAAACTTTTTAGCACATGATATCTTTCAAAAGCTGTCATTTTAGTAGTAAATATAGCTAAGTCCTAGCCAAAATAGATTGAGTTAGGTTCCCTGGGTTTCAAACGTACGGAGCCTATGCTGTTACCAAACCGAGGAAAGAAAAAAAGCCTTGAACAAAGCAAAATCAAGAAAATCTCGATAAATCATCCAAAGGATGAAAAGACACCATAAGATCGAGACTCGGGAGGGAAAATCCAATATGTGGCCTATTGTACTCGAACCGGTAGACATGAAAAGGGTGGTCTTCCTCACCTCATTACCTAAGACCGTCTGGTTTGGGATAATATTGTCGAAAGTTCGCTACACGGGTGCCATAGAAAGTCATGGGATTTCCTTAACGGCCCTTGGAATTTGAATGAGTAGACCACGTACAATCTAGGTAGAAAATTTGTAATCAAGAGTTCCATGGAAAGTCATGAGTCCCGAAGGTGCAAATAATGAGCAAATTGGTAATAATCAGTGCAGCATAGGTGCCTCCCACACAAAGAATTCAACGCTATCAAAATCGAAGGAACTAATACTTAAATAGCAATTGGAGTAAATTAATGAAGTCATCTAAGTGTTTGAGTACAAAAGGAAACCTTGGGAACTTAGCAAAGCCTATGCGGTTTTTGAAGGGTGTATTTCTAAGGAATGCAAAAATGAGTAGTGGGCACAGTAGGGATTTATTGCTTACAAGAATGAAGTTCAATGGGAGTCTGATCAGTTAAAATGACAAGTACACATATATGCTTATGATTCTGGTACAATTGGAAATCTTTTTGTATTTATTATTTTTGATGTGGGTAATTAACGCGAGAGTTGTTGAAGCAATTGTTTTGAAAGGCCGAAAAACTCTATTTTTGCTTGGGGACAAGCAAAGTCTAAGTGTCGGGTATTCTGATATCATGTTTATTTCATACATATTTTATACGATATCAGGGTATTTTTATAGATAAATCGAACCTAAAAGGGTTATTATACTCACTTTACTTGGAAAATGTCAATTCTTCAGGTTTTCAAGCAAAAAGGACGAAAAAGGACCAAAGTTGGAACTAGCAAATCCCAAAAACGACAAAACACTGAAATTGCACAATTAGCGCCGCTAACATAAGAGATAGCAACGCTAACTTGGTGGTTGCGAAAATCTCTCTGGCGCGATTCTCGAGAGGACTGAAGACCGAGCCTTGGGGAATTCAAAAGATAGCGGCGCTAATTCCTAAGTTAGCGGCACTATCTTCTCCTGGAGTATAAATAGCAGTAATTTCCTGCCAGAAAAGGAGTTCAGTCCCTGTGTTTTCAGTCACGACCCCGAGCCATTTCCAAGCAGTTTTTTGAAGATTTTGAAGGCCAAATCACGACTTTCGAGATTCGGTTTACGTATTTTATCATTTGTAAGCCGTATTTGATTACAATTTTGTATTTTTGATTCATTTCTAGCCATGTCTGGCTAGAAACCACACTCTAGTTCCGAGTTCGGACATGTTCTTTGTATAGTTTGAAACATTCAGCTTGATGAATGCTTTTGAATAATTCCAATGATTATTTTCTTGTTTCAATTTGAGTTTTGAATTTGATTTACTTTTGGCTGGCCATCATAATTGGATCTTGTTCAAACACTGTTAATCGACTGTGTAAGACACCTAATCGTTGAGCATAGTTGATGTTTGGTAACAAAAACAAGCACCCAATTCCTTGTTTAGAATTTGGTCATATGTTCACACACTTCCCAGCGGACGAGAAGAATTGGACATTGATCGGTACTTGTGCACCTTAGGTCGGGTAAAATGGAACTAGGTTTAGGTAATAAGCTGACATTTATCTAAACATTTTAGCATGTTATTATCATAAAGATTATATTTTAGGATTTTCAAAAGCCAACTTGGAATGGTATTCTCAAGCACGTCAGTCGAATTCATTCTATCACATTGAACATCGAAGACTCGGGACTAGGCCTTTTTATTATTGATTTTCTTCACAGTTTATTACTTGCATGTTTCTGCTATTAATTGTTATTCAAACCCCCTCCTTATTTTTACATTCCATTAAGGCATAAGCTTTGAACTCCGTGTCCTTGTGGTTCGACCCTGCTTACCCTGTACTCTAATCCAGTGCAGTTGAGTAGTGACTGTCAGATTCTGTTCCGATCACATTTGTTAGGGATTGACACCCTTAACAAGGGGTATAAGGAAACTGCCTATAAAATGACAGTTGCATGAGTGTCCACTCTTACCCACCGCTTCCTTGATTAGTGGAGGGTCGTTAGCAGAACAGATTTGATGAGACACTAAATCTCATTAAAAGTATAATGTTATTAAAAGTACAAGAACCTTTTAGTTAAAATCCCAAATCTAGTTACTTTAGGAAAAATGTGAATTAGTATGCTAACCCATGAAATTTCACATTACAATTTACAAGTCGTTAGTGGAGCGTATGTGGTTAACCAGCACACTAATAAGGACTAATAAAGAGTTGTAATGGGTGTCTCATATATTATCATTATTTATGGAGCATGTGTGGTTTACCAGCACATCAATCGAGATGATAAATTGCATTGAGGTTACCAAGCACATTTGCATGGTTGTTCACATATTGTTTATGATCCTCGGTATCCCAGTCACAAATAAAAGATCATAATCTACGATTAAACATGTCATTGAATAGTTTCAATGAATCTCAAAAGACCTAGGAATTTCATTTAATTTCATTTCTTCTCTGGTGGAATTGGTAAATCGTCAGTTACCTACCTTTATAAAATTTACAATTACATTACGACATCCCTCTTCTAAGTTGTGAATTATATAGTTGGGTCCTAGCCTTAATATTTTATTTTGGGTTACTATGTTAAGGATCATTCTTATCTAATTAAAACTACCTTCCTTCTATAGATGTCTATTCCCGTTGATGCTTCTTTTCACCCGTCCTCCTCCTACCATAACTTCTCTTTGCTTTCGCTCTACTCAAAGGTGACATTGAATGGCACCAACTACAATGACTGGATGCGAAACATAAAAATGTCTCTTAGATTCGAAAACAAGGAGTATGTCCTCGAGAAAGAACTCATTGAAATCGAAGAGGAAAAAGCTACTCCTGAAGAATACGCCTCCTACAAGAAACATTACGACGATGCAACCAAAGTGGCTTGCATCATGGTCGCCACTATGATCCCTGAGTTGCAGAGATTCTATGAGGACTGTTGGCCTTATGAGATGAACAAGGACCTTGTGAAAAAGTTCCACAAGAGAGCTCGTCAAGAAAATTACAAGGTAGTTAAAGCCCTCATGGCATGCAAGTTAAAAGAGGGAGAATCTGTCTGTGGCCACGCGCAAAGAATGCAACGATACGTGGAACACCTTGTTAGGCTAAATATGCACTTTGATGAGGAGTTGGCTGTTGATATAGTCTTAAACTCCTTACCAAGTTGTTATGATCAGTTCATTCTGGCTTATCATTTGAACAACACTGAGGCCACCTTGGCTCAATTGCACAACCTACTACAGACTGTTGAAGGAGGAATGAAGAGAAATGGTTTAGCCTCCACTCCTGCTATTACTCCTTTTCTGGCCATTGGACAAGGAAAGGGGAAGAAGAGGAAAGGTCCTCCAAAACAGAACTGGAAAGGCAAGGCCCATGTCGGGTCATCTAGTAGTGGCTCAAAGCCCAAGCCTAGTTCTAACATTGGTATCTAATAAGTTCTACCTACTATTGGATTTTAACCAATGACTCCTGCCATATGAAAGCAATACTCTAACCGTTGAGTTAAGTAGGTCATTTATCTCTTTCTCTTTTTATATTTTGAGAACTGTGTGTAACTACAGTTCTTTATGGGTTGGGGAAATCTCCTAAATTACAAGAGAGGAAGATAGAGTTAGTTTGATTCAGAGGGAAAAGAAGAGGAAAAAATTGGAACAGAAATATCATTTGATTCGTCGATCCTTAAAAAAGAAATAAGCAAAGTTCAATCATTGAGTGAAAATGGGACATTTATGGAAAGTTACAATCCACCTTGGCTCAATTGCACAACCTACTGTAGACTGTTGAAGGAGGAATGAAGAGAAACAGTTTAGCCTCCACTCCTGCCATTACTCCCGTTCTGGCCATTGTATAAGGAAAGGGGAAGAAGAGGAAAGGTCCTCCAAAACAAAACTGGAAAGGCAAGGCCCATTTCAGGTCATCTAGTAGTGACCCAAAGGCCAAGCCTAGTTCTAACCATCCTCACACCTCTGATCCCAAAGAGGCCGATTGCTTTTACTGCAATGAGAAAGGGTATTGGAATCGAAGTTGCCCAAAGTATCTGCAAGACATCAAGGATGGCAAGGTGAAGCCATCTTCTGCAAGTATATACTATATTACATCTAATAACTCATCATCTTCTCGTTTTTGGGCCCTTGATACAGGATGTGGCTTTCACATATGTTCTGATTTGCAAGGGCTAAAATAACGTGATGAGGTGGAGCACGGAAGAATGAACCTGATCATGGAGAATAGGCGATCTTCTCCTGTTACCAAGATTGGAGTTTATAATCTAGTGCTTAGTAATGGTGTTGGTTTTGATTTAATAAATTGTTGCTACTTGTAAAAAATGACACGAAACATTATTTCATTTTATGCATTGTTCAGACAAGGTTTTAGATATTTATTTAATGATATGAATGGTTCTATTTCAGCTTATAAGAATGGTGTTTTTACATTTGAAGCTTTACCTTGTAATGTGTGTATGAAATTGTGACGTATGTTGATAATTTAGGTAATAGTGTATTTCATATTGATTTGTCTAATGATGTAGACAAAGCATGCTTGTGGCATTGTCGTCTTGGACACATTAACAAGAAACGCATCGCCCAACTCCAAAAGGATGGAGTGTTGGAGTCATTTGACCTAAGGTCAGATGATACATGTGAATCTTGTCTTTTGGGAAAGATGACAAAATCACCTTTCACGGGATCTTGGGAAAGAGGTGAAGGTTTGTTGGATCTCATACATACGGATGTGTGTGGACCCTTCAGATCATCCACAATGGATGCTAACCGATTCTATATGACTTTTACAGATGATTACAACAGATATGGTTATATCTACTTAATCAAGAATAAGTCAGAAACCTTTGAAAAGTTTAAAGAGTTCAAACATGAAGTCGAGAATCAGTTGGGCAGGAAGATAAAGATGCTTAGATCCGATAGAGGCGAAGAGTATCTTAGTATCGAATTCCACGACTATCTAAAGGAATGTTGAATAGTTTCACAATAGACTCCTCCTATGACACCACAATTAAACGGTGTGTCTGAGAGGCGTAATCGGATCTTGTTAGACATGGTTTGTTCCATGATGAGTTGAGCTTCTCTTCCTATTCACTTCTGGGGGTATTCCTTAAAGACAGCCGCCGACATCCTCAATATTGTCCCTACAAAAAAGGTTGCCAAAACACCTCACGAGATGTGGACGGATAAAGTTCCCTCGTTAACACATATCAAAGTCTAGGGTTGTGAAGCATTTGTAAGACAAGAGACTCTTGACAAGCTAGCAGCTAGAAGAGGAGTCTTCGAGAGAGAGAGAGAGAGCTCATATTCAAAGAGGAAAGTAGGAGCACCATTGACCATGAAGAAATTCAAGAGTCAACGAGTGAAGGAACCGTAGATGATACTAGCACTCAACCAGAGGAAGAAGTTCTTGTTGAACTGATAGACAAGTCATTACCTCTTAGGCGTTCCAGTAGAGTTAGCATGCCACTTGAGTTCTATGGTTTCTATATTACTATAGATGGTGACACCTTTGTCGATGATAGGACACTGATAAATTTGGACGAGCCAGCTAGCTACAAGGAAGCAATGGCAGGCCCTGGGGCTTCTAAATGGAAAGAGGCAATGGACAGCGAGATCAAGTCCATGTATGAAAACCAAGTTTGGAATTTGGTTGATAATGTACCAGGTTGAAAGACAGTTGGGTGCAAATGGATCTTCAAGAAGAAGGCCCACATAGATGGAAAGGTACACACTTTCAAGGCTCAATTGGTTGTGAAGGTATTGACTCAAACCCCGGGGATTGACTATGATGAGACCTTCTCACCAGTAGCCAACATAAAATCTATTGGGATAATGCTCGACATAGTTGTCTTTCATGATTATGAAATTTGGCAGATGGATGCCAAAACCGCTTTCCTTAACGGGAAGTTGGTTGAGGATGTTTACATGAGTCAGCCAGAGGGTTTTGTAGATGCAAAGTTTCCCAATAGAGTGTGCAAGCTTCAGAAATCCATCTATGGATTGAAACAAGCATCTCGTAGCTGGAATCTTTGCTTCCATGAGAAAGTCAAAGAATTTGGTTTCTCTAGGAGTGAAGATGAGTCTTGTGTGTATATCAAGGCTAGTGGGAGTATAGTAACTTTTCTGGTATTATATGTCGATGACATACTACTCATGGGAAACGACATTCCAACCTTGAAAGAAGATAAGTCTTGGCTTGGAAAGTGTTTTGCCATGAAAGACCTTGGAGAAGCAGCCTATATTCTCGGGATAATAATTTTGAGAGATAGAAAAAAGAGACTAATTAGACTTAGTCAAAGTACATACTTGAATAAGGTACTAAAGGTGTTTAGTAAGGAAAATTCCAAGAAATGAGAGCTACCAATCCAGAGCAGTACCAAATTGAGTAGGACTCAAAGTCCTAGTACAGATGAAGATATAGCTTATATGAGTCAGGTACCTTATGCTTCGGCTGTAGGGTCGATCATGTACGCTATGACATGTACTCGCCCTGATGTGTCATTTGCTTTGAGCATGGTCAGTCGCTATCAGTGAAATCTAGGCAAAGCTCATTGGACAGCGGTTAAGAACAGTCTCAAGTATTTGCAGAGGACGAAGGACATGTTTTTAGTCCTTGGTGATAGTGATACATTGAGAGTGAGTGGGTACAGTGATGCCAGTTTTCAGACGGATAGAGAGAACTTTCGTTCTCGGTCGAGCTAGGTGTTTCTTCTAAACAGTGGAGCGGTAACTTGGAAGAGTTCCAAACAGGACACTGTGGGTGATTCAACTTGTGAATTAGAGTACATAGCTACAAAGTGAAGCATCAAAGGAAGCAGCTTGGCTGAAGAACTTCATCGATGACCTCGGAGTAGTCCCAACCATTCAGGAGCTTATGGAACTTTTCTGTGATAATGAAGGAGTTGTTGCCTTGACTAAGGAACCAAGAGATCATGGAGAGTCTAGACATATCGACAGAAAGTACCATTACATCAGACATAGAGTAGAAGAAGGTCGCCTCATCGTGAAGAGGGTATCGTTTGAAGAGAACTCTGCAGATCCTTTGATGAAGGCTTTGAGTAAGGTCAAGCACAATCAGCATGCTAGGAGCATTGGTCTGAGAGATGATATTAGTTTTGGCAGTTAGATAGTTAGTTTGAAACTTGTAACAAAGTAAATGTAATTGACATTTGGTGATTAAATAATAGAGTATTATTTATGAGTTTGTTTACTGCCTTTTGCCAATTGTTTATTGTTGTGTTTCATTTTGCATGTTTTACTTCCCAAATAACATGATTGTTCAAATTCCACAGTCGTTCATACTTTTGGAAGTAAGTAGTGAATTAATATTGTCATGAATTGAATTGTAGATTGTCTAAAAATGTTAGACATAGCAATAGTACTGCTACAATGTTCATGAGTACATAGAAATGGAGATTTAAGTATTGGATAAACCCACGCTTAGAGAATTACTTCATGGATTTTATCACGAGTAATTTTGAGACGATAATATCTTATGATCTTAAAATGGAGATATATGAGTTGTAATTTACAAGTCGGTTGTACATTGGTAATGCGTAAACGCATCAGTAAGTTGATGTTATAAAACGTATTGCCATGCATGATTTGATAAGTAAAGGATACAAGCATACGAGTCAAAGTTTATTCGTTCCTTTTGCCTTAACGGGAAAAGCGGTATCTTGGGCCCCTCGGTGATTTGATGTTGACTTATAGTGCTGGGCCCAGCCATGACTAAATTGATGTGTTCAATTAGAAGTTCTATATCATCACAAAATCAGAAATCGGGAAACAAAGTCTTGGACAATGAGATTGATTACATTACATGTCTCATGTCCGAATGATATCTTGCAGAACGGAGGATTATATGATCACTTATCTTAGGACGCATAACTGACTGGGTCAAAGTTCGGCAGTGCTTTTTGGAAGCTATAATTTGTTGATCGATTCAGAAGTTATACTGGCAGTTATATTTATAGAATTATCCAAGTGAGAGATTGTTGTATTAGGTGTCTAAACCCATAACTATAATTGGTATATACTTGAATTGACACTATCATAGTGCTTTTGGGTTGCCCTTAGTAGTCTGAATGGTATTAGAGTTATATGAGAGTGAGAAATAAATAGTTTATTAATTTATTATGTGATGATAAATTAATTAGAAACTAGTTTGTAATTAATTCAAATTAATTGGAATTAATTTGAATTAATTTAGGATTAATTAAAAATACAGGGACTGAATTGTAATTGTCCAATAGTTGAGCAATGAATAATTGTAGGGATATAATGTTGGACGAAATTAAGGGGATAGAAACCCTTAAAATCGCCAACTATATACGGCATATAAAGGGTTTGAATTTACAGATAAAAGGTTTATCCGGTTTGAATTCAAATAAGGCTTATCTCTAAGGTTTATCCTTAATCACCCTTGAGGCTATAAATACCCCTCCCTGGCACCTCATTATTTGTGCCAACTTCAGTAGACATTCCTCTGGATTTTTTTTCTCTTCTCTCTCAAGCAGAATCTATAATCCTTCTCTAAGGTTTTATAGCGAGCTTTTCTTAATAACTTAATAACCTAATTGTTTGGACTTATTGGGTGTGAGCCATTAGAGACACGATAATTGTGGTGCTTGCTTCCAAGATATCTATAAGAGAAGGAATCTTGTTATTTACTATAGTAATAATAAGGTATGCAATCCTAAACTCTTTTCTGGGTTATAGGTTCATAGTGAAAATATAGATCCTTTAGGTTGCATGTGAACTTAAGGGTTTATACGTTTATTTGTTTTCCCTAAATCATATCAGACCGTAATCCGCACCGCATAGTACGGTTTACAAAAATTACGAACCGTCAACCGCACCGCAAAGTTTCAAAACCATATTATGTGGTGCAGTATGGGTGGTTTATGCGGTTTGTGCGGTTTAGTGCATACCCCTAGTTTTTGCATGTTATAAGTGAGGAATAGTATGATAATCATTGGTATATCATTAACGGTTGTTCATGTCACATGACAAGGACGAAGAAACATCTTAGGGATTTCAGGGAACTTACATGTGCGGGAAATGTGAAGTTTGGAAATGATGAAGTTGCAACAATTCGAGGCTACGGGAAAATCACCAATAGTCGTTTCACAATTAAGCATGTAGCCTATGTCGAAGGATTGAAGCATAACTTGATAAGCATGTCACAACTGGTTGTGGGTATAGGACGGAAGGTTTCCTTAGATGAAGATGGTGTGAGAAATGCACATGCTTTCATATCAAAGAATTTTTTTATTTGATTCTAAAATTATTTATTCTTCTTAAATGTTCGAATGTAAGACTTTGACTATTAGAAAATCTCAAAAACAGTGAAAAACCAAAGAAAATTCAAAAGTATTTACTCTTTTATGCTTAATTTGAAAATACAAAAATATTTAATCTTTTTCTTTCTTGCTTTTGTTTGAAAATCTGAAATATCCGAAAACTCGAAATTTTGAAGAAAATTCTAGGAGGAGGGAGGTCAACGGGTGAAAGTTACTAGAGAGATGTTTGGAAAGATTTTTCAAATGTCCTTAGTTTGATTCTTATGTTACCCCTTCTGGGAGTGATCTTTTAGAAATGTTCAATTAGATGGGACATTTTCCTGCTTTGTGGAAGATCTCCCAATGCAAGATTGCAAAACTCCCAAGAATATGGTCCTTTTTGTACAGGGTCGTTCTTTAAAGTCTCATCGGACGTACTTTCGACCTAGACATTGCATCAAAGGAGGTGATGTAGATCGTCTATGATATCTTCTATGGGACCAACATCAACTAAAGACAAATCATATGGGAGGACTTTACCCACTGAATGATGGAAACTAATAAGGGGGTTGGAATGTCTTGTCACCGCTACTAGGCAAACCTCGTTCTGATGCCTACAAGTCATTTAATGTCCCCATTCCATCCGAGGGGGGAGACCAACTTGAAATATCACAACATTCATATTCCTAAGGCCTTGAATCTGTTTGCTTTCCCCTTCATAAACTATATTCCAAAGGAAATTCTCAACTATATTTCAACTAGTAATTCTCTTATTCAAGCTTAAAAAGCTTTTATGGTTTCTCATACACCACTTCGAGACATTTCTTCTGAATCCGAAAAGCAAACCCCTTCCAAAATCTCGAGGAAAGGGAAGGAATCAGTTTCGTCTAAGAAATCTACACAGGTTGAAGTCTCCAAAGCTTCCAGGTCGAAGTGTCTAAAATGCAAGCTTGTGCCTCGACCTGATGTCGATGACAAGGGAGAAGCTGATACAACCATTCCTCCATTCCTCTCGAGGAACCTATGTTTGAGGAGCAAATGTAACGCCCCAATTTCCATACACCTAATTTGGTATAATGTTTTATAAAAAACGTTATGTGACAAAATGTCGACTTCAAAATAAAATTCTCATGACGTCAAGTCACATCTTAAAATTTTGTTCCCAACAAAAGTAGTAAGTTGTAAAAATGTTTAAACTACTTTGGCGGTTACAACTTCATATCAAACTAGACCATAGAAAGCAAGTTAGGATACAAAGCATTACATAAGCTAGAATTCGCTCCATCTAAAATCCCAATCTCTTCGGGTCATCTACTTGCTTCTATCCCTCGTGTTTAGAAACTGGGATACATGGCATAAAATAAAATACGTAAGACGAAAACTTTTCGTGAGCTACATGGGTTTGGACACAAAACATTTATATGCATAACTCAGTCATTTTTCCAAAACCTTTTTAAACAATTCACGTAATGACACTATCTGTCAAACCTTTCATAACAACATGTAAATATATTTAACTTTCAAAGACTTTCAAACAAATTAAGTAAGAAAGCTAGTAACACAAAACTTTTATTTTTTCCTTCCTTTAGTTTGACTGGTATCTTAACACAATTGGATTTTTATACTTAGGGCCTTAATGACTCTTGGTGATGCCCCACGTCTACTGAGATGGTACGAACATATACAAACCACCTCAGCATCTTATCACATGCTTTGACTGGTATCTTAACATGCTTGCTTTTTATACTTAGGGCATTAATCAGTCTTGGTGATACCCCAAGTCTATACCAGAATGGAGAGAACATGATTAGTCCATCCTGGTCTCATTAGCTTAGAACATCTACTTTGCAAAAGGAGTGGTACCGTCCCAGTAGATTCCTCTATAGTCCTATTCGGGAACATCATTGCCCGGGCCAAACATTATCCTTTCATACACATTAATTTTGCATTAGATTTCTTTGCTTGCATCAAATATCAGCCATTCATAAACATAACATTTCTAATCATCAAAACATTCATTCACAAATACATTAAGGCTATATGCCAAAACTTTCTTCCATGACATTATGGCTTGATGCCAAAACATACTTTCAAATCATTATGGCTTGATGTCCAAACATACTTTCAAATCATTATGGATTGATTCCAAAATATACTTTCATAACATTATGGCTTGATGCCAAAACATAGTTACATAACATTATGGCTTGATACCAAAATATACTTTCATAACATTATGGCTTGATGCCAAAACATAATAGTAAACTTTCATAAGCATGATATAAATAGTAAAACTTGCATATAGAATCACATTTGAAAGTCTCATAAAACTTTATAAATAGTTTGTCATGTACCCCATAGTGGGAAAAAGCCATATGTACTCACCTTAGTACCTAAGTACGTCTAGTTACACTAATCCACTTTTTCTAGCTTTTCGTTGCTTCCAAGCGTCCTTCAATCTCTATTAATTTTAACAGAACATTAGAGCTTATTTCGTAACTAAAAACCATTTGTCTACTCATTCTTAGACTACTTCTAGTTATTATCTAAGTTCATTCTGATGGTTAAGTATGACTCCTAAAGCATATTAAACATTTTGGACAATTTTACCCTTTTGTCCCATTTTGACCAAAAATGGTATTTTCTGGTTTCTACAAGGTTATTTTAGCAACATTATAATATTTACATCTCTATAAGCTTATCTCAATTCTTAGATGGCAAAACATCTTTCATTTACTCATTTATGCCGTTTTGGCAAAATTCAACGAACAAAGTTTCTAAAAATAGAAACCGTTGTAAAAATATATTATTTTTCCATGCACATGATACTAACACATTCCAATACTTAATAATATCATTCCAATAAAGTTCTATGATCTCTTTGCGTTATTTTTATACTTACCAAATTTGCCTCAAAGGTTGGAATCCACAATTCCATTCCAACATCAACATATGAAATAAATTTCCAATCACATTTACAAATACCAATAACTTGTATAATTATAATATTACATTCTCATGGTAGATTTGATATAATCCATTTAATCATAACACATGAATTCCAAGAAAAAGTCTTTCAAGCACTCTTTTATGATTACATACCAACCTAATAAAATCATAAAAATCAATCTCACTTCTCCTTTTCGTGTCATCTTTGAAAAAATATAAAGACTTCCCATTCAAAATCGGAATGCACAATTCCTTTTCCATTTTACCAAGTCTTGTCCCAATGAGTATATATATATATATATATATATATATATATATATATATATATATATATATATATATATATATATATATATATATATATATATATATATTCTATTCCTTTCCTTAAATAAAAACAAATGCTCATAAATTTCCAAATCTCAAAATCAAATGTATCTAGTTCTTAGAAGCTTTTAAACTTTTTGTAACACATATGACATGAATCATAATCCAATTACCAACAAATATTCAAGAACTCATCTTAAACCTTGAAAGGTTTTCTGCGATCTATGAACTAATAATCCTAAGTTCACATGCAACCTAGAAAAGGATCTATGTTTTTCTAATATTGAACATATAACAAAAACCTAAGGCCAACAATTACTTTCTAAAGAATTGAAACAAGAAAAACCAACCTTTGATTTTAGTCTTGAAGCTAGCAGCACAGTTGTCGTGCCTCAAATGAGATCACACCCAATGCAAGAGGAGAAGCAGCAGAATTCCAGAGAGACAGAGTGTAGTTGGCGCAGATTAGGGATCCCCCAAGGTTCCCTTATTTATAGCCTCCAGGTGGTACAGTCAAAACAGTAGAGGAACCCCCTAATGGACAAGCATGTTGCCCATTTGCACCAAGCCTCTAAAACCCTAATTAGGGTTTCGAAATTATGGAGGCTCCCTCCATAATCTCACCACCTTCCTGGCTTCCACTGGCCACTCATTATTCAACTATTGAATAATTACAAAACCAGTCCATGCACTTTTAATTAATTAAATTAATCACTAAATTAAATCCAATTAATTCTTGATTAATTTCTAATTAATTAATATAGTTTCTAATTAATATATTATCACTCTAATATATTAATAAACTATTTATTTTATTTCTATTGATTTATTAAACATTTAATAAATCAACCTTTCTCTCTACTGAACTTTCTACCAAACCTCTAGCTATGAGGGCAACCCAAATGGATTTTGCTTCTATTGATAAGATAAATACAAATTATAAGTCATGGCTTAGACACCTAATCCAACAGTCTCCCACTTGGATAAGTCTATGACTTTTAATTGTCAATTTATCTTCTGATTAATTAACAAATCTTAGTTTTTCTAAAAACTGCTGTCGAACTCTGACCCAGTCAGTTCTGTCCATAGATAAGTGATCAGATGATCCTTCGTCCTACAAGATATTTCCGGACTTGAGACATGGATTATAATCAATCTCAGTCCGATACTCTGTTTCCCGATTTCTGATTTGCATATGACTTTTAAGACTACAATTGAACACATCAATTAAGTCCTGGTTGGCCAACACTTTCAGTCAACTTCAAAATCATCGAGAGGCCTACAAATATCTGTTTCCCGTTAGGGTCAAGGGACGAATAAGCTTCGACTCATATGCTTATATCTTTTGTTGGATTAGGTGTCTAAGCCATGACTAATAATTTGTATTTACCTAATTAATAGAAGCAAAGTCCATTTGGGTTGCCCTCATAGCTGGAGTTTTGGTAGAAAGTTCGGTAGAGAGAAAGGTTGGTTTATTATGGGATTAATAAATCAATAGAAATAAAAGATATGGTTTGTTAATATATTAAAGTGATAATATATTAATTAGAACTATATTGATTGATTAATAATTAATCAGGAATTAATTGAATTAATTTCTGTGGCATTAATTAGATTAATCAGGAAGTCAAGGATTAAAGTCGTACAAATTCAATAGTTGAATTGCGGCGCGCGGCGCGCAAATGTAAAGGCCGCGATGTGCGTACATATTCATACGAATTCAATAGTTGAATTGCGGCGCGCGGCGCGCCAATGTAAAGGCCGCGACGTGCGTACGTATAATCCAAAAAATGGCTGACGGCTAGGGTTTCTTGTTTCCCTATAAATAGGGAACCCTAGGCCTCATTATTAGGTGCTCATTTCTATTATTCTCTCTGGAATTTTCGTGACCTTCCTCTGGCTCCCTGGGTGTGATCTCATTTGAGGCAGGACACTTGTGCTGCTTAGCTTCAAGATTAAACTAAAGGTTAGTTTTTCTGATTTATTCTTTTAGTTAATTTTTGTTTGGCCTTTAGGAATTAGTTACATGTTCAAAGTAAGAAAACATAGATCTTTTCTAGGTTGCATGTGAACTTAGGTTATTTAGTTCATGGTTGCAGAAAACCTTTCATCTTTTACCAGGAATATTTTAAAAGATTTAAAAATACATCTTATATATATTATTAAAGGTTAATACTATATGTATAAGATAAATTGGTTAGTCAAATCATTAGTAGGCCTCATTCACGAAGGTGGTCTATAAAGTGGGTATAAGGAGACTGCCTATAAAATGGCGGTCTAATGGGTGTTCACTCTCACCCACCGCTCGCCTGATCAGTGGAGGGTCATTAGCCGAACAGTTTTGATAGGACCGCTTAATCATTAAAAGTATAATGATCAAAGTACTAGAACCCGTACAAGGATTCCCAATCTAGTTACTTTAGAAAAATGTGAATTTGATGCTAACCCATGAAATTGCACATTGCACTTTATGAAACGTTGGTGGAGCGTGTGTGGGTTACCGGCACAACAATGGGGGTTCATAAAGAGTGGCAATGGGTTTCTCGGGTGTTATCATTGTTGATGGAGCGTGTGTGGTTAACCGGCACATCAATTTGAGATGATAATGGACCCCGAGAGTACGAAGCTAATTTGCATGGTTATTCACACCCGGTTTGTGATCCTCGGCATCCCAGTCACAAACGGTGGGGCATATCCGAGATTAAACATGCCATTGAACAGTTCAATGAATCTCACAGATCTAGGAATTTCATTAGACCGAAATTGATAATAGTTATCTACCTTAATGACCACTGTGTTGTGATTACGGCATCCCTCTTCACAGCATAGTTAGGGTATTTTGGATCCTAGCCTTGTTAAATAATATATATTGGGTAATTATTTAAAAGGATTAATTAAACGAATAAATTCAATTTTTATATATGTCTGAAGAAAATGTCATTCTCCTCCTTCTCCTCCTTCACCCATTTCTGAGAGCTTCAGAAAGCACCTATTTAGTATGGTAAGGCTGACTGGCCTGAACTATGTGATATGGTTTTGCAATTAGAGAATATTTCTTAGTTTTGCTGGCAAACCATATCCGACTGAGTGTCCGCTCCTATACATGACATCACACAGCAGCTTGTGATGAGCATGACTCCTTGACTATTGAGTCCAAGGAAGTTCGTTGCATTATGCTATTAATCATTGACCCCGAGTTCCGCAGGGATTTAGAATTCCTGGGGTCAGATAAGTTAGCACAGCTAGTTGAGGAAAGGTTCCGAGAACTGGTTGATAAAGGGAACGAACTAGGATCTTCAAAGAGCTTGAAGTTGCAAGCTAGAAGGAAGTAGCACTAGTTTGCGTGTTCCCGAGATTGAGGGATACATAGGCGAACAGTATAAAACTGGTTTCCCTTTGGGATCGGGATTTAAGCATTAGCTCAACTCGCTGATATGTTCATCCAGATGAACAGAAAGGGTAACCGGATAAGACAATCGTGGAAGTGCATTCAATGTCGACTCTGTATGAATCGTTCATGGAGAAGCATAGTTCCATTAATTCAGATGCTTCAGGATTGAGTCCAGTATTAAGGTGCATCAAGAAATGATCCAGATCGTCTGGACCGATTGTTCGATGTTTCAAACTGGGAATCCATAAGGTGGGACACTGTCACGGAAAGATTGGAAAAATGCTCTAAAGCCAAACCGTTTGGCAAACTCAGTAATATCTCAAAACTCAGAATACCTAATCCTCATTTCCTTGATACAGGATGTGTTTTCTCACATTTGCTCTGTATGCACGGACTCTGTAGGATGCGGGATGTTGTCGCACAGGAGCATATTCAGATTGGATATGGAGCTCGTGTATTTTTGGGAGTTAAGCTAGATATTTGTTCTTGTTATTGGTTTATAGATACATTTAACATAGATTCGCATTGTACATTGTTCTGAGGATAATTCTGGTTTAATGAAATATTTTTTTTAAAAATGGTTGTTTTAATTGTCCTCGAAATATTGTGTGAATATGTTGATGACTTAAATGGTAATAACTTGAATGTTGATACATCCAATGGGATTGGATTTGTAAATTGTGTTCTTTATGATTGTTAAAGTGAATTTTATGAGAATCACTTCAACCAAAGGTCCAGTTGGACAGGACTTTGGAATCATTTGACTTAGAGTCACATGATGAATTGAGTGCTTAATAAAATTAATTGTGGCAAGAAAGGAATCTCCCAAAGATCCAATGGATAGGATTTTGGAATCAGTTGACTTGGAGTCAGGTGATGATTGCATGTCTTGAACAATATTAACAAAGTCATAAATTTACATGGAGATGTAAAGGTATTAAGATTTTGAGCAACAAACACATAAGTTACTGTGTATTGCTCGAATCTTCGAACAGAACACGATTAGTTATGCTTCAAAATATTTGCCAAATAGTTTGACAAATATGGCTTCGCTTATCGGAATAAGCGATTGATTGGAACCTTGAAGTGTTCAAGGATTTCAAAGGAAGTATAAGATCAACAGAACCTGAATGACTACATAGACTGAGAAAATGTTTCACAGTTTATCCCCTTCCAAGAACACTAATGGTTATAATGTATCTTAGGGAAGATGATGGACCATTGATCGAAATAGTTTTGATCCTCGGTGTATAAGATACACTGGATACATTTCCGACTAATATTTCAATGAATTGAATATTCAACCAGTCAGACCGCAGAAGCCATATTCCGACCACATCTTAGACTAAGTAGGTTATGTTGACACTGTCTGAAATGTAAAGCTGGGATCGTCCCACTAGTACATAGAAAGTCCAGGGTCATGTAGCATTCGTCTGAATCTCATGACAAGCCTGAAACTGATCAGCAATGTCGTTTCATTGGCCACTCCGGTTATCCTTTGAAAGAAGAGTACATTTAGAAAGAACTCAAGTTCTAAGGAAACAGTGGGAGTAAGAATAATTCTGAATGAGTTCAGGGATTAGCCAAGTGAAAGAACCTTTAGTCACCACTGGAACTTGACCAGGAATTAGATTCCCGTTAAACCTGACATACCCTCTCTTCGCTTGACCAGTAGTTATTGCCACTGTCATAAGGAGTTATGGTTTGGGTGATATACCGGGTAGTGGTAAAACACTAAAGATGGTACGAATAAGTAATCTGACTGCTGGAAGCATTGGTGAGCCCGGTTGCTGCCAAATAAGAGAACCTTAGCGCGAGACACAGTCTATGCGACAGTTTGATTGATTTTACAACTGGTCTAGGAACCAGTGGGAGTAATTGAATCATCAAAAGAAGGGAACATAGAAATGTACTTACAGAACATCTGGTTGAATGAGTCATCACTTGGAGTCAAGCAATTGATTCTGAGAGATGTACTCTCAATAGAAGATGTAATCCGAGAGGATTCTGCGTGGCATAGTGTGAGTCGTTAATGGAGCGTGTGTGGTTTATCGGCACACTAATATGGACTCACATAGAGCATGCCATTACAAAAGGTACATGGCCCCGGGATTCGTCCCATGGGCATCTCGCAAGAAAGGATATTCAGATTCTCAAAATAGGCCAAAAGGTTTGGATTTTGTGAATAGCCTAAAAGATTTCCTTTAATATGTCGGAAAGGTTTGGATTTTGTTTTCGCAAAATGTGCCATAAGTTCTGGATTTTGTGAATAGTCCGAAAGAATCATATGACGGTGTCATAGCCAGTGGGAGTATCGTTGTTATCTACTATCATTGTATGTGGGTTACATACTGGTTCTAGGAAACGTCTCTTATCATTACAAAGTGTAATGACTTGGTGTTAAGAAACGGTTCGCTATGAAAGACTTTAAGAGATAAAACATACTCAGGTGGTTGTGAACATCTATTAGATAGATCAGAACTCTGCCAATATGATCTTGATAAGATTCAAGATGCATAACCCCAGGAATGGAGTTTCCTGTCATTGCAAAGTGTAATGAATTGGCATGAAAGAAACAAAGAAGGTGCAGCATGCTCACGTAGTTCATAGACATCTATCAGATAGATGAGACTGACAGTATTGACTTAGCCGTTGAGAATATGATCTTGATGGGATTCAAGATGCATAAGAAAGAGTTCCTGAAAGGAAATGGTTTCCGGAAATCATGACACAAGGATTATTGGTAATCTTAGGATTTCGAAAGTGCTTGGAATGAGATTACATCAGGTTCCTCGAGCCTCTTGGACAAATCAGAAGTGTTATGAACATATCCTGATGACTTAATGCTTAGAGCATTGTAAGTTGGATTCAGGATATTGCCTGGCTGAGAATACTGAATGGATTTTTTGAACAGACGTGAGAAATCATTGGGAAATGATTAGGGTGATTGATTTGAAAGGGTTTTCAAATCAGTAATTGTTTACACCAGAACGTGGTGCTGTAGGACTTCATGGTTAAAGAAATTCGTTGGTTTCTGATGGAGCGCGTGTGGGTCACCGGCACATCATGACACCTCGAAATTGTCTTAGGGTGTAGTCATGTGGACTAAAGACCCGAGAACCATGGGCAGTCACGATACACATCACCGGAATGAAGTTGTGAGAGAGAATGACAAAATGACAAAATTGAGATATCATCGGAAGAGTATCCGATAGGATCATCTGCAATAAAGTGTATAAGTGTTAGACACTTGGATACATAAAAAAAATGAAAAGGTCATAGACATAGATATAAAAGGCTTGAATTGAAAGTTTAAAAGAGAATAAGAAATCGATAATAGTTATGATAAATCCGACTTGGCGATTACCTCGTGGAGACTTGGTAATTAGCAGGAGTAGCTGCCAGTCAGATTTTATGTTTCACTTTTGCATGTTTACTTCCTGAATAATTGGATTATTCAAATATCCACAGTCGTTCATACTCTTAGGGAGTAAGTATGAAGGAAGACTGTCATGAATTGGTTTGTAGATTGTCTAAGGAGTTAGACATAGCAATAAGATTGCTGCAACGTTCATGAGTACTTGGAAATGGAGATTTGAGTATTGGATAAACCCGCGCTCAATGGATTGCTTCATGGATTATATCACGAGCAATGTTGAGACAATAATATCTTATGGTCTTAAAGTGGAGAGATATGAGTTATAATTTGCAAGGCGGTTGTTCATTGATAGTACGAAAACGCATCGGTAACTCGGTGTTATAAAACGTTCTGTTGTGAGTGATTTGTCGGGTAAAAGATATAACATATTAGTCGAAGCTTATTCGTCCCTTGACCCAGACGGGAAACAGATATCTGTTGGCCACTCGATGATTTTGAAGTTGACTGAAGCGCTGGCCAGCCAGGACTGAATTGATTCGTTCAATTAGAAGTCTAAAAGTCATAAGCAAAATCGGAAATCGGGAAACAGTGTGTCAGACAGAGATTGATCTCAATCCATGTCTCATGTCTGAAAATATCTTGTTGGACGGAGGATCATCTGATCACTTATCTATGGACAGAACTGACTAGGTCAGAGTTCGGCAGCAGTTTCTAGGAAGCTGCAGGTTGCTGATTAATCAGAGGTTAAATTGGTAATTATAGTCATAGACTTATCCAAGTGGGAGACTGTTGGATTAGGTGTCTAAGCCATGACTAATAATTTGTATCTACCTAATTAATAGAAGCAAAGTCCATTTGGGTTGCCCTCATAGCTGGAATTTTGGTAGAAAGTTCGGTAGAGAGAAAGGTTGGTTTATTATGGGATTAATAAATCAATAGAAATAAAAGATATGGTTTGTTAATATATTAAAGTGATAATATATTAATTAGAAACTATATTGATTGATTAATATTTAATCAGGAATTAATTGAATTAATTTCTGTGGCATTAATTAGATTAATCAGGAAGTCAAGGATTAAAGTCGTACAAATTCAATAGTTGAATTGCGGCACACGGCGCGCCAATGTAAAGGCCGCAACGCGCGTACGTATAATCCGGAAAATGGCTGACGGCTAGGGTTACTTGTTTCCCTATAAATAGGGAACCCTAGGCCTCATTATTAGGTGCTCATTTCTATTATTCTCTCTGGAATTTTCGTGACCTTCCTCTGGCTCCCTGGGTGTGATCTCATTTGAGGCAGGACACTTGTGCTGCTTAGCTTCAAGATTAAACTAAAGGTTAGTTTTTCTGATTTATTCTTTTAGTTAATTTTTGTTTGGCCTTTAGGAATTAGTTACATGTTCAAAGTAAGAAAACATAGATATTTTCTAGGTTGCATGTGAACTTAGGTTATTTAGTTCATGGTTGCAGAAAACCTTTCACCTTTTACCATAAAAATCACTCACAACAATACGTTTTATAACATCGAGTTACTGATGCGTTTTCGCATTATCAATGAATAATTGCCTCGCAAATTATAACTCATATCTCTCCACTTCAAGATCATAAGATATTATCGTCTCAACATTGCTCGTGATGTAATCCATGAAACAATCTATTGAGCACGGGTTTATCCAATACCCAAATCTCCATTTCTAAGTACTCATGAACGTTGTAGCAGTCTTACTGCAATGTCTAACTCCTTAGACAATCTACAAACCAATTCACGACAGTCTTCTTTCATATTTACTCCCTAAAAGTATGAGCGACTGTGGACCTTTGAATAATCAAATTATTCAGGAAGTAAACATGCAAAATGAAACACAATAATAAACAATTGACAAACAGCAGTAAACAATACTTATTAATAAATCACTATTATTAAATCACCGAAGTCAATTACATTTATATTGTTACAAGTTTCAGAACCTATCTAATTACTAAAACTAATATCATCTCTCAATCCTATGCTCCTAGCATGTTGATTGTGCTTGATCCTACTCAGAGCCTTTGTCAAGGGATCTGCAGAATTGTCTTCAGATGATACCCTCTTTACAAGGAGGTGACCTTCTTCTACTCTATGTCGAATGTAGTGGTACTTTCTGTTAATATGTCTGGACTTTCCATGATCTCGCAGTTCCTTTGCCAGGGCGACCGCTCCTTCATTATCGCAAAACAGTTCCTTGGGCTCCTAATGCTCGAGACTACTCCAAGGTCACCGATGAAATTCTTCAGCCAAGCTGCTTCCTTTGATGCTTCACTTGCTGCTATGTACTCTGATTCACACGTCGAATCAGCCACCGTCTCTTGCTTGGAACTTTTCCAAGTCACCGCTCCCCCGTTCAAAAGGAATACCCAGCCTGACTGAGACCGACCGTTGTCTCTATCTGTCTGAAAGCTGGCATTTGTATACCCATTAACTCTCAAAGTATCACTGCCTCCAAGGACTAACACCATGTTGTTTGTCCTCTGCAGATATTTGAGTATATTCTTGACAGCTATTCAATGCGTCCTTCCACGGTTTCCCTGGAACCGACTGACCAGGCTCAAAGCAATGGCCACATCAGGGCGAGTACATGTTATAGTGTACATGATCGACCCTACAGCCAAAGCATAAGGTACCCGACTCATGTCAGCTATCTCCTCATCTGTACTCGGACTTTGAGTCTTACTCAACTTTGCATTACTTTGGTTAGGCAGCTCTCCGTTCTTGGAATTTTCCATACTAAACCTCTTTAGTACCTTTTCCAAGTATGTATTCTGACTAATTCCAATTAGTCTCCTCTTCCTATCTCTTAATATTCTTATCCCGAGAATATAGGCAGCTTCTCCAAGGTCTTTCATGGCGAAACACTTCCCAAGCCAAGACTTGACATCTTGCAAGGTCGGAATGTCGTTTCCCATGAGTAGTATGTCATCAACATACAGCACCAGAAAAGTGACTATACTTCCACTAGCCTTGACATATACGCAGGACTCATCCTCGCTCCTAGAGAAGCCAAACTCTTTGACTTTCTCATTGAAACAAAGATTCCAGCTGCGAGAAGCTTGTTTCAATCCGTAGATCGATTTCTCAAGCTTACACACCTTATCAGGATACTTTGCATCGACAAAACCCTCTGGCTGATTCATGTAAACATCCTCAGTCAACTTCCCGTTAAGGAAAGCGGTTTTTACGTCCATCTGCCAAATTTCATAGTCATAAAACGCAGCTATGGCTAGCATAATCCTAATAGACTTTATTTTGGCCACTGGAGAGAAGGTCTCATCATAGTCAACCCCCTGGGTTTGAGTGAATCCCTTCGCAACCAGTCTTGCCTTAAAGGTGTGCACCTTTCCATCCATGTCGGTCTTCTTCTTGAAGGTCCACTTGCACCCGGCTGTCTTTCGACCCGGTACATTATCAACCAAGTTCCAAACTTGATTGTCATACATGGACTTGATCTCGCTATCCATTGCCTCTTTCCACTTGGCAGACTCAGGGCCCACCATTGCTTCATGGTAGTTAGCTGGTTCATCCAAATTTATCGGTGTCCTATCACTGACAAACGTGTCTCCATCCGTATTTATATGGAAACCATAAAACTCGAGTGGTATACTAACTCTACCGGAGCGCCTAAGAGGTAAGGATACATCTGTCGGACCAACAGGAACTTCTTCCTCTTGTTGGTTGCTAGTTTCTCCTAAGGTTGTGTCATTTAATGACTCTTGAATTTCTTCAAGATCAATAGTACTCCCACTGTCCTCTTTGGATATGAGCTCTCTCTCTCTAAAGACTCCTCGTCTAGCTACAAAGACCACGTCCTCGCTTGGTCTGTAGAACAGGTATCCAAAAGACTGTTTGGGGTATCCAATGAAGATACACCTCTCACTTCTCTTTGCGAGTTTGTCTTAAGTCTCTCGTCTAACGAAATCCTCACATCCTCGGACCTTGATGTGTGCTAACGAGGGAACTTTCCCCGTCCACATCTCATGAGGTGTTTTGGCAACCTTCTTAGTTGGGACAAGATTGAGGATACGGGCGGCAGTCTCTAAGGCATACCCCCAGAAGTGGATGGGAAGCGAAGCTCGACTCATCATGGAACGAACCATGTCTAACAAGGTTCGGTTACGCCTCTCGGCAACACCGTTTAACTGTGGTGTCCTAGGAGGTGATAGCTGTGAAACAATTCCACATTCCTTAAGATAGTCAAGGAACTCGATACTAAGATACTCACCACCTCTGTCGGATTTAAGCATCTTTATCTTCCTACCCAATTGACTCTCAAATTTGTTTTTAAACTCTTTGAACTTTTCAAAGGTGTCTGACTTGTGCTTGATTAAGTATATATACCTATATCTACTAAAATCGTCAGTAAAGGTCACATAGAACCGCGTACCATCCTTTATGGTTGATCTGAAGGGACTACACACATATGTGTGTATTATGTCCAATAGACCTTCACCTCTTTCAAAAGACCCTTTGAAAGGTGACTTAGTCATCTTGCCCAAAAGACAAGATTCGCATACATCATCCGACTTGAGATCGAATGATTCCAACACTCCATCCCTTTGGAGTTGGGCGATGCGTTTCTTGTTAATGTGCCCAAGACGACAGTGCCACAAGCACGCCTTTTCTACACCACTAGAAGAATCAATATAAAGTACACTATGTCCTAAATTATCAACACATGTTACTGTTTCATACACACCATCACAAGGTAAAGTAGTAAAAATAAAAGCACCGTTCTTATAGACAGAAATTGAACCATTCAAATTGTCAAAAGAAAACTGAAAACCTTGTTTGAACAACGCATGAAATGAAATTATGTTTCTTGCCATTTCTGGCGAATAGCAACAATTTATTAAATCTAAACAAACATCATTACTAAGCACTAAACTATAGACACCGATCTTGGTAACAGGCGACGATCTCCTATTGTCCATGATCAGGTTCAATCTACCGTGCTCCACCTCCCTGCTTTCCTTTAGGCCCTGCAAATCAGAATAGATGTGAAAACCACATCTTGTATCAAGGACCCAAGAACTGGAAAATGGTGAGTTTTTAGATATGGTGTACATACCTGCTGATGTCGGCTTCACTTTGCCGTCCTTGACGTCCTGCAAGTATCTCGGGCAGCTCCTCTTCCAATGACCCTTTTCTTTGCAATAAAAACAATCGGCATCTTTGGGGTTGGCAACATGAGGAATGTCGGAAGACTTGGGTCTCGGGCCATTACTGGACGACCCAACATGGACCTTTTCCCTCTAGTTCTGACTGGGCGGGCCCTTCCGTTTCTTTCCCTTGCCATGACCAATTGCCAAGACGGGCTGGTTCCCTGAGGGTACACTTTTACCCTTCATCCCATCTTCTGCTATTTGAAGCATGTTGTACAACTCAGACAAAGAGGCCTGAGTGTTGTTCAAATGATATGCCAGTGTGAACTGGTCATAAGAACCTGGTAAGGAGTTAAGCACTATTTCAATGGCCAACTCCTCATCAACCAGCATACCTAGCTTCCTTAGCCTGTCCACATAACCTTGCATCTTTTAAACGTGAGTGCAGAATGACTCTCTGTCTTTTGGCTTGCTGTTAGTGAAGACTTTGACCACTTCGCACCTCTCGACACGCGCTCGCTTGCGGAACTTTTCCGCAAGGTCCTTGTGCATCTCATAGGGCCAGTAGTCCTCATAGATTCTTTCCAACTCGGGTTTCATTGTAGCAATCATGATGCAAGCCATTTTGGTTGCATCATCACAGTAGGGATGGCAACGGGCCGGTTTCGGGCCAGGGATTAACCCTCCCGTCCCCGTCCCCATTTAAAAAACCCATCCCCGTCCCCGCTCAAATAACCGTGGGGATTTAATCGAGGATCCCCATCGGGTAATCGGGTAAAACCGCAGGTAATCAGTATCCCCGTTTAACTTAAACGGTTAATTAAATGGGTAATTTCACCACGGGGAATCCCCGTCACCATTTATATTTAACCGCGATTTTTGAATCCAAACATATCCATAGAAAGGAAACTAAAGTTATATATATATATATATATATATATATATATATATATATATATATATATATATATATATATATATATATATATATATATATATATAAACTGTTATGATAGTAAATTGTTATGATATAAACTGTTATGATAATAAATTGTTATGATAATAAACACCAAAAACCTACTGTTGATGCGCGTATGTGTTCTTGCCTTCTTGAAGGTGTTAATGTGTAAAATGTAAATGGGCATAAGATCTGTGCAAGGGTTCTTGGCAGGTAACTCTACCTTAAAGCAGCCAACTTATTAACCACACGTGTACGTCCAGGCCTACTTGGCTACACTTAAGTGATCAACAAACCATTGTAGTTTGGATTAACAATAAAAAAAATGGAAATATGTTAGTCTGGAAGTATGGGTTTCATACAAACAGCCATAGGGCTAATTTCGTACAACCAAACATCTGAATCGGACAACAAAATCGGACAACCAAATGTAAAATGCAAAAAGCCTATGAAGTATAAACTAATCGTTCCGGGTAATCGGGCCGGATAATCAGAGCGGGTAAACGGGTATATAGCAAATACCATCCCCGTCCCCGTCCCCGATAAAATTATCGGTTTTCCCCATCCCCGTCCCCGTCCCCGTTTATTGTCCCCGTACCCCCCCCCCCCCATTTAGTTCGGTTTTCGGTTTTCCCCGTCGGTTTCGGTTTTTTTGCCATCTCTACATCACAATGTTTTTGGTACGAGGCAATTTCCTCGAGAGTAGCTGTTTCGGGGTCAACTTCAACTAGCTCAGTGTCAAGAACATGCTCTTTGTTCTCAAACCGCAGAGCCATTTTAATGTTTCTGATCTAGTCATTGTAGTTAGTGCCATCCAATGTCACTTTAGAACACAACGAGAGGAATGAAGTGACGTTACTGGAGTTCGAGTGGGGAACGGATTGTTCAGCGGAAGACATCTATAAAAGAAGGTAGTTTTTAATTAGATACATATATGATCCTTAATATTAACCCAATATAATAATAAGGCTAGGACCCAACTATAACAATTCACAATATAGAAGAGGGATGCCATAATCTAATTGTGAATTTTATAAATGTAGGCGAATGACGATTCAGCCAATTCCACTGCGGAAAATAATCATATTATAATGGAATTCCTAGTTCTTTTGAGATTTATTGAACTGCTCAATAGCATGTTTAATCTCGGATATGCCCCACTGTTTGTGACTGGGATACCGAGGATCACAAACTGGTGTGAATAACCATGCAAATTAGCTTGGTACTCTAAAACTCAATTACCATATCTAATTGACGTGCCGGTTAACCACACACGCTCCATCAACAATGGTAAGATCGAGAAACCCATTGCAACTCTTTATGAACCCCTATTGGTGTGCCGGTAAACCACACACGCTCCACCAACGTTTCATAAAGTGCAATGTGCAATTTCATGGATTAGCATCAATTAACATTTTTCCTAAAGTAACTAGATTGGGATTTTGTGACTTGTTCTAGTACTTTCAATAATAGTATTACACTTTTAATGAGAATTAAGTGGTCCTATCAAACCCGTTCGGCTAACGACACTCCACTGACCAGGAGAGCGGTGGGTGAGAGTGGACACCCATTAGACTACCATTTTATAGGCAGTCTCCTTATACCTTTTTCATAGGTCAGTTTTGTGAATGAGGCCTACCAACGGAATGACTAACCAATTTTATCTTATACATATAAAATTAAATATTAATTATAATATATATAAGATGTATTTTAAACTTTTAAAATATTTTTAGATTTGTTCTTTTAATTTTTGCAAATTAACATTTAATTTCAAAAATTAAATTTAAACCTTTAAGTGATTTAATTTATCTTTTAATTAAACAATTAATTAAATTAATTAAATCAAGATAGGCATCACAAATTAATCAAATTAATTTAATCCTATCTTAAACTCCTAATTTTCGAAAATTGCAAGCAAAGGGTTTAAGGTTTCCATTTACTTAATTAATCATAATTACCAAAAATAAGAAACATGCAAAACCCTAGCATATGGAAATCGCAAATAAGGGGTGGAGGCTAGGGTTTTGAAAACCCTAGCCACCTTGTCGATTTGGCCTACTCCAAGGGTTATGATTTTCGATCAACCCTTGGTCAAACAAACAGTTACAACAATTCAATCAAAAAAACAGCCAAAGCTCTAATACCATTGAAAGGTTTTCTGCAATCTATGAACTAATAATCCTAAATTCACATGCAACCTAGAAAAGGATCTATGTTTTTCTAATATTGAACATATAACAAAAACCTAAGGCCAACAATTATTTTCTAAAGAATTAAAACAAGAAAAACCAACCTTTGATTTTAGTCTTGAAGCTAGCAGCACAGTTGTCCTGCCTCAAATGAGATCACACCTAATGCAAGAGGAGAAGCGGCAGAATTCTAGAGAGACAGAGTGTAGTTGGCGCAGATTAGGGTTCCCCCAAGGTTCCCGTATTTATAGCCTCCAGATGGTACAGTCAAAACCGTAGAGGAGCCCCCTAATGGACAAGCCTGTTACCCATTTGGACCAAGCCTCTAAAATCCTAATTAGGGTTTCGAAATTATGGAGGCTCCCTCCATAATCTCGCCACCTTCCTGGCTTCCATTAGCCAGTCATTATTCAACTATTGAATAATTACAAAACCAGTCCCTGCACTTTTAATTAATTAAATTAATCACTAAATTAAATCCAATTAATTCTAGATTAATTTCTAATTAATTAATATAGTTTTTAATTAATATATTATCACTCTAATATATTAATAAACTATTTATTTTATTTCTGTTGATTTATTAAACATTTAATAAATCAACCTTTCTCTCTACTGAACTTTCTGCCAAACCTCTAGCTATGAGGGCAACCCAAATGGACTTTGCTTCTATTAATAAGATAAATACAAATTATAAGTCATGGCTTAGACAGCTAATCCAACAAACTTAACATGAACTATTTCTTGTTTTTCTTGATTTCTTGATGCTATTATCAAACATGCACAAAATCATCAAGCCAAACAATGAAAACCTTACAATCATATATGTTTTCTTGAATCCATAAGGGGTTTAGAAACCACAAACCACTTCAATTTCAACATGCATGTAAGTGGTCATTCAAATCCATCATATACTTGGTAAACAATTTCACCATCATCCTACTTTCTGAGAAATCAATCATGTAACAAGAGTTTTCAGTTCTTAATAAAGCTAGGGTTTCAAGAAATCACTCTTTACCTTCGAGTTCTTGTCAAATTTTCTGAAATCAGGAGCTGTTGGTTAAGTTTTCTGCCCAAATCAGACCTGTACAGCACCACCAGTACCACTAGTCTTCACCATCGGACCATTATCGACGACGTGCACCGCTAATGTCGTCTTTTTCTCCGCCCATCGCTTGTCCGACAGCAGCAGGTCGCTGCTGTCTCCCTTTCTCTTGCTTCCTCTGTCTCTTCGTACTTACACAGCTCGCACCCACCATTATCGCCGACCATTGCCGGCCACCACAGCAGCTCTGTCGGCTTGTTGCCGCCATCCTGAACCTCCCACAGCAAGAAAAAAATGTTACTATCATTACTCCTTCAAATCCAATGAGATGTCGTTACCCACAAGGCTGAAATCAAGCCCTAATCGATTTTCCTTCTCAGATTTTCGTGAATCATGCATTTGGGTGGAGTGTGTGTTTTCTGATTTCAATCTCTTGCTTCCCGATTCCCTCTCTCTTGTCTCTCGATTTCTTGATTTGGATCCTATGGATGTGTGTTTGTAATAAACGAGAGAAAGAAAGCATGATTCAGAGGGGAACACGTACCATGTTTTTTCTAAAACTGTGTGCTGATTTAAGTGGGCCAGATCTGGTAATTTCCAAAAATACCCCTCCTTCAAGCCTTAGACATGTTTTCCAACTTTTGTTCCTTATTTTTCTTTATTTTCATTTGATCATAACTTCCTCGTACGATACCCAAATGTTACAAAGTTTATACATGAGCTTTACAACTTTTCTCTACTTATTTAAGTTTACATTGTAATAGATTTTCTGATATGGCTCCTCAAACATGGGCTTTTGGTCATTTTTGCCATTTTGAAACCTTCCACTGCCGTCAACATTACCATCGCTACTGTCACCATCTACCACCACCACCACCACCGTCACCACCCACCACAACCACCATCGCCACCACCCACTGCTGCCATCACTGCCATCGCCACCAAACATTTTTCAAAAAACTTATTGACTGTTATAACAAAAGTCTGATTAAAAATATGCTTTTTATTAAAAAATTATAATCGAATTTTAGTCGAACTTAAATGTAATTGCGATTTAGTGATTTATTTCGTGAATTCCTTTTGGGAAATTTGTCAAAAGTCCTTATATTTTGGCTATATTTAGGAAAAAGTCCTCATTGAATTTTATTTTTTGATTTAATCCTCTAAACCTGCAAAAAATTTGTGAAAAACCTCTTTCACCTGATTTAGCAGGTCAGGGTTAATTCGCAAATAAAATGACTTTTCAGGGATTTTTTCACAAATAAAATTATTTTTTTCATTTTTGTAAGTGACATAACTTTTACATACGATATCCAAATTCTACAAACTTTATATCATTAGAAACTTGGTAAGTAGTACTACAACTTTGTTTACAAACTTTTATCTGAGTATGTGTAACGCCCGGTTTCTCAAATGAGGGATACACCAACATAAAATCAAACATAATTATCATAAGTGGTGTATATCCCAAGTTGAGTAACAAGTTTACTAAGTGACCTCAAAAGTATAGTTTAAGTCATAAACTATTTACAACTATAACACAAAAAAAACAGGACAACTATGTAGTTTAAACAAACAAAACAATCCAAGTCCAAAATCCAAAGTTTTCATTATGACCGGCTATCCTTCCGTGATGCATTTACCAAGACCTGCATTACCCGAACCAATCACAGACAACAATAACAAACAAATATGAGCTTCAAAAGCTCAGTGAGTAATTAGATAATGATTTAATTATATAATCCAACTCTTCATTTAAGTAGATCTCAACTATCCACCTCAACCTTTAGTGTATCTTCAACACTACAACTCTTTAAGTCAATATCTAACCAATCTAACATGATATACCTTTAATCTGCAATAATGTCTCAATAATATGTAATTCATTTAGCAATAACTACTCACCTGAGGTTGACTCGGTAAGTAGAACTCCAGAACCTCGTGCTTGATCCTGACTAGCCTTAGCTGTAACACAACAGCTAAATTTCAATACTCAAGTCTCATAATAATCTCATTCTCAATTTATATCGACAAAAATCCAGAAGTTAGCATCATATGGTGAAGTCATAATCAACAATAACAATAACACTCGAGTTATAGCTCCTCACTTCACTCTTTTGACCTATTCAAATTCACAAACACAATCAACAATCATAACACTAACTCAAGCTTAAAATTTAAACTCTTATAGACTTGCTATACAACTAATTCAACCTTAACATCATCGATTCACAGGTGGACCATCGAGACCACAATGAATCACTCTAAATCAAAGTATCCAACGGTTGAAACAAAGTCAAATTCAAGGAGGATTACCTTTCAAGCTCCAAGTACAAATCCCTAGCTTCAATTTGTGATTAATAGGCTTAAATCTCGACTTGGATGGCTTAGAAATCGATTTCTAGGGTTTATAGAGGGTTTTAGTTGAATTGGAAATAACTCAAATGAAGGAAAACTCGTACTTTAAATTGCCCTGATTGCGCGACACGACCCGTGTAGGCTCACACGACCTGTGTGATGCCTACAGCAAGCCGACATGAACTTGTACAGACTCACACGACCCGTGTGAGACCCTACCTCGCCTCGGTAATTTTTGAACAAGAGTTACACGACCCGTATGAAGGTACACGACCCGTGTAGGTCTGAAAAAGGGTACTTTTTGGTTCTTAAGCCTTTCTACACGACCCGTGTGGCCATACACAACCCGTGTAGCTCTGATTTGACATTTTACAAGTCCAAATCTTACTCAATTGGGTTTTTAACCATCCTAACTCATATAACAACCTATTTAATCTTAATCACACTACGATTAACACAAAATCTATATAAATTAATAATATGGTATTACAAGTTCTTACCCCCTTCAAAAGATTCCGTCCTCGGAATCTCTCGAAAACAAGAAGGGATACTTCGATCGCATCTCCTCTTCAGCTTCCCAATTGACATCCGTTCCTCTATGATGTCGCCATTGTACTTTAACTATTACAATCTCTTTATTTCGCAACTTCTTGATCTTTTTATCTATAATCTTCTCCGGTTGTTCTTGATATTGAAGTTTATGATCTAACTGAACTTCCTTCAAAGGAACACGTACCGACTCATCGTATAAAGATATGAAACACATTATGAATTCCATGTAGCTCATCAGGAAGTTCAAGTTTATAAGCTACTGCTCCCACTCATTGAATCACACGGAAAGGTCCAATAAACCGTGGACTTAGCTTGCCACGTTTACCAAAACGAATAATTCCTTTCTAGGGAGACACTTTTAACATTACCATATCTCCGACTTGAAACTCCAACGGTTTCCTTCGTTTATCTGCATATTGTTTTTGACACTGCTGAGCAACTCTCATATGCTCACGTATACTTTTTATCTTCGCCTCAATTTCAGTTATAATTTCAGGACCCGCTAGTGGCTTCTCTCCTGCTTCTGACCAACATGTTGGTGTTCTACACATCGACCCATATAACGCTTCAAAGGGTGCCATTTGAAAACTAGAATGATATGAGTTGTTATATGTAAATTCGGCTAAAGGTATATGATCGTCCCAACTACCTCCAAAATCAATCACCGAAGCTCTAAGCATATCTTCTAACGTCTGAATAGTTCTCTCGGTTTGACCATCAGTCTGCGGATGATAAGCTGTACTCATTAAGGCTTTAGTTCCCAAATGTTTTTGAAAAATTTGCCAAAAATGAGAAGTAAAACGACTATCACGATCGGAGATTATCGAGGTTGGTACTCCGTGTCGTCTCATCACCTCCCTTACATAGATCTCTGCTAATTTGGACGCTTGATAATCTTCTCGTATGGGAATAAATTGTGCTGATTTGGTCAACCTATCAATAATTACCCATATTGAATCAAACCCTCGTGGAGTTCGGGGTAATTTAGTGATAAAGTCCATAGAAATCTCATCCCACTTTTTCATCGGTACAGGTAGTGGTTGAACTAACCCGTATGGTCTCTGATGATTTGCCTTGACTTGTAAACAAGTCAGACACTTTTCCACATATCTCCCAACATCACGTTTCATTCCTGGCCACCAATAAAACGGCTTTAAACTTCTATACATCTTTGTACTACCTGGATGGATTGAATACCGTGTACAATGTGCATCTTCAAGTAACAGCTGTCTCGTGTCTCCATGTCTTGGGACCCACACTCGTCCCTGAAAAGTCTTCACTCCCTGTGCATTTTAACTAGTTTATCTACATATCCAACCATTCTCTCACTCTTCATGTCATTGGCTTCTCTCTAGGCACGTTGAATCATTTCTGGCAATTTACTAACCACTCCCATTCGAGCTGAAACGACTCGAATAGGTGGTTCTTTTCGGATTAACGCATCTGCCACTACATTTGCTTTACTAGGATGGTAAAGTATTTCACACTCATAATCTTTCAAAAGATCTATCCATCTTCGTTGTCTCATATTCAACTCTTTTTGGTCAAATAGATACTTTAAACTCTTATGATCTGAATATATCTGGAATTTCACACCATATAGGTAATGTCGCCAAATTTTTAGTGCAAAAACAATGGCGGCTAACTCCAAATCGTGTACTGGATAAGTTTGCTCATGAGGCTTCAGCTGTCGAGACGAATACGCAATTACTCGCCCCCTTTGCATTAATACACATCCCAGACTGGTTTGTGAAGCATTGGTAAAAAGGACAAAGTCTTCCACACCTTGAGGCAAGGCTAACACCGGAGCTTCGCATAACGCCCGTCTCAGTTTTTCAAAAGCTTCTTGTTGTGCTTCTGTCCAGATAAACTTCTATGTCTTTCTGGTCAGCTTTGTTAAGGGCAATGCAATACTCGAAAATTTCTCAATAAATCGTCGGTAATAGCCAGCTAATCCCAAAAAGCTCTTAACCTCAGTCGGATTTTTGGGTGGTGCCCAACTCATCACTACTTCTATCTTGGCAGGATCCACTTTAACACCTTCTCTGTTTATCACATGACCAAGAAACTGAATCTCATGCATCCAAAACTCGCACTTCGAAAATTTTGCATACAACTTTTCTTTACAAAGAAGATTTAAAATCAACTGTAAATGTTGCTTGTGCTCATCCCAGCTCTTGGAATAAATCAAGATATCGTCAATAAAAACTATTACGAACTTGTCTAAGAATGGATGACAAGCTTGATTCATCAAATCCATAAAAGCCGCCGGGGCATTCGTCAAACCGAATGGCATTACTAGAAACTCATAATGACCATATCGGGTACGAAATGCTGTCTTCGGGACGTCAGATTCTCTTACTCTTAGCTGGTGATATCCCGATCTCAAATCAATCTTCGAAAAATACACCGCTCCCTCCAATTGATCGAACAAATCGTCTATTCTCGGTAGGGGATAACGATTCTTCACAGTAATCTTGTTTAACTCGCGATAGTCTATGCACATACGCATAGAACCATCCTTCTTTCGAACAAACAGTATCGGCGCACCCCACGGAGACGAACTCGGACGAATAATACCGCAATCTAAGAGTTCTTTGTAACACCCGACTTATTAACAAAACACCCCCTTAAAAAATTTTATTTTTCAAACCAAATATTTTACAATCAAACATAAGTATAGGGGTATTAGTTAACACATACAGGTACAAGTGTATCAAGGATATATATATATATATACATATATATATATATATATATATATATATATATATATATATATATATATATATATATATATATATATATATATATATATATATTATACATCCATTAAGCCGGCTGTCACTTCACAATCCTAAATCCTCAGTCACAGACTTTATCTTTCCCTTTTGCTGGATCACGCTCACCTGCAGGGACATGTCAAATAAACTGTGAGCTATAAAGCCCAACGAGTAATCAAATCTACTATAACATGTATAAGAATAAAATTCTCTACACAAAATAAATATGCATTATCGCATAACACAATATCATGTATGGCTCACGGGTTTGTCCCGCTTTTGCCTAGACTCACGGCTCCGTTCTTGCCATCTCAATGACTCACGGATTATCCGGTATTGCCTTTTCAAGGTTTGACTCACAGCTCTGTTCTTGTCTATAATAGACTCACGGCTTATCTGGTATTGTCGTATCATTATTGTTGACTCACAGCTCCGTTCTTGTCTATATCAGACTCACGGCTTATCTGGTATTGTCTTTTATTTCATCATTAAATCTATCAATTCTTTGTCCCCAAAATTGTTTCCATCTGCAGCTGCTCATCCAATATATATCACATAAGATATAAGTGAGATTACTCACCTGAATGCTTGCTACAACTAGCTTTAGTTGTTTCTTGCCTTGAAATGGATTCCGTAAGATTTTGTCCTGCACCTATAATTTCATTCATTTCACAATGATTATAGGTTAATTTACCATTTCAGTTGATTCTAGTGCACAAGAGTCTAATATAAGACCAATTCCAAGCATTTCCAATCAATAACCATTGTTATAAAAATTTAATACACTTCCCAAAATACGCGTATTCTACTACAGTACTTTCGGGAGGTCGTATTCGTATTCCGATAATTTTCCATGAAGTTTCACAACATATTAGACCTATGTTTAAAATTTTAGGTCAATCAGATAAGCCTAGCATCAAAACCATATTTGAAAATTGCTCAATTTTTAACAGGGGGTTTCTGCCTAATGGGCGCACCGCGCCGGGACTCTGGGCGCACCGCGCCTAGCGCCTGGGCAGATTTCCAGATCAGTCGCGATTTTGCACTGTAGCTCCCTGTTTTGACACATTAAGCTCTTATTGTTGTTCTTAATCATTTGGGGTTTGTTCCCAGGCTAAAACCCTCCATTAACATAAGGTTTTTATCCATTGAAACCAACTCAATCAATCAAAATGAAGAATTAAAGTTCTTGACTCCAAAAACCCCAAAACTTCAAATTGATCAAAACCAAGTGTTTCAATGGTATGTACTTATCATATGATCATATTAGAACCCAGAAATCATGTACAAACATCATAGACTTCACTGAAATTGCAGATTCCAGTTTAGTCCCAAAACCCACTAAGAACAACCTAGGCTAGAATTTGAGATACTAACCTTCAAAGCTTCAAATTCTTCAATACAAACCCAAAAATCAAATTGCAACTTAAACCTTCAAGAAATCTTCAAGTATTGCAGAATTCGTACAGAGAAAATCCTCTCCCGTAGCCTCACGAAAATCTGCACATGTGGGAGAAGCTTCTCTCCTTTTATACCTCCAGAAATTGCAATTTAGTCCCTAGAGTTGCATTT
Organism: Cichorium intybus; assembly: GCA_023525715.1. Taxonomy (NCBI): domain Eukaryota; kingdom Viridiplantae; phylum Streptophyta; class Magnoliopsida; order Asterales; family Asteraceae; genus Cichorium; species Cichorium intybus. Next base: position 54,704,086 of record CM042013.1, on the reverse strand, counting down.
ATTGAACTTTTGCCACAATTAACAAAATTTATGACAAAAATCAAATTTTTATAACATTTTAAGTCCACAACTCAACACATTATTACAAGGTAAATCCTTTTCTGTCCAAAAGACCAAATTACCCTTCTAAGGTAAAATGACCAATTTGCCATTTTTATTATAATTACATAATAAAACATGCCTTGGCGTTACATTCTTGTAGTTGTTTCTTTAACTCCTCCTGTAACGACCCAAAAATCTTGATTTTATATTCGAGAAAATCATTAAGAGAAAGGTTAAAATATATTGAAAGTTTTAAAATAATTTATCGGGAATTGTAGCAAAATTTCCAAGAGTTTGGAGAAAAATGGTGAAAAAGGGTAATTTGGTCCTTTTACCATAAGAAGGGTAAAATGGTCTTTTGATCCATTAATAAGATCATTATGTAAGAAAATATGTATTTGTGAAACAATAATGTAAGAAATAAAAGTTTAAGTGTAAATCGGAATTTTACCACGTGAATAGTGAAATTTGACCAAAAGGGCAAATTGGTCATTTGACATAAAAATGATTATTTTGTTAAGAAATTTTATTAACAAGTTAAGTTGGTGTCAAATGGAACTTGGTATGCAAAGATTTAAGCCTTGGGACTAGTTTTGAACAAAAGGAAAGAAGAGAGGGTCTAAAGTGTAAATATGGTATAAAAATTAAATATAAATGAGAGTAATTTAACTCTCATTCTCCAGAAGTTTTCAGAAGAGGCTAGAGAGAGATCGAGAGAGAGAGCAAGAGAAGAGCATGGAAGATCATGGAAGATCAAGAAGCTAGAGAAATTCTTCAAAGGAATCAATTCAAGAGGTAGGATTCTCAACACTAAGCTTCAATTTCTTGAACGGGAATCAAACCTTGATTTCTGATTTTTCCAGAAATCATGGTTCTAATGTAATCATTCAATCCATCTTGCTCAAAATCATCATAAGAACATGTTCTAGATGAAGAATATGTGAAATTAAGAAAAATGATGATTTTGGTCAAGAACCCTAATTCACGGGTTTGGGTGATCAAGACTGATTTTTATGAGTTAGTTTAATCCAAGGGATCACTTAGGATGTATTAAGACACTCCTAAGTGATTAATTTCAGAAATTTGAACTTTTGGACCAAAAATGTCAAAAACGGGTTTTCAAAGAATTGGAATTGGAATCAATGATTCCATGGCTTAAAACCTGATGTAAAGCAAGGGTTTTAGTCATGGAATGATAGTAAAATGATTAAGATAAGTATTAAGCACTTAATAGGTCAAAATAGAGGTCTGTAGCTTAAAAATCGGACTAAGAACTGGACCTGCAGCACAGACACGAGTCGTGTCTATTTTTCCTTGGCTAAGCACGAGTCGTGTTCCACTGTAGAGCCAAGAAATAGCATTCTACAATGTGCACGAGTCGTGCTCCTTATAGCACAAAAAGAGCACGAGTCGTGCTCTTAATCAGGAGCTTTTAAAGTTTGAATTTGATGCTAGACATGTCCAAATGACTTCAAACTTTAACTACAAGTCCATGATGGTATGAAAAGTCCTGGAAAAATATGAAATTTAGAATATGACTCTCCGAGGGCACTGTAGAACAATACGTGTACACCGGAGATGTATAAAATGAATATGAAAACCAATTTTAAGGAGTTTATCTAACCATGAGCTACATTGGTATCATAAGGACTCTAATGAGTTGTAGAATCAGTTATAATGAATATTAATGTATAACATGTAATTATAGGTTCGTGATAAACGATCATTGGATCAAAAGAGTATAAATACAAGGAATGTATAGTCAAACTGCTAGCAATACATGAGGTGAGTACATGCAGTATTTTTACCAATTCTGGGGTACATGGCAAGTAAGTATATTTATGATTTTCTTCTAAAATCTCTTTATATGATGATATATGCAAGAGTATTATTAATGACTTGTTTATGAAAGTATAATGCTATAATTGAAGTTATGATTTGGTCTATGAGCCAATTATGTGGAAGTATGTTTGGTCTATGATATAATTATGTGAAAGTATATTTTGAATACAAGTTATATAAGTTTTCAAGTATGAAAGGCATATAGCCACAAGATGTTTAAGAAGTATGTTTTGGTTACAAACTATAATTAAGTTTTTAAGTATGAATGGCATATAGCCATAAGATTTGGAAAGTATGTCTTGTCGTAAAGCTTAATATGTTATAAAGATATGTTTTTAAACATATGATTTTTATATGATGAAAGTTATATCTGACATTTAGCCATAAAGATGTAAAATAGTGAAGTTTGGCACCTAGCCATAAGTTATGTTTATGAGAAATGTTCAAGCAAGCAGCAAGTTTTTATATGACTGGTAATTGTAGCAAGCATCGTTAGTAAGGGAACTATGTTCCAACCTACCCGGGTTAGGTAAGGGATCTACTGGGGGCGAGCCCCATCGCGAAGTAGATTGCCTCAGCAATTCTATGGTAAGGATTGATCCGTTCTTTCTAGCCATAGAGACTTGGGGTATCACCTATGGTGATTAAAGCCCTAAGTATAAAAATCCAGCAAGCTTATAGAACCAGTCAAAGTAAGTAAGAAAGAAGCTATTTTTGAAAAGTATATTATGAACTGAACTTTGAGAAGTAAAGAGTATAGTATGATATTTTAGAAAGATTTTTGAAAAGAAAGAGTTGTACTATGATTTTGTTATAAAGTTTTGAAAGAAAGTAATTATGCAAAGAATGATATGAAAAGATTTTGAAAGAGGTAAAGAGCTATGATATGCTATTATTTTTAAACTTTGAAAGAAGTTTTATGTTATAAGTTTTATATAAGTTGAAAAAGAAGTTAAAGGTTTGAGTCTAAAACTCATGTAACTCACGAGACATTATTGTCTTACGTATTTTATTTTTATGCCATGTATTCCAGGTTAAAAGCTAAAGTATTTTTGGATGAAGTTTAGCTAGAGTGGAGCTCGAGTTAGCTCCCATCTTGGACTCAAGGTTAAATCCTTTATTGCTTACTATGGTTAGTTTTGATATGGATTTGTACACCCACAGTTTTAAACATGTAAATTATCGGTTTTTGATAAACCGTATTTTTGTATTTATGAAAAACCATAGTATTTGCAAACAGTAAGAAATGGGGTGTCACAAGTTGGTATCAGAGCCATAGTTTAAGCGAATTAGGATTGGCTTGTTCCACTCCTAGGCTTAAACTCATGCTATAAAAATTATAGTTTTTGAAAGTATGTTATATGAAGTCTTAAATGATTAAGACAATATGCATTATGAAAGATATGTAGATATATAACACTAAGAAGTGTTAAGCTAATGTTTAAAGTGAGCAAAGATTTAACCGTTAGGAAAATTATATTATATTTTCCGTAACCGTCTAAATTTATTAAAGGTTGTGTTTATAAAGTAGTGAGATTTTAGTATTGATCACTATGTGTTTATAAAGGTGTCATGTGTTAAACGAACCAGTGTCCCATGAGACCTTGTGGTAACAGCAGAATCAGTATGTATAGGTGATTATTGTAATATGGGCCCGTATTATCATAATCACAGGATATGTATTGAAACTGGTGGAATCACAAAGGAATTATGGTAATCTGGTGAGTAAGGGTTTTGAAGAAAGAACAAGAATAACATAGGAGGTATATGCCTATGTAACAAGAACAAGTAAGACTATGAGTATTAAAAGTTAGTACGGTGGATATATACCACTTAGTATGGTAAAGTAAAAGAAATAATGTGATAATTAATATTTTAGACGAATTGAAAAATAGTAAAGTATGTGCCTGTAAAGGCGAGAGGAGGTATGAATAAGAGCGATATGGAGAAGAACATGGATACAGATTACCCATACGAGAGTTGTAAGACTCTTACATAAAGACTGTAAATTACCAGCAGAATGTATTAATAATATATACATTTCTATAAAAAGAAAAGAAGAAGTGTCCAAATATTGGACAAGTAAATAAGTTGTAAATTTCATGGTGAGTCACGTAAAGTGACAAGTAGCAAGACAAGTGAAGAGTAAATGGAGGTGAAGAATGAGGAACGATCGGTACAGAAGTCCAATAGCTTTGTTGTGCATAGTCGAAAAGAATGAACGGTAAAGCAAGGATATTATGCCATGTTTATTACAGCATAAACCCATGAAAACCATATTGAGGTGGTAAGTTGAATGCTATATTTACATATAGATATGGAAGTTGATGGCGTGAATCGACCTGTAAAGAAGCAGCATACAAATGAAGATGCACGCACTATGATGTACCCGAATAGAAGTGAAGTCACTATAAACAAATGTGAAATCGATGTCTGCAAAGAATATTACTTAATATAAAGCAGTAGCAGACTGTAATCACTTGTAAGTTATGACAGGTGTCGTAATGCGTAAGGCGATTATGGAAATTCTTGGTTGTTCCCAAGGAACTTTTCATGACAGAAGTTGGGATTTAACCCAAGTTGGGAGTTGACAAGTTGTAGGGTGAAGGTAGAACATGCTTACCCGACAAAAAAAAAAAAATAGGAAACAATTCGAGTGATAAATTGTTAATTTATCTCTTAAAAGAAGAATGTTAAAAGTTGTCTATAGACAAATATAATGTTAAGATATTGGTTATTAGGAATTTAATTCCGCAACCAAATGAAAGAAGTATAAGAAGAAATACCGGTAATAAAATGGTATAAAGATGTATGATAATGGAAGAAGAATCAAAAGCATGTGAACAAAATGACTAAAAGTCATAAATGATATGAAGAAAAGAAAAAGAGTAAATATCTAAATAAGTAGTACAATGTAAGAATGATAGTAAACAGACAGGAAGTTATTATTTCCGAATAGAAATGATTACTCCCGAATGGGAATAAAGCCTTCAAAGATTTTGAGAAATGATTAGTATATGGCTAGTAACCATGAAATACAAAGAAGTGTATATATGTTTATACGTGCTTATAAATATAAGAGCATGAGAAAGCTTTGAGATATATGTATATATAATGTATAGAAAGTATAAAAGTGATTATGAAATAAGTATTCTAATTCGAATGCTATAACGTATAAAGCAAAAAGAGTAAAATAATGTATTGGGCATAATGCCTCGAAATACAAAAGAACGAAAGATGACGAGAAAATAAATGATAATTGTATATCATCTAAAGATATACAAGAAGTAAGTTGTATATGAAATAAATAATGATATATATTGTAAAGAAGTGGAGTTAAACGAAAGAATAGCAAAATGTGTTAAGCGTGTAGCCTTATACCACATAATAGAAAAGATAAAAGATGTAAAAGTAAAGAGTAGCGAGAGTTAATGAAATGATGATTTAGGGTTATGTCACGAATTGTCATGAAACGAAAATGACTAAAGTGTTAGTTTGAATTCTTATACAAAAAGAGAATCATGTATATATAATATACATTAAGAACTTGTACTTATGTATTAAGAAGTTATTTGAGGCAATGAGATATATCATAATGTCAAGTTGCAATCATGTATGACTAAAAGTATACAAAGTTGGTAAATAAATTTTTGGACAGCTTTGACTTTTATAAGAGTTAAACTGTGAATATGTGTATGAATTATATTGAAATTGAGATTAGAATAATGAAATACTAGAAGGAATGAATTGGAAACACCAAAGAAATTCGCATGGTAAGGTCGAAAAGTTAAGTAGTAATTAAGAGATGGTATTTATTTGTAAACAGTCTAAGGTGGGACAAGAAATTGAAAATTTAATTTTTGAAATCAAGAAGTTAACAGATATGATTGTGAAACCTAATTACACCACAGAATGGTAATATCATGAAAACTAAAACAAGTATAGACTGATACGGTACATGAAAAGAAAGTAGTACATGTAATGTACAAGAAATGACTAAGAGGAATGTGAAAATGTAAATTCATGATTTGAATCATTGGCAAGTAATATGACGGAAAAGTAAAAAGAATCAAGACATGTATGATTAGATACATGTAACATATAGTAGAAAATAATGACAGTAATAAATTATTGTAAACGTATGAAAGATAGTAAGGATGTGAAATAAAACAAAAAGGAATGTACTCCTTATATGTGATGATAAGTCGAGAATTGTTAATAGATGTAAAGAATAATAAAGTGAAGTTTAAATGATCTAAAGAACAATTATGTAAAGATAAGAAGTTGAAAACTTCTAAAAAGAAAGAAGAAGTTATGATTGAGTAAAATGTCCATTAAGGGACAAAAATTTATACAAGGAAAAGATCTTTGACGTATTTATAAATTTAGAAAAATACAAGATATATATTCATGCTTAATGGTATTAGAATTTTCATAAGTAAAGAATGTGGTGAGTATAATCTCACCTGTTTTAATAAAGATATGAGAAGAATTCTAAAGTAGATTGCTATTAATGATAAAGTATTGAAGTATGAAACTAGTTTGTAAAATAAGTTTACAAAAAGATTGTGTATAAATGAAATGAGGTAAAATGTGAATGAATGATTAAAAGGTTGTGAAAGCAGATAAAATGACCAAAATTATATTTTGGTTAACTGGAATGATATAAAGTTTTAAAGAAATTATGTTAATCCTTTATAAAGGATTGAAAGCAAGAACAGTTAAAGAACTGATTACAGAATCAAAAACAACTAAAGAATAAAAGATTAAAAGATAAAATAATGAATTATAGTGATATGTTGGTGAAAAGAAAGTGCGGAAAACATTTGAAAAAGAAGGGAAGTGATTTTCTTTTAGTAATTGTGCGATGATTCCGAGGACGGAATCCCAATAAGGGGGAGGTAGTTGTAACGACCCAAAAATCTTGATTTTATATTCGAGAAAATCATTAAGAGAAAGGTTAAAATATATTGAAAGTTTTAAAATAATTTATCGGGAATTGTAGCAAAATTTCCAAGAGTTTGGAGAAAAATGGTGAAAAAGGGTAATTTGGTCCTTTTACCATAAGAAGGGTAAAATGGTCTTTTGATCCATTAATAAGATCATTATGTAAGAAAATATGTATTTGTGAAACAATAATGTAAGAAATAAAAGTTTAAGTGTAAATCGGAATTTTACCACGTGAATAGTGAAATTTGACCAAAAGGGCAAATTGGTCATTTGACATAAAAATGATTATTTTGTTAAGAAATTTTATTAACAAGTTAAGTTGGTGTCAAATGGAACTTGGTATGCAAAGATTTAAGCCTTGGGACTAGTTTTGAACAAAAGGAAAGAAGAGAGGGTCTAAAGTGTAAATATGGTATAAAAATTAAATATAAATGAGAGTAATTTAACTCTCATTCTCCAGAAGTTTTCAGAAGAGGCTAGAGAGAGATCGAGAGAGAGAGCAAGAGAAGAGCATGGAAGATCATGGAAGATCAAGAAGCTAGAGAAATTCTTCAAAGGAATCAATTCAAGAGGTAGGATTCTCAACACTAAGCTTCAATTTCTTGAACGGGAATCAAACCTTGATTTCTGATTTTTCCAGAAATCATGGTTCTAATGTAATCATTCAATCCATCTTGCTCAAAATCATCATAAGAACATGTTCTAGATGAAGAATATGTGAAATTAAGAAAAATGATGATTTTGGTCAAGAACCCTAATTCACGGGTTTGGGTGATCAAGACTGATTTTTATGAGTTAGTTTAATCCAAGGGATCACTTAGGATGTATTAAGACACTCCTAAGTGATTAATTTCAGAAATTTGAATTTTTGGACCAAAAATGTCAAAAACGGGTTTTCAAAGAATTGGAATTGGAATCAATGATTCCATGGCTTAAAACCTGATGTAAAGCAAGGGTTTTAGTCATGGAATGATAGTAAAATGATTAAGATAAGTATTAAGCACTTAATAGGTCAAAATAGAGGTCTGTAGCTTAAAAATCGGACTAAGAACTGGACCTGCAGCACAGACACGAGTCGTGTCTATTTTTCCTTGGCTAAGCACGAGTCGTGTTCCACTGTAGAGCCAAGAAATAGCATTCTACAATGTGCACGAGTCGTGCTCCTTATAGCACAAAAAGAGCACGAGTCGTGCTCTTAATCAGGAGCTTTTAAAGTTTGAATTTGATGCTAGACATGTCCAAATGACTTCAAACTTTAACTACAAGTCCATGATGGTATGAAAAGTCCTGGAAAAATATGAAATTTAGAATATGACTCTCCGAGGGCACTGTAGAACAATACGTGTACACCGGAGATGTATAAAATGAATATGAAAACCAATTTTAAGGAGTTTATCTAACCATGAGCTACATTGGTATCATAAGGACTCTAATGAGTTGTAGAATCAGTTATAATGAATATTAATGTATAACATGTAATTATAGGTTCGTGATAAACGATCATTGGATCAAAAGAGTATAAATACAAGGAATGTATAGTCAAACTGCTAGCAATACATGAGGTGAGTACATGCAGTATTTTTACCCATTCTGGGGTACATGGCAAGTAAGTATATTTATGATTTTCTTCTAAAATCTCTTTATATGATGATATATGCAAGAGTATTATTAATGACTTGTTTATGAAAGTATAATGCTATAATTGAAGTTATGATTTGGTCTATGAGCCAATTATGTGGAAGTATGTTTGGTCTATGATATAATTATGTGAAAGTATATTTTGAATACAAGTTATATAAGTTTTCAAGTATGAAAGGCATATAGCCACAAGATGTTTAAGAAGTATGTTTTGGTTACAAACTATAATTAAGTTTTTAAGTATGAATGGCATATAGCCATAAGATTTGGAAAGTATGTCTTGTCGTAAAGCTTAATATGTTATAAAGATATGTTTTTAAACATATGATTTTTATATGATGAAAGTTATATCTGACATTTAGCCATAAAGATGTAAAATAGTGAAGTTTGGCACCTAGCCATAAGTTATGTTTATGAGAAATGTTCAAGCAAGCAGCAAGTTTTTATATGACTGGTAATTGTAGCAAGCATCGTTAGTAAGGGAACTATGTTCCAACCTACCCGGGTTAGGTAAGGGATCTACTGGGGGCGAGCCCCATCGCGAAGTAGATTGCCTCAGCAATTCTATGGTAAGGATTGATCCGTTCTTTCTAGCCATAGAGACTTGGGGTATCACCTATGGTGATTAAAGCCCTAAGTATAAAAATCCAGCAAGCTTATAGAACCAGTCAAAGTAAGTAAGAAAGAAGCTATTTTTGAAAAGTATATTATGAACTGAACTTTGAGAAGTAAAGAGTATAGTATGATATTTTAGAAAGATTTTTGAAAAGAAAGAGTTGTACTATGATTTTGTTATAAAGTTTTGAAAGAAAGTAATTATGCAAAGAATGATATGAAAAGATTTTGAAAGAGGTAAAGAGCTATGATATGCTATTATTTTTAAACTTTGAAAGAAGTTTTATGTTATAAGTTTTATATAAGTTGAAAAAGAAGTTAAAGGTTTGAGTCTAAAACTCATGTAACTCACGAGACATTATTGTCTTACGTATTTTATTTTTATGCCATGTATTCCAGGTTAAAAGCTAAAGTATTTTTGGATGAAGTTTAGCTAGAGTGGAGCTCGAGTTAGCTCCCATCTTGGACTCAAGGTTAAATCCTTTATTGCTTACTATGGTTAGTTTTGATATGGATTTGTACACCCACAGTTTTAAACATGTAAATTATCGGTTTTTGATAAACCGTATTTTTGTATTTATGAAAAACCATAGTATTTGCAAACAGTAAGAAATGGGGTGTCACACCTCCATCTCGAACGGCGCCAACCGATAAGGTGCTTGAGCTATCGGTTTCGCTCTAGGAACTAAATCAATAACAAACTCCAATTGACGATTTGGCAGTAAGCCCGGAAGATCGTCAGGAAAAACATCGGCAAAATCTCTCACTATCTCAACATCCTTCACAGTGGGATGTTCGGTTTCAATTGGGGCAACATGTGCCATAAATAAAAGAGCACCTCTTTCGGTATACCTTCGCGCTCTCGCAAAAGATACTACCGTAATATGTTGAAAACGGCGTTCGCCTCGTATTAACATCTGAGACCCGCTCGGAGTTCTCACAGAAATAATCTTTCCGTGACAATCCATATTTTCCCTATTATTATCTAACCAGTCCATTCCCACTATTACATCAAACGCACGAGTATTCATCGGCTTCAAATCAATAAGGAAAGAAATCTCACTGATTTCAAGCCGACAATTTGTATATTGAGTATCTACTATAACATCTCTCCCATCAGCAATATCAACTATCAGACTCTCACTCATCTTAGACACTGGGACATTAATTCGGGTTGCAAAAGGTACAGATATAAAAGAAACCGATGCACCAGTATCAAACACCATACAAGCTCGAAGAGAATTTAGGCTAAAGATACCTGTGATCACATCTGGTCGTTCTCTAGCCTCTTCCACGGTCATCTGAAAAGCTCGAGTTCTAACGTTCCCACCGCCTCTATCTCGTCTATCACCTCGATTATCACCTCGTCCCGCCCTCGGAGTCTCGCGGCGTGAATCGGTTCTCGGTTTTGGGCAATCTAGGCGAATATGACCGCTGTCTCCACAATTGAAACACACACGACTTTTCTCTATACAATCTCGAGCCATATGCCCTGTTTTTCCGCACTGATAACACATAAGAGACGGGGTGCTCATATCACAATTTCCAGCATGTTTTCGACGGCATTTTTCGCACCACTTGCTCTTAGTCTTTCTTGGATCACCTTGATATTGATAACTCGGAACTGGCTGCTTTTGAGAACTACCCTCGGGTTTTCCTTCCCATTTCCTCTTTTGGCCTCCGCTTCCTTGGTCCCCCTTCCTTTCATTATCTTGCCTCCGTAGTTCTTTTTCTCGAGATTTGGCTGCCTCAACAATCTGCTGATAAGTTGTAAAGCTGGAACTCTGTAAGAACTCTCGTATCTGGGTCCTCAGTCCCCACAGATACCTATTAATCTTCCTTTCTTCAGTATCTACCTGATGAGCAGCAAATCTGGCTTTTTCGTTGAACTGTGTCGTATACTCCTGTACCGACCGCGTCCCCTGCTGTAATCTCAGAAAATCTTCTTCCAAACATTTCATCGCAGTATTTGAACAATATTCCTTCATAAACTTTATTTTGAACTCCTCCCATGTTGGTTCTGGTTCCAATCCTTTCTCTATATCAAGATTTATGTTCTCCCACCAAAATTGAGCATCTTTATGTAAACAATTAGTGGCATACTCAACTTTATCTTTTTCCGCACACTTGCTAGTACGAAAAACTTTCTCAATATGTGTCAACCAATTTCGTGCAATAACAGGATCATCAGTACCAAAGAAATCATTCGGTTTGCATTTGCGGAACGTCTCATAACTGCAACCTTTTGGTTCACTCGATCCTCCAGCCTCAGCATGTGTAATAATTGGCTCTCTCCGACCCTCCCCAACCACAGGTGTGATAGGAGGTCGGTTTCGATCATCTCTAGTCACCTCCGTCTGAGGTCTTACTAAGGTAGGTAATAAGTCTTTAACGGCTTTTGCTACCTCTGCAGCAATTAACTCTTGTAAGGTTGATGTCAACTCAGGCGGTCTCTCGCCTTCAGACTGGCGCCCCAGTCTAAAATCTTGTGATCCCGAATGCTCGTCTCGGTGATCACCTCCCTCCTTTTCTTTTCCAGAACTCATTTTATCTGAAAAGAAAATTTACTCATTTAGTAATCACCACCATAATACTAAATATGTGATATCAACTCATTTTGTACGCCACCATAATACTCTATATGGTTACATAATCAACTCATTAATACACCACGAAGGATAACTATTCGGGACTCTTTAGGACTTTTCTATCACATTGGTTTATGTCTAAACCCATCTCAAGGTTTAATTCTCTTAAACCACAGCTCTGATACCAACTTGTAACGCCCGGTTTCTCAAATGAGGGATACACCAACATAAAATCAAACATAATTATCATAAGTGGTGTATATCCCAAGTTGAGTAACAAGTTTACTAAGTGACATCAAAAGTATAGTTTAAGTCATAAACTATTTACAACTATAACACAAAAAAACAGGACAACTATGTAGTTTAAACAAACAAAACAATCCAAGTCCAAAGTCCAAAGTTTTCATTCTGTCCGGCTATCCTTCCGTGATGCGTTTACCAAGACCTACATTACCCGAACCTATCACAGACAACAATAACAAACAAATATGAGCTTCAAAAGCTCAGTGAGTAATTAGATAATGATTTAATTATATAATCCAACTCTTCATTTAAGTAGATCTCAACTATCCACCTCAACCTTTAGTGTATCTTCAGCATTACAACTCTTTAAGTCAATATCTAACCAATCTAACATGATATACCTTTAATCTGCAATAATGTCTCAATAATATGTAATTCATTTAGCAATAACTACTCACCTGAGGTTGACTCGGTACGTAGAACTCCAGAACCTCGTGCTTGATCCTGACTAGCCTTAGCTGTAACACAACAGCTAAATTTCAATACTCAAGTCTCATAATAATCTCATTCTCAATTTATATCGACAAAAATCCAGAAGTTAGCATCATATGGTGAAGTCATAATCAACAATAACAATAACACTCTAGTTATAGCTCCTCACTTCACTCTTTTGACCTATTCAAATTCGCAAACACAATCAACAATCATAACACTAACTCAAGCTTAAAATTTAAACTCTTATAGACTTGCTATATAACTAATTCAACCTTAACATCATCGATTCACAAGTGGACCATCGAGACCACAAGGAATCACTCTAAATCAAAGTATTCAACGGTTGAAACAAAGTCAAATTCAAGGAGGATTACCTTTCAAGCTCCAAGTACAAATCCCTAGCTTCAATTTGTGATTAATAGGCTTAAATCTCGATTTGGATGGCTTAGAAATCGATTTCTAGGGTTTAGAGAGGGTTTTGGTTGAATTGGAAATAACCCAAATGAAGGAAAACTCGTACTTTAAATTGCCCTGATTGCGCGACACGACCCGTGTAGGCTCACACGACCCGTGTGAGGCCTACAGCAAGCCGACATGAACTTGTACAGACTCACACGACCCGTGCAGCCTCACACGACCCGTGTGAGACCCTACCTCGCCTCGGTAATTTTTGAACAAGAGTTACACGACCCGTGTGAAGGTACACGACCCGTGTAGGTCTGAAAAAGGATACTGTTTGGTTCTTAAGCCTTTCTACACGACCCGTGTGGCCATACACGACCCGTGTAGCTCTAATTTGACATTTTACAAGTCCAAATCTTACTCAATTGGCTTTTTAACCATCCTAACTCATATAACAACCTATTTAATCTTAATCACACTACGATTAACACAAAATCTATATAAATTAATAATATGGTATTACAGTATGCTAAGATATTTTGCTACAATCCCTTAAATGTGAGCACAAACTCATTTATTTTAGTTTTTAGTTTTTTTCAAACATTCATATCTCCTTCGTTATAACTCCAGTTAACCTGAATCTTATGTTTTTAATATTTCAAATAATACATATTTTAGAATGATGAGTTTTTTCCAATTCCTCATATATTTTGAGATATATAGTTATAAACATTGTATCCCATAATAATTCAATATTTCATGTCTATGAACACCTATTTTCAAATAAGCATATATTTTGTTATACATATTTATTTCGCTTGATTCTTTTTTCTATATACTCTTTGAAATATATACTAAACTAATAGCTTCATATCTTTACTTATTGATCTCCAAACATGACATTTTGATACCACTTATTTTCTATCAGCGTTATTTGAAATGGATGTGCATAACAAAATATAAGAAGAAGAATAAAGTGGAATGGGCGTGTATAGAAAAAGTCAAGATCTGAAACTATTAAGATCTGAATCTATGTTTATAGTTATATGTCTCAATATTCCACAGATTCATCTGAGGCCATGTTTGAAGATGAATAAGTCAAGATATGAAGCTATTAACAAAAAATCTATATGAAAGTTTTCATATATATTCAAAGAGTACATAAGAAAAAGAATCAATTGAAATGGATCTGTATAGCAAAAGATATGCTCATATGAAAATAAGTGATGAAACACATGGAATATTGAATTATTATGGATACGATCTTTACAATTATATATCTCAAAATATATGAGGAATGAGAAACGTCATCAGTATGAAAATTGTACTATTTGAAATAACAAAAAACATAGGAAAAAGATTCAGGTTAATTGAAGTTATAACGAAGGAGATATAAATGTTTGAAAATAACTAAAAAGTGACATAAATGAGTTTGTGCTAATGTTTAAGAAATCGTAGCAAAAGATATGAACATATTCATACAAAAGTCTGTAAAACAAAGTTGAAGTACTATTTACCACGTTCCTAAAGATATAAAGTTCGTAGAATTTGGATATCGTATGTAAAAGTTATGTCACTTACAAAAATGAAGAAAAAGTCATTTTATTTGCGAAAAAGTCCTTAAAAAATCGTTTTACTTAATAAAAGGGGTTTTTTCACAAAATTTTGTAGGTTTAGAGGATTAAATCACAAAATAAAATTCAGTAAGGACTTTCTCCTAAATAGAGCCAAAATATAGGGACTTTTTAACAAATTTCACATTCCTTTTCGTGGTGGAAATCTTGAGTAACTTAAAAGTTGAAGGGGGTAATATGAAAGTAATAGAAAATATAGTAGAAAACTACAAAAAGGGAAACGGAGACTCCATTTATCACAACGCCGCTAAGCCCCTCAGAACCCTAAAACGTACCAAAACCCTTCTTCTGTTGCATCACAAAAAAAAAAAAAAAAAAAATATGACGCAGAAAGCAACCCTCTTCAAAGGCCAGCAGAAGAGAAAAACGATTCCTCCGAGCCGCCATGGAAAAGCTCCCAAAACTCGCAAAGGTTTCGATCCAACTATTCTCTTTGTGTTTGTGATTTGTCTTCACTGACAACATAAAATTGTGTGTGTGTGTGTTTTTTTTTTCTTTTTTTTTTTAATTTGAGTTTCTGAATCTGCAGGAAAGAGAGTTGTGAAGCCTGCTAATGTCACGAAGGAGATGGATACTGATCGTGTAAGTTTATTTGCCTTCATATCGTGTTTTTATGTAGCTATTATTACCTTGTCCCCCAAATTGTTGATTTTCTGTTTTAGGGTTCCGAGTTCAAGTTTGATTAAGACAATTATAATCTTTAACCACATAATGCTTTTGTTCGATTGCATGGTTAAACGAGCTCGATTTCCTTATTCAACTGCAAACTTCGCATAAAGTACTTGACCTAATTGCATGTTAGGAACAAATTGGACGAAATAAACATGATTGAGTAGCCCTTCTAAACATTTTATTTGGGGTAAATGTCTTAACCAGCCATTATTATATCTTTAAGAATTCAAAAAGAAAAAAAAACTGTAGTTGTGCAAAAAACGTGAATACCCTCGATCTTTTGTTGTGCAAAAGACGTGAATGCCCTCAATCTCTTGTTGTGCAAAATCTCAATCTCTTGTTGTGCAAAAGACTTAAATGCCCTCGATCTCTTGTTGTACAAAAGACGTAAATGCCCTTGCCCTTTGTGAGAAGTGTTTGTTGTTTTGTGAACAGGAGCTTAGTAAGTTCATAAACTACTGCAATGAGGTGAAAGCAGCCACAGCCGCCAATAAAGAAGGTGGTCAACTGAGTATAGTCAAACATGACACCGAGGGTTCAAAGAATTAGAGTTATGCAAATCCTTTGTAGCAAAATTTTGGATGGTTAATGAGCTAAAAGTGTAACATTTTTTATTATCATAAAATTTAAGTGTTTAAATTGCTTATTTGTTCATGATTATTAGTTTATTACTACACTTGTTTGAAGCTATTAATTTCATATATTTTCAACATATGAGTGAAATAGTTTTCTCTCTCTGTCCAAAAATACAACAAATTTTTTTCTTTTAATAAAGAATGCTTTTTTTTATTTGTGCTAAATTTTCAAATCAGGATGCATGTTTGTTTATTAGAAATAAATGATAGATATTTGTCGCATTGTAATGTGTTGTATGATGATTATTGTGACATAAAGTCTTGATAATTATTTTGCAATGCATGGTGAATTTGATTTCTGTTTTTTTGTTGGAGCTAAAGTAATTGGATTCAGAGAAGTATGTAAGATAATGTAGGATTGTTTAGTTATTTAAAGAAAGATAGTTTATGCATTTAGGATTATTTAGTTATTTTGAATTTTAATCAATTGATAAATCTTGAGTCTAAGGGATTTTTAATCAACTGAACAAGAATAACAATAGCAAGAAAATGTTGAAAGTAAAGTTAAATAAAGGTAGGTATGCAAAAGGTTTTAACGTGTGAGTCTAAGGGTAATCTTGGGAATATAGCAATAAATCTTGAGTCTAGGGGATTTTTAAAGTGTATATTTCTAAGGGATGTAAAATGAATAATCAGTACACTAAAGATATGCTGCTTATGTGTATGATTTTTGTATAGTTTAAGTGTCTGTTTGTGTTTATTATTTCGGATATGAGTAATTGTTGTGGGAACTTGTTAAGGTAATTGTTTTAAAAGCCTGAAAAACTAGTTTTTACTTGAGGACAAGTAAAGTCTAAGTGTGTGGTAATTTGATATCACATTATTGTTGCGGGGATATCAGTGTGCTTTTGAGTATTAATTAATAAAAAATGATTGAGAAATACTCAATATACTTGGAAGTTGTAATATAACAGGATTTGTAGATAATCGAGTGAATAAGACGAAAAATGGAGCGGAATTAGAATACAAAGGAAAATACTGGAATATCGGAGTTAGCAACGCTACCGGTTCAAGATACTAGCGCTATGTGAAGACATCACGACACTAATAACATGGAATACTGACGCGTAATAAAGATAACATTCGTGTAATTTTAGGGTGTTTGTTGATATAGCGGAGTTGTTATTGTTCATATGAAATTGTTGGTGACAAAACTATTTAGATCCAAACAATTATCTACCTATTTAACCACATCTATCTCATTTACATGAAGCCGTTAAAATAATGCAAAACTTTGATAATGCGAATCTATACATTTTGGTTTAAATGTGCAACAAGATACATACATACACGGTACATTTGAAGCAAATAAAAAATACAACAAAATACATACATATACATTGCATTGGAAGAACATTTATAAACATAAAGCCTAAATTTTGAAAGATTACTTTCCCACGAGCAAAATGCGAAAGTCTAAAATAAGAAATGGGTTCTTCCATCTTTTATGCATATTCGAGCACGAGTATGTAAAAACAAACTTTTACGTAAGCATAAATATATGAAATCAACTTTGAAGGAAGAAAAACTTTGTTGATTTGACTATTATTGTCTCGACTCGTATCCCCGTTGCCTTCAAGACAATTTACAAATGCAAGGGTGCAATATACTCTAAAAGCAAAAAGGTAAAAATAAGAGGAAAATCATATTTTGGCCTCAAAATATCTAAAAGCAAAAAGGTAAAAATAAGAGGAAAATCATATTTTGGCCTCAAAATATTTTCATATTTCGCAACAATTGCAAAATTCTTGACTATGTTGAAAAAAAAGAAGATATATTTAAACTATTATGAGAGAAATTGCTACACTTAGGAAAAATGACTTCATTATACATCTATATATTCTATACTATAACAAGGTGAATCCTTGCATATTGCATGTGAATAAAACTATGTAGTTAGAATAACAAATATATGTTGTTAAAATTATCTAACTTATTATCATGAACTATAAAATAACAATTTTTATATTTCAAATCAAAAGCTTGATGTAAAACATTGTCATTCTTGAACTATATGTTAACATAATCAACTATTAAACGTTGAAGTTGAAAATTTACAAGACTTATAGTAACATTTTTTTTTTTTTTTAGTATTATAACATCTCAATTTTTAAATAAATACTTTAACCAACAACTTAAAAGACATATCAATAAAACTTCAATTACATTAAATTATTTTTTCTAATACGTACTATAACTCTTAAACATTCTACTATGATTATTAAACAACTACACTGATTAATAAAGTTTTTTAGTTACATTGAACTGTTAATTTAGCATTAAAGCTCTTCAACTTTCAAATAGAAGTTATTTATTATTAAATTATTACAACTCAAAAGTTTATATTTCTAATATAATATAAATTAAATATTAAAAAAGAGTAATCATTATGTGTAATGGGTGCTCTAAACTCAAATGTTATTCAATATTATGAGTTAATGCCATAAATTAGAGTATAAAGAGTGCTCTAAACTCTTGTATATAAATGGTGGTTGGTCCCCAAAATACAAAGACACACAAACACTTTTATTACATTCTTGATTCCCATCATCTAAGAATGTGAGAAGGATATACTAAAGGTATTTGTTGGGAAATATTATCACACAATAGTTTTACTCTGTCGTCGATTTTCTACATCAAGAAGACGTCAAAATCAAACAAATAGATTCAGATATGAGACTCATTTATCTAGGTGATTCAATAATATGATTTCGATCTATGGTTTTTATATACATGCATACATACACACACCATATCGATTGAATAATTTACTTTTGATTGTAATTTTCTTTTGTGCCCATTATGCTTCAAATATTCAAATGGTCATTCTATACATACCTCCTATAGTCTACTTATACCCCTGATTTGATTTTTTGTTTTTTCTTGTTTTTTGTCTTTTATCTATTTTGTTTTTTTGTTGTCTTTTCCTTTTCTATTTTATTTTCTTTTATTAATACTATTTGATTTTTGATTTATTATTATTATTATTATTATTATTATTATAAAAATAATAATAATGAATTTACCTTTTATAATTTTACGTTTTAGTAATAATAAAAATTAGTTTTTTTAAAGTAATTACGACATAACGAACGATGTTTATAATTTATAAAATTATGTCAAATTATATCAAAACGGTTATTTCAAATTCGAACGAATGTATAAAAAGTAACAATATAAATAATAATAACAATGCAAAGTTTGGTCCAATATTACAATTATACGATTCATATTTGGATAGCGAAGATAAACATTTAGTCGAACAATATACAATGTTTCCCATTCAGCAGAATGTTTTGATTTATACGCATGCACAAGCCTGGACAAACAAAGATGGTGTACAAATGGCTCAACGGATAAAAATGACGGTTTTCGGATAATAATAACGTGAATTTCGATTACCTACAAACGGTATAAACCGAAGGATTTTATAAATAATGAATTATACATACAACCACTTGGTTTATAAACGGCTAATAAATTTGAACGACAAAAAGGAGACATTAGATTATCAATAAATACGAACGGTTATAATTTTATAAAAATTATTAATAATAAATATATAATAATAATAATAATAAGAATAATAATAATAATAATAATAAAAGAAAAGACAATAAAAGACAAAAAAGAAATAAAACAAATCAATTAGTCAAATCAATAAGGGTTTTTAGATTAAAAAACTAATATAATTAAAACCTATTTTGATTTGATGGGTGTCTAGAGAGGTACGAAATGTAATGGGGTATTTATAGCACAACCCATATTCAAAATACCATAAACTCTATTGTAATATAATTTTTTGTTTCTTGTTACAATTTTTTTTCTTTCTATTTTATCATCGTGACAAATGGCTCAAGCATTTTGATTTCATATCAAGGCTATAGTTCATGTATGATTATAGTGTATATAAAATCTATTTACATTAAACTTGAAGTGATCTCCATCATATGGCCTACCGTTTTGGTTTTATATCGAGGTAATTACAATTTTTCATTTATAACATTTTTGATATTGTACTGTTTTTGAATACTTAAGCATAAATTTTTATCTATGTTGAGTTGAACGAGTTGAAGATACTATCCCATGCATGTTTAAAACAAAAATCATTTGGTAAAAAAAAGTTCTAAGTTTTTTTCATACGATGTATTGGATATTCTATGTTTTTTTGTTACTCTGTGCTTTTATAAAACAAAAGTAAAGAATTGTATGCAAATAATATAACTTGGTATTTATGTACATAACAAGATGCAATTTTTCACATGATAGTCATGTGTTTTCTTTTATTTGTGTTAGTATACTTGAATTATTGAAGTATTAAATTGTCACAATATTGACTTTATCATGTATTAATTATTTGAGTTATGCACCTTTAATTTTAAGTACTATTTGTCACTATTGTTTTTATGAAATTTTTGACAAGTGAATTAGGTGTTTTAAGTTGGTTGCTTAACTTGGTGGAAGATGTAATAAATAATTTTATGTTATATTTAGAAGTTAATTGTCAATACTGATCATTCTTCAAAATATATTTTTGTGGTTTACATTATGAATAGCTGTCTAATTATTATTTGGTAAAAATGAAGTTGCTGTCAAGTTCATTAAAAATTATTCAACTTAAGGAATTTATTGAGTTAAAAAAATAGTTGGGTATTTAGGACTAATAAGTATTTGTAAATAATTTATTAAATTGTCATGTCTATTATATTTTAGTTAAATTAATTGAAACATAACATTGTCAAAGTAACCTCTTTTGCGTACATTAGTCTAACAAATATACTAGATCTTTGTATGGAATTATTCATTCGAGTTGTGATCAGCTAAAAGGAAGATGCAATTTGGCCGAATAACTATGTGCATGCGATGATAAATATGTGATGATTAGAGAATGGTATTCATGTGTACCAAAGAAAAATCGTTATATGACATAAATTATTTTCAATATTTGATCATTGCGTTGAGTGTACCAACTACAATTAATTTCTTGGTCTAAAGATCGGTGGTTAATGATGTACTAGGTAGATTGAGATGCGCCCACTTCATCATGTTACTTCAAAATAAAATATTAGTGTGAGTATATTAAATATTCGTTTATTTGTTGATATTGAATATTACAAATTTGTTTGTTTCTGGATTCAGTTTCTATTGCTACCGCATCATACATGTCAAGTCAAGTGAACAACATCCCTATGAAATAAGTATAGATATAGATATATAGATAGATAGATGTAGATCATCGTTAGACTTTAATCAAAGTAGTCATAGATCATACGACAACTTTACATTAGAACTAGACAAATCCCCGCGCATTGCACAGGAACAAAATTGTGTAGTTAAAATAATAACATATATGTTTTGTTAAAAAATATCCAAGCCATTGTCATAAACTATGAAATAACAATTTTATATAAAAAATCAAAAGGTTGATGTATCACTAATGAATTGTCATATATCAATACATTCGTTCTAAAAATATTTGAAAATAAATAAATAATTAGTTAATTAATATCATAATAAATAAACAATAAGAAATTTTCATCTGAGAATGGTTGAGATAAGATAATGAATTTTAGTATAGTTTAAATCTTTATTGTGATTTTTTTCGACTTATTGGTAATCAGCTAACATAAGTAAAAAAATTAAGTTACAAAGAATTATTGTTTAAATATTACAACCTTTTCATTTCCTACGGAGACTTTAACCAACTACAATTGAAAAGACCTAAGTAAAAAATTGATATTACACTGAATTATTTTATTTGATATTACAAGTCTTAAACATTATGCTAAGACTAACAAACAGTTACACCAAAATTTAAAGTTGGTTAGTTATATTGAAATATTTCTTTTAACGTCAAAACTCCTTAAATTCCATATGAAAGTTATTTAACTATTACAACCTTAGATTCCATATGAAAGTTATTTAAGTGTTACAATTCAAAAGATATAGTTAACTTATGTTACTAAATTGATACTTATAATATTTATTATTGCTATTCTTTAGCATTATGTCTTAATAGATGAGAAAAATGATAATTTGATTTGTAAAATAATAAGAGTTGTTATGAAATAATATACATGAATATTAAATATTAGGAAGATGACTTGGTTAAATATTTTTAATTTAACAGTTCATACATTAAAATAAGTAAAAAAAATATTCTTAATAGATTAATGAACTATCTAAAAATTGTTAACTTTAATGAATTATTATTTAATATTTCTACATGAAACATGAGTAGCAAAGAGAAAAATCTATTGTACAAATTAGTTTTATTAATCTTCATAGTTTTAAATCAATGGTCGTGTATCTCATTTAATTTATGATTTTATGGAGTGTTTAAGTTATGTTTGTTGTTGAAAGCAAAGATAGAAATATAAAAGACTAACTTTGAGAGATCGATTAAGCTCAACAATATTTAAGACAAACAAGTAAATGTGCGGAAATGTAAAAAACTTAAGATCAAATACAGGAATTAATAACACTTAAATATGAACAATAATATGAACATGAATAACAAAGTGTTTGATGAAATGAAGATATTTTATATCATGAAGAGAGAGTTACAGATGAGTTTCTCCAAACCATAAAGAATAAGTGTGGTGGAACTCTCCTTTTATAGTGCAATGAGAGTTCCCACCAGATAAGGACCTACGGACTGAAGGGACTACAAACCAGTCCACTTCAGATTGTTATAAGGATAATAGTACACAGTCAGACTAGGATGGCCTATGATTGAATGTTCTCTAACGGGATAGTACAAGCGTCATACGACTTTGGGGAACATGAAATGACTAGCCTAACTGTACTATATAATCTGATCTACTTATCTTTGTCTTTATCTTCACTTTGTCTTTACTCTCAACATGATACAAACTTCTGATGTAACTGAATATCAAGAGTGATCTTCGATATAGACATGAATTTCTGATATGGATTGTTGATTGAGTTGATCTTCTGACGACTATTGGAGTTGGTTGATTCAGCAATGAAGTTCTTCTAATGTTCTGCTGTTCTGAGAATCTTCCTTACCGAAATTCATAACTGAATTTCGGTGTCTTCAGGTCTTCAAATGGAAAGTAAATCTTCTGTGTTTAATCTGCTGAAGAGGATCCAAAATTGATAACTGAATTTCGGTATAAATGGTATTCCAATATTCGTTTCAACACAACATTTAACACAGTAGTGATGGTAAAGTTTGTTCATTGATGACTAACAAAAGATTAGCAGTTACAAGTGAACATAAACCATACAAACAAGAGCAGACTATTGTTTTAAACAAGTACATAAAAAACCACTAGGTAAAGTTGGTCAACGACTTAACATTAACAATTCCCCCTTCGGTGACCAACCGATGGGTTTTTCAATATAGTCTTTACATATTGTCTTTCACCACTTGTATCCATACTCTCTCCCAAAATCTTCTAACCACCATCATCCAGTTCATCATTGAAATCAACTCATCTTTGACATCTTGAGTGGTATACTTGGATTTCTTCACAGCCTCAATGTAGTTTTGCAAGAAAACATTGGGTTCTTTTCTCATGTCATCGATTCGGAAAAACAGTTTGCTTGAACGCTCTCTTGACTTGTAAATAATTCCAAGTATTGGGTTATTTGTAGCTCCGAAATTCCAGTGTTCTCTTCTGTCAGGCATAGAAAAGTCGATCGCTTCGGGATATTAAGCATGTGGACTCGTGTTGACTAACTTGAACAATTCACCATCATGTCTCATGAACTCGAACACCAATTGCTGTAAGAACCTTCTGGCTGCCAAATACCCTCTTTGATGTCTGATTTTTGTTCGATCCTTGGAAGTGGCCTCATCACTATACTGTAAAGATCTTCGGGATTCACCCTCTGAAAATCTGCTTCCATGATCATCAAAGGTCTTCCATTTCTTGTCAATTGGTACTCATAAAAGTTTGATTTCATAAAGCTTCTCTTTTTTATCCGGATCACGGTAGTGATGGGTTCTGTTGACCAGACATTCGGCCTGGGCTGAGTATATCTATGTAAAATTTTTTGAATCTGGAGCCTCATTTCTACATTCCTTTGATGTTGAGGAATAGAAATGAAGTTCAGAGAATAGATATACTTTTCGGCATTAGGGTAAGTGGTATGTCCTAGCTATGTGAACTGCTTTGAGGAGGGGCATAAGACATCACTGGCCGAAAATCTTCATTCACTAATGGCCTAAGATAAAATCGGGATAATTTGGGTTGGCTCAACCCTTCTTTGGTTGCCGCAACTTCGACTTTAATTACCATTTCAAGGTCTTCAGAATATTTTTCTGCAAGCTCATCAAAATAAGCGTTTTTGAGCACTTGAAGCTCGGGAGGATCAGACGACTTGATTGGTGAATATTTCAACTCATCATCGACATGAGTGAAATGGGGAGGTATGGTTGGAGTTTCTTGATGAGGGGGTTGTTTTGGTGGAGAGGTTGGTAGAGTTGGATTTTTCGGTGAAGGAGGTGGTGTTGGAATTATATCATCTTTCGGTATGTCATCACCGGTACCGAAATTCTCATCCTTTTGTCTTTCTCCATCTCCATCCTTAGGCTTATCACCATCATTGTCATCATCGTCATTATCATCATCATTCTGATCATCACCATCATTACCATCATTATCATCATTATCATCTCCAATATCAACCTTTGGAGGCACCTTTCCCCCTCCCGTGGCCTGTTCGGAAGAAAAGGTCATAGGTAGGTGTAAGTTGATTTTGTTTAACTTCTCGTGGAGCTTGTCAGCAATCGATTTAAGTTCCACTAAAATAGATTCAAAGGTCTTGTTGGAAATTGTTTGTAGTTTATCAATTGCTTCATCTATTCTGATTGCGGACAAATTCAGATTGTCAACCCGTTCATGAACGGAGTTAGAAATGTTCCGGAGAGTGGCAGTCAGCAGTCTCAGAAGGAGAACATTGTTGTCCCGAAGAGATTGATTTTTGGAGAATACGCCATCAAGACACTTTTGGGCATTGTCAAACAACGTCTTGAACTTATCAGCCATTGTATAGTTGAAGGTTGTCAATTCTGAATGGACCTTCAAAGCTACTTTCATGGTTGTGGTTCCCTGGTGGATCAAATCTTTGGCATCTTCGTGCCTTTTAGCATCTAACTCCTGAAGGCACTATGAAATGGCCTTCTTGGCAGAAGAATCAAGAGACATCTCTTTTTGTTCTAACACTTCAACTTTCTTTCTTAACTCGACAAGTTCTTTCAAAATGACTTCATTGGACTGGGACGCCTTGATGTCTGTAACCAAAGAGATAAGGGCAGGGCCAAATCAATACATGGGCGAGATGGGCGAAGGCCCAGAACAGCAAAAAATAGGGGCATCATTAATTTCAAGCCATTAACTTATATATGCATGGGTCCATATCCATCTAAGGCCTAACATTTTAGCCCAATAGGGAATTTCCGTCTACAGACTACATGGAGTGGAGGGCAGGAGGGACGACAAAGCCACAAAAGCTTGGCGACACAGGCGTGGGCGGGAATTAATTTTCTAGGGAGCTCCAACCGTTGCTTAGAGATTTGAAGTTGGAGTCGCTACGTGATAATGAAACCATTCCTTGCATGAATTCGACTCCATTCCCACTTCTAGTAATTAATTCTCGACTTTTCTATAATTCTCCAGTTCCTCTCAACAAATCTTAACATCTATGAATCTAGCCTCTCCAGCTCCCCGACTTCTCTCTATTTTTCTGAATCCTACTTCTAACAGTAAGCTCCTGAAGCCTATTGCCAAGTCGAAGCATTAGTTTTTTGTTGGAGTTCTCAGTTGTGAGTTCTTACACACACAATCCGTTAGGTAAAGACAGGGATTATAATAGGTACTTGTTTTTCCGGAAGGACTCGAGGATATTTGTTGGAAGTTGTGATCACAAACAATGGGGTTACTATAGTACTAAAACCGAGGTATAGACTCATAAATTTTACATAAATCAACATTGTGACTTTGTCCTTTTTTGACTTTTAAACTCTTGTTTTTATACATAGCTTGAGTCATTGATGGGATCACTGAATCGAAAGGGCAAGCGAGAACCGGCTCTTAGAATGCAGCTTGAAAAATGTTACAAAAAATATCGTAAGATTCCTGAATTTTGTTCTACATTTAGATTTTTCAGAATACAATGTCATAAATAAGGAAAATTGGAAGTGCAATGCTTTAAAAAGAACAAAATGGTTGAAAGTGGAATGTAGTAATAGAAAGAAGTGAAAGTAGGTTGCTATTTTTTTCATTAGCCCTGAGTGAACATTTGTGACACAATAACATTATTGGGAACCTTTTTTATTACAGAGGTGAAAAACTGAAGAAATCAAAGGAGGCACACTTGATTCAAATGGAAGAAGAGGCTGTACTGAGGAGGTCAAGCCGTGTGCGTGCAACACCAACAAATAATCCTACACACGCTTTTCTCAAATATGTCAATAAGCTCAAAGAAGACTAACGATGCTAACTTTTACATTTGAGTTTTGTTATGGTTCTCCGAAATTCAAAACATTTCTTTTTGTAACTAAGACTCTAAATGGGAAAAGTTCCAATATGATAACATTATTTTAAGTAAATTTCAGCAAATTTAGTTTGTATGGATATGGTGTATTGTATGGTGCTAATAGAAGGGCATAATCAAGTCACTTCGCCCAGGGCATGTAAAACTAATAGACCGGCCCTGGATAAGGGAGTCAAGCTTTGTATTTAACCCATCAGCTTCGGCTTTGGCCTTGGAGATTTTGGAGATGGTGGAATCACGATCATTTCTGTGCATACCATTCATTTATTACCCTTTTTTGAACAGATATAACAAGTAAAATGGATAAATGTGAACAAAAAAATATTGTTACATAAATGTGAACATTTTGAAAAGTAAGTTATCCTCTCAAGTCATTAACCCTAATTAATATTATAAAATAATCCTAAAACCATACTAATAAGTTATTTTCTAACATATCATTATCATATTAATGAGTTATTTTCCATACTAATATTGTTTTTTACCTGAAAAAATCATCACCTGTTCCTTTTCATTTCCAATTAGAAAACAAAAATAAAATATTTTTTCTTTCACTATAAAAAAAGCCACAACACACGAATTACACAATGTCAAAATCCTAACCAATCAATATTCCAATATTATCTTATTCCCATGCTTTTTATTTTCCGCATATAAAAAAATCCACACGCCAACCGAAACTGACCTGTGAAAATTGGACCAAATTGTAATAAAAACGAAAAGACTTATAAAAATCAAAGAAATTTCAAAACCCGGCTTACACCGGCGCCATCTCACTATCATCAGCTCCGATTTGCTGTTTTCTCCGATCTCTGTTTCACTTTAATCGGAACCACCAACTGATTGTTAACCACCAATTCGATACACCAAAATGTGTGGGATTTTCGCCTACTTGAATTACGATGTTAGTAGAGAGAGACGGTACATCCTGGAAGTACTCTTCAATGGACTCCGTCGTTTGGAATACAGAGGTTACGATTCCGCCGGGATCTCCATCGATTCCGCCTCCGTCGCCGGTCCGGTTCAAGCACCATGTGATTCCCCTCTCGTGTTTCGTCAGGAGGGAAACATCGAATCCCTAGTCAAATCTGTCTACCAAGGTATGTGTATGGTTTGAAGGGTTTTTATAATAATGTCAGGCGAATTTTACCCTAATTTGTATCGGACTCACAATTTTGTGCTGTCGCAATGCTAGTTGATTGCTACTTGCGCATAATTGGAGGAACTCGACCTGTTTCAAATGAAAATCCATGTATCATTACAATTTTAAACTATTCGAAAGCTATTCTACAATTTCCAAGCATTGTGGTCTCTGTACTAAGAACATTTCTATCATCCTAAAACCATACTACAATTCTTTTGCAGTTTTAAAGTAAAGACGATTTCTAATACTCTTGTAATATCCTACTTCCTACCTACTTTCTGAATTGTGTTTCAGAGGTTTCTGCTACTGATCTAAATCTGGAAGAATCCTTTTCGATTCATGCTGGAATAGCACACACCCGATGGGCAACCCATGGAGAACCAGCTCCAAGGAATAGTCACCCTCAATCATCTGGTGCCGACAATGATTTCTTGGTTGTTCACAATGGAGTTATCACCAATTACGAGGTTAGTTCCCAGTTTTACATAAAACTTCAATTTTTGTATAAATTATTGCATATCGCTTCCATTTCTCACTATATTTTCTTTCATTTCTTTCGTATTACATCAATGGTTGTATCATTTCTTGATTTTAGTTACTTTACTTTTTGGAATACGATATTTTATCTTCTTAAAATTCTGCAGGTGTTAAAGCAATCTCTTCTTCGACATGGGTTTACTTTTGAATCTGAGACAGATACAGAAGTGATCCCAAAGCTTGCAAAGTTTGTTTTCGACAAAGCAAATGAAGAAGGTACTTGAAATCTTTAAAAGTACAAAATACCAAAACTACCCTTACAAACCAACTTAACTTAAAATTGAACAAATCTTTATTTACCACAGGTGAACAAACAGTTACATTTAGTGAAGTTGTGCTTGAAGTTATGCGACATCTTGAAGGAGCATATGCACTTATTTTCAAAAGCAGACATTATCCAAATGAATTAGTTGCTTGCAAACGTGGTAGTCCACTACTTCTTGGTGTAAAAGTAAGTTATACTTGTTATATATAATTTGTTAATAATATTATAAATTTATATATAATTTGGTATTGAGAAATGAATTACTTTTGTAGGAATTTGCTGAAGAACAAAACAACGGAACATCGTATAATGATTTGAAATTTATTTCAACAAATGGTCACCCGAAAGAACTTTTTCTATCTAGTGATCCTCATGCCCTTGTTGAACACACAAAAAAGGTGTTGGTGATTGAGGATGGTGAAGTTGTTCATATTAAGGTACCTTTTTTTTTTTTTTTTTTTTTTTTTTTTTTTTTTTTTGCATTCATTTGTTAATATTATTATAATTTCTTTTTAGTGGATTGTATTTATATCCCATTTTAATTCTTGTGGATATAATTAAGGATATATTCAGGAAAGTCCTTATATTTTGACCCTATATTCAATTAAGTCCTAATTGTTTTTTTTATATTCAATTAAGCCCAATATTTTGTTAAATGTTTACAATTATAGTTATATATAAAAACGAAATATTCATTAAAGTCCTTACATTTTGACCCTTTTAACAAGGGATATATTTAGAAAAGTCCTTATATTTTGACCTTATATTCGATTAAGCCCTAATTTTCTTTTTATTCAATTAAGTCCTAACATTTTGTTAAATGTTTACAACTTTGGATAGTAGTTGATTATGCTTTTTTTATGTTTTTACAACTAATAATGTATAGGGTAAAAATGTAAGGGTCAAAACGTAAGGACTTAATTGAATAAAAACTGAAAATTCAACTCTAAATTGTTAAAATGGTCAAAATATAAGGACTTTAATGAATATTTCCTTTTTATATATATCCAAAATTGAAAACATTTAAGAAAATGTTGGGACTTAATTAAATAAAAAAAACAATTAGGGCTTAATTGAATATAGGGTCAAAATATAAGGACTTTTCTGAATATATCCCTTTTAACAATTTAGAGTTGAATTTTCAGTTTTTATTCAATTAAGTCCTTACATTTTGATCCTATATTCAAGTAAGTCCTAATTGTTTTTTTATATTCAATTAAGCCCAATATTTTGTTAAATGTTAACAATTATAGTTATATATAAAAATGAAATATTCATTAAAGTCCTTACGTTTTGACTCTTTTAACAATTTAGAGTTGAATTTTCAGTTTTTATTCAATTAAGTCCTTACATTTTGACCCTATATTCAATTAAGTCCTAATTGTTTTTTATATTCAGTTAAGCCCAATATTTTGTTAAATGTTTACAATTTTAATTATATATAAAAAGGAAATATTCATTAAAGTCCTTACATTTTGACCCTTTTAACCATTTAGAGTTGAATTTTCAGTTTTTATTCAATTAAGTCCTTACATTTTGACCCTATATTCAATTAAGTCGTAATTGTTTTTTTTATATTCAATTAAGCCCAATATTTTGGTAAATGATTACAATTTTAGTTATATATAAAAACGAAATATTCATTAAAGTCCTTACATTTTGACCCTTTTAACAATTTAGAGTTGAATTTTTTCAGTTTTTATTCAATTAAGTCCTTACATTTTGACACTATATTCAATTAAGTCCTAATTGTTTTTTTATATTCAATTAAGCCCAATATTTTGTTAAATGTTTACAATTATAGTTATATATAAAAACGAAATATTCATTAAAGTCCTTACATTTTGACCCTTTTAACAATTTAGAGTTGAATTTTCAGTTTTTATTCAATTAAGTCCTTACATTTTGACCCTATATTCAATTAAGTCGTAATTGTTTTTTTTATATTCAATTAAGCCCAATATTTTGGTAAATGATTACAATTTTAGTTATATATAAAAACGAAATATTCATTAAAGTCCTTACATTTTGACCCTTTTAACAATTTTGAGTTGAATTTTTTCAGTTTTTATTCAATTAAGTCCTTACATTTTGACACTATATTCAATTAAGTCCTAATTGTTTTTTTATATTCAATTAAGCCCAATATTTTGTTAAATGTTTACAATTATAGTTATATATAAAAACGAAATATTCATTAAAGTCCTTACATTTTGACCCTTTTAACAATTTAGAGTTGAATTTTCAGTTTTTATTCAATTAAGTCCTTACATTTTGACCCTATATTCAATTAAGTCCTAATTGTTCTTTTTATATTCAATTAAGCCCAAGTTTTGTTAAATGTTTACAATTATAGTTACATATAAAAAGGAAATATTCATTAAAGTCCTTACATTTTGACTCTTTTAACAATTTAGAGCTGAATTTTCAGTTTTTATTCAATTAAGTCCTTACATTTTGACCCTATACATCATCAGTTGTAAAAATATAAAAACGGCATAACCAGCTACTATCCAAAATTGTAAATATTTAACAAAATGTCGGGCTTAATTGAATATAAAAAAACAATTAGGGCTTAATCAAATATAAGGACAAAATATAAGGACTTTCCTGAATATATTCCATATTATTATTTCATTCATTTTGAATTATTTTTAGAGTAAATTACATGAATGGTCCCTGTGGTTTGGGTAATTTGTGTGCTTGATCCCTAACTTTTTTTTTAACTCGGATGGTCCCTTAAACTTAATTTTGTTGCGTATTTGGTCCCTATCAGACATAAAATGACATTTTTTCCCTTATCCATTTATTTTTGATTTATTTATTATTTATTTGTTATTTATAATAAATAGTATAAAGAAAATTAAAAAGTATATTACTAAGGGTAAATCAGTCTTTTTACGCCTGGTAGGGACCAAGCGCGCAATAAAAACATAAAGTAGGGACCATCCGGGTTAAAAAAAGAGTTAGGGACCAAGCGCTCAAATTACCCCAAACCACAGGGACCAATCGTGTAATTTACTCTTATTTTTATTTGTTTATTTCAGGATGGAGGAGTGACAATTCTCAAGTTTGATCATCCCAAGGGTAAAGATGGAAAATTTATTTCAAGACCAGCTTCTGTACAACGTGCATTATCCATTCTTGAAATGGAAGTTGAACAAATCAACAAGGGCAAATATGAACATTATATGCAAAAAGAGATTCATGAACAACCGGAATCTTTAACAACCACCATGCGGGGCCGCCTTATACGTGGCGGTTCTAGTAACCGGAAAAGTGTTTTATTGGGTGGTTTGAAAGATCATTTAAAAACCATTAGAAGAAGTAGAAGAATTGTTTTTATTGGATGTGGTACTAGCTATAATGCTGCTTTAGCTGCTAGACCTATATTGGAAGAACTTTCCGGTAAGTTCTTGTTAATTTGTTATTAAATAATAGGGAAATCTCCAATAAAGTCCCAATATTTTGACACAATTTATGAAAAAGTCCCAAATTAATTTTTATTAACAAAAAATGACAGAAAACCGGCTAATGTTGGGACTTTTCCGTCAACTGTGCGAAAATATTAGGACTTTATTGAAGATAAAACATGTAGTTTCTGTCATTTTTTGTTAATAAAAATTAATTTGAGACTTTTTCATAAACTGAGCCAAAATTTTGGGACTTTAATGGAGATTTCCCTAAATAATAATAAGAATATGAGTAAATTACAGATTTGGTCCCTGTTGTTTACACCAAATTACAGTTTTGGTCCTAGTTTGAAAATCTTGCGCCGATGGCCTCTATGGTTTCCAAATCTTTCATTTTTAGTCCCTGTGGTTTCCAAAATTTTCACTTTTGGTCCCTCCCTCTGGTACCGTTTGTGTAAACCATGGGGACCAAAAGTGAAAGATTTGAAAACAATAGGGACCAAAAGTGAACATTTTGGAAACCATAGAGGCCATCAGTGCAAGACTTTCAAAACTAGGACCAAAACTGTAATTTGGTGTAAACCACAAGGACCAAAATTGTAATTTACTTATAAGAATATGAGTAAATTAAAGATTTGGTCCCTGTGGTTTACCACAAATTACGGTTTTGGTCCTAGTTTTAAAAATCTTGCATTTCTGGTCCCTATGCTTTTCAAAATTTTCACTTTTGGTCTCTGTGCTTTCTAAATCTTTCAATTTTGGTCCCTATTGTTTGCACAAACAATAACAGAGGGAGGGACCAAAAGTGAAAGATTTAGAAACCACAGGGAGCAAAAGTGAAAGATTTGAAAATCATAGGGACCATTAATGCAAGATTTTCAAAACTAGGAGCAAAACTGTAATTTGGTGTAAACCACAGGGACCAAATCTGTAATTTACTCTAAGAATATTGACTAAATGCCAGAAATAGTAACCTACTTTCATTTTGTTTTGTATTGTAGCATCCTACTTTCATTTCTTCCTATTAAAGCATTGTAATTTGAGTTCTTTTCTTATTAAAGCATCGTACTTTGAAAAATGTACCAACTTTAGCGTTGTATTTTCAAATTTTTATTTTTCTTATTAGAACATTATCTTTTGAAAAATCTTGAAAATTGCTTTGTATTTGGATGAAATTGGGTAGATTTTTTAAATTAGAATGTGATAATAGGAAGAAATGAAAGTAGGATGCTATAATAAATAAATCAGTGGGATAATGTTACTATTTCTTCCATTTAACACATAAAATATTTAGTTAACTGTTACATGTTCAAAATGTAATGGGCTAAAAATGTAAGAAATAGTAATGTATTTTTCATTTCTTGATATAGCATTCTACATTCATTTTAAAAACAGCATTGTACTTTCAAAATTACTTATATATCCTTATAAAATTTGAAATAACATGTATATCCTTGCAAACCCTAAAAAATTACATATATACCCAAAAGTTTAATTTAATAATAATTAATCATTTTGAAAAATAAAAAAACTTCTTTCAATTCTATTTTTTATTTTTTTAAAAACTAATTAAATTGTGACATTATCATTTACCATTGTCCCTAATTTTCCAAACATATCAATTATTACAATTTCTTATCATTCGATATGGTATATTCGATCATACCCAATATGTTGTAATCAGTTCTTTAAGCGTGAAGGAGTTATCGATTATAAAAGGATTTGATAGGGGTATTTTAGTAATTCGGGTATAATCTAATTTAAAATCTGTTTTTTTAAAGATTAATTATTATTAAACTAAGAGTAAATTACAGTTTTGGTCCCTGTGGTTTCTAAATCTTTCACTTGTGGTCCTTATGGTTTCCAAATCTTTCACCTTTGGTCCCTCCCTCTGTTACCATTTGTGTAAACCACATGGACCAAAAATAAAAGATTTGGAAACCACAGGGACCACTAGTGCAAGATTTTCAAAACTAGGACCAAAACTGTAATTTGGTGTAAACCACAAGGACCAAAACTGTAATTTGCTCTTAAATTAATCTTTTGGGTATATATGTAATTTTTTAAGATCTTTAAGGATATATACGTAATTTAAAATTTTATAAGGATAAAGACGTAATTATAGAAGTTTGTAAGGATGTAAACGAAATTCTCCCAAAAATAATTTGTTATTAGGGCATTACACTTTGAATTTTTGAAAAAATTTACCCATTATAGCAATGTGGTAACTGGTTTAAAAGGTAGCAGGTCACCCGCTGTTTTTAAATTTTCATTATACCACTGCACTTTTATTTCTTATAAAGCATTGTAGTTTCAATTTATTTTGTATAATGACATTGTACTTTAAATAAATCTACACATTAAAGCAATGTGGTAACCGATTGCTATAACTAGCTACATCTTTCAAAGTACAATACCCTAATAAATAATAATTCAAAACTACAATGCTATAATAATTTTTTTGAAAAGTACATTGCTACTTTTTGCATTCAGCTTTAACTTGTATGTAGTTTATATTCACTTTCTTACTGTATTTACAGGTATACCTGTCACAATGGAGATTGCAAGTGATTTATTGGATAGACAGGCACCTGTTTATAGAGATGATACAATAATATTTGTTAGTCAATCTGGTGAAACAGCAGATACCCTAAATGCCCTTGAATATGCATTAGGAAATGGTGCTTTATGTGTTGGTATTACAAACACTGTTGGTAGTGCAATTGCCAGAAATACACATTGTGGTGTTCATATAAATGCTGGTAGTGAGATTGGTGTTGCAAGTACAAAGGTACGTAAAATTCTTTTCAAATGGAATTTTTTTATAATATCCCCAAAATACCCTTTCCTGTAAAAGTATGTAATCTTTAGTTTTGTGCCGAAAACGCCCCTTGGAAAACCATGGCACCTCCACTTTCCTCTCAACCGGTCCGTGTGATGGTGTATGAGGGGCATTTTTGGAATAAAAGCAAATTATGGATATATTTTAGAAGTTTTTTATAATATCCCCAAAATACCCTTTCCTGCAAAAGTATGTAATCCTTAGTTTTGTGCCAAAAACTTCCCTCGGAAAACCCTGGTACCTCCACTTTCCTCTCAACCGGCCCCATGTGATGGTTTATGAGGGGCATTTTTGGAATAAAAGCAAAGATATGGATATATTTTAGAGTGTCATTAGTGATTAGTGAACCTATTTTTGCTTGAGTGAGGGCGTTATTGGGCATGATAGTTCAAAATTCCCATTAACTATCTCAGGGGAATTTTTGGCATTAAAAAAACGATAGAATTATATTTTCACAGATGATTATTAGTGAACATATTTTTCCAAATGCGTGTGTAATTGGAAATATTTTCTTATATTTCCCATTTGAGGGGCATTTTTGGTACAAAAGCAAAGATAGGGATATATTTTAGAAGTAGTCATTAACACATTATTGAGCATGTTTTTGCAAGATGGTGTTGTTTATTGAGCAAATTTTTTCAAACTTCTTTTTTCAAATATATAATTTTTTACAATACATGTGTTGGTTATCTGATGGTTTTAATTATTTAGGCATATACAAGTCAAATTGTGGTGATGGCTATGGTGGCTTTAGCAATTGGGGCAGACACAATTTCTACTAAACCACGAAGAGAAGCAATAATAGAAAGCCTTTTACATTTGCCAAGTATGGTTTCTTTTTCATTTCCATATACAAAAGGGTTAAATTCAAGAAATAGCAACATACTTTTACTGATTTCTTCATTCTAGCATCCTACTTCCATTTATAACTTTTACAACATTGTACTTTGAAAAACCTACCAAATTATGGCAATATCATCCGAATACAAAACAATTTGCACTGCTATAAACGGGTAAACTTTTCAAAGTATAATGCCCTAATACTAAAAAAATTAAAAGTAAATTGAGTAGATTTTTGAAAGCATAGTGTCCTATTTTATTGATTTGTCAATGGGAAAAAAATTAAAAGTAAAAAGTCCCAATTTTTTTTTTTTTTTTTTTTTTTTTTTACAAAAAAGGACAGAATACCGGCTAACATATTCATTCATTTTAGCCCTTTCATCCAGTTTACCAGGTTTCCTAGATTGGAAATTTTCAGTAAAGTCCCACTATTTTTGGTCTGTTTATGAAAAAATCCCAATTTTGAATTTTTTTGACACAAAGTAATAGGACTTTTTTCATAAACAGACCAAAAATAGTGGGACTTTACTGAAAATTTCCAATCTAGGAAACCTGGTAAACCGGAAAATAATAGTTAGCCGGTATGTTGTCCTTTTCTGTAAATAAAATTAATTTTGGGACTTTTTCATAAATTGGCTCAAAATAATGGGATTTTATTGGAGATTTCCCATTTGTTAATTGTTGCATCTTGCATTCATTATTTTCTATTACAACATTTTATTTTAAAAAATTCAATACAATTATGGCAATTCCATGAAAAATACTTTAGGTACATTTTTCAAAGTAAAATACTCTTTTAAGAAACTTTTCTTTAAATTACAATGCTACAAAAAAGATTGTAAGTACAAAGCTGTAACATAAAGAAATGAAGTAAGATGCTATAATAGACAAATACATCAAAGTGTGTTGCTATTTATTCCATTTAGCCCTATACAAAACCAAAATTGGTTAATTTACTGAAATTTCTCCAGGAAAAGTGAAGGAAGTGTTGAAACTGGATCAAGAGATGAAAGATCTTGCAAAATCATTGATCTCTGAACAGTCACTTCTTATGTTTGGAAGAGGGTATAATTACGCAACTGCCCTTGAAGGTGCATTGAAGGTTAAAGAAGTGGCACTTATGCACAGTGAAGGGATACTTGCTGGTGAAATGAAACATGGACCGTTGGCTTTAGTTGATGAAAACCTTCCAATTGTTGTCATTGCTACTCGTGATCAATGCTTCAGGTTTGTTTAAACTCGTGTTTCTTTTTGACTTAATCGGTACAGAACTTAATCCAGACACTTAATAAACAGCTGTTTATTGATCCAGTTTTATAACTGTTTTCAAATAAACAGCCGTTTGTTATTCAACATCGTTTTTAAACATAAGGGTAAAATGGTCATTTACTCACATTCATATAAACAGCCATTTGTAAAGTGGTCATTATACATATAAACATTTTACAAGATGTGATACTGTTCACAGTGTCACATCACAAGTTTTGTTTTTATACAATTTTAGTCCTTTTGCTTTGTGTAATTACAGTTTTGGTCCTTCAGGTTTTAATTATCAAATTTTAAGTTAATTAAAGTTTTAGTCCCTATACTTTTTAAAATATATAATTACAATTTTAGTCCCTATACTTTTTAATTTGAATTTTACATAAATAGCCCCTAATTCATATAATGGTTATAAAAATGATCCCCGTACTTTGTAAAATTACGGTTCTTGGTTAATTGTCAATTTACATAAATAGTCCCTAATTTATATAATAGTTATAGAAGTGGTCACCGTACACAATTTTACATAAATAGCCCCTAATTCATATAATAGTTACAAAAATGGTCCCCGTACTTTTTAAAATTACGGTTCTTACTTAATTGTCAATTTACAAAAATAGTCTATATATTTTTTAAAGTTACAGAAATTTTCCATATCTAATAGCAAATTTGCAAGAATTGTCCATTGTGTAAAAAAATTACCAAAATTGTCACTGAATTTAATAGAATTACAAAATGGTCCCTGCCTAATTGAAAAATTCTAAAAACAGTCATATTTTTCCAAAATTATAAATATGGTCCATGCTAATAGCAAAATAACAGAAATATTCCATGTCTCACAAATTTGCAGAAATAGTCTGTCTAATAGCAAATTTATAGACATGCTCTATGAGTTTCATAAAAATTACAGAAATTAGCCTTACGTAAGAGACATTTACGAAAACAATGTCAAAAATATAGATTTGAATAAATCCGACACAACGCGCGGGCATCCACTAGTTTACTCACATTCATATAAACAGCTATTTCTAAACATAAGGGTAAAGTGGTCATTTACTCACATTCATATAAACAGCCATTTGTAAAGTGGCCATTTACTCACATTCATATAAACAGCCATTTCTAGGTAAAGTGGTCATTTAAGCCATTTCTAAACATAAGGGTAAAATGGTCATTTACTCACATTCATAGCCATTTGTTCATTCAGTCTAGAAATGAAAGACCTTGTGTCTACAACATGCATCAATTATTTATTCAACACTTTATCCATACAACACTTAATGGTAAAATTAAAAACAAGAAACAGGCCATTAAATGGTCAAATGCAAAAAATGAAAGTACAATCCTATAATTGGGTAGATCTTTTAAAGTACAATGTTTTAATAAGAAAATGCCAATGCTATAACTGGGTAGATCTTTTAAATTACAATGCCTTAATAATAATAAAAAAAGAGTAAATTACAGTTTTGGTCCCTGTGGTTTAGACCAAAGTACAGTTTAGGTTCTAGTTTTGAAAATCTTGCACCGGTGATCCCTGTGGTTTCTAAATCCTTCACTTTTGATCCCCCTTAATTTCCAAATCCTTCACTTTTGGTCCATGTGGTTTACACAACTGGTAACAGAGAGAGGGACCAAAAGTGAAAGATTTTGAAACTACAAGGACTAAAAGTGAAAGATTTGGAAGCCACAGGAACCACCAACGCAAGATATTCAAAACTAGGACCAAAACTGTAATTTGGTGTAAACCACAGGGACCAAAACCGTAATTTACTCTAAACAAAATAAAAGTACAATGCTAAATTTGTGTAGTTTTGGTCCCTGTGGTTTACACCAAATTACAGTTTAGGTTCTAGTTTTGAAAATCTTGCACCGGTGGTCCCTGTGGTTTCTAAATCCTTCACTTTGATCCCCCGTAATTTTCAAATCCTTCACTTTTGGTCCATGTGGTTTACACAAATGGTAACAGAGAGAGGGACCAAAAGTGAAAGATTTTGAAACTGCAAGGACTAAAAGTGAATGATTTGGAAGCCACAGGGACCACCAATGCAATATATTCAAAATTAGGACCAAAGCTGTAATTTGGTGTAAACCACAGGGACCAAAACTGTAATTTACTCTAAAAAAAGAGCAAATTACAGTTTTGGTCCTAGTTTTCAAAATCTTGCACCGGTGGTCCCTGTGGTTTCTAAATCCTTCACTTTTGATCCCCCGTAATTTCCAAATCCTTCACTTTTGGTCCATGTGGTTTACACAAATGGTAACAGAGAGAGGGACCAAAAGTGAAAGATTTTAAAACTACAAGGACTAAAAGTAGAAAAAAAGATTTGGAAGCCACAGTGACCACCAATGCAAGATATTCAAAACTAGGACCAAAACTGTAATTTGGTGTAAACCACACAGACCAAAACTGTAATTTACTCTAAACAAAATAAAAGTACAATGCTAAAATTGGGTAGATCTTTTAAAGTACAATACCTTAATAAGAAAAAAATGAAAGTACAATGCTATTATGCATTTAGCCCGATATATTAAACATCATTTATCCATACAACACTTTAACATGTTTAAAAATTGTACAATTTTTGTTTATTGATGTTTAAAAATTGTTTTTAAACAGCAAACAACAATCAGTTATTCAACAACTGAAGGCAAGAAAAGGAAGACTGATAGTGATGTGTACAGAAGGTGATGCAACAGCGGTTTGTGGTGGTTCTTGCAGAGTAATTGAAGTTCCTTTAGTTGTTGACTGCTTACAACCTGTTGTCAATATAGTTCCATTACAGGTAATTATTTCAAAATTCATCTTTTATTTATTTTTGTAGTTTAATCACCTTATCTTTTATTTATTTTGGGGTTTTTTTTTTTTGGGTAAAGAGAACGGTACCTCTGGCAAATTTTATTAATAAAAAGAATAAATACAATTTAAGGAATTTTGGGGGTTTTTATATGCAGTTGTTGGCATACCATTTAACGGTTCTACGGGGATACAATGTTGACCAACCAAGGAACCTTGCAAAAAGCGTGACAACCGAATAGAAAATATAGACGCGCAATTGAAGCTAACATAGGTCACATTGCATTTAGAGTTCGAATTCATTTGTGTGTGTTTTTTTTTTTTTGGGTAAAGAGGACGGTACCTCAGGCAATCATCATTAGGTTCTAAAATTGGTTTAACAAATATGAAGGCATTGGTAATTATGACATACCATCATGATATAGAAATTTGAAGTTTATGATTGTTTTGTGATGTTTGTGAGGAATTTTATATGCTTCACATTTAGTGTATTGTGTATCATATTCTTTTTCCAATGGTGATTTTCTTTTGTGTTAAGTAAAAGAAATAAAAATATGCTTTCATTGATTTTTTTTAATAAAGATGTTTCCTTTTGACAAAAAGATGACATAATGGAATAAAAAGCGCTTTCATTGATTTTTTTTTAATAAAGATGTTTCCTTTTGACAAAAAGATGACATATAATGGAATAAAAAGTAGACATGCAGGAAATTTGTAATTAGTTAGGGCTAAATAAGGAAAGACTTTTTGTCGTGACTTTTTATTTATTAAGCTTTCTTTCTAAATTAAGTAAAAAAATATATTCATGTATAGCTTATTAACTAAGGGGTTGTTTGATACTTGTTGATTGAATAAGAGTTGACTGAGTCAATGTCTGACCTAGTCAGACTTATTCTGAATATGACTGGGTAAGAGATAAATTTTAAGGCTTAAGACCGAGTCAAAGGTAAATTTTAAGTTTATCAAACGGTCTAACATTCAGAGTCAGGCGTAACTTGTTACTCTTGACCGAGTCAGACTTATTCTGAATCTAACTGGGTAAGAGATAAATTTTAATGCTTAGGATCGAGTCAAAGGTAAATTTTAAGTTTATCAAACGGTCTGACATTCAGACTGAGTCAGACGTAACTTGTTACTCTTGACCGAGTCAGACTTATTCTGAATCTGACTGGGTAAGAGGTAAATTTTAAGTTTATCAAACAGTCTGACACTCGGACCGAGTCAGACGTAACCTCTTACTCTTACTGGACGAGTAAGAGGCAAATCAAACAGCCTCTAAGTAGGGTTTCGATAAAAGATTTAAATCCATTAAGTTAAAAACAAAAATCACTTTACTTGTATCCTGATCATAAACTAAACAGGGGTTGGTTGGTTCACATATTATTTTCTGTAGGAAACAATAAATATGGTTCATTTGCTTGCGTGTCAACTCACAATGCATATGTTAATATTGGCATGAATTTTGGCACAAGCTTATTTTCTCTTTGGACAG
Organism: Cichorium intybus; assembly: GCA_023525715.1. Classification (NCBI taxonomy): domain Eukaryota; kingdom Viridiplantae; phylum Streptophyta; class Magnoliopsida; order Asterales; family Asteraceae; genus Cichorium; species Cichorium intybus. Next base: position 54,663,213 of record CM042013.1, on the reverse strand, counting down.
GGACTTTATCATATAAAAGTATTAAGCAATTACTTTTTTTTTTTTTGGAACCGACGAACGAATATATAACCACATGAGGGTACTCAGCCCCGCAACCCAGGACGGTTGACAATTACCTATGGTGCAAGAGCTTTTCCCCCATTCACCAAATCACAAGGGAAAATCTCCTACAAAGCCGGAGTCAAACCCCCGAACTGTGGGTATATAACCCACGTATCCACCCAACTGAGCTGGGCTTCATATGCATTAAGCAATTACCTACCAAGGGTTTAATACACGATTAGTTGATTCCTATTTTAGGTAATTATTTTTGTACGTAAGTACCGACATGTTTTTTATCTTAAGTTTAAATTTAGTTTGAAATTTGTTAAAACAAACTAATTACAATTTGCTTAACTATCAAATCTAATTACGATAAGTAAAATATAAATAAACATCATTAATAGACAAACAATAAAGTGTGATTTTAGTTTACTTTATTGATTCATCAACATGATATAATCAATGGTAATCTCAAAAATGACCAAAAAGGAGTTGTGGTCTTCCGATTTGTGAAATTTAGAACGAAAGATCCCCACTACATAAACGATTTTGTTGCTGTCGTATTACACTTTTCGAAAACCATTAATAACTCATACGAAAAAATCTCTAGAGTGCAGACTTTCGCAAAGCTATGCGGGTAACGATTGGACGACTAAATGGCATCAATAACGTATTGCAAAATCTCCTTGAAATTATTTCCATTTATGCTTATTGCTATGTTTCTTGAATTATGAACATGTCACACAACCCCAACCTCTTTTCACAAGGTTTCACTTTTCACATTTTTTAAGTTATGTTTGATTGTTCAACATGTTGGGTCAATATGATTGTATAATATGTATGTAACTTGTAACTCATGATAAGTCATTGTGAGCCTTATGGTGATCTAATACCCTTTATATGAGTCTTATAGTTATTGATGATATTGTGGCTATTTGATGTAGAGATGTAATCGAGGACGTGGGTCTTAGATGTATAATCCATGCAACTTGTGAGGTATGGTGAGACATTACAACACAATTTCATTTTGATGAATTGTCCTAAATTGATGGAATGTTGTCATTTGAATTATAAGTGGCCCAAAAAGAGGGCCTATAATGTAATACTAAGGTACTCATAGTTAATTATGGATTTGATTAACTAGTTGCTTAGTTCTTTAAGATCAAAGGATACTTAAAGGATGCTTTAAACTTATGTAGGCTTTCTTTTGGCCATAGGGGTTTTGATTTTTACCTCAAGGTTTGTAGTAGAGATCATTTGATGTAGAAACTATAGATCATGATGATCTTTCTTGATCAGTATCTACATAAAGCAATGAAAACAACTACTAGACCCCAATCAACAAAGTACGCCAAAATACCGTCTTGCTTTTCTTTTTGTTGGATGACAAGGAGGAAGGGGCAACACCAACTAGATCAAGGGATGGAGAGGCGGTTTAGGGTTTTACAGTTGACCTCTTACCACAAGTCATAAATGCCTTTCTTATACGCTAACATTATTGGGCGATACAATGCACATTCTGTAGATTTGATTCGGTTCAGATGATTTCATACTGTAAGTAGATCCATTTATGAATCGATCCGGTTTAAATATGATTTTGACCATTTTTCCCACAAATAATTTCACATCGGTTTGATTCGATTCCGAACCGATCTGATTAACTGCATTATTTTTCCATAATCAGATTTGGCCTATTACAATTAAAAAAAAACTTATAAACACTAAAGTATGACATAAAATGCAACACAACTTAGGAAATTTAAAACATATATCAAACGTTGAATGGAAGAGTTTTGGATGCTAATATTAAAGTAGTAATAATAACAAAACGCCGTTAATATAATTTGCCAAATAGTCTTCATTTGGTGGTCTTCTACTTCGGGCGGAGGCCATGGGAGGCTGTACCAGTGCCTCTCTTCTTTGGTATTTAGCTAGGTTCATTGTCTAGCATGAGATTTTTTGTAGATATTTCTCCAAGTCTTTGCAGTTAGCAACTCTTTTAAATCTAACAGAAGCAAAGTTTTTCGTTTTATAATCCTTTTTCTTGGCAGCATAGACGTCCACCACTTGCCCGTATTCCACAGACAACTTTCTTATCTCCTCCTTACCGATATCGTTGGGGATGTGAGATATAAAGAACGTGATAACCTTAGTTTTACTACACTTATCGTCTACGCCTCGCTAGACTTGCATCCATTTACCGTGATGCTTACATGTTGATACTCTCCAATATTCAAGAAGATCATAATGCTAGTAAGGAAAAAATGCATCGCATATAAAAAAACGAATGACCTCTTTGCCAAGTAGTGAATGGGTCGACCTCCTCTTTGAGGTTGAAGGTTTAAGTATCGCAATAGACGTATGTGGAACTAGAAGTAAGATAAATTTGTCGCTAAAAAATTATTAAAAATATGCATGATACATATAATAAAAAAACAAAATGCTCATTATATATTCGAAGTGGTCATCATATTTACCGAAAAGACGTTATCCAATATTAAAAAACTGCTACTAAAAAAAAAAAGGCAAGATTCTCATTATTTATGCAAAATATGTATGAGACATATACTAAAAACAGAATGCTCAAATACATTGATTGTGTCTCCCCAATATTGTATGCTCATGTATGAGACATATACTAAAAATAAAATGCTCATTATACATTGATAGTGTCTCCCCAATATTGTATGTTCATAATCCTAGTGAATGACAAAAAGCAAATATTCAAATTATGTAGGAGAATGCTCATTATATATTCAAAGTAGTAATCATTATTTATTAAAAGACGTTACCAATTATTCAATATTATCATCATCTATTAAAAATAATCAAACCAATAATCATCGACGACAAAGGTAATACAAATTTGTCAATGGAAGTTGGCAAGAAATTGACATCGATAGTGTTACAAAATTATATCGACAATAAAATAAAAATAATACGATAAAGTAAAATAAATGTGGACACAATGATTTAACGTGGAAAAACCCTTTCGGGAAAAAACCACGGGCACAACCGATGATAATCACTATATGAGAAAAATGAGGAGGTTACAAGATTTGGAACTGAAAAATATATATCTCTCTTTTCTTTTTAATACATAGAGCCTCACAATATATCTATGTATATGTATATATAACACTCTTGTATATATTTTTGGACGACTTGTTTGCACTAAGAGCATCCCTATATATATGGATGAACAGCCGAAAACGTTGCCGAAGATGTTGAAAAAATAATTGTGTGCGCCGTAATTGTTGAAAATCAAATGTGTGCGCCTGAATTGCTGCAATTGTTGAAGAATCATCGTTTTGAATTTTCCACGTGCAAAACTCAATTGCAATTTGAAATTGAATTTGATTACTATTCATGTGGGGTCCACATGAATTATTTCTTTTACTTTTTGCTTTTTGAAGGCAATGATTCACAATCTCCACCTTGACTTTAAAAGTAATAAGTAATCAAACAACTCCACCTTGAGACGAATTTCCACTTGTAGAACTCATCATTATAAAATCATCGTGTGTCGACAATCCTTGGAATTAGATTGTCATACCAACCAAGCTTGAGCAAAGCTCAAACTTAGTTGCTGGAACCGGCTTCGTCATCATATCCGCCGGATTGTCATGAGTGCTAATATTTTGAACTTGAATATCACCTTTGGAAATAACATTTCGAATAAAGTGATAACGTACATCAATATGTTTCGTTCTCTCATGAAACATTTGATATTTTGTAAGATAAATAACACTTTAACTATCACAAAAAATCTTTGTATGAGATGTGTCTCCACAAAGTTCACCGTATAAATTTCTTAACCAAATAGCTTCTTTGCAAGCTTCAGAAATTGTCATGTACTCTACTTCAGTTGTGGATAAGGCGACAGTGTTCTGTAGACTTGCCTTCCAACTCACAGCACATCCACTAATGGTAAAGACATAACCTGTCAAAGATCTTCTTTTATCTAAATCTCCAGCATAATCAAAATCTACATAGCCCACCAGTCCTTCACCAGAACTTCCAAATTGTAAACATGCATTGGAAGTACCGCATAAATATCTAAGAATCCATTGAACAGCTTTCCAATGCTCTTTTCCTGGGTTAGCCATATATCTGCTAACAACACTTAAAGCGTGAGATAAATCAGAGCGAGAACATACCATGGCATACATTAGAGAACCAACTGCACTAGAATATGGAACTTTCGCCATGTTGTTAATTTCATCATCTGTCTTTGGACAATATGCTGAAGACAGTTTGAAATGTGCAGCTAACGGAGTACTCACTGGCTTGGCTTTATTCATGTTGAATCTTTGAAGAACTTTCTCAATATACCTCTTTTGACTTAGGTATAATTTTCCATGCTGTCTGTTACGAGTAATTTCCATACCAAGAATTTTCTTGGCTGGACCTAAGTCTGTCATTTCAAACTCTTTGCTTAGTTGTGCTTTTAGTTTTGCTATCTCTAGTTTATCTTTTGCAGCAATCAACATATCATCAACATAAAGAAGTAGATATATTGATGAACCATTGACTGACTTAAAATAAACACAACTATCATAATCTGATCTTTTAAAATTCTGAGATAGCATAAAAGAGTCAAACCTCTTATACCATTGCCTTAGGGACTGTTTTAACCCATAAAGAGATTTCTTCAATCTACATACTAAGTTCTCTTTTCCAGGGATAATGAAGCCTTCAGGTTGCTCCATATAAATATCTTCCTCCAATTCACCATGTAAAAATGCAGTTTTGACATCTAACTGCTCAAGCTCATAGTTATACATGGCAACAATACTAGGTAAAGTACTAATTGAGCTATGCTTAACAACAGGAGAGAAGACATCAGTAAAATCAATGCCTGGAATTTGGCTATAGCCTTTAGCAACTAACCTTGCTTTAAATCTTGCTTCCTCATCAGGAGTAATACCTTCTTTTCTTTTGAAAATCCATTTGCAGTGGATAGGCTTCTTTTCTTTTGGTAATTTCACCAACTCCCAAGTGCCATTCTTTTCAAGAGATTCCATTTCATCATGCATGGCAGTTATCCATTTGTTGCAATGTTCTGAAGTAATGGCTTCCGTGTAAGTTGAAGGTTCTTTGATACCTTCAATTTCTTCAGCAACGTTTAAAGCATAAGCAACAATATTTGCTTCTTCTATCAGTCTCTTGGGAGGATGAATGACCCTCCTAGGTCTATCAGTTGCTATAGAACGTTGTGGTTGGTGAGTAGGAGTAGGAGTAGAAGACTCTTGCTCAACTGATTGATTTTGATCAATAGAGTTTTCTTTTTCTGGTGTATGTTCTGAGTTAACAGATTGCTCCACCTGCACACTTGTCTTTTGTTGACTCTCAACAGGAATATTAGTAGAAGAATCTTTATGTAGCATAGCTGATTCATTAAATACTACATTTTTACTAATCACGATCTTTTTAGTTTCAGGACACCATAACTTATATCCTTTCACACCAGACTTGAAACCAAGAAAGATACATTTAATTGCCCTGGGCTCTAATTTTCCATTATCAACATGAGCATAAGCAGGGCAACCAAAAATTCTTAAATCTCAATAGTTTGTTGGGGAGCCAGACCATACCTCAATAGGAGTCTTTTTATCAAGTGGAATAGAAGGTGACATGTTAATTAGATAACATGCAGTAGAAGCAGCTTCTGCCCAAAAACGCTTAGATAATCCTGCGTTAGATAACATACAACGGGCTTTTGAAATAATGGTTCTGTTCATACGTTCAGCTACACCATTTTGTTGAGGTGTGTGAGAAACGGTGTAGTGTCTAACAATTCCTTCTAGTTTACAATATGAATTAAATTCATTTGAACAAAACTCCATACCATTATCTGTGCGAAGCTTTTTGACCTTCTTACCGGTCTGGTTTTCCACCATGACTTTCCATTCTTTGAATGCAAAGAATGCTTCAGATTTAAGTTTCAAGAAATATGGCCAAACTCTTCTTGAATAATCATCAATAATTATCAACATATAACGAGCACCTCCTAGTGATTCTTCTTGAGATGGTCCCCATAAATCAGCATGTACATACTCCAAAATGCCTTTTGTAGTATGTACTGAGGTGTTAAATTTTACCCTCTTGTACTTGCCAAAAATACAATGTTCACAGAATTCCAGTTTGCCAACGCATTGGCCATCAAGCAATCCTTTTTTGCTTAATACTGTTAAACCAAGTTCACTCATATGCCCAAGACGCATATGCCATAGGTTAGTAGTATCAGAAATAGAAGATGAATTTGAAGTAACATTTGAATTACCTGTTACTGTTATACCCCGAAGATGATACATGTTTGCTGATTTGATATCGGCTTTCATGACAATCATAGCAACTTTTGAAACCTTTAAAACTCCACCTTCACTGGAATATTTATACCCTTTAAGATCAAGAGTACTTAAAGAAATAAGGTTTCTTTTCAAACCTGGAACGTGTCGAACATCAGACAAGGTTCTGACAACACCATCAAACATCTTGATTTGAATTGAACCGATTCCAGTGACTTTATATGGTGCATTATCACCCATCAATACGGAGCCACCTTCTATAGATTGATAGTTTGTAAACCAGCTTCTGTTTGGACTCATGTGAAAAGTACAAGCTGAGTCAAGAATCCATTCATCATTGGTTTTTAGGATTCCTGCAAAAGCTACAAGAACATCTCCATTAGAATTATTTTCAGCAACATAAGTAGCTTTTCCTTCATCATCTTGATTTGGTTTGGGGTTTTGATTAGCAGCTCTTTTCTCCTTGTTCTTCAACTTGTAACATTCAGAGATATCATGTCCTTCCTTTTTGCAATAGTTGCATGACTTGGAACGTCTGGATCTAGATTTGCTTCTGGAATTTCTTTTGTTTTTGCCTTTGGAATCATTCTTATCTGTTGGTCTGCCACGAACTGCCATACTTTCTCCTTTAGAACTTGAACCTTCAGTGGATACCATATCTTTCATCTTTTCTTTTGCATGCAAAGCTTCATAAACTTCGTGAAGTGTTAAAGTATCACGACTATATAATATGGTATCTCTAAAGTTTGAATAAGAACTAGGCAAAGAACATAAAAGAATTAAACCCAAATCCTCTTCATCATATTTTACCTCCATAGCTTCAAGATCAGTGATGATCTCTTTAAACGTCGAAAGATGATCCAGCAACGATCCACCTTCTTGCATCTTAAGCGAAAATAATTTTTGTTTAAGGTGCATCTTACTTGTGAGATCTTTGGTCATACAAATTTGTTCCAATTTTAGCCATAAAGTGGCGGCAGTACTTTCTTTCATAACTTCCTGCAAAATATTGTTAGATAAATGAAGATGGATATGAGAGAGAGCCTTACGATCTTTACGATCCTTTTCTTCATCTGACCAAGAGGCAGGCATTTTGTCTCGGCCTAACAGAGCATCATCAAGGTCCAACTGAGCCAATACAGCTCACATTTTTACTTGCCATAATGAAAATCTTGTATCTCGATCCAACAATGGAATATCATATTTCAAAGTAGCCATGTCTATATAATACTCAATAAATTGAGAATGAGTTTAGAAAACAACGTGGCTCTGATACCACTTGTTAGAAAATTATATCGACAATAAAATAAAAATAATACGATAAAGAAAAATAAATGTGGACACAAGGATTTAACGTGGAAAAACCCTTTCGAGAAAAAAAGCACGGGCACAACCGATGATAATCACTATATGAGAAAAATGAGGAGGTTACAAGATTTGAAACTGAAAAATATATATCTCTCTTTTCTTTTTAATACATAGAGCCTCACAATATATCTATATATATGTATATATAACACTCTTGTATATATTTTTGGACGATTTGTTTGCACTAAGAGCATCCCTATATATAGAGATGAACAGCCGAAAACGTTGCCGAAGATGTTGAAAAAATAATTATGTGCGCCGTAATTGTTGAAAATCAAATGTGTGGGCATGAATTGCTGCAATTGTTGAAGAATCATCGTTTTGAATTTTGCACATGCAAAACTCAATTGCAATTTGAAATTGAATTTATTACTATTCATATAGGTCCATATGAATTATTTCTTTTGTTTTTTTGAAGGCAATGATTTAGGCTATTGCCATTGGTGACCAATGTAGTGTTTGGTTGCCAAAATTTATTATAAAAAAAGGAAACAAGCAACCAAAAGCAGCGACCGTGTCTTTCTAGCGACCTTGGTCGCCCAATACATCCTTTTATATATTGACACATGTCACTTTTATATGGGTATTCATATTTAATATAATTTAAAATTTAAAAATAATAATTTTTTAAAAAATAGTTGGGTTGGGGCTGATTACCAATGAGGATAGTCTTAAAGATAGAATTTGAAAAAGCTGATGGATGATGATATACTATTTCAATAATTTCTTGTTTGGTATATATAAGGGTCCCGTGCTTGACTGTCATCCAATAAATGAAGAACAGTTTATTACTAAACAAACATTAACAATTTCTTTGTGTAATTAATTTTGTTCGTTAGATTGGGCATACAGAAAAATATGTCCATGTGAACGGTGGAAAAATATTTAAAAACAATGCCTAAAGGAACTTGGGACGGAAGGGTGCATGTGAACACGAAAGTTGTATATTACAAGTAACGACATAAATTAATAATTAAGGTCAAGTTGTCGAATAAAGTTAAAATACATTCCCCAACAACTTGTATGACAGTTGGATATAAATTGGATGATAAATTGATAATTATCGATGACCTGAAATTTCTTTTAAGCCTAAACCGTACATCCTCACCAATATCAAAAGACAATGTCTTCATCTGAGGTAAACCTTGAAAATTATCTAATCCCGTTGGAGGAGATCAACCTTGCAACGAAAAATTTCAGCCCGGAAAGATATATTGGGGGCGGTGGATTTGGCAAGGTCTACAGAGGAGAACTTTCTGAACGCTGGCAAAACCGCACAGCTGCAATCAAGCGCCTAGCTGAAGATAGTTACCAAGGAGAGCATGAGTTCCGTAATGAGCTTAACATGATTTTAAAATTCAACCATGAAAACATTATCTCATTTATTGGCTACTGTGATGAAGGCCAAGAGATGATCATGGTTTTTGAGTATGCTACTAATGGAAGCCTCGATCACCATCTCCAATATGCGAATAAGATGTGCAAGATAACATGGAGACAACGCCTCAAGATATGTTTAGGGGCAGCAAGAGGACTGCATTACCTTCACTCGGGTCTTGGGGAGCATACCAGAGTGATACATAGAGACTTCAAGAGTGCTAACATACTGTTAGATGAAAATTTGGTCGCAAAAGTATGTGATTTTGGCCTGTCAAAATGGGGTCAAAAGAATCAGCCAGTTACCTATCTCAATACAAAGGTTGCGGGTACAGAGTTTTACATGGATCCCACTTACCATGAAAGCCGCATCCTCCGAAAAGAATCAGACGTCTACTCATTTGGCGTGGTACTATTCGAAATGTTGAGTGGGATGCTGGTTTATACTGAAAGGAGTATTGGGGGTGATAAGGCGGCGTTTCTAATGAACTTGGTCCGACAATATGATCACAAGAAAGTACATGAGTTAAGTGATCCCCATATCAGACATCAAATTAGTAGTCTTTCTTTCGATACAATTCAAAAAATTGCATATCAGTGCATCAGCTTAAATTTAAAGGATCGCCCTAGTATGGCCACGGTCATTGGGGTAATTGAACGTGCATTGGATATTCAAGTAAGTCTTCAAATTTACTTATATGTCTTCTTTACATTTACTTACTTTGAAAGAAATCTAGTTTCAAATGCAAGAACGCAAAAAACTTATCATGGATGATACAGCCCATGATCAAGACCTATTAATGTTTTCGTAATGACTAACGTTTATTTTTAAGTAAATAATAATCTGACCAGTAGGTAATTCATCGAAATGGATTTTCCAGACTATCAATTTCCGTAGGTAATTCATCGAAATGGATTTTCCAGACGTATTAGCAATTTAGCATAAGAAAAATTTTGTTAAAAATTATTACGGACAATAATTTATGTCGATCATATGGCTTTTGGTAGTAGCGGTCCTAGCGAACGTCAAGATAATATTAGAACAACTTTGGTCCTTTGCGTTTTTATTCAAAAGATAAATGCTCATTTTGGTTTACATGTTATTACTTTGTACCACCACAATTTCTTTTTGAGAAGATCGAGTAGGAAATCACGATTATGAGCACAGCTAAAATACGGCTTGATTATTTCATAAGATGCCAAAACTTATATATATATATATATATATATATATATATATATATATATATATATATATATATATATATATATATATATATATATATATATATATATATATATATATATATATATATATAAGGTCCCGTTCCGGTGAGGACTCGTAAGGACACCTTAAAAAAATTGAAAAAAAAGATAAAAAAATACAAATTATAAAATCGAGAATAATACTATATCATGATCCAAAAAAAATTGAAAAAAAAATTTGGATCATTGAGAAACAGTAATGATCCACAAAAAATTTTATTTTGTGGATCATTGTTTCATTATAAAAAAAATAATGATCCAAAAGTTTTTTTTCGAATTTTTTTTCTCCAATATAGTACTATGATCCATTTTATTATTTATATTTTTTTTTATTTTTTTTCAATTTTTTTAAGGTGTCTTCACGAGTCCTCACTTTAAGAAGAGTCCTCACCCGATCGCTTATCTCTCTCTATATATATATATATATATATATATATATATATATATATATATATATATATATATATATATATATATATAGAGGTTCAAATACATTTTCTAAGTATTGTGTGATTGTAGAACTAATTCTGGACCAATCATTTGATAGGGGCAAATTAGTAACTTTACCAACCCTATTTATGCATATCTTACCAACCCTATTTATCCTCCCCATCTCACTCACGTCTTCAATCGACAGCCGTCATCTTCCTCCCCTGCCTCATCCACCATCGCCGCCGGCTTCCTCCCCTACTTCATCCACCATCGTCGCCGGCAAAGCAGAAACCGGTCGGCATCGCAAACGGGTGGAACCTGCAATTGCAAAAAAAGAGCTAATCGATCGAAACCTGGTATAAAATTCGCCAAATTAATCGATCGGAACCTGGTACAACTGTTCGTCAAAAAATTTCATCTCCGTCTTTTTTTTTTTTCTGGATTTCAGAGATGCGTTCTATGAGAATGTTTATGAGAATGGTTCAAGTTCATTCTCAGAGAATGGGGCTTTCCATAGTGTGAAGATACAGATGTTGATTTGGCGTCGTTTTTGCTATAAGTTATTCTCAGAGAATGGTTCAAGTTCATTCTCAGAGAATATTGGGGATTTCCATACTGTGAAGATACAGATGTTGATTTGGTGTCGTTTTTGCTAATAGCTTTTTTGTACCATGAAGTATAAGTCATTCTTAGAGAATGAGGTTAGTTACTATGTAGCTTAGGCCATTGTTAGAGAATGGATGTGTATATGTTATACTGTACGTAATTCATTGAGTCTGTTTGCATGTTATTTTAATCATTCTTAGAGAATGGCTGGTAATTGCACATTTTTCTTCTTAATCGCAAGAATTCCAAGTGATGATCGATGTTCATTTCCAGAAATCGTTTTTATGCTAGCTTTTATTCCAATGGTTACTGTAAAAATTGTACATTGAGTAGATAATGGAACCCAAATTGAGAAGACGGTCCGTAATTTTTGTTTCGATCTTCAAAATTGATTGGAAAATTATATTGTTTCCTTATTTATAAGTATATAGAAATGTCCAAGATGCCCTTAACCGTATGTTTTTAATTATTTTTATTTAATTCTTTCATTTTAATTACACAAATGCCACTATCATATGAGCCCTTGATTTTTTCAATCTAATGGTCCAGAATTGGTCCTACAATCACACAATACTTGCCAAATGTATTTAATACTATATATATATATATATATATATATATATATATATATATATATATATATATATATATATATATATATATATATATATACACGCGCACACACACACACACTATAAATGTTGAAAACACTCACAATAGCCAAAAGAACTTGGATCATCTTCTTCTTCACGACCAGTGAGAACACCTCAGGGTAGTTAATCCTTTCTTTTTGATAAAATCATTTAGACACCAACCTTTTTTTGAACCTAAAAGGTTCCACCTCTGAAATTCCTTCCTCCTTCTTAAAGACCCATTTGCATCCTACTGGCTTAGCTTCTTTTGGGAGTGGGAAAAGTTCCCAAGTTTCATTCTTTTCAGGAGACTCCATCTCTTCTCTCATCACCAGCAACCACCTATCATCTTCCTTACTCTCCATGGCTTCATTGTACGACTGAGGCTCGTCCAATCAATATCATCCCGAACAGTCCAGGCATATGCGATGGATCCCATGTCATCACTGCTGACACATCTAACATACCTATTTGGTTGTATGATATTATTTTTCGTTCTTCTTCATGCTATGAATTCATTCTCATCAACCTTAGCATCAACCTCGTTTGAAGTGGGCACTTTGGTATGATTCGATTGATCACCTCTAGTATGCTATTTATCGATAAGGAACATTTTATTAGTAGAGAAAAACTCCAGCTTCTGGCTAACACATTGGGCTTTTCCTGCTGGCTAACACATTGGGCTTTTCCTGCTGGACTTTCCTCTTCACCTCCTCTTCAGTTGCACATGGAAGATTCTTCAAAGGTCACATCTTTGCTCACGATAAATTTTGGAGTTCGAACTTCTTTGGTACACCACAGTCGATAACCTTCACTCAAGTATCATATCTTATAAATATGGACTTTTGTCATTGACTCAAGTATCCCATCATTAACGTGAGCATAAGTGGAACAATAAATGTCCTTTGATAGATCAACAAATATCTGTATGCATCGAGCATGCTACATGAATGGTTACTTCATCCATTCTGCCACTCTATTCTGCTGTGGTGTATGTCTTACAATATGTTATTTCATTAAACATTTTAACTTATAAAAATTCACAAACCCAACATTCTAGAACTCTAGCGCATTATTAGTTATGATTGTATTGACCACCTTTCCAATGTGTTTTTCTACCAAGCTCTTCCGCTCCTTGAACTTCCCAAATATGTCATCTTTTTTCTTCATGAAATATGATCACACCATTCGAGAGAAGTCTTCAATGTAAGTCACAAAGTAATGCCAAACACCATGACATTTCATAGGAGAGGGACCCCATAAATCTAAGTGAACATACTCTAGTACTTCATTCCTTGTATGTTGATGGGAGCGAAACTTCACTTTACGTTGCCTTAGTTGTTGGTATGTTGATTTGAGCCAAACCAACAAGGAAGTCTTTTGACGATACCATCATGCATCTTGATCTGCATCGTACCACTACCTTTGATACCATACAACTCATCATTTCCTAACTTCACCGTGCCATCCCACTCTTTGAAGGATTCAAAGAGATCATAATCGAAGGTTATATGTGATGCCCTAGAGTCCAAGATCCAAGCATCAACAGAGCTCGATGTATATACCGCCACGACTTACCCTTTGTCCTCTCAGTTTGATGCTTTATAAATGACTGCAGTACTGCTACTTGCGTTATCATTTCCCTTCCTTAGCTTTGAAGAATCCCATTTGTTGTAGCCTTTCTATTTGTATTTATAACACTTAACTTTGGTAGAAGATTTCTACTTGGAACATGCCTTTCCTCCGTTACCACCACCTTTTTCTGTTGTTCTTCCTCTGCTTACAAACAACCTTAAACCGGAGCCCTCTTCTCCAGCCAAAATTATCCTCTTGAGCTCCTTGGAAAGCATAGAATCCTTCACGTTGTTCACTGAAATTGTTGTCCTACCATATAGCATGGTAACGACAGAATTTTCATACGAGTTTGGAATGAAAATATTAGAATCAATGTCTAATCCTCATCACCGATCTTCAATTCAACACCATGTCGATGTAGAATGATCTGACTGAAGGCATCAATGTGATTTTTAATTAGAGTGCTTTCACACATCCCTAGAGTGTACTCAAGTTGATTTTGATATAGCTTATTCGTGACAGTTTTGCTTTGGTACATACTCCACAACACCTCCCATAAACTAGAAGTAGAAGTCTGATTAACAACATCCCTCAAAACTTCATTGCCCAAGGTTAGCAAAATCACATTTTATGCTTTTGCAAGAATATCCTTCTTCTTCGTGTCAACCATGTCTTATGGAAATGTCGCTTCTCTTTCCAACGCCGCTGCACAACACTGTTGAACCAAAAGATCCTTCATTGTCACCTTCTATAAGGTGAATTCGTTCAATCCATTGAACATGTCCTGCTCGAACTTCTATGTACTCATCTGTAATCAACGGATCAAGAACCAAAATGAATCTAGTACCACCTCTTGGTGCGGATCGCTAGTAACTCGACGTCCAGAATAGCACAAGAAATGGCAGAACTGCTTTGCAAACACAAAGACCAAACGCACAAATATATAATGTGGTTCGGTGTAAGATGACCTACTTCCATCGAAAAGGGAAGTATTATGATTTTCTAGCTTGGAGAAGAAGTTTACAATGTTGCAAAGATTGATTCAATCTAAGACAAGCACTCTCATACTCTAGGCTAGAGGTGGTAAAAACTGACACGACATGCTAACCCGACACGAACTTGACACGAAATAAACGAGTTTGGGTAACAGATTTGAACCCGTTTAATTAGACAGGTTGATAAGACACGACAAAATTATTAAACATGTAAGGTTAGTATTGAGAGTTTCAACTCGAAGATGACACGAACATGACCCGTTTACCTATATGCAAGTTTTTTTAGTTTCTTGGATAAATTCTACAAACCCAAAAAAACAAATATGAATGAAAACTTCAGGTTATGTCATTTTCTAATATAATAACAACTTTCTCTCCTATGTCAAGACTTAGATTTTAGTTTTTTCATTCTCTCATATATTCCACAGTCCTACTCAGCTACTCTCTCATTATTGTGACCTCATTCATCTGTTTCCTTTTCGCCTCCCAACTTCTATATTTTCAGTTTTCCCTTTTTCATTTATGTTTCATCAACTTTTACTCTTTCAACTTGTTTCATATTTCAACATGACACGACATTACAAATTTACAAGGTTTATCTCAAAAACTCTCTAACCTGACACGAACTCGACACAAAATTAAACGGGTTCACACGACACGACTCGTTTATTAAAAGGGTCGGGTTAGAGGTCAAGCTCTCTTAACCTTTTAATATTTTGATCCGACACGAGATGACACGTTTCCTACGTGTATGCTAGGGATGGTACATACTATATATAGTATTAGTTTACTTCATAGAACCTTATGTATAGTGGCCAGGCCCTTAATCGCATGATCACCCTATAGGTATGGACTTTTAGACTAGATCTCTGAAGATCCGCTGACAAGATATCCTTCCATGCCAACAACATTGAAAATCAACAAGCAATTTCTTGCATTCGCTGTTGAACTAGTTGGTCGAAGACCAGCCTAAGACTTCATAGGTTAACCCATCTATTACGGTCAAGGACCACTCGGTCACACAGTTCTTTAGTTCATCTCATTTTAGCCCGAATAGGTTTTCTTCGGTCATGAGTTGCCTCGGACGAGGAGATTCCCTCGATTGTGAATGTGTTGAATGTGACCTCATTAATCACAAACTTCTTTGATTCGCTCCAATCATCGATGCGCACCAACTCCTGATAGGAATGACTTCTGTTCCTTCATCACTTCAGATGATACATAAAATAAAAGGTTTTTATGAATGTATGTCGAATTTTTATTATATTCAAAAATAGAAATAAATATAAACAAATTTATTCCTTTCTCTATTAATCTAAATGATAAATAAGACGATATAATTACAAAAAATTCACCGCGTCTTTTTCATAAATGCATCTATATGAATGCATCAATGTATATACATATTGACATAAATACAAAAATGTCACTGCGTCTTTTTTTGAAATTTTCGTATAATTGCACAATATCATTATCTCCTTTTGGTTCATTTTACAGAACATATCGTTCAAAATTGTACTCAAGGTTCTCAGTAAAAATATAGTCATCAAATTAACTCACAATACATAAACCATAATAAGGTCAAGTTTTCACACGACTTTCGTGCGTGTATGTTGTTTTGTTAAGTGAAGTGGCAATGTCTTGTTAAGTGAAGTGGCAATGTCTCCCTTTTTATATATGTTGTTGGATAATATTTGTTTAAGATTTGGGGTGCTTAAATAGATAGGGTTGCATTCTCCCCTTCCCGTTAGGTTTATGCTATCTCTTATGCTCTTCTACTTAAATGGTTTGATGTGTAGTCGGTGCGGTAAGATTCTTGTGTGTGTCTCATTCTCTTCCCTTATCTCTGCTTAGAAAATGATTACTTCAAATTGATATAAGAACATGATATTGAAGGAACATATGGGTTGACGATGAAGAGCTCGTTCTAAGATGAAGTTCCTTATTTAAAACAATGTCGATTTTAGCATAGATGAATTTACGTTGCGTTCTTTGATATTGTTTGGTATTTTTCTATCTTGATTAACTTCATGTCTCTTTTTTAAATTAGAATGTTGATATCAAGAATTCTTACCGTATTTTGACACCAAATTTATTAAAATTAGGGGTTCGTTGAATCCGAATTTCTTGGATCTACAGAGCTGATGGTTGGGGATTTTCTCAATCTTTATCCTTCAGAACTGAAATTTCGATGTAAGTTTGTAATACTTATCTTTCTATTATTTGTGCTCTTTTCTTATAACTTCTTTTTACGTGCGACTTGTATGATATACTCTTAAGCACTACCGAGGAGTAAGCTATGTCTTTTTTCCTATGATCATTATGTACTGGATTTCACGCTAAAGAAATAGAACTTTGTTTTCAGAGTTGCTTATTGGTCAGTTTTAAGGTGCTTGATTAAACGTTTGTTACCATGGTACATCAAGAAGTGGTTGTAAACTAACAAACAATACATTGAGAACGAATAGGGTTTCTTATTATTGTCAAAAAGTAGAAATACTATGAAAGGAAAAGACTAAATATATAGGAAAGCTAGTTAGGTTAATCCTAGCTAAATGGGCTAAACATAAAACCCAAACTAAAAGAGCCCAATAAACTTATTAGGCTAACATCCCCTTCAAACTCACAATGCAACACAATAAGGATTGAGAGTTTGTTAGTCAAAAAATAAAACCAAGGAGCAGTCAAGGGATTCGTAAACATATCAGCAATCTATAAGGTGGATGAAACATGAAGGAGAGAGATAGTCCCCTACCGAAGATGATGACGTGTAAAATGACAATCAATCTCAATATGTTTTGTGCGCTCGTGAAACACCAAATTCTTGGCAATCAATATCGCACTCTCATTATCATAGTGCAATGGGGTAGGCTTATAAATATGAACACCCATATCTGTAAGAAGCCATCGCAACCAAACAATCTCACCAGTGGTGATAGTCATGGCTCGATACTCAGATTTTATAGAAGATTGTGAGACAACACTCGATTCTTACTTTTCCAAGAAATTAACGAATCTCCTAGAAAAACACAATACCCAGTAGTAGACTTTTGGTCATAAATATCACTATCCCAATTAGTATCACTATACGCATGCGGCTCAAGAGAGGATGTGGAAGGAAACCCAAGGCTGCAAAATTGAGTGACAAACTGTCTAACCACATGAATTGCATGAGTAATATCCGGTCTAGTGACAGTGAGATTAACCAAACTCCACACAATGGTACAATAAAGGCTCGAATCTGATAAGGGAACATCGCAGTTGGAAAATACTTGGCATTACTCTCTAGAGGCGTATCAATTATCCGATTATCCGTGAGACGTGCACGGTCAAACAAATCTAAAATATACTTTGTCTGAGATAAAACACAACCCTTTGGGGATTGAGCAACTTCAATCCCCAAGAAATAACGCAGCAAACCCAAGTCTTTCATAACAAAATGGTAAGCCAAATCATGCTTCAAAAACTCCATAATAATCTTGTCATCAACATATAAAGAAAGAAGGATCCGATATACACTTGTACATCTAACAAACAAAGCTGAATCATGATTACTAGGACTGAAACCAAGCGAAGTAATCACCGTAGAAAATTTCTCAAACCAAGCACGAGGGACTTGTTTACCACCATACAATACCTTCCGAAGCCAACAAACTTCACCTGGCTGTTGAGCAATACCTGGGGGAGGAGACTTGTATACTTCCTCATGAAGATCACCATTCAAGAACGCATTCTTGGCATCCATTTAATAAATCTTTCATTGACTAATGGAAGAAACGATGATCAAGCATACAGTCATCATTTTTGCAACTGGGGCAAAGGTTTCCTCATAATCCATTCCATACTTTGTGAATATCCTTTCACAACAAGTCTGGCTTTGTGACGTTTAACGGACCAATCAGACTTTGTTTTGATTTTGTATACCCAACGACAACCAATCATCGCTCCCAGCGACGATGTACATTAGCAATAAAAGAGGCAAATATTGGTGAAAAAGAGGAATATATAAACTGTGGAAGTTTGGTGGACTTCTGTTGACGAATTGGTCTCAATGGTGGGCAATCCCAATGAACGACAAGCGGAGGATGAAGGACTGTGGTGGATCAGTGATAGCAGACGCATCATCACTGTCATTACTAAACGGGTCAATATTATGAAGTTCCGACCGAGTTACCTTATGTGACTAAACATGAATGCTATAAAATAGGTGCTCTAAAAAGGTGACATTGCGAGAAACATACAATTTCTTATTCGATAGGTCTTAACATGGATAACCTTTCTAACCAATACCGTATCCTAAAAATACACAGAGTGCTGATTTTGAAGACAACTTATTTCTCTCTGCGTGGAGCTTTAAAACAAACATGTACATCCAAACACCCGTAATGAAGAATAATCTGGAAGTTGCCCATACAACATTTCATAAGGATACTTCCCAGAATTGTGCGCATTAGGAATATGGTTAATAACATAAGTGCCGGTATGAACAACTTCTCCCCATAAAGTATTAGGAACTTGAGAAGAGAGAAGCAAGGAACATCCAGTTTATAGAAGGTGTCAATGTTTTCTTTCTTCAACACCATTATGATAGCAGGATGTTGTGTCTTGACAAGGGCTCTTAATTCACTATATATGGTGAAAAGATCATATATGTGCTTCATAAGGTAAACCCATGTATAACATGTGTAATCATAAGTGAATGAAACATAATAAGTAGATTCTACTTTAGAAGCAACTGTGGATGTAACCCACACACTAGAATGCACAATGTCAAAGGGAGCAACAATACGAGTGACACTTTTATTAAAAGGTAAAGCAGAAAATTTACCCAGTTTACAACCATAACAATCAGAAATATCATCACATTTAAAAGGATCTAACACACAAGAAGAGACTAGAAATTGTAAACGAGACACTGACACATGTCTCAAAATGAGAATGCCAAAAATAAAAAACAGAAGATGAATGACTTAAACGGAATGATGACAAATCAACACTAGAGGCAGCAACATCAGCGATATCGAGCTACTCCAAGACATAAAGCTTCCCAAGTCTACGGCCTATCTCAATCACCCTCCGAGAATGAATGTCCTGTATACAATAGAGCGAATCAGAAAAGAAGACCCAACAACCAGACTTGCACAACTGACTGACCGAAGCAAGATTCAAAGCAAGTGTGTGAATATAATAGACAAATATTAAATATATATAAGGAGTGACAATAGAACCAACACCCTTTACTGAATAAGTGGAATGGTGGCAGACATGACATAGATAGGTAAACGAGGTGATAATGAAGAAAAGGAGGACAAACATGGTGACTTATGATGAGATGCACCAGAATCCAATATCCACACAGATGAAGGAATACCTAAAGTATTGGATGAAGACAGACCAGAGTGAGACATGGATGCTGACAAGGTGGTCGGATTGGCAGCAATGAACTATTTGAACTGTTCAACAACCATAGCATCCAAGGCTGATGGTGGAGTAAAAATTGTTGCATTCTCTACCAAAGGTGCAGCAACAACAACAACAACAGTGTACCGTGGTGTTTGAAAAAAGGAAATGAGGGATATGAGTGAAACTGTCCAGAAGACATGTTATGTTATGAAGGCTGATGTTGTGTAGGTGGTCTGGTTTGCTATTGCTGCTAATTTCCCTTGCTTAACAACAATGAACACTTGAGACGTCCAATGGTTTTTCTTCTTACAAAAGGCACACTCATCAAAAGTAACATTAAGGTGATTATAGTTTGAAGTTTAAGGTCATTGGTGAGCAGCAAAGATGATAGAAGTGGTGGCTCTCTTGGGACCTTTGTTAGCTTGGGATTTGATATGAATCTCTTCAGCAATCAACTCATGAACAATTGAATCAACATTGGGAAGGGGTGTGCAATGTAAAATTGATCCATGCAAGCCTTCAAAATCTGAACGTAATGCCATGAACAACTGACCAGATGCTGCTCTTCCATTCTATCAATATAAGGCTGGAAGGCTTTCAAATCAGCACGTTCAGTAAGTGCTAACGATCCCACAAATCAGACATAGAAGCATAGAATTCCTGAATACTGAGACTATTCTGTTGGAGGGCTCATATATCAAACTCCAACTGATACTGTTTTGCAAAATTAGATAGAGTATACAGCCTATCAAGTGATCCCAAAGTTCCTCTGATGTGTTATACTTTGCCAACTAAATAACAGAATTATTAATCCAAGTAATAATCTTGGAGTTATCCGTCTCCCACGAATCTAATCAGGCTGTATAACCGTCAATCGCTACTCTAGGCTTCCCTTTTGTACCTGTTACAATCCCCCACATATTCTTCCCATGCAAAAAAATTCTTCATAATATAACTCCAATAGGCATAGTGCTTGCCATTGAGTTGAGTGCTAAAAGACTGAAGAGAATCATCTTTTGGAGCCATATTTCCAATAGCAGCTACGAATCAACAGATAAACGAAATAGCAGCAAAAACAAACCAATAACAATCAGAAAACCCTCGAAACAGAAACAATCGAAACCCTCAAAAACGAAAAAATCGAACAAATCAAATCAAAGTGAACTTAGAAACGAGCAAGAAAATCATACCCACCAATCATGAACAAAGCATTGAATACAACTCTGATACCATGTAAACTAATAAACAATAGACAGAGAACGGCCAGGGTTTCTTATTATTGTCAAAAAGTACAAATACAATAAAATAGAAAGACTAAATATATAGGAAATATAATTAGGTTAAACCTAGATAAAAGGACTAAACATAAAGCCCAAACTAAAAGAGCCCAATAAACTTATTACGCTAATAGTGGTAAAGTACAAGTGTACCAAACTTCATAATCAGTAGATGAATCAATGGACGAGAGTAGATATTCGGATTGATAAAAATATATTTCTTTTAGGATTAATAAAATTAAAAAAGTTGTCTAATTTTAAATGAAGTTTTATCAAATTGTTAGTTTTCTTATGAATCTTGTAGTTCTTTGCATGCTTGTATCTCCTTTTATAGGGAATAATAAGTATGTATTCATTTATATGTAGTTGAACCGGGGAAACTTAGCTCGTGTGCCTTAAAATTGATCAACAAGACCGAACAGTCTATTGCCTTCAAGGTACCTTATTTGTATATAGATTTCTACAACTATTGTTGATTTATTAGTATTTTCTAAAGTTTGAGAAGTTTCAAATTTATGGTTGTAGACGAAAGCAACATACCCCAAGGATTGCATTTTTAATCCAAACAGAGGAATTATATTCCCAAGATCGGTTTGTAATGTCACTGGTATATGTCGTTGGTGATCAAAATTTTAATTCTCTACATACCTAGAAAATAATAACATCTGTTTATATGCAACTTATGTAGTTTCAATACGAAAACAAAACGAGGCACCCCCTAACATGGAATGCAAATACAAGTTTAGAGTGGAGGCTATTACGGCTCCTAATGGGGCAACTAGCGAAATGACTACCAACATAGTGAGTCATTTATACATGAATGTTTATTTATAGTAAAACACTACGTGTTAGTTTATGACTTGGAAAACTATCCGAGTTTTTGCAGTTCAATGAGGAGAACAAGGTTGTTGAGGAGTTTACATTGAGGGCTGTTTACATTCCTGTCCTAGAAGAATCTTGAGAAGATTCCTCCCCAAACAAAGAAGATGGAAGCCGAAATTCCACATGGATTGAGTTTTATAGGATTTTTGTTGTCTTTTTCATTCTTGATGAAAATTGGTTTTTGGTACCATAAGATCCGGTATCCATTTGACTGTATGAATGCTAGGCAAAAAGATCAGTGGATCCCGAAGACAAGCTCTCTTGAGACTCATTTATTTTGAGAAACATATCCACATTCTAGAACATGCTTATTTTTTAATTTAATAGAAAAATACAAACTTTTTTCTTAGTCTACCAGATTTTTCCAATAATGGTATACCTTCTCCTTCATGGAAACTTTTACTTCCAAAACCCTAGATTCTTTCCTACACCATTTTCTTCATCCTACGATCTATTTTTTATTATAGAACAAGATAATATACGGATCATTTCAAATTTGAACCACCAATTTAAAGTGACAGATATGCTTGGGTTTATCCTATTCTATGGCTTGAATTGGAGCAAATAGATTTGGAGTCGAATGACCTTAAAATCTAAATTTAATAAGATCATGTAACCATTTAGATATTAAAATGTGTTCTCTATAATATATTTAGACTTTAGGAGAACAAAATTCATAAATTCCAAATCCACTAAGTTAATTTACTGATTGGATTTTATATTAACTTGGTGCAAAACGTTAAATATTTTTTTACTTCTTTTTGAACAACAATAAATTTGAATAGAAAGGAAAAAGATTTGTACATAATGAATCATAGACAACAAGGACGTGTCTTTTTTATATATTGGACAACCTTCTAATACATATATATATATATATATATATATATATATATATATATATATATATATATATATATATATATATATATATATATATATATATATATATATATATATATACGTCAAACGTAATTATTGGATTTGACGTAATCTCATGCGGCGCTCGTCCATGGAACGTAATACGGACTCGAGCATATAATCACATGTTAGTTACGTCTGTACAACATAATTTAGCCAGATTATTTATTTTTATTTCGTTTTTTATTTTTTTAAATATTATTTTTCGTTTTTTTTCAGCTTTTTTTTCAGTTTTTTTTCGTTTTTTTCGTTTTTTTTCCATTTTTTTCCAGTTTCTTTATTTTTTATTTTTTTTACGTTTGTCGTTTACAACTCGTTTTGCATCATAACTCGTTTTGCATCTTGGATCATAACTAATTTTGAAACTTGGATCATAAGTTTTGGATCATAAAACATATTTTGGTTTTAATATTTTTGGAAGATTTATTTTTTTTGCTATTTTGATAAATTTTGATTAATAAAATAATTAGTTTATAACAGTTTGAATCATTAAATATATTTTGGTTCTTAATATTTTTGGATCATGTATGTTTTTTTTGCTATTTTGATGGGTTTTTTACTTAAAATATAAAAATGAACACTTAAAACCATTTTTTTCAAAAAATTGTTTTTGCAAACTTACTAACATAATGTCTACAATGATTCCTTAAATTTTCATAATTTTTGGAGATTTTTTTTATTTTTTGATTTTTTATAAAAATAAAAAATAAAAAATATTTTTTTTCAAATTTTCATGATGATGCTTGTTTTGTAAAGAATTAAATTTTAAGAACTTTGGATTTTTCAGAATTTTTTTTACAAAGAAAAAAAAAGTTATGGCCCAAAAACTAAGTTTGTGGAATAAAAAAAAACTCAGCAAATGAGATTGTGACAAGTGTCGCAATGAGGGATGGGGTACTCGATCAGATTACTATATTACCCTTCTTAATTTGTATTACCCACCCACTAGTTTTAATTTTTAGACAACTAGCCCCCAATCTTTTAAGATGTGTCAATTTTTTCATAATGAATCTTAGCCATCCATTTTTCAAGATTAGAGGTCCAGATTTCTCCTCACCAAAATTGGAGTCCTCACCCGATCGTGATTATATATATATATATATATATATATATATATATATATATATATATATATATATATATATATATATATATATATATATAGTGTTGCGTATAAATCACTTGCCTATTGGAAAACTCTTGCAAGAGCCTAGAGGTACAAGTTATTCATGCATTCCATATTTGGGAATTTTGTTAACATAGCTATCACTTTTGGATCTAAGTTGGAACAAATTGAAAGCATCAAACACTACTAAAAAATAGGCTTTTGGTGTCTGTCATAAATTATAAAGGAGGTCGAGCATTAATCTATCATCATATGTTAAATCTACGACATATAGAAATGTTTATCGTCTATTAATGTCCAAATTAAAATATTTCCCTCGAAATTTTCAAAAATTTTAAACATTCTTTTGACTAGGATTTTAAATACTTTTGAATTCCCTTCCCCTTTACCATTTTAGACTAAAGGGAGTGGTGTCAATGTCATCTACTCCACCTAGGCTCCACCTAGAGTCTCTTATGCCCGTGCCATTTTGATACAGGAGTTATGGAATGGTCTTGATAGCAAGTAGAAGAGAGGGAATGTGAGAGGGAGAGGGAGAAGGAGGAGGAGAGGGAAAGAGAGAAGAGAATATTGATTAAGGAGGAAAGAGAAACTGCACCATCTTGTCGTTGGACTATGCCTCCCAACGAATATTGCTATCAAGGGGCGGTGTTTCCCACTGGCATTACGAGCCATGTCGCATGCCAATAGTTTTCACCTCACCATACCGTGCGACCTTATCTTCTAAAAATGAAAATTCTTCAACGATATATCTATGAAACTAAAATTTAAATCTATTATTCATCTCTAATCTACACTAAACGTCCCTTTCGCTTTCTCCGGAACTACTATCTAGTCGCCAACTGAAAGAGGTAATACATGATCAAAGGACTATATCCACTCAATTTCTTTATATGGTTGATGGTTTTTGTTCCTTTTGATTTTGAAGACCTAACAGGGCTGGCTGGAACATCATCATGTATGTGGATGTCATTGCGTCTTTTTTTGAAATTTTCTTATAGTTACAAAATATCACCTTCTCCTTTTGATGCATTTATAGAATATATCGCCAAGAATTGTACTTAACGTTCTCAATAAAAATATAGTCATCAACTTAACTCACCATACACACACCATACGAAGGTCAAGTTGTCACAAGCCTTTCATGCGTGTATGTTGTTTTGTTAAGTGAAGTGGCCATGTCTCCCTTTTTATATATGTTGTTGGATAATATTTGTTTAAGATTAGCGGTGCTTAAATGGATAGGGTTGCGTTCTTCCCTTCCCGTTAAATGGTTTGATGTGTAGTCGGTGCGGTAAGAATCTTGTGTGTGTCTCCTTCTCTTCTTTTTTATTTGCTTATAAAATGATTACTTCAAATTGATATAAGCACATGAAATTGAAGGAACAAATGGGTTGACGATGAAGAGCTCATTCTAAGATGAAGTTCCTTTTTTAAAACAATTTCCATTTTAGCGTAGATGGATTTACGTTGTCTTCTTTGATATTGTTTGGTATTTTTCTATCTCGATTAACTTCATGTCTCTTTTTTACGTTAGAATGTTGATATCAAGAATTCTTACTTTATTTTGACACCAAATTTATCAAAAATAGGGGTTCATTGAATCCGAGTTTCTTGGATCTGTAGAGCTGATGGTTGGGGAGTTTATAAATCTTTATCCTTCATAACTGAAATTTCGATGTATGTTTGTAAGACTTATCTTTATGTTATTAGTGCTCTTTTCCTATAACTTTAAACTTTTCTACAAACTAGCTAATCACATGAACTGCATGAGCAATATCCAGTCTAGTGACAGTGAGATAAACCAAACTCTCTGTAATGTCCAAATTCCGTAATAAATTTTTTGTTTTTGAAATAATACAAATACATAAAACGGGGTTTCCAGTAAAACTATTTAAATTAAAACTTATTATTTAAACATTTAAAAGTCGTATTTATCAAATCGTTTACAAAACATTATCCAATGGAAACACTTAAATACCAAAACCTCAGATACGTTACAGTCGCGCCGTGCTCCAAGCTCAAGTTACCAAATAATTGAAAAATAGTTAGGGTGAAAGAGTAAGCACAAAGCTTAATGAGTTTCCCAAAATACCACACAATTCATCACATAAACACAATTATCACCCTCGGGTGCCAGGTACGACCGGTCATGCATCATTCTTGATCATGAAGCAACCCTCGGGTTTGAACATCCTCGAGTGCCCAGGTACGACCAGTCACACATTGTTCTTGATCATGCAGCATCTCTTAGAGTTATCAACTCATTCTTTGATCTTCGGGTGCCTAGGTACGACCGGTCATGCATCGTCCTTGATCATGCAACAATCCTCAGATCGATCAACTCATTCTTTAGTCGCTAGAATCTGACGACTAACACATACAAGCACAGAAGCCTAAGCATACAGCCTAACCCATCGGGCTTCTATCAATAACCACATTATAAAGCCACGTAAGGCACACCTAGTTAACACATATTACTACACACAATAATTAAGTTACCTACGCATGTAACTTCACCCATAGTACAGCCAGAAGACTCCCCTAATCCGCAAAGCCAAACAGCGTTCCACACGTGTGTCTTTAGATCCCGACAGCGTGAACCTCCTAATAAGGATAAACTGCACTTAGAACTTTCTAAACCCCAAACAGGATAAATCACTAAGATCGGTACCTCGATCTCTCAAGTTTGACCAAAATTCAAACTGATCAAAAAGTCAACGGTCAAAGGTCAAAGTCAACAAAAGTCAACAGGAACAGTTTGTGCCGCTAACTTCCCTAGTTAGCGTTGCTAACTATGAACAGTCTCAAAACTCCATGAAGCTCTTAATCCATTCAGCCAAAGTCTAAAACCCTCCAGGAACCTTCCAAACAGTCCCTAAGTCTATAAAAATCATAACTTTAACATCCAAATATAACCATGCTAGTTCAAGAACAAGTTCCAAGTCCAAAATGGCCCAAAACTCACCCAACAAAAAATAACCAAGAGAGCTTGGCTTACTCTCTAAACCAACTTAATGGTTCTAAATCAAGACTTAGAGGCATAAAGTTCTAAACTTTATCCTTCCCAACCATGGATAATCACCAAAAGGGACCATTACACTAATTTAACCCACAAAAACTCACTTAAATCATAAGAATACTCATAAAATGTATAAAGGTGGGAACTTTACTCACAATGGTCCAGAAACAAGAGCTTTAGCTGATTTTCTATTAAAAAAAGATTCCAAACAACACCAAGCATCCTCTAGTGTGACAACTGTCAAAATTGGTCAACAAAAGTCAACTGAAGTCAACCGAAGCATACATTAGGTCAAAACGTTAAAATGTGATTTTCATACCTTTACATTGTATTATCGGATATTATAATAGTACATACGCTAGTTGAAATCAATTATAGAGTAAACGCTATAAATACATATAATAAATTACAGCAACGTAGAAATTCGATAAACACACAAATAGTATTTTGGTATAAATAATATCCATAACACGATGTGTTCGTGCTCACGAATCCGTAGACATATAGAACAACGAAAACGGAGTTCGCATGTAAAAGTTACATTACATCAGGCGTTGGGAACAAAAACGTACACATGAATGGAGCATTAAAATGCATTACGTGGTGCCTTAAACATTAAATATGAAATAATGGAACACATATTATGAAACGTAATATGGTCTAGTATTTAATTTCATAACCCGATTATTTTTCCGGTAAAATGTCAAATACCGCGTATTCGGAAGAATACCGCGCTTAAACGCTTATATCTTCGCCTAACGAATTGGGAATCAATCTAAATAGATGTTTACTAATATTTTTATGATTAATATTGATTAACATATTTATTAGTAATTATATCTCCCAAAACTTATAAAAAAATAAGTAAAACGTTTTACCGCTTTTTATAAAAAGACCAAGGTTTATATAATACTTGTGTATTATTTATAAAAGGCTAGAACGCTCAACCCCCCCCCCCCCCCCCCCATGGCCAGTCATCCAAGCCACTCTAGGACTATCTCATATCACCTCCATGGGATACAAATCTTGTATATTAATATAAATTGTACATATGAGATCTAAAAAGTGGATTTGATGAATCTTGTGATTTCTCATGCAAAGATCACCTTCCTCACCGCTCTCCCTTATAAAAATCGGCCTCATGAGGCCCTTGGCACCCTTCACTTGATCTCCAACATACTTGCTTCCATACTCTCCAAAATCTCCAACAAGTTTCAAGTGTTTCCAAGCCTTACAAAGGGTTTTGAACAAAGATCTTGGTAAGTTCATATCATCTCAAACTTCCAACTCAATGCTGAGACAAATACTTGTGCTGATGATTCTCATTGGTACACCACAATGAGTATGAAGCACTAAAAACTTTTCTCTCAAACCAACCTAAAGTTCTTTCTGCAACACAAACTTCTACACACTTTGAGTAAAGCTACTCAGAGTCGAGAGTTAAAATTCTGTGCCGATGGTTAGATTGCGTACCGAAATCTATCACACGCACCAGCCATTCTCAACCACCTTTGTTTTTCTGTTGCAAGAAATAGACGATTAATCACTTTAAACCAAGTGGTGATGATATTTCGAAACTCTATGCCAGTGATCTCTGCTACAATACCAGTCGTAGATGTGAGGCATTAACAACCATTCTTACCTACAAAGCTTCTAATTCAAGAGTTGGATGACTTAGTGTAATAAACCATACACTGATGGCAATTCGAAAGTCTAGCCGATGGGTATGTCTAGTAACCAAGACATATTACACGCTCATACCACTCTTGACCCTAATTTTCTTCTAATGAAGATGTTCGTGACTCAATGTGATTTTACCTCGCATTGATGAAACATCGAAATCTAGCTCAGTGATCGCTGTTGTTTACCACAATAGCTGTGAGAGCCCAAAACTTCACCGGATTCAAAATTAGCACTAGGATGGTACACTCCGCAGAGTTTGGATACCATTGAACGTCTCGCCAAGAGCCAACTCAACTTGTTGACTTGTCAACTGCATTGAGATCTTTGATCAAGGATATGCTGGGGCCAAAATCAAAACGGCCACGAGTAGTTCTACGATACTCAAACAATCGCAGTGCGTTCCTCCGGGTTCACACAGATACTGCGAGAAGTCTCATTCTGAGCCAAGGCTGAGTCCTTGAACAACTGTGGTGAGAGTTTATGACTCCGTGACCCAAAGGATTTGCGGTCATAGTTCGTATCGAGAAGCGCCCGTACAAGTGAAGTGTAAGAGTTTCGACACGAATATTTTATCCCTGAAGAAGGCGAATCATAACTCCATGTGACAAGTTGCATTGAATTCCTCCTCAATCGGTTTGTTGCTACATTTACACTTGTACGTGATCAAGAAGAGAAGTAAAGAATCAGAATCCATGCTCCAGTCAATGTCAAATCAAAAGCTGGATGTCGTGACTTCAAGACCTATGCTGAAGCCTGTTCGCCCAAATGAACTTTCAAAGATAAATCTGAAGACAGCCCAATACCGAAGATAAAGTTGTCTCTGCAATGTGCTGAATGCTATTGACATCTTCTTCCGTTACTCGGTTAAGGGGGGATTGTTAGATTTCATATGCAGTGCACAACCGAAGCCAAGGTCAAGACAGAGTTCGAAGACAAATGAAAGCATTAAAAACCAAGGGGGAGATTGTTGGGCCATAATTATTGATTGGTTTAATCTTTGCATTTAATCGGACCAAATCCAAGAGTTTCTGGGCCAACAATTGAAGTTGATTTGGGTCTGATGGACGATTTCGGTCTGGGACCGAAATCCCCTTCGATCTCGGTCGTGATGACCGAAAACGACCAGGTTTTCGGTGGGCTTATCTGTCCGTGGGCTTACGTTAGGCATGAGTATATATAGTCTATTGTATCCTTCATTAGACTAGTTGGTTGTTTTGTGAACTTGTGGTAAGCTAGAGGATTATTCTTGTTCAAGCAACCATAGGATCTTGTGTACCCGACTTTCTTAATCGAAGTGTGCATTGAAAATTGAATCTCGCGTGTTCTTATCGTTTGATTGATACCAAATATTAGATCTAGTGATTGTATTTGGGGACCTACAAATTATCATGAGTACATTTTGATGATTACAAATACAAGGAGTTTTCTGTACATTTACAAGTAAAGTTTTATGTTATAATTATCATGGGTATATTTTGGATAGGTACAAATACAAAGTAAATTATTTCAGTAAGAACTAGGATAAGACATCACATTGGGTAGTTGTTTGAGACATTGCTTCACAGTACTAAAAAAGTAGACATTAAGTCCTGGATTATAACCTTAATCATTCATGAGCGATATAGTTGTATATAGATCTATATGGGACTGACAATCCCCACCTATGGTTGTTAACTACAACTACGACCGACGGGTCAAGGGTGACAAATGTCTTAACACTGCGACGCCTGAAGAATGTCGTGCCAGGCCATCAGGTCATAGCGAGGTTATAATAACTCACATGAACAACAACGAATATCCTGGGTTTGGGGGAAAATATCTTCAAAGGGTTTTATGTAAATATGAAAATACATGTTGCTTATTACAAAATATAAGTAAGGTTTTACTTATGAGTTTTATGGGATTAAAACTACAACTCAGTAAGATACAATTATAAGTACGGTTTTACTTATACGTATGAGTTTTAAAGTAGTACATTTTATCAAGATACATATAAGTATGGTTTTTACTTACACAAGGGTTTAAAACTACAACATCGTTAAAGAAAATACCGTTTTTCTTGGTACATACACTACGAGTTTCCTCAAAGAAATAATTGAGTTTCTCATTACAAAAATCTTATGAACTCACCAACGAAATGTTGAAAGTTGCAAAATTACTTGTATTCTCAGGTAACAATTAGTCATGTACGACTAATCTTTTAGGATGGGACGCGAAGACGTCTCTTTTGAATATTTTGATATCATACTGTAATTGGTTTGAAACAATATCGTTTGAACAATGTAACTCACCAATTATAATGTATGATGGTTGTTATTTACTTTTGTTTCAATGTATGCAATGGTTGTGATACTATGATTCGTTCCAGCCTCCGACGAGTCCGCCATCGTGGTTTGGGGGTGTGACATCTAGCATCATCATCTCTTCAAGAATCCTTCCAAGAATGCCAAAATCACCAAAAACACTCCAAATGAGCTAAAGAGGGCAAAAGGACGAGTTTGGGGACTGAAATGATGAATATGACGACTGTCCTAGGGTTCCCAACCCTTATAAGTGGCCCAAACAAGACAGTTAGCATCGCAGAGTATAAAGTTAGCATTGCTAACTGAGGTCGTGCCAACCCACTACCCACGCCACCTTTGTGATACCAACAAAAACCATAATGATGCTATTTTGAGAAGTTAGCGTTGGTAACATAAAAGTTAACTTCGAGATTTGGATTCCTTTTTCGCGTTGAACTTGAACCTTTAAGGATTCCGGTCTTACACTCCCCATAATGGTACAATAAAGGCTCAAATCTGATAAGGGAACACTATCAGTTGGAGAATACTTGTCATTACTCTCTAGAGGCATATCAAACGTCTGATTATCCTTCGCAGTCGTCGATGCGGTCAAAATTACAAGGGTCGAATCGTGGAGTTCATGGTTGACACTTTGTGTCTAGTTACAACCGATCTATATAGTCACTCTATAGATGATGAATATCCGCACACTTATCCTCAAACAGAATTCAAAACATGAAAACCAAAACCAACGAATCTATGCCGAAGCGATAGATCTCCATCAATCAAACTAAACCAATCTGATCTCGAGATCAACCTTAGAAAATCAGAATCCAATACCCAAACGAAAATGATAAATAATATAACAATTGTAACCCTAAAGAAAACGTGCATCGATATAAATCAAAAGTCAACTTGCATTCTAAAATAAACCCGAATCAGAGCCGAATGCTTCTGATTTCAGGAACTAATCCAACCTCTATGATCGATGGTGTTCTACAATCAGAACCCTCAATAGCTGAATAGTAAATACGAAACAAAAATAGAAATAAATAGAAACTAAACCAACTAATGAATATAAACTGCTATGCTACGAAATCTGAACCAAAGAAGCCTGAGTTCCACTTAAAGGTTCAATCTTTCCTCCCCAAGTCTGAAAAATCGCTATACACGCCGCGCGTATAGGTGGAGTATGCGTTGCGGGTCAACCTTAACCCTGTTTTTTCGCATGTTGAATTTTGAAACTCTTCCGTGTTAGATTTCATCCATATGTCCACGTCGCGGTCTGCCTTTCTTTGCATTACGCGTATCACTTCAACTTGATCTTCAAATTTGTCATTGACTTCATCAGTTTTACACAACACCCTCTGCATTTGCACTAAAACACAAACAAGTCCCTTGGCACTAAAAGTGAGTAATATTAGTGTTCTTAGAAAGATAAAATAACTATAACAGGGCTCAATAACACCTAAAATGGCTAACATTGCTAGGTGTTATCAAACACCCCACACTTCAGTCTTGCTGTCCCCATGCAAGTAAAGTTTTTAAGATTTTCTAACAAAGACCTAAACATTTTTTAATGTCTTTAGTTTCAAAGTTTTCTCATTTCGGAAAGTTAGATAAAATCGATTTTTAGAAAAATGACTAAAATACCCTTCGGTAATCACAACTTTCTAAAGAAACCTTGATTAAAAATTTTCTATTCACAATTATGTGAACTTACTCATTCAGATTCTAAAAGCCGTTAAAGAACTTTCCATGACTTTCAATGTTGTTCGTGTAACGAGCTTTTAAAAACACTATCACAGAACAGTTGATCTTAGGTAGTGAGGTGCATAACTGCCATACAGGCCATCCTTTTCGATTCTACCGGCTCAAACAACAAAGGTCACCGATTGATATTCCTTCCTGAATCCTGATCCTAAGATAGTCTAAGTCCAAGATTTTCTAACTTCTTAAGGAATTCAACTTATTTTAACTAAACTAGCATACTAACTACTAAATAGTATTACTCGAAAAATACCACAATGCTACAGAAATTTAAAACTGGCCATTTCAAAGTTAGAACTTCTTAAAAATTTGAACAATTGCTAAATTTAAAAAATATGACTTTTTTTCGCAAATTTTTTTTAACTCTCTTTGTCAACCGTCCCACCCCATGCTTTAAACCGTACAATGTCCCAGTTGTACAAAAGAAAACTCAAAACAAGGGACAAAAAGAGTTACCCCTTAGGACGATGAATGCTTGCATATTTGGAAGAATTGTAATAGGTTTTCTCGTTCGTACCATCTTGATGAAGTTTCGAGAGTCGGGGAGCAACAATAAACATGCCGGCATAATGCAAGGGCAGGGGTACGCTGACCCCACACTTGCGTTATGCAACTCCCTCAGTTGGTTTGGTTTCTGAGTCACATTCACAGTCGGATCATGCACACTCAAACAAACAAAATTAAACGAAAAGAGAAAAACTTGCAATATACAAAGAGTTTGAAATTTTATACATATTGTATGCTCGGATTGTATTGTGCCGCGTTGCCAATGATCAATGGCCGGGGTACGCATGGTGTTACTCCTGGTGTTTGTCGAATGTTGCTGAATCCCAGGCGCGTATTAGAGTGGTCCGCGTCGTGTAAAGCCTCTGATCAGTTCCTCAAATTGCATTCGATCAACTCACACTACACAATGACAAACAATCACATAGCAGTGTTTTATTAATAAAAGTCCTAAAAACTAAGCAACCATACCAACTATTTAACCTATCACCAAAAAATTAACTAATTCCTAATTTCTAAAGGCCATCGCTATTAACTTCCTGCTGTTGATGAATCCGATCCACCTTTTCCTGTCACATAATCAGGCTCTTCTTCTGGTTCGTACTCCTCCTGGGGTGGTTGTGGCCTAGGTGGGGTGCGAAGAACATCCTTCAAAAACTTCCGGACACAGTCACAACCCATAAAACTTGTTGGCGCACATTCTCCGTGTTCCTGCTGACTTCTTGAATATGACCGACTAAACCTCAGAAATCTTCTTGCTGCTCGAGGACTTGGCGTTTCATCACTCGTGCTTCGCCAACCAAATGTTGCAGATCTGTATCGGTCAGAAGTGTGCATACCGATGGGCCATCATTTCGTTTCCTTCGATGTCCCGATGACGGGCCATCTTCTTTACAATACACAGACACTGGGAAGGAGTCAGTGTAGATCTTGTCATCGTCAATATAGATCACTTTTTAAGAAGTTGTTATGTTGGGGTTTAAAACAACTGGCTGGAATTCAGTAAGTCGATTCAGATTATTGGCAGTCAAGATACCATAGGTGTTTGCCAATCAGGTGACAAAATGGCCTCTTCCTAGCGCTTGGATCTCAGTCGGATGCTCCACCATTTGTATAAAATACTCCGTAATCATGTACGGAACATTGCATATCTCAATCTTTGAGATCATCGTCCACATCACAAAGAGATCGTTGAAGGTAAGTTGCTCGACATCAGCTCGTGGGTAAAACATCGTAGCAATAAGTCGGTGCAACATCCTATGAGATAGTGTTGGAGGTGTATCGGGTGGGCGCAATTGACTTCCAAAACTTTGCAGGGGGAAAAGTTGAAGTGGGTTCCCTCGCACTGGTTCCGATGAGCAAATCAAATCATTGCTCCTCGGTTTCTTCTTGAGTATAAAGTCTGAGCCTTGCCC
This sequence comes from Cichorium intybus, assembly GCA_023525715.1. NCBI lineage: Eukaryota > Viridiplantae > Streptophyta > Magnoliopsida > Asterales > Asteraceae > Cichorium > Cichorium intybus. Next base: position 54,628,324 of record CM042013.1, on the reverse strand, counting down.
CAAACTCCACTACGCTGCAATACATTCGTTCCCCTCCCAACCGGAATGAGATCACCGACGTGTCTCGCATATTAATAGAATCCCCATCCAAATCAAAAGTAGCGAGGAACTCCAACAGTGGTTCGTGGTACACGGGTTCACTCGTCTTGAACACCCGAGACCACTCGTGGCATGTAAATTCAACTCGATTATTCTGCAGCCCTTCCTACACCAGCATGGTTCAATCGCCTATCCAATTCCAGCTTATCTAGAGGCTTCCCAGTCAACAACTTGTGCAGGCATGATCTTCCTTCGCATACAAGCAAGTAGCCTTTCCACGAATTTTTGTCGTGTGACACTAGAAACATAAGATGGGTCTGAAAGCCACTCATGAGGTCTATCGGTGCTATTCTGAGTAGACATTTCATGCAAAATTTGGAAGTTAGTTATGTACAGCAGGGTAACGCATTGCGGAACTATCATTCCCCATGTTGCGGGGTATGAATATTCAAAACCCACGGCGCGTGACTGAAAAGACCATGGCGCGTCGAAAGAAAACATATCCTAAATCTTCTAATTTCAACTAATCCGACCAAGTTTTTGCAATTTTATTCAACGAAATCGAGATCTAGAACTGTGCATTATGTCCATGTGTGCCACGTTACGCCTGAAATTACTAATTTAGCTAAACAGAAACCCTAAGTGCCGATTTGGTAAACTGTAAATCAGAGGGTTTTGAGAGTGCTTACTAGAATTGATGTGTAGTTCTGAAATCGATCAATATGGGATGCAAAATTTTACTTACAGCGGTATTCATTTGATTCGGAGGGTGCAATTTTTATAGGTTGAGATGGTTTTCAGATAGATACCTCAGCGTTGTGATATTCAGTTCTGAATTTGAACTCGCGATAGACGCGGCACGTACCATGAGATTTACCGGCGCATGGTCCGTTTGATGTTTATCTGATCATTAAAGAATTGAAAGGACACGACACGAACAACATATGACCGTGCCACGCTTTCCAGATTTTGCGACTTATTCATATCTCACGTATACTCCACCCGCACTTATTTCTAGCTATCTGTTGTTTGTTTAATCCTAACTAGTCTAAAATTTCCATGCATAAATACAAATGAAAAAGAGTTATAAAAGAATTACAACAACCGGGTTGCCTCCCGACAAACGCTAAGTTTAACGTCTTCAGCCAGGCGCTTTACCTCCATTCTTCATGGTTCGTAGACCGGTTGATCGCATCAAAATTCCACCGATCCCACTGTAGGCTTGGCTTCTGAATGATCCGGATATGATATATGGCTTCGGTCGATGTCCATATACTGAACGATGGTCCTCCCGTGTTATCTCTTATTTTTATTGCACCATGCTCTGCGATGTTCACTATTTCGTATGGTTCGTTCCATTTGCTTTTCAACTTTCCTGGGAACATTTTCAGTCAAGAATTGAATAGCCACACCTTTTGTCCTACTTCAAAGGATTTCAATATCAGCTTCGCATCGTAATACTCCTTCATTTTGGACTTATAAGTGGAAGCATTTTCATATGCTTCATCTCACAGTTTTTCCAAATTCAGACAGTTGCTGCTTCCATTCCCTACGAGTTGTTTCGTAGTCAGTGTTCACTTGTTTTAGAGCCCACATGGCTCGGTTGGCCAGTTCCACTGGCAGATGACATCTCTTTCCATAGACTAAACGATACAATGCAGTACAAGTTGACGTTTTAAAGGATGTTCGGTATGCCCACAACGCATCTTCCAATCGATGTGACCAGTCCTTCTTGTCGGTTTTCACCGTCTTTTGTAGAATTTCCTTGATTTGACAATTAGAGACTTCGACTTTACCTCTTGTTTGCGGATGGTACGGCATAGCGATGCGATGATTGACTCCATAATGTTTAAGCTGTAAGACCCGTATCCTGATTATAACATATACTTAAAATAAGAGTGTTAGGAATTATATGGTCATTGGTAATTATAAAGCTAAGAAAAACTTTAGTTACAATTTCATATGAAAATCAGCATTTTGTGTCGTTTTTAGAAAAATCATAATTAATTCTAGAAAAATCGTTTGGACCTCAAACCAGTGCACAAAGTTTACAAATTGAGTCTAGTACAATTACTAAAAATAATAGTAAGCTTGAAAATGACATTATCTATGGTAAAAAAATGCAATCTTTACTGATTAGTTCGGAATTGACAGATTAGATAGTCTGTTTTCAAAAAATCATAATAAATCATAGAAAAATCGTATAAATACATACCATACATCCTTGGAAAGGTATTGAGATGAATTTACTGAATATCAAATAAAAACGTGAATTTAATGGGCTTAAGATCGGCTAAACCAGTCTTGAACAGACTGATTCTAGAAGGCCTTTAATTTCAACAAAATTATATTATTAAAATCTTTTGTCAAAAGTGTCATGCCATTTTTTATTCAAGAATTCAAGTATAAATACCCCCCAAACATCTCATAAACCACACCAACAAATCTCAATCCAATATATAGAGGTTTCTAAGCACTAGAGTGTAAGAAGTGAGTGAAAGGAAACTCAAAAGCCTAGCGAAGAAGTTATAGGTTCCGACGACTGGTCATAAGGTAACTACAAACTTTTCTATAGCTTAATTAGGTATTGTAAAATAGTTTTTGTGTTAAGAAGTAGAATATTTAATAAGTATAACATATGTTATATTATACTCATTTCTAACAATAGTAAACAAAAAACCTTAAAATGTCGTTATTATAACAATTCGTAATTCTGAAAATAATACCGATTGATTTACTTACGAGGACGGTGACTAGGCCGATTACTTGGGATCTGGTTGTTGGATTTTCCGAAAGGCTAAAATGCTGAAAGGATCCTGCCACCCCATCTAATCTTCTACCTGGCTGTTCTTTACTTGATAAATCATGGAGTATCATATTGGAATTACTGAAGGGTTTAATGATGCGACTACAATATAGTTAAAGATTAAGAAATGATAGATTTCTTATTATGTTAACAGTTAAAGTTGAAGGAAATACAAAGCCGAGAAAGATAAACGATATAGTCAACTATAATCAGGTGAGTCTTCTCACTATACTATAGGTGATATTGCATGCGTAGGAAGGAAGATATGTTAGACTAAGGTGATCGTACCTGTTATGATAATTGTATGAATTATTGCTATGAAAATGATTGTTTGTGGACGGAACGGGATAGCCCACGAGCCAATAGGCAGAACGGGAATAGCCTGCGAGTCATTAGACGGAACGGGAAAAGCCTGCGAGCCAATAGGCGGAACGGGAATAGCCTGCGAGTCATTAGACGGAACGGGAAAAGCCTGCGAGCGATAAGACAGAACGGGAACTGCCCGTGAGTCTTCAGGCGGAACAGGGATAGCCCGTGAGTCTCACAGACATATGAATGGTTATTGTGTGTTGTATGTTATGTGATGGATCGTATGGTATTTTGAGGAACTCACTAAGCTCCGTGCTTACCCTTTCCCTATATAAACTACTGTTTCAGGTACATCAGGTACAATGGATGGCAAGGCGTGGCGTGTATACACTGTGCTGCTTCATTGGAGGACTGTTTTTTGAATTAATATTCCGTTATATTGTGATTTCGTTAACTTCTGTTAATCCTGGGGTGTTTTCATTAAACTTATAAGTTATGGAATTTTGTCAAAATTAATTAAGTGGCTTTTCTTATATTGAAGAGTCCGTTTAATTTTTTTTTTAATTTTACCCTAAAATTTTGGGATGTTACAAGTTGGTATCAGAGCACAGCTTGAGAGAATCAGGCTCACTTAGTGAGTTCTGGACTCAAGTTGAGGCTTAAGAGTTTTCTTAAAACATTTTTACGAAAGAAAGATGTTTTATGAAGGGTGGACTGAAGACACAGTGTGTACCGCCAGCCGACGCCAGTATGAGAAATGGGTTAAGTATTTAATATTGTGGATGTTAAAAAAAAACATATGGTATATGTTTGCTGAAATGCCTGGTAGAGATCACACATTGTTGTATTATTATCTGCTATTTGCTAATAGAACTGTATGCTAGTGCCGATAGGTTGCTTAGAGATTTCCACTAAGTTGTATAAAATATGGACTGAATAGTCATAGAATGTGTGAGTTGACCTTATTGCATGTTCCTTGTTTGGTTGTTGCTTTAGGGAAGATTCTCTTATTTGAAAGACTGTTTAGTTCGATATTGTATACAACTAAGTTCGCAAAACAACTTGTCATCACTGGAGGAAGTTCCGTCTTAGTTAGAATAGCAGGGTGGGGGTGGGTTTCCAAGTATTCCTAGAAGGGTTGACATATGCCTTGTAAGGGCATATGTGTTAAAATTATCGGTGAGAAGCGAATTGGATATTTCGAGACGGGTCTTGGAACGGACATGGATAGGTGTGGAAGGTAGTAGTAGAGCTCCTACTATCGAAAGCACAGGATCCGCGTTTGAGTCGGGAGTTCGTCACGAAGGATCCAAGGAGCTGAGTATGTGAGTGTCTAGCATAGTTGACTTAAATGCTAGTGTAATGTGGTAAACCTTTATCCATTCGATTGGTGAATATTGATTGTGAGGTTCAGTATGAACAATTAAGATGTGATCATACCAGTTTGGTTGGACCGATCATGCTTAAGTTGATTACTGAACTTAAAGACTGTTAAAAGGAAGAATGTCAAAATGCTATTGTGCTAGCTATTTTTCATGCAACTAATGGGCGCACAAGTCAGACAGGGACTAAAGGATGCAAGTGTGATTTTTCCAACTCACGGTCAAAGAGGTGCAAGCGGCGCCTGAGATGATAGCGGTATTTTTGAGTCGACTCTGTACATGCCTAGTGCTGTGTAATAGGGGCTACCTACCCTTGTATTGATCTTGCTTGAGTGATTGATCAAGTCGTGTGGGTTGAGAGTCTGGATCACTCGCTCGTGATTGAGGAAACTGACGATAGAGGTGTTGACTAGGGTCGCAAGCGGATGAGTAACATATGGTGGTTGATGTAAACGTCTCTACATTATCGAAACATGTTTATTGAGATGGTGTTTGCCCCTGATGCAAGTTGTTGGCTGAGCAGAGTGGGCTTGGTTTTCGTTCGAGAGTAAGGGCTCGTAAAAAAAATTATAAATCGAAGAAACAGACTTGGACTTTAGTCCAAGTGGGGGAGCAATACAAAATTAAGGGAACAACATGAATATTGTATAGAATCGATGAAATCATTAAAATTATAGTAACACGTCGATATATTTAATTCATTACTATAACTTTATATTAATACATTAAGAAAAGTTTACAGAACTACTAACCTAAACTGGAGAATCAGAAAGATGTGAGAAAAGATCTTCTACACTCCACTCTTTGTCATCATTACGTTGACTTGTACCTTCTTGAGGATTTGGAAGGGGTATGCTTCCGGTTATTGGAGGAGGAGCTCCAATGTATGGGGTCTCAATAGGGTTGGAACCCGTAACCCCATGATTATAGACTAAAAATCGACTCGTTTGAGGAGTGTGTAAGTAGGGAAGTGATGAGGAAGGGTTCCAATTCGGAACCAGTTGGGGATAGCTATAAGAAGGAGGAAACCAGGCTAGGTCACTTACAAAGCCTCCAAAATTATCCTCACTCCTAGGCTCGAGTAAACCAGGATTAATACTACTCATACCAGAGTTAGATGGCAGAGATTGCTGCTGTGTATGAGTTCTTGATGAAGTTTCCCCCTTTTCCAGAAATTTTCTTTTCCTAAATACAACCTTATGAGCAGCTTGTATTAGCTTCTTTGTGCCGTCTGTTAGACCCGATTGTGACCCTTCAATTATCGCTTCTTTTTCCTTTTTTAGGTTGGGTATTAAATCTCCCGATAATTCTGTTGCCTCAATAAATTCATTACCAAATTCCTGTGGCACAAATAACTTTAGTAATTTCAACCTTATGATATAAAGGAATTAAAAAAATGTAGTTCTTTACCTCAGCACGATCAATAAGGGTTTGCAAACTCGTAAGTTGTCGTTGGGGCCAATGATTGATACCTAATTCTCTACAGCGTTTTTTTAATTGTGTCGTTCCAATGTTGAGTTCCTTCGCAGCTTTCTCAATTGGTTCGTTAAAGTGTTCAGCTATTATTTCCCTACTTAATAGATGTCTGAAACCTCTTCCACTGCCACCTGCTATGTTTTCTGAACTAGAAGATTCAAATCCAATTGTATTGTTATCATTCTGGATCATTTGAACATGATCCTGATTTTCTGACCCAAAGATGGACATTGATTCATCAAAATTAGTGGCCTCTATCGGTAACAATTGTTGGTTTTCAACTAAAATATCAGGATTCTGAAATCCTTCTAGATTCCTTTGAATCACCTGAAGGTGATTTTGGTATTGAAAACCAACCCCAAACTCGGGATTCATATCAATATTGATGTTATCAATCGTCTGTAATTGATTGTCATTTTGAATGTCAGCCATGAATCCTTGATTCATGGGGATGATCTCACTGCTCATTGAGGGTACGTCGATGAATGGATTGTACTCAGTTAGACCATCCACAAATGGGTCTACAAATAACACATGTCAAATGATAAAACAAAATAGAATACTTATAAATGGATCATTCAAAAGAATTTAACCTGGTAGAAGGCATGGAGTCTGATCAAGTGCAAAGTCAGATGCATGCACCGGATCATCTGAGTTAATGTTCAACTCAGGAAAAATTTCCGGCTCACCGTGGAGTTGCTCTATTGGTAGTATATCTGGAAGACTGTACCATAATTCAAAATCAAATAAAACATTAGAAAGGTAATCGAAGTATGGATAATAGATGTCTAGAATGTTAGAGTCACCGAACTCTATTAAGAATGCTTGGTTTGAAGTACCCTCTCCTTGCTGAAAACCAGGTCCAGGGTTCGACAGATCGCCCATTGAAGATCTGTTTTCCATGACTCGGCTTTAAATATGAGTTCGTTTACGAACAAACTAGTGGTAAGAGAGGATGAGACTGAAAATGAATGTGGAAATGAATGATACTACATACCTGTATATATAGTATCTTGCAGCTGGAACCGAAAGGACACACGGAACTGAAAGGACACCTCACGTTTTAATTACCGAAATTCAAACTAACTACAGTAGATGCGACTTTTCACTACCCTAAGTGACATTTTTTCAAAATTCGCTGCTTGAATCCGGTGAGAACGAGATAATGAAGAGACTCTTGAAATAAAACAAAATTTTATGTTTCCTAATAATGGAAATAGTTTAAAGAGTGTTCAGTACTCCAAAAAAAAAATATGGAGTGAATGAGAATAATAGGACCTTAAGCATTATTACAGAGATATGTGAATGTTGAAAGGAAAGATAATGAAACCTTGTAAAGGTTCGACAATAAGACGAGGAGGATTTTTGAAGACTCGATGGGAAAAACATAAAGGCGTTCGAGAATACGGATTTCGGGACGAAATCCAAATAAGTGGGGGAGACTTGTAAGACCCGTATCCTGATTATAACATATACTTAAAATAAGAGTGTTAGGAATTATATGGTCATTGGTAATTATAAAGCTAAGAAAAACTTTAGTTACAATTTCATATGAAAATCAGCATTTTGTGTCGTTTTTAGAAAAATCATAATTAATTCTAGAAAAATCGTTTGGACCTCAAACCAGTGCACAAAGTTTACAAATTGAGTCTAGTACAATTACTAAAAATAATAGTAAGCTTGAAAATGACATTATCTATGGTAAAAAAATGCAATCTTTACTGATTAGTTCGGAATTGACAGATTAGATAGTCTGTTTTCAAAAAATCATAATAAATCATAGAAAAATCGTATAAATACATACCATACATCCTTGGAAAGGTATTGAGATGAATTTACTGAATATCAAATAAAAACGTGAATTTAATGGGCTTAAGATCGGCTAAACCAGTCTTGAACAGACTGATTCTAGAAGGCCTTTAATTTCAACAAAATTATATTATTAAAATCTTTTGTCAAAAGTGTCATGCCATTTTTTATTCAAGAATTCAAGTATAAATACCCCCCAAACATCTCATAAACCACACCAACAAATCTCAATCCAATATATAGAGGTTTCTAAGCACTAGAGTGTAAGAAGTGAGTGAAAGGAAACTCAAAAGCCTAGCGAAGAAGTTATAGGTTCCGACGACTGGTCATAAGGTAACTACAAACTTTTCTATAGCTTAATTAGGTATTGTAAAATAGTTTTTGTGTTAAGAAGTAGAATATTTAATAAGTATAACATATGTTATATTATACTCATTTCTAACAATAGTAAACAAAAAACCTTAAAATGTCGTTATTATAACAATTCGTAATTCTGAAAATAATACCGATTGATTTACTTACGAGGACGGTGACTAGGCCGATTACTTGGGATCTGGTTGTTGGATTTTCCGAAAGGCTAAAATGCTGAAAGGATCCTGCCACCCCATCTAATCTTCTACCTGGCTGTTCTTTACTTGATAAATCATGGAGTATCATATTGGAATTACTGAAGGGTTTAATGATGCGACTACAATATAGTTAAAGATTAAGAAATGATAGATTTCTTATTATGTTAACAGTTAAAGTTGAAGGAAATACAAAGCCGAGAAAGATAAACGATATAGTCAACTATAATCAGGTGAGTCTTCTCACTATACTATAGGTGATATTGCATGCGTAGGAAGGAAGATATGTTAGACTAAGGTGATCGTACCTGTTATGATAATTGTATGAATTATTGCTATGAAAATGATTGTTTGTGGACGGAACGGGATAGCCCACGAGCCAATAGGCAGAACGGGAATAGCCTGCGAGTCATTAGACGGAACGGGAAAAGCCTGCGAGCCAATAGGCGGAACGGGAATAGCCTGCGAGTCATTAGACGGAACGGGAAAAGCCTGCGAGCGATAAGACAGAACGGGAACTGCCCGTGAGTCTTCAGGCGGAACAGGGATAGCCCGTGAGTCTCACAGACATATGAATGGTTATTGTGTGTTGTATGTTATGTGATGGATCGTATGGTATTTTGAGGAACTCACTAAGCTCCGTGCTTACCCTTTCCCTATATAAACTACTGTTTCAGGTACATCAGGTACAATGGATGGCAAGGCGTGGCGTGTATACACTGTGCTGCTTCATTGGAGGACTGTTTTTTGAATTAATATTCCGTTATATTGTGATTTCGTTAACTTCTGTTAATCCTGGGGTGTTTTCATTAAACTTATAAGTTATGGAATTTTGTCAAAATTAATTAAGTGGCTTTTCTTATATTGAAGAGTCCGTTTAATTTTTTTTTTAATTTTACCCTAAAATTTTGGGATGTTACATAAGCAGTCGGCCAAATTTAAAATTCTTGAAATGTGACCCACCGTCACTGATAATCACCCTTGGAACACCATGCCTTCTGAATATATTTTCCTTCACGAACTTGCACACCAAATGGTGGTCATTAGTTCTGGTGGCTTCAGCTTCAATCCACTTAGAAATGTAGTCGACTGCCACCAAAATGTAAACATACCGGTGTGACATGGGAAAGGGTCCCATGAAATCGATTCCTCATACATCGAAGATGTCGACTACCATTATGGGATTAAGCTGTGACAATTAAAACTTTCTTGAGTTATATGAACTTAGTTTTCGCTAAATCTAATATTTTACATGTGCATAAACGTATCATAATAGCTTTATTTTATTAAGAAAGTAACTCTAGTCAAATAATAGTAGCATATGAACTCAAGTAGAAATTATATCGCATAAAGGACCTAAAGAGAAATTGTTATTTAGCAATCTTTAAAAATTAATATCTCTAAATCTAAAGGGAATTAGGAAAGGGCCATCAAGGTGACTTTGGTAGTATTTGAGATAACAAAAATATAGGAAAATAATCGGGCCATTTGGAGTTGTAACGAAGGAGATATGAAGGTTTTAAAATGGCCCAAAAGTGACAAAAATGACCAAGGAGTCATTTTCAAGGGTTAATAACGAAAACATCCATCAAGATACAGACAAAGGTCAGTAGATGAAAGTTGTAGAGCTCATTCTCAGCTTTCTAGAGGTGTAAAGTATGTAACATTTGGACATCATATGAAGGAGTTATGCCCTAGTAAAGTCAAGGAAGAATAAAGAGAAAAGCTGGAAATTTCTCTAGACTAAGAGGACTCGTCTTAGTCTTATAAAATCGAGTAAAACTTAGACTAAGAAGACTCGTCTTAGTCTTGTAAAATCAAGTAAAACTTAGACTAAGAAGACTCGTCTTAGTCTTAAGTCTGGAATAAGGGCATTTTTGTCATTTCCATTTAAAAACTGGTATTATACATCTGTGGGCTGCCTCTTCCCTTTTTGGTCACGCATATGAAATCAAAAATCAGAAAGAGAGGGAGACGGGAGCTGGAGAAGGAAGAACTCGACACACACTAGTGTGTGTAGAAATCGAAATCGTGAGAGAGAGTAGCGCCTGGCCTGCGATTCAAAGCAAGAGGGAGACACGAGGAAGCTGCTGCTGCAGTAACAGTCGACGAGGAAGAAGAAGCCGGCGTCGCCGGCTGTTTTCCAGAGAAATCCGGCGGCGGTGGCCGGTGGTAGCAAGGGGGAGGGCTAGGAAGCTTCTCATTTGTTCAAATCCACACTAATACCTCACCAATTTCAGAAATTTCTTAAGATTGGACAGAAATTGAAGAAGGTATACGTAATCCTTATAAACCCTAGCTCTTAAACCCGAAATTTATACATGCATGTCGAAATCTAACATGGATTTTGGGTTCTTTTACTGTTATGAGTTCAAAAACACATATCATACCTAAGTTTTGAACATTTGAGCTAGAATTATGAATGCATGTTAGTAAAGTGTTGAGATTGAGCACAAACCCTTGTTTCTTTCACTGTTATAGGTCAAAAGTTACATGTGTAATGAAGATTTTTGGATATTGAGTTTGAAAACCTTGGTGTATGTTTGAGAAAAGTTGAAATAGATGAAGAACCATTGATTTTACGATTTTGATGGTTAGGTTTATGGTAGAGATAATATGTTTTGAGCTGGATTTTTGTTAACACTTGATATAATAAAACTTGGTGCAAGTTAGTATTAAACATTGGAATTTGGACAATGGAATGGAATCGACACGATAGAATTGTGATTCCTTGGATAAAAAAATGTGTGAAGAACACACCATGTTAAAAGCTAAAAAGCTAGTGTACTGATACGTTGTAGTCTTTGATTTAGAAATGTTGAAATAGTATACTTATAAAGAGCGCTTAAATTGTCGAAAGACTTAAATTGAAATGTTTTAGAATAACATAAATCTTAAACTCTTTTTGATAAGGGTTATAGGAACGAGACTCATTTATCATATGAAGTATGTTAACATTTGAATATATTACTAATTTCCTACATTATCGATATAGACGTTAAGGAGTGCTCGGAGGCAAATAAGGCAAGAGCTAGTGGAGTGGCGTAGCTAGATGAACCTAGCTACCAAGGTGAGTACATGAGGATTTTTACCATCACGGGATACATGGCTTTAATAAGAAAAATGTTTATGGTTTTTAAAATTTTATTTATGCAATTATATGAGAATTTTCTAAGATGCGTTATATGCCTTGATATGTTTTTCTTTAAAAGACCGTGATAAATATAATAAGAATTTATGAAAAGCTTGTGAAGAGTCAAACTAGTAATATTTATATCCTTTGTATTATCACACATGCATCTCATGACATTGTACTATTATTTTGTACAAAAGAAAAGCGGTGCACGGAGTGTGAATGCATATGAGCCAAGTAAGGTCCGGACACGTCCCCATAACGGGACATTAAGACTCTACTGGGATGGTACCTCCTGTCGCGAAGTAGAAGTCTTCTAGGCATCATTATGGGATGATATATTCTCCTGTTTTGACGAGCTTTGGTCTTTATAGACCTCTAGGCGCGGTATATAACCGCGAGCTTACGTCACAAATGTGACCGGGTTATTGACACAAGGCGCAGGTAGGAAAATTTGCGAGTTTTGTATTAATGTGAGAATCATGCATTGCATGTGCATCTATTTTGTATGATTCATATTGATCTGGATATATTGTTTAAGTTTCAAAATTTTATATGAGTCTAAAACCCATGTAGCTCACGAGACGTTTCGTCTTACGTATTTTTGTTTTAATGCCATGTATTTCAGGTTCAAGCTCGAAAGTCTAGGATGCCAAGATTGCTATGCTAATATGCTTTTGGGAGATTAGATGGAGTGGAACATTATATAATCTCCAACTTTTGTTTATGGTTAATCCTCTCCTTGCTTGCTATGGTTTAATTGATATGAAATTGTAACGCCCGTGGTTGTGAACTTGCAAACTTAATGTTTTTGTTGAACCATATTTTGGTATTCATGTCTTATAGATATGAACGTATTGAAACCATAGCAATATGAAAACTTTCTAAAAACTATGTTAATGATCACGCCAATGCGCTTTTAACGTTATTAAGTTTTCTTTTTTAAAAAAAAAATGGACAAATTTTGGGGTGTTACATAAAGGGTATTTGATCTCTCTTTGAAATGCTCCCAAGCTGTTGACAGTGGATACATGCCATTTCCATTGCATGTGTATCTTTAAATATTGTTGGCCAAAACAACCCTTGACTCCAACACCTTGTATCCGATATTCTTTGCACTGAAATGTCCTCCACATGCAGAAGAGTGGTAATGGGCAAGTACTTCTTGTATCTCGTTATCAGGCATACATCGACAAATCATTTGGTCAGGTCCCACCTTGAAGAGACGAGGTTCGTCCCATATAAATCGTTATTCGTATGTTCGAAATTGCTTCTGCCTCTGATTTGACCAATGCGTCGACATCTTCCATGTGCCAGAAAGTTGACGTAATTGGCATACCAGCGAATGCTATCGACTGTCAGCAGTTGCTCATCAGGGAATGCGTATTGTATCCTTGCTTCAAGTCCTTGCGCTGGAATACGTGATAGATGGTCAGCTACTGTGTTTTCAGTCCCCTTTTCTCCTTGATCTCCGGATTAGACTCTTGCAATAACAAGATATAGCAGATCAATCTTAGTTTGGACTCCTTTTTCTCTAGAAGGTGATAAACAGCACCAAGATCCGTGTATATTGTAACCTTTGATCCCTAACTGTACGACCTAAACTTGCCTAATTCAAAAACTTCGGCAAGCAGTTCTTTCTCGGTGGTCATATAATTCAGTTGTGCCTCCGAGAATATCTTACTTGCGAGCAGATGACTATAGGTTTCTTTTCAACTCTTTGCCCTAATACTGCTCCTGCTGCGTAATCGCTTGCGTCACACATGATCTCGAATGGCTTTGCCCAATCGGGTGGCTTCAGGACGGGTGCCTTGACCAATTTGTTTTTCAGGACAGTGAACGCCTTAACACATGCTTCGTCGAACACAAATGGTGCATCTTTCAATAATAGATTACACAGTGGTTTTGAGATGGTGTTGATGTCCTTGATGAACCTTCTGTAGGATCCAGCATGACCAAGAAAAGACCTGACTCCTTTTACTGATGTTGGGGAAGGTAGTGTGGAAATTACTTTGATTTTAGTTTGGTCCACCTCAAATCCCCTCTCGGATACGATATGCCCCAGGACAATGCCTTCTTTAACCATGAAATGGCTCTTTTGCAAACTTAAGACTAAATTTGATTCCACACATCTTGCCAAAACCTTTTCCAGTTGGGCTAGGCACATATCAAATGAGGATCCAAAGATGGAGAAATAATACATAAATATTTCCAGCGAGTCCCCTACCATGTTTGAGAAAATTGCCATCATGCATCGCTGAATGGTGGCAGGTGCGTTGCATAGACCAAACGACATTCTTCGAAATGCAAATGTACCATAAGGACAAGTGAAGGTGGTCTTAGCTTGATCTTTATGATGGAATGCAATTTGATTGTACCCAGAATATCCATCCAAAATGAAATAGTACTTCTAGCCTGCCAACTTCTCAAGTATCTGATCGATGAAGGGGAGAGGGAAGTGGTTTGTGGAGATTGCAACATTGAGCTTCCTATAATCGGTACAAACTCTCCATCCTGTTACCGGTCTCCTTCTTCAGTAATGATGTGATGCATGCATGTTACTAGGCTAATACCTTTTAGGTCGGCAATGATCCAGCCAATTGCTTCCTTTGTTGGAAATATGTCCTATTTGGGTTGCCCTCACAGCCCAGTAAAAACAATTAGTAGCTGAAATTATAGAGGAATTATCAGTTTATTAAGTTATTGAAAAATAAATTAATAAAAAAATGGATCAAGAATTAATTAATAAATTAATTGTGAAATTAATTAAGGGATTGGATTGTAATTAATTAATAGTTTAATTAATAAAAACAAGTCCAGGGGATGCGGCCGCCAAAAGGCTCCTAAGTTTGAAACCCTAGGAGCCCATGTACTATAAATAAAGGCCTTGGGGTTCAACCCTAAGGCATCTGAAGCCTCCTTGTGAGCCGTACCTCCACTCCCTCGTCCCTCCCTCCTCTTTGTCGAATTCCTCAAACCCTTCAAGGGTTTCTAGATCGATTCCTTCAGCCTGAAGAATTTCTGTTTGCTTGTTCTTCTCGTGATCTTGGGTGTGAATCAGTAGAGGGATTCTAGTTTGGATCCTTGCATCCAAATAGAGGTATGAATTCATATTCATCTTGTTGTTAATGCAATTGCTTGGAATTATGATCCTGATTATGAACATGATATGATATTGTTAGTTAATCTGCTCATTTTTGGGATTTAATCTGTTTTATCTTCCACGCGAGATTGAAGTGTATTAATCTGTATAAAAATCCCAACAGTTGTATCAGAGGCATTATTCTTAGGTTGCATGCACATTAGATTATAACTTGAATATGAATTGTTTTGCCTGCTAGAATTTTCGATAGCTATAAGGTATTATGCTAGATCAAATCCTGAAAATTGCATGTTATGAATTTTGCCTCATTTGTGTTCTTGAATACCTGTTAGTCGACATTTTAGAAGGGTTTAGAACCCTCCTTAGGACTTGGCGGCTAGGGTTTCACAAACCCTTGCTTGCCATGCAAGTTTCCTAACTTGCATAGTTGTCGTAATTGCTTGTTGCCTAAATTGCTTTTTCTTTAATTTAAGTAAGTTCAATTAATTATTAAATTGTTTTAAAAAAATTAATAAGTGAATACTTAAATTTTAAATTGTTTAAAATATATCCTTCTTAAATTTTAAATTGTTTAATATATATATATATATATATATATATATATATATATATATATATATATATATATATATATATATATATATATATATATATATAACCGATCGGGTGAGGACTCTTCTTAAAATGAGGACTCGTGAAGACACCTTAAAAAAATTGAAAAAAATTAAACAAAAATATAAATAATAAAATGGATCATAGTACTATATTGGAGAAAAAAATTTGAAAAAAAAACTTTTGGATCGTTAATTTTTTTTAATGAAACAATGATCCACAAAATAAAAAAAATTGGATCATTACTGTTTTTCAATGATCCAAATTTTTTTTATAATGATATAGTAATATTCTCAATTTTATGATTTGTACTTTTTATATTTTTTTTCAATTTTTTAAGGTGTCCTTACGGGTCCTCACCGAAAAAAGAGTCCTTATCGGAACGGGACCTATATATATATATATATAAACTTAAATTAAATCAAGGACATTTGTCAAACCATGACTAGGCTCATCCACTTTGAATGTGTTTGAAGGTTTGAAGGAGGATTCATTAGAATTCAAATGATGTCGGTTTCTAAATGATATTTATTGTGTACCACCCTCACCGCCTGTCACATTTACATAATGGAGTTACCTAAAGGGTTTGATAGGGCACTGTTGATACGCTAAAAGTATTAACTTAAAAATATTAAAACAAAAGTCTCATTTTAATTAAAATAAAATGTGAATAACACATTTCTTTATGATCTGTTGACGGAGCTGTGTGGTTAACCGGTACGTCAATCTAGGTCATAATTGAGAGTGTCGTGGACCTCGTGATTCTCAAGTGTATCTTGATTCGAGGATGACATGGTTTTTGCATACTCTGTTTACCGTCTGATCCATGATCCACGACATCCCTGTCATGGATTTGAGATGAGCATAACCGATATTAACATGGCATTGAACTTAGCCAATGAATCTCTCTTCACATCATAACCGGAAGATTTTGGATCCTAGCCTTGTTAAATAATATTGTTTAATTGTTTAAATGGACTAAAATTAAACTAACAAAATTCTGTTTTATAGATGTCTGAAGCTAGTGTCAATTCTCCTCCTTCTCCTCCATCACCTAACTCTGAAAGCTTTAAGAAGCATCTGCTAGATATGGATAAGCTTACTGGTCTGAACTTTCTGGACTGACTTTGCACTTGGAATCTCGTTTTAAAGTACAAAGGCAAGTTGTATCTGATTGAAAGTCCCTTCCCCATTCTACCTATGCATGACACTACCAAGGAACTTCAGGATCAGCATGAATTCCTTATTAATGAGTCCAAAGAAGTTCTTTGCCTCATGCTATTGACCATTGACATTGAGATCCCTAGGGAGTTTGAGTTTCTGGGTCCATAAGAGATAGCATGTCTGCTTGAGGAAACGTTCCAAGAGCCAATTCAGAAAGAATGAAGTAGGATCTTCTAAGAACTTGAAGGGTGCAAACTAGAAGAGGGCAGTAGCGTCGGTCCGCATGTTCTCAAATTGAGGGATACATTGGCGAACTATACATACTTGGTCATCCTATTGATCGGGAGTTGAGCACCAACATTATCCTCGACTCACTGACCAGCCAATATGATTTATTCATTTAGATGTACAGAAAGGGAAAACAGGACAAGTCTATTATGGAGATGCATTCAATGTTGACTCTACATGAGTCATTCATAGAAATACATAGTTCCACAGATACATCTACTTCTGAATTGAGTCTGGTACAAAGAGATATCAAGAAGAAAAGGTCCGTGGCAATCATTGGCCAGTTCTGAGGTGTCTTAAGTTGGGAATTCACAGGGTGGGATATAGTCACAGAAGGATTGGAAGATGCTTCAAGGCCAAACAGTTTGGCAACTCAGGTATATCTAAATACTCAAACTTCTGATCCTTAATTCTTTAATACAGGATGTGTTTCTCAAATTTGCGCTGTATGCAAGGACTGTGTATGATGCGGGAAGCTGAAGCATTGGAGATTATTTGGATCGTGATTACAGGATTTGGTTTATAGGCTCATGCAGTTTTTGGTGTTTAGTTAGATATTGGTTTCTGTTATTAGCTAGTAGTTGCATATGACATTGTTTTCATATTTTACATTATTTGAGGATATTTATTTCAGATTTAAAAATATGTTGATATTTTTCTTTTATAAAAGCATGGTTGTTAAATATTATCCTTACAATATTGTATGAATTGTTGATTGCATAGAGTGATAAACTGAATGTTGATACATCCAAAAGTATGTTGGATATATATATATATATATTTGTGTTTGTATGATTGTTTGAATTGGATTTAAATAAGACTTGCATCGCCAAATGATCAAAGTGGTCAGGATTTTGGAATCATTTGACTTAGAGTCATATGATGAATGCAACTCTTAATTAAATTATT
Source organism: Cichorium intybus (assembly GCA_023525715.1). Lineage (NCBI taxonomy): Eukaryota > Viridiplantae > Streptophyta > Magnoliopsida > Asterales > Asteraceae > Cichorium > Cichorium intybus. The sequence continues at coordinate 54,610,728 of CM042013.1, read as the reverse complement.
AAATTAACAAATACATAACTCACATAGAGATGTGAAAGAAATTAAGATTATAGGGCAATATCCGTAAAAGTTCTTGTGGACTACCCAGATCTGCCACTAGACACGATTAGTTATACTTCATTATATCTGCAAATCGGTTTAGCAAATATAACTTTGTTTATTGGTATAAACATTAGTTAGAAACTTGGACTTGGTTCAAAGATTTCAAAGTGAAAGTATAAAATCAACAAAGAAGAATCTTCTGAGTAATGAGCCTTATATGGAACTGAGAAACTGTTTCACAGTCATCTCCTTACAAGAAACATTACCAGTGTTATGTGTATCTTAAAGGAGAAGTAGACATTGTTTGAAATGGTTCGATCCTCGATGTGTCGGGACACACTTCCAATTAGTTTCAAATGATGAGACATTAGTTTCAAAAGAGTTAGAGCATAAGAACCACAAATACCTTAAAACCATATTTTAACTAAGTAGATTGCACAAACACCATCTGAAATGTGAAGTGGGGTTCGTCCCTCACTTGTGCACAAAATGATAGGGGGTTATGTAGTGTTCATCTGAACCTCATAACTAGCAAAGTGTCGTTTCATTGGTCATCCCGCAAGATGTTTGGATAATTGTTTCAATAAGTCAATTGAAAACAAAGTGTTTGTGTCTCAAAGAAGAGTCTTTCTTCAGAAAGAGCTCATATCCAAAGAAGCCAGTGGGAGTAAAAGAATGATATTGAAGGAGTTCAAGAGTCAACCAATGAAAGGAGCCTATAGTTAATACTAGCACTAAGAGGATAAGAATCCTGTTAAGAGAACCTGAAATACTTAAACCTCTTTGCAAGTCTAGTAGAGTTAGTCACTCTTAAAAGTATTATGTATCATATTATTGAAAGTGACACACGTATTAGTGGTAAAACACTAAGTTTGTTAGGATGAGTTATCCAACTACATGGAAGCATTGGTGAGCCCGGTTGCTGCCAAATGATAGAGGATATAGAAAAGCGAGATTCAGTATATGTTTAAATTTGATTGATCTTGCATCTGACCTGAAAACCAGTGGCAGTAATTGGATCATCAAAAGAAAAAACTATAGATGGGAGTGCACTCACAATTTAAGCTAGACTGACTAAGTAGGGCCATACTCAGATTAAAGAATTTGATTCCGAGGAAAGGCATTCTCATCGGCAACTGAGAAAGAATCTGTTAGGATATGATTTGCCGCATGTACATTTTTGTGACATGGAAAATTGGATGTTTTGAGACCGCTTTCCTTAATGGAAAACAAAGGGGTTGTGTGTATGGCACAACCAAGAGGTTTTGAACAAGCCAAATATCCGATAGAGTGTTCAAAGCTTGAAAGATTCGTCTGAAAAAATGAAACAAGCGGCTCAAAGATTCGATAGAGTGTACAAAGCTAGTGGGAGTAAAGTTGTGATATGCCATGTATGTTGATAACATACAGCTTATAGTAAATCATTTCTCATTGTTACAAAGTGTAATGACTTGGCTTCGAGAGAATGCTTTCACTATGAAAGGACAAAAGAGATACAATGTACATACGTGGAATAAGAATCTATAGAGACAGATGAAAAACGTCTTAAGGGACTTAGCCATAAGAAATTCAAGATGCATGACTCTAAGAAAGGGTTTTCTGATCATGACATAGAATTGATTGAGAATCAATTTCCTAATACTGGAGAAGCACTGGACAATATGAATCGAATCCCATGAGCTTCTGCTATTTGATCGATCATAAGTGTCATAACATGTACTTGTACTGAAAACTTATATGCTTGGAACATAGTAAGTCAGAATTGGGACAACTTAGAAAAACTCACTGGACTGTGGTTGAAAGCATTACTAAAGCATACATGAGAAGAAAAAAAGAGTTATGTCAAGAGTAAATGAGAAATATAATTTGGAAAATTTCTAAATCTGAGATTGTTGACTGACTCTACGTAAGAGTTCAAATATTTATCAGTTAGTGACAAAAGAATACATGGTTGAAGGATTTCATCGGTATCTTGATGATTGTCGTCAACATCAATAGACACCTTGAAATCTTCTAACACCGAGGGTGTAGTCATCTTGACTGAGAAACTTAGGAACCATGAAAAGTCAAAGCATATGCTTAGGGAATACCGGCATATTCCAAAAAGTGGGAAAAAGGTGCATAGACATATTGACATATCATTGGAAGGGTGTCCGATCGAATGATCTACAATGATGTCGACACAAAACAAAATGAAGGTCAGTTTTGGTACATAGATAAATAAAACTTTAGTTATTAGTTTAATAGAACCAGAAACATATAACAATATTAAATTTTATCTAATTTGGTGATTATTTTGTGGAGACTTGATAATAAGCAAGAAAGCTGCCACTTGCATTAATTTAACAGTGTGTTCCATTTTAGCATGTTTAGAACCAAGTTCCCGAGTATTAATTTACTCAAAATTCCACAGTCAATCGTACTCTTGGAAGCAAGTAGTGGTTTAAGACTGTCATGACGGTTAGTAGATTGTCTATTGTGATTAGACATAGCATGGAGATTGCGACTAACAATCATGAGTTCTTGATAGAGATTCAAGTATTGCAACATCCCACACTTGGAGATTACTTCATGGAGTAAGTCACAAGTAATCTAGGATGATATTGTCTTTAATTATTCAAACAGAGATGCTTGAGGATTTGCTCTATGATACTGTCATGCATTGGTCTACTCAAACGTTGTCTGTATCTGGTAGTTATAAAGGGTATGTCCATGTATAACATGATGAAATAGACAGAGACTATGTAGTCAAAGTTTATCTGTTCCTACAACCCTAACAAGGAGAAGCGATATCTACGGGGCCCTCGATGATTTGATGTTGGCATAAAGTACTCGGCTGAGTCCAGACTAAATTGATGTGTTCAATTCCGTAGTCTGATCTCGTCATCATAAATCTCTTTCGGGAAACATAATTTTGAACTGTAGGGAATTGACCATTATCCATGTTCTGGTTCATCAAAAGATATCAAGAACGGAGGAATAAATGATCTCTTATCTAAGGTTCGTCTCGTGATCGTGATCCTGATCATAGTTTGGCAGTTGCATTGGATGTTACACTCTTTGCTAATTATCTAAACATATTAGACTACTCAAAGTTGATATTTCTAATAATAGCAGGGTCCTATTTGGGTTGCTCTCACAGCCTAGTAAAAACAATCAGTAGCAGAAATAATAAAGGAATGATCAGTTTATTAATTTATTGAAAAATAAATTAATTAGAAACTGGATCAAGAATTAATTAATAAATTAATTGTGAAATTAATTTATAGTAATTAATTAAGGGATTGGATTGTAATTAATTAATAGTTTAATTAATAGAAACAAGTTGAGGGGGTGCGGCCGCCAAAAGTCTCCTAAGTTTGAAACCCTAGGAGCCCATGAACTATAAATAAAGGCCTTGGGGGTTCAACCCTAAGGCATTCGAAGGCACCTTGTGAGTCACCACCTCCACTCCCTCCTTTTTGTTGAATTCCTCAAACCCTTTAAGGGTTTCTGGATCGATTTCTTCAGCTTGAAGAATTTATGTCTACTTGTTCTTCTGGTGATCTTGAGTGTGAATCATTAGAGGGATTCTACTTTGGATCCTTACATCCAAAAAGAGGTATGAATTCATATTCATCTTGTTGTTAATGCAATGGCTTTGAATTATGCTCCTGATTATGAACATGATATGATTTTGTCAGTTAATCTGCTCAGTTTTGGGATTTGATATGTTTCATCTTTCGCTGTCTAATTGAATTGTGTTAATCTGTATAAAGATCTCAACATCCTTATGCTTTTCCAATACCTCCAACAACGCTTTCTCTTGCTCATTTGTCAGATCTGCTGACAGGATTACCGACAAACTATCATTTTTACCTAAAAAGGCATATGTAACAGCATGTTACTTTCGGTAAGTATTTATATGGTAATCATAGTGTAAATATGATTTAATATGATGTTATAAGTGTTTGGATGGTTAGAAAACCTCTTGAGTAGAGTTTTCACACGAAATACGCCCAAAATGGGTTACACGGGTCGCGTAAGTTGAGCTCGGGTCGTGTAAAAGGTTGATGAAGTTTACCGAGACTTACACGGGTTGTTTAAGTGGAGCACGGGTCATGTAAAAGGTTGATGAAATCTTACCGAGACTTACACGGGTCGTGTAAGTTGAGGACGGGTCGTGTTCAGCATAAACACGGAACGTGTAATTTGGACACGGGTCGTGCTGCGCGCAGACCCCACCTTTTTAAACGCAAATTTCAGCCATTTTGGGTATTTTCTCTCGAACCAAAAACCTCTTAAACCCTAGAAAATATTCCCCAATCATCTTAGAACCAAATTGGAAGTCTAGAACTCGATGGATTGAAGTAATTTTCGATATCCCGCTTATTGAAGGTAAGGTTTATGGTTTTAGCCCTTTTGAACGGTTGATTTGGTTGTCTTGGGTTGAATTCGAGTGGTTGTGAAGAACCACCTGTGATTAGTTGAAAATTGAGTATAAAACACTTGTTTGGATGTGTTGAAATGCTTCTAATCCCGAGTTTTAATTGTTGTGATCGGATTACAAGCTTGGATGGTTGAAAAACAAAGTACTCACCTCTACTTGGTGTGTGTGTGTGTGAATATGTAGGTGCTGGAAAACATTAAAGGATCATTGTATCTTCTGTGGTGTTAGATAGGATTGTATAGAACTTCAAACCAGGTGAGTAATCTGTACTATATCTAATATGATATGTAATGATTAAACTCTTGTAACTTGAAGTAGTTTTAACTACTGAAATGGTAACCTAGAAGTTGGTTAAGTTACCTAATTGATATGGTATAAACCTAAGTGGTTTAAAACGGCCTTCGTGGCTAGGAAATTGGATTCTGTATCCAAATGTTAATGGCCTTCGTGGCTAGGAGATTGGATTTGATATCCAAATATTAACGGCCTATGTGGCTAGGAGATTGGATTTGATATCCAAATAATGACGGTCTTTGTGGCTAGGAGATTGGATTGATATCCAAATGTTGATTCAAGCAGGGATTTACATTGTATTAAGTTTTGACAACTTGTCTATATATACATCTTAAATTGTTTATATGATTACTCATTGAGATTTTTGTCTCACACTGTATGTATGAACTGTCCCTGCTAAGGGTAAGGATGTAGCAAGGTAAGGATGTAGCACATGGCTAAGGACATTGGACTAATAGATTATGTTAGTAGCAGCCCAGCTTAGAAGGAGATTGCTTTTGTTATGTACTCCTTGATGCACTTGTACCCTTTTGTATAAACTTATACACCTAACTATATAGTTTTGTATGTTTAAAGCTATGTTTAAAAGTGAAAATTTTTGGGTGTATTTTTTTTAAAAAAGTCGGGTGTTATGGGAATGTAAGGTTATAAGATCTAGCGCAGGTGGCTCATGCAAGGATGGTTTGAGGGACTTTGTTATTTATGTTGGTAGCTTATCAACCTGCCAGCACCCTTCACATTCCTTTTCAATATCCTTCTTTTCATTTCTCCTATCTCTTGTTCGTCTTCTATAGATTCTATGAAGTCCCCTAACTCTGTTTTTAGAACTACAAGAGTATATTGGTGTACGATCTCATCCAGGATATCTACTTGGTAACACTCATTTTCTACGATCATCCTACTGCTAGCATTGAAAATGTTAATCTTAGACTATTGATTACCAAAGAAGATTCACATTTCTCATGTGCGACAATCAATATAAGTGTTAGCGTGGCAAGGAATGGACGTCCAAGTATGTTTGTTGTTTGTTCTTCCCTAGAGGCTTGATAAGTATCCAAGACTAAAAAGTCCACAGGGTAATAGAAATTCTCTAGTCTAATGATAACGTCAGACATCATCCCTCGTGGTATTTTTGTGGACTTATCAGGTAGCTGCAAGATAACATATGTGTGTTCTAAAGTCCAAAAATCATGCTTATCGAAGAGCTTTCCAGGAAGAATATTGACACTAGCACCTAAGTCTAGTAAAGATTTCTTGATGTGAATATCTCCTAATTCTAATGAAATCAACGAAGCTCTTGGATCCTCATTTTAGGTGGCAAAGCATCTAGAATAATTAACCTAACGTACTCTGTCAACTTAATCTTCTTAGAGAGGTGTGCTTGGATTTGTCTCTTATAAACGCACATGTCCTTCAAGAATTTAGCATATGCAGGAGTTTCTTTGATTAGCTTAACGAGTGGAATATTAACTTTAATGAATTGCAAATAAAAACATAAGAAAGACCAAAATATTTTGCTGAAAACCAATTCCTTGAGTCAAAGAAGCCTTAAGTCCACCTTAGGGGTCGTTCCTTGCTTGCTGATTTCGACCTAATGACCTCTATTTATACTTGTGAAAATTAAGAATCCGCGGCATGCAAGGCTTGGACCCGCGTCGCGCGTGTTGCCTTATCCCCGTTTTTTCGCTATTTGAATTTCTCTCCACCGCCTCATATCTGACGTGGCGTGACTCGCATGTCTTCTTTCCCGCGGCACGCGTGTTCATTCGACTGATTTGGCCTTATCCTCAAAACTTCGTCCATTTGTCTGCATTTGGTCCTTCTTTATAACATTTTCTTGCACACAAGCACTAGCACAAAAAGTGAGAAATATCAATACAATGATGATATAATTTCAATAAGAATAAGGCCTAACAACGACTAAAATACTTGATATTACTAGGCGTAGTCAAACACCGCACACTTATGCCTTGCTTGTCCCCAAGCAAGAGAGTTTTTAACAGATTTTAACTAAGACTCAAACATTTTTGAACATGTTCAATTTCAAAGTTTATTTTCCCCAGAGTTAGATCGAAATCGTTTTCACAAACATAACGAGAATATTCTTCGAAATTCACGACTTTCTAAAGAACCCTTGATTATAAATTGTCTGTGCACAAAAGAGTGTACGTACTCATTCAGATTCTAAAGGCCGTTAAAGAAGTGTCCATGATTTTCGATGTTGTCCGTGTAACGAGCTTTTAGAAATGCCATCCCAGACCAGACGATCTTAGGTGGTAAGGTGCATAAGTGCCTCTTCGAGGCCAGCCATTTTAGACCTACCGGCTCGAACAACAAAGGCCACTAATTGACCGTCCCCTCCTAAATTCCAATCCTAAAATATTCCAATCTTCTAACTCCTCAAACTCAACTTATTTGACTAAACCGATAGCATGATAACAACTAAATAGTATTTCTCGAAAAATATCATGTGCCATAACATTCAAAAGCTATCCGTTTCAAAATTATAATCTATTAAAAATTTTGAAAAACTACTAAATTTTTTGAAAATTACTCATTTCCCGCAAAAATTCAATCAACTCTTTCGACCGTCCACACCCCACACAACCGTACAACGTCCCCGTTGTACATAAAAAAAATTTTTAGAACTAGGGAGAAAGAGTTACCCCTTTAGATGGTTGACTGCTTGATGGAACTTGATTGTCACAGGATACAAAAACACGAACTTCTCACGATTCAGATTTGCAGGAGTTGTGGCGCAACAGTAAACACGCCGGTGGAATGGCAAGTGGAGGGGGCATAATGACCCCACACTTTCTTGAAACAACTCCTCAGTCGATTCCCATTTGGTATTCACATGCAAACACTCGCAAACAAATTAAATGCAAACATAACACAAACATAAAAATGATAAGAAACACATGATAGTGATAAGTTATGTACAATGTCTCAAAAGATAAAAGAAAAATACATCAGTCGTCATGGTGGGTCCCAGATGGACCCGCCTCATCATCAGGGTCACTCGGAGGGTAGTCTGGGAAGTCCTCAATACGCAGCTGGAGCATGATCAGCCTCTGTATCTCTACCATCCGGTGGTCGTGAGCCTCGGCGCATGTCATCCTCCTGTCAAGAGCCCTCACAGCAGCCTGCACGTCTGCGAGCTGTGGTGGTGGCTGGGGCTGAACTGGTGGCTCCACCCTCCGTCTCTGTCGTCTCACCGGCTGCTCCTGCTCTTCCTGGGGACCCTCTGGTGCCTCTGTCGGCAGTAAAATAACACCCGCACGCGGCTGGTGAATAAGCCTTATGTTCTCTAGGTATCGGATCGATGTTTTGGAGGGTGGTGTCGCTGTCATACCCGCCATGGCCTCAGTTGTCAAAATGTCGTAGGATCTGGCCAGGCGGGTGATAAAGTGTCCACAGGTCATGGGGCTGCTGTTAGATACGCCCGTAGCTCGGGTCGTCAAAGAAACCGCCAGTGCGTAAGGTAGGTTGAGGAACCTGCTGGCATCGGAGAGGACCCACATGTAGGTCATCTCCTCCCCGGACACCTTCTCGCATCCCCGCTTCTGCATCACAGAAGTGGACACGATACGGTGCATCAACCGATGGACTGGATCGTGGAGCTGGCTCTCCTTGGCCGACCCGGCCTCGAACATAACATTGGACATCGCTGCCCAGATCACCGCATTAGCCTCCCGCTAAGGCTGTCCCCTGATGCAAACATGGAGGAAGGGTGTAAAATGATGACTCCTCACTTCCTGCTCCATATAGATCCCAGTGCGTCTGCCAAACTCGCGAAGATTACACTCCCGGCTTTCACCTCCCAGCCTAAATCGGAGCATCTGGGCTCGTGGCTCGTCTGATGCCAGCGTATATCGGCAAGTCGAACGAAAATCTAGCACGAGCTCCTTGTACACCACATCCTCCTCATTGGCCATGAGCTTGTCCCAGCCCCGGTAAGTAAATGTATGCTTGCCATTAGTCCATGTACGATGTAGGTATGGCAAAATCTCTGCCCAAAGTCCCGCCTGGTCTAGAATCGCTCGGTCCAGCTGAATGGCAGCAAGGACCGATCTGGAACTAAGCTCCTCGAGGCGCGCCTCGTATCGTGGAGTCTCGTCCAGCATTTGTGGGAACTGGAAAAACGGGTGATCCTCCTTGTATGCCATCTGCACAAAAAATCACACCAAAATTTCTTGCAAAATTAGTCCTTTCACCTCGCACAAACACGCGCGACGTGGCCCAAGAACACGGCGCGTCGCATCGTACGTCTGGTGGGAAAAATTCCCCAAAAATCCTCGATTTCACCTATTAAACTCATTCCAATGCTACTACAAGGTACCCTAACTACCGACTAGCCCCTCTAGGGTGTGGATTTTGCGAATACAACAACCTACGAGTCGGCATTGCCGATTTCTAAGTTTTCTAGTTTTGAATAAATCACTCAATTTCGCAAGCTAAATGATTGTAATAACTAGCACAAATGAGTTTAAACAACGTACCTCGATAGTAGCAATTAGAAACACAAGAAAAATACGTGAAATTTGTTGGTCGATCGCTGCTCTGTTGCATGGCGTGGGTTATGTGTGTGTGCGATGAAAAGTCTTACCTTATAAAGGCGGTTTCCGTCTGATCAAATTCCACGACGCGCATGGATGAGATCCGTGTCGCACGTGTCCAATTTAACCCCTGCGTATCGGGTTACATTGCGATCCCGCGTCACGCGTTACTCCATGCCGCGTCGTGCCTTCTAAATTCTCCCAAGTTCTTCTTTTAAACCCACACTTGCCTCGTACTACGAGTACCTACAATGATGATGATTGTATCTTTCTAATTACTCCTACAAACACTATACCTACCATAATTACAGATGGGTTGCCTCCCAACAAGCGCTAAGTTTAACGTCTTCAGCCAGACGTGCTTCCTCTGCTGCTACGGTGGATCGTACGCCATTTGTTTCTGCTGCATTTTCCTCCACCGTTCCTTTGTTGTCCACATGCTCTTTCCGCTTTCCTGGGTCGAATGGCTTGCCGGTTCTTCTACTGCTGCCCGGTTGCTTTTTTCTGATTATTTCGCCTGAATGCTTGGAAGTAGCTTTAAACCTCCAAGCTCAATCCTTCCTTCGGTATCTCTTCAAGATCACAGGCTTGACATGAAGCACGCCCAGTGTCGCTCCCAGTGATTGTTTTGTGAATTGTTTTTTGCTCGTATCTTGAATATTATCCATAGCTTGCAGTTTTGGTCTATATTACCAATAAAAAATTTTCAATCGAATGGGATCGGGAGGCATAATATCAATGTGCTCCCGAATGTCCTCATCGATGGTATTGATTACATCTAATTTTCCATTCATGAATGGATTATTAGTGCCAAAGAAATCATGTTATTGTCTTTAAAGACCAACTCGTTGACATCATCTTCTTGATCATTGTCCAACAGGTGGATCGGGACCAAGAGCGAGCGATTGGTTTTATCTGGTGGTGGTATAAAGTCACCCATCATCAGATCTTTATTTTCAAAATGTTTAAAATTTTCAAAAATTACAGGGTCGGGGGTGGTATTGTCATCTGCACCCCCTTTCCTGATAATTGTTTCGACCATGTCATCTGGTGATGGTATGGGTTCACTCATCACCAGATCAACATTATCATCATTCTCAAAAATTTCAAAAGCTGTTGAGTCGGGGGTAGCATTGTTACCTACAACCTCTTCTCAACAACATTTTCGACCCTCTTAGTGGTCTCTTGACTTTCCCAAGGTGTATGTCCTTCCATCACATGTGCAGGTGATGTAGGTTCACACACAGTATCATCGGTATTAAAATTGCTCACCTCGGGTTCTGGCGAGGGTGGCGGACATTCCCTATTTTTCTCCAACTGATCTAAGGAACCTTGCAATCTTACAAGAGCATCGACCTGATCCTTCTGCGTTTGGTAGGTATTAACCATGAGTTCCAAGAATTGTTTCACACCCCAAACCACGATGGCGGAATCGTCGGAGGGTGGAACGGCACATAGTATCTGTAACACCCGACTTATTAACAAAAACACCCCAAAAATTTTCATTTTTCGAACCAAATGTTTTTCAATCAAAACCATAAGTAAGGGGTATTAGTTAACAAATACGAGTACAAGTGTATCACGAAATACAATACATAAATATTATACATTCTTCAAGCCGGGTATTACTTCAACGCTAAGTCCTCAGTCACGGACTTTATCTTTTCCCTTAGCAGGGTCACGCTCACCTGCAGGGACATATCAAACAAAACGTGAGCTACAAGCCCAATGAGTAATCAAGCAAACAGATAAACATATACAAGAGTATAATAACAATTAAACTCTTAAACAATTTTTGTCCCAACATCATGGTCATCATTGACCGCACCGTAACCATAGCCATACAGGCTGCATCAAATATCATAGCCCGAAGGCCGTATTACATCATAGCCCGAAGGCCACATCGGAGACATAACCCGAAGGTCGCACCGGAGTCATAGCCAACAAGGCCGCATCGGAGACATAGCCAACAAGGCCGCACCGGAGTCATAGCCAACAAGGCCGCATCGGAGACATAGCCAACAAGGCCGCACCGTTTAGAATTCCAATTCAAATGTCATGTCCGTACATTACTCGGGTACTCTACCTTTGTACCGTATTCAACTACTTTAAGTAGTGCCACTGTAATCATCATATATCATACTAGATATAGTCAAGATTACTCACCTGAAATATTATTACAACTAGCTTTTGCCGTTCCTTGATTTCCGATATGATCCGTAGAATTTTGTCCCGCACCTATAATTCAATCATTTTCAACATGATTATAGGTTAATACCCATTTCAACTAACTCTAATACACTAGAGTTTAATAAAACATTGTTACAAACAATGCCTGGTTAATAAACTCTCCGTTTACTAACTTTATATAAATTTTACTATTCACCGGGACATTCGGATCGGTCTACAGTGCCCCCGAGGGGTCGGAAACCCAATCTAAAAATTTTCCCAAACTTTTCAGACCATAACGGTCCTATGTTTCAAATTTGGGCTAAATCGGACAAGCAACGCAAAAGTTAGCGTTTCAAAGTTCCTGCCTGGCCACTGCCTTGGAGGCGCACTGCGCCAGGGTCAGGGCGCACTGTGCCTGGGCGCACCCCGCCTGGCTCTTGGGCGCACTGCGCCTGGCGCCTGGGCAGGCCCCCTGGCCAGCCGCGATTTTCTACTGTAGCACGCAGATTTCTCATATTAAGTGTTCATTTTCGTTCTTAAACACTTGGGGTTCATTCCCAGGTCAAAACCCTCCATAAAAACAAGGTTTTTAAGCATTGAAAACAACTCAATCATTCAAAGGGAAGATTAGGGTTCTTAATTCTAACAACCCCAATTCTCCAATTTTATCATTTATAACATCCTACTTTCATTTGATTGAGTTAAGTCTTTGTTATAAGTGCAGAAATCATACGCAAACATTCCAAACTTCACTGAAATTGCAGTATTTTCGAGTTCTACACCACTCACCAATAACAACTAGTCAAGAGCTTGGAAACTTACCTCAAATCCTTCCAATTATGCCCTTTTAAGCCAAAGATCACAATCCAAGCTTCAAACCTTCAAGAAACCTTTCAATCCTCTGCAGAAAATCAGCCACAAGAAGTTCCCGTAACTCTCAAAATTCTGCACACAAGTCTTGCTTATATATCTCCAAGATTTGCACTTTGGTCCTTGAAGTTGCATATTTCAAAGTTTTGCCACAAATAACACAATTTATGACAAAATCACATTTTTATAACATTTTAAGTTTAAGACTCAAAATATTATTACCAAACAAGTCCTTTTCTGCCAAAAAGACCAAATTACCCTTTTGAGGTAAAATGACCATTTTGCCCTTTTATTATACTTATATAATAAATACATTTTTGGCGTTACAAATTCTCCCCTCCTTTAAGAGATTTCGTCCCCGAAATCATTCAAAAAGTTGAGGATATTTCTCCCTCATCTCACTTTCGGTCTCCCACGTCATGTCGGAACCTTTGTGATGACGCCAAAGGACTTTCACCATACTGATCTTCTTGTTTCTAAGCTGTCTTATCTTGCAGTCTAACACTCGCTCAGGTTGTTCCGGGTATCTCAGCTTTTCATCAACCTCAATTTCAGCAAGAGGTACTTGTTGAGATTTATCAAACAACGTCTTCCTCAAATGGGACACATGGAATACATCATGTATACCATGAAGTTCATCAGGTAACTCCAATCTATACGCCACGGCTCCAACTCTTTGGGATATTCGGAAAGGTCCAATGAAACGAGGACTCAACTTTCCTTTCTTCCCAAAACGAATCAAGCCTTTCCAAGGGGATACTTTGAGCATAACCATATCTCCCACTTGGAATTTTATCGGTTTCACCCGTTTATCTGCATACTGTTTCTGCCGATTCTGAGCTACCTTCAAGTTTTCACGTATCAGTTTGATCTTTTCTTCAGTCTGGGCAACAATTTCGGGTCCAGCCAACGGCTTTTCCCCAACTTCAGTCCAGCAGGTCGGAGTACGGCACGGTGCTCCATACAAGGCTTCATACGGGGCCATCTGAATGTTGGAATGATAGCTGTTATTGTACGCGAATTCCACTAAAGGCAAATGATCTTCCCAGCTTCCACCGAAGTCAATGACACAAGTCCTCAACATATCTTCCAAAGTTTGGATCGTTCTTTCACTTTGGCCATCAGTCTGCGGGTGATATGCGGTACTCATAAGTACTTTCGTACCCAGTTGCTCTTGAAGACTCTGCCAAAAATGAGAAGTAAACCTACTATCTCGATCCGATACTATCGATGCTGGAAATCCATGTCGACAAATCACCTCATCAATATAGATTTTCGCCAGTTGATCTACTCTGTACTTTTCCTTATATGGTATAAATTGTGCCGACTTAGTCAATCGATCCACAATCACCCATATAGAGTCATAACCTCGCGGTGTCCGCGGCAACTTTGTCACAAAATCCATAGTAATATGGTCCCATTTCTTCTCTGGAATCGGCAACGGCTGTATTTCTCCATACGGTTTCTGATGGTTTGACTTAACTTGCAAACAAGTCAAACATTTTTCCACGAATCTTCCAACATCTCTTTTCATTCCAGGCCACCAATACATCGGTTTTAACGTCCGATAGATCTTAGTGCTGCCCGGATGAACTGCATATCTGCTAAAATGGGCATCTTCCAGAAGTAATTTCCGCACCTCTCCCTGCTTTGGGACCCATACACGTCCTCTGAATGTCTTCAATTTCTGAGTATTTTCTTCCAGATGCTTCAAGTATCCAACCATTCTTTCACTTTTTACATTCTCCGGCTTGCACGCTTCCTCTTGTGCCAAACGAATCAATCCTGGTAACCGGCTCACTACACCCATACACGCGGATGTAACTTTCAGAGAAGCTTCTTTTCGGCTTAAAGCATCTGCCACCACATTTGCCTTGCCAGGGTGGTACTGAATTTCACAATCAAAGTCTTTCAACAGGTCCATCCACCTTTGCTGTCTCATGCTGAGTTCTTTTTGGTCAAAAAGATACTTCAGGCTCTTGTGATCCGTGTAAATAACAAATTTTACACCGTATAAATAATGCCTCCACAGCTTCAATGCTAAGATCACCGCATCTAATTCCAGATCATGGACTGGATATTTCTTCTCAGCATCTTTCAATTGGCGGGACGCATAAGCTATGACCCGACCTTTCTGCATCAGAACACAACCAAGACCAATTCTAGAAGCATCGCTGTAGATCACATACTCTTCTCCGCTTTGAGGTAGTACTAACACCGGCGCTTTACATAAAGCTTGTTTCAGTTTCTGGAATGCTTCTTGTTGCTCTGCAGCCCAAGTAAATTTTTCACCTTTCTTAGTCAACTTGGTCAACGGGACAGCTATTGAGGAGAAGTTCTCAACAAATCTTCTGTAATAGCCTGCCAAACCAAGAAAACTTCTTACTTCAGTTGGACTTCGGGGCGGTTCCCATTTCATCACGGCTTCAATCTTTGCTGGATCTACTTTCACCCCTTCAGCATTGATTACATGGCCGAGGAATTGTACTTCCCTTAACCAGAACTCACACTTAGAGAATTTAGCATACAGCTTTTCTCGGCGAAGCAACTCTAATACTTGTCGCAGGTGCACTTCATGTTCAGTTTGACTTCTTGAATACACCAAGATGTCATCAATAAACACTATCACCGAGGTATCAAGGAACGGTCGGCACACCCGGTTCATAAGATCCATAAATACAGCAGGAGCATTGGTTAACCCGAAAGGCATCACCAAAAACTCGTAATGACCGTATCTCGTTCGGAATGCCGTCTTCGGAATGTCTGACTCCCTTATCTTCAACTGGTGGTATCCTGACCTCAGATCAATCTTGGAAAAGTAGGACGCGCCTTGTAGCTGGTCAAACAAGTCGTCTATCCTGGGTAGCGGGTACTTGTTCTTCACCGTGATCTTGTTTAGTTCCCGATAGTCAATACACATTCGCATTGACCCATCTTTCTTTTTGACAAACAAAATAGGGGCTCCCCACGGCGATGTACTCGGTCTGATGAAACCCCTGTCTAGCAATTCTTCCAGTTGCTTCCGCAGTTCCACCATCTCTGAAGGTGCTAAACGATATGGAGCTCGAGCAACAGGAGCAGCTCCCGGAATTAGTTCAATCGTGAACTCAACCTGTCGCTCTGGTGGCAGCCCTGGAAGTTCATCTGGAAACACATCTGGGAACTCGTTTACCACATTCACATTCGCTACCCCCACTTTAATCGGCTGAGCTACCGACACATACGCCAAATAGGACATTCCTCCTTTACTGACACAGCTTCGAGCTTGAGCAAAGGAGATGACTGGCATTCTTAACCGAGGTCGTTCACCTTGAATTTTTATCCATTCCCCTTCCGGTGATAACACGGTAACACTTTTATTTCTGCAATCCACGTTAGCATAATTTGTCGCTAACCAATCCATTCCCACAATCACACCAAACTCGTTGGTAGTCATCGGCTTCAAATCTATAGGGAAAACGGTCCCGTAGATTTTAAGCTGACAACCTTCCATATGTTCAGAAACCCAGACATATCGGCCGTCTGCTATAGCTACTTCTAAGCTTTCATCCATCGGTTTTAAAGGTACATTCAGGCGAGGCAATAAAGATTCCGATACAAAACAGTGGGTGGCTCCCGGATCAAAGATAACATATACATGTATGGTATTGAGAGTGAAAATACCTGTCACCACATCGGTCTTCTCACGGGCTTCTTCCACAGTCATCTGGAAAGCTCGCGAGGCTATCGGTCGCCCCCTGTTCTTCGGCTCTTCTTTCTTCCCTCCCTGTTCAATCCTGGGTCTGTCACTGATCGCTATAGACTTCAACTCGGGACAATTCAGGCGAAGATGATCCGTAGCTCCACACTGGAAACACCTACGATCCGCCCGACAGTTGTAAACATCATGCCCCGGTTTTCCACAATTTCGACAACTTGTGGATGTAGTGTTGACCCGGCAACTTCCGGAGTGCCATTTTCGACATTTTTCACACCATTTTCTCTCGTCTCTTTGACTTTTACCCTTAGACCCGGATTGCTGTGACTTTTTCTGAGGCGTCCAAACTTGGTCTTCCGCCTTTCGTTTTGTCTCCAAGACTTTCTTTTCATCTTCCTGCCGCTTCAATTCTGTTTCTCTTTCGGTGGCTCGATCCACCACTTGTCGAAAATTAGTTAATTTCAACGGTTGTACAACTTCTCTAATTCGGGTTGTCAATCCCCGAATATACTTGTCGATCTTTCTCTTTTCAGTGTAGACATGGTGTTCCGCAAACCGAGCTTTCTCCAGAAAGTTAAGAGTGTATTCCTGAACAGATCGGGAACCTTGTTCCAAATGCAGGAATTCATCCTCCAACTTCTGAACAGCTACCTCCGAGCAATATTCTTCATTGAACTTTATCTTGAATTGCTCCCAAGGTATCGATTGGGACGAATCAAGATCCAGTGACTTATAGTAAGTTTGCCACCAATGTAAAGCACCGCTTGTAAGTTGGTTCGTAGCAAACTCCACTTTATCATCATCCGCACACTTACTTACTCGGAACACCTTTTCCATATGCATGATCCATTCCATAGCTTTGACTGGATCATCTGTTCCCGAAAATTCCTTTGGTTTACAACCAAGAAACGATTTATACGTACACCCAACTTTCCTTGCAGAGGCTTCCCCACCTTGTGTTTCCTTCACTGCCCGGGCTCTACTTTCCCCATGGCTTTCGTTTTCTGGCTGCCTGTCATAAACACTTTTTGCAGCCTCTTCAGTAGGATCCGGATTTGCACTTGGGTTGGGATTGCCACTCGGGTTGGGGTTGTTCGATAATACAGGCATCATCTGCCTAACTACTTCTTCCACAATAGCACGTATATCAGGTGGATTTTGTCCCACCGGTTCCCTCGCTGGTGCTCTTCGCCCATTAGAGCCGCGTGACCTAGCTGGTCCACTTCTTGCAGTTCCACGTGACCTGGCTGGTCCACTTCTTGCAGTTCCACGCGAATTCACACCAGTAGGATTGCTTCGTGTATTTCTCATACTTCAAGATTTCAACAAACTATTAGATTACATATATAGTAACAACCTTATATATATCTAACAGTCCAATTTTCTGTGTTTCTCTCAAGGTTTAAGTCCAGGGATCTAATCTAAGACACCTAGTTCACTTAAACCACGGCTCTGATACCAACTTGCAACACCCGACTTATTAACAAAAACACCCCAAAAATTTTCATTTTTCGAACCAAATGTTTTTCAATCAAAACCATAAGTAAGGGGTATTAGTTAACAAATACGAGTACAAGTGTATCACGAAATACAATACATAAATATTATACATTCTTCAAGCCGGGTATTACTTCAACGCTAAGTCCTCAGTCACGGACTTTATCTTTTCCCTTAGCAGGGTCACGCTCACCTGCAGGGACATATCAAACAAAACGTGAGCTACAAGTCCAATGAGTAATCAAGCAAACAGATAAACATATACAAGAGTATAATAACAATTAAACTCTTAAACAATTTTTGTCCCAACATCATGGTCATCATTGACCACACCGTAACCATAGCCATACAGGCTGCATCAAATATCATAGCTCGAAGGCCGTATTACATCATAGCCCGAAGGCCACATCGGAGACATAACCCGAAGGTCGCACCGGAGTCATAGCCAACAAGGCCGCATCGGAGACATAGCCAACAAGGCCGCACCGGAGTCATAGCCAAGAAGGCCGCATCGGAGACATAGCCAACAAGGCCGCACCGTTTAGAATTCCAATTCAAATGTCATGTCCGTACATTACTCGGGTACTCTACCTTTGTACCGTATTCAACTACTTTAAGTAGTGCCACTGTAATCATCATATATCATACTAGATATAGTCAAGATTACTCACCTGAAATATTATTACAACTAGCTTTTGCCGTTCCTTGATTTCCGATATGATCCGTAGAATTTTGTCCCGCACCTATAATTCAATCATTTTCAACATGATTATAGGTTAATACCCATTTCAACTAACTCTAATACACTAGAGTTTAATAAAACATTGTTACAAACAATGCCTGGTTAATAAACTCTCCGTTTACTAACTTTATATAAATTTTACTATTCACCGGGACATTCGGATCGGTCTACAGTGCCCCCGAGGGGTCGGAAACCCAATCTAAAAATTTTCCCAAACTTTTCAGACCATAACGGTCCTATGTTTCAAATTTGGGCTAAATCGGACAAGCAACGCAAAAGTTAGCGTTTCAAAGTTCCTGCCTGGCCACTGCCTTAGAGGCGCACGGCGCCAGGGTCAGGGCGCACTGCGCCTGGGCGCACCCCGCCTGGCTCTTGGGCGCACTGCGCCTGGCGCCTGGGCAGGCCCCCTGGCCAGTCGCGATTTTCTACTGTAGCACGCAGATTTCTCATATTAAGTGTTCATTTTCGTTCTTAAACACTTGGGGTTCATTCCCAGGTCAAAACCCTCCATAAAAACAAGGTTTTTAAGCATTGAAAACAACTCAATCATTCAAAGGGAAGATTAGGGTTCTTAATTCTAACAACCCCAATTCTCCAATTTTATCATTTATAACATCCTACTTTCATTTGATTGAGTTAAGTCTTTGTTATAAGTGCAGAAATCATACGCAAACATTCCAAACTTCACTGAAATTGCAGTATTTTCGAGTTCTACACCACTCACCAAGAACAACTAGTCAAGAGCTTGGAAACTTACCTCAAATCCTTCCAATTATGCCCTTTTAAGCCAAAGATCACAATCCAAGCTTCAAACCTTCAAGAAACCTTTCAATCCTCTGCAGAAAATCAGCCACAAGAAGTTCCCGTAACTCTCAAAATTCTGCACACAAGTCTTGCTTATATATCTCCAAGATTTGCACTTTGGTCCTTGAAGTTGCATATTTCAAAGTTTTGCCACAAATAATACAATTTATGACAAAATCACATTTTTATAACATTTTAAGTTTAAGACTCAAAATATTATTACCAAACAAGTCCTTTTCTGTCAAAAAGACCAAATTACCCTTTTGAGGTAAAATGACCATTTTGCCCTTTTATTATACTTATATAATAAATACATTTTTGGCGTTACAGTATCACAACCATTGCATACAACCAAACATAAGTAAATAACAACCATCATGCATTAAAATTGGAAAGTTACACAGTTTAGTAATATTGTTTCGATCCAATTACATCATGATATCAAAAGTATTAATCGGAAACGTCTTCGCGTCTCGCCAAAAGGTTTTACCTGTTCTTGTTTAACGGTTACCTGAGAATACAAGTAATTTTACAAGTGTCAACATTACGTTGGTGAGTTCATAAGAGTTTTTGTAGTGATAAAACCAAGTGATTTCTTCATGAAAACCGTAGAGAAATGGTGTAAACTTTCTTAGCGTAGTAGTGAAAAACTCATAGTGTAGTAGTAAAAAACCCATAGTGTCATAGTGAAAAGTTCTCGTAATATGATAGCGATATTTGTTTCGTAGTGAAATAGTGAAAATTCTTGTTTGAACCTTTGAAAAGTGTCACACGTAGTTTCACACTTAAGTGAAACCATTTGAAGATATTTTCCCAAATATAGGACGTTCGTTGTTAATTTGTGAAAAGATATTCTCCCAAATATAGGACGTTCGTTGTTAATTTGTGAGTTATTAAAACCTTGCTAAGACCTAGTGACCTGGCACGACGTTCTTCAGGCGTCGTAATAGTAAAAGACATTTGTCACCATTGATCCGTCGATCGTAGTTGTAGCTAACAACCATAGGTGGGGATTGTCAATCCCATATAGATCTATATACAACTATCCCGCTCATACATGATTAAGGTTATAATCCAGGAATTTAATGTGTACTCTTATTAGTACCGTGAAGCGATGTCTCACAGTCTTACCCAACGCAAATGTCATATCCTTATTTGTAACGTAGTGAAAACCGTTTTGTATTAATAATTACCAAATATATGTCCATGATAATTATTATATGTAATAATTATATATTCATATAATTATTCTTATAACTTTTAGTGTACCTTATCGTTCGATTCATAAATTATTCCCTTAATAATTTATATAATTGTTTTCTCGTCGTAGTGGTATGTTTAGCTCTAAACGATGTCAATGAGTTGAAATGTATCATTTCTTACATCTAAGCGTTTAAGCATATAATTATCAAGATAGTTTGGAAGTCATGCAATACATCATGGTGAAGAGTTCATATTAGTCATTTTAGTAAAGTGATGGCAACACATTTTCAAATCTTGCAGTTTATTGGAAATAATAGTGATTTTTTCCCAAATGGCCTTTCTAGTTTTTGTTACTATAATATGGCCCTTTTCATTTTGAAAACTCAATTTTTTGTAAATAATAGCCCCAAATTTACTTTGGCGCTAAATATATAAGAAATTCTTAGTTACGTCGTAATAACGTTCTTTTTACTTATATAATAGTTTTAACGTAAAAGTTGTGTCGTCATGTTTACTTGACTATTTAAACAAAGCACTTATTTTACATCCTTTGTCAAGTACTCACATGAATATCACATTTATGTCCATTTTATCATAACATAAATCAAATAGCATTATTTGTGACAAATATGTGTAATAGTCTAAATACTTGTTTCTTTAAACCACAAGTGTATAATAGTTTACCACAAACACTTTATTTGTGCCATTCACTTTATAATAAGATGCATAACATGAATCTCTTAACATTTCAAGAATATAACATGTAAACATAGCATTTGTCAAGATTATATCATAAACTTTACAATAATACATTATATACATGGATAAAACTTATATTCTCCCCCTAAAACTTGGATAAAAGTGAAAATGAGGGGTATGAACTCACCTTGAGTGGTAGATCTTAAGGTTTCTTTGTAGGAGAGTGAAGAGTTTGGTTCTAGGACTCGGAGTACTCTTGGACAAAACTATTATCCAATGGATTTCCGTGAGTATTTGTGTGTAAAAGAGTAAATGAAAGTATTTAGAACTTTAAAACTACTAGATGATCATGACTTACCAAGAGGATTTGCAAGATTCTTGAAGATGATGAAGAATGGAGCTCAAGGACCTTTGGACAAAGCCAATATCCAATGGATTTTGGTGGATGTTAGTGTGTGTAAAAGAGATGTAATTGGTATGGAAGTCTTAGAATCAAGAGAGGAGTGTAACTTACCACTTAGATTGTAGCAATACTTGATGAATCAACAGGTTGATTATGGGGAGATGAGGCCGAGAGTGAGGGAGAGGAAGAGAGAAGAGTGCTTGGTGAAATGTGGTTCAAATGAGATGACTAGTTAGTATCTTAGGAGATTTGAGTTTGATTTTCTTCCTTATTTTAATTATAGCCTTTAACTTTTTCTTAGATCATGAATAGTGCCTAGGAGATTTTGTTGTGATGTGTTGGTTCTCCCAAGGGTGGCTGCCGATTTGGGGGTAGGGGGTGGGGTGGGGTGGGTTAGATTTTATAAAAATGGTAGCTTACTTATATAAATATGTGATTCTTATAAAATCGTACGACGTTTTAGTGAAATTATTTTGAGTTTTTGACGAAACGAAGTTCTAAATAATTATTTTGTATAAAAAACATTGTTAGAAATTTATTCAGATAGTGTCATAACTTGTTAGGCAACGAAATACGCGTTTAAGCGCGGTATTCTTCCGATTTCGCGGTTTTCAGCATTTTACCGGAAAATACATTTGGCTTTGGAATTAAATACTAGATAATATTACGCTTCATACTATATGACTTATTATCCTATATTTAATGTTTAAGGTACCACATTTTGTATCTTAAGCCTAAACCCTGTGTACATTTACCGTTCACAGCGATTTAACTTGTTGTAACTTTTGCATACGGACTCCGTTTTCAACGTTCTATATATCCACAGGTTCGTATTCATGAATACATCGTGTTATGAATATTATTTATATCAAAATAATATTTGTGTGTTTATCGAATTTCTACGCTGCTGTAATTTATTATACGTATTTATAGTGCTTATTCGATAACTGTTTTCAACTAGTGCGTGTAGTATTATAATATTCCAATATATAATACAAAGGTTATGAAACTTACATTTCAACATGTTGGCCCAATGTACGCCTCAGTTGACTTTGTTGACTTTTGTTGACCTATTTTTGACGGTTGTCACATAATCCCCCCGTTAGAGGAAATTTCGTCCCGAAATTTAGTTTTTGGTATCGGTCCCAGGGTTTTCTGGGAACAGTTGGGGGTACTTTTGTTTCATTTGATCCTCGCTTTACCAAGTAAACTCAGGTTCTCGCTTAGCGTTCCAGCGAACTTTTACTATTGGAATGCGACTTTGTTTGGTCCTTTCAATTTCCCTATCCATGATCCCCACCGGTTCCTCTATGAAATGTAGGTTCTCATTGACTTCGATTTCGTCAAGTGGAATAACCATAGTTTCATCGGATAAGCACTTTTTGAGATTTGATACGTGGAAGGTGCTGTGTACCTTACTCAACTCTTGGGGTAGCTGAAGTCTGTAGGCTACAGGACCGATCCTTGCCAGGATTTTGAAGGGTCCAATGTATCTTGGGTTCAGTTTTCCCCTCTTGCCGAAGCGTATCATTCCTTTCTAAGGGGAGACCTTCAACATGACCAGATCGCCCACTTGGAATTCTAACGGTTTACGCCTTTTGTCTGCATAACTCTTTTGTCGATCACGAGAGGCTTTCAATCGTTCCCGGATTTGAACGATATTTTCTGTTGTTTCTCGTATGATTTCTGGTCCGGTGAGTGTGCTGTTCGTCACTTGACCCTTGACTAGCTGGGTGTCGCCAACCTCGGCCCAACACAAGGGTGATCTGCACTTATGCCCGTACAATGCTTCGAACGGAGTGGCTTTGATGCTAGTGTGATAACTATTGTTGTAGGAGAATTCGATTAGTGGCAAGTAAACGTCCCATGCCTTGCCGAAGTCTATCACACAGGCGCGAAGCATGTTTACCAGCGTTTGAATGGTTCGCTCACTTTGACCATATGTCTGAGGATGGTAAGCTGTGCTCATATCGAGTCTGGTTCCCATGGCCTCTTGCAATGATTGCCAAAAGCGCGAAGTGAATCGGCTATCTCTATCTGAGATGATTGATATCGGCACACCATGCAATTTTACAATTTCCTTGAGGTAAACCCTCGTTAGCTTTTCCATCTTATCAGTCTCCTTGATTGGTAAGAAGTTAGCAGATTTTGTTAATCGGTCTACAATTACCCAAATGGTGTCATGTCCACCGGTTGTTCTAGGTAATTTTGTTATGAAATCCATGGTGATCCGTTCCCATTTCCACTCGGGTATCTCCGGTTGTTGCAACAGACCCGAGGGCTTCTGGTATTCTACCTTGACTTTTGCACAGGTCAAGCACTTGCTCACGAAGGTGGCGATTTCTGCTTTCATGTTAGGCCACCAGTAGAACTTCTTTAAGTCAAGATACATCTTATCCGACCCAGGATGGACAGAGTATTTTATCTTGTGGGCTTCTTCCATAACCAACTCTCTGAACCCACTGAACTTTGGCGTCCAGAAATATCGTGTGCCATCCTCTTTGAGCTCGAAACTTTTGTCCATCCCACGAAGAGTCTCATGGGTGACGTTCTCTGGTTCCAGGGCTTCAAGCTGAGCATCCCTGATTTGAGTAGGGAGGTGTGAGTGTATGGTGATCGTTAGCGACTTTACTCGACGTCCCGAGTACTCCTTCCGGCTCAAAGCATCTGCTACTACGTTTTCCTTGCCCGGATGATAACGAATGTCGCACTCGTAATCACTCAGTAATTCGACCCATCTTCGTTGCCTCATGTTGAGCTCCTTCTGGTTGAGGATAGGCTGCAGGCTTTTATGATCGGTGAAAATCGTACACTTCGTTCCATAGAGGTAATGTCTCCATATCTTTAGTGCGAATACCACGGCTCCTAACTCGAGGTCGTGCGTGGTATAGTTGACCTCATGCGGCTTGAGTTGTCTGGAAGCGTACGCAATAACTTTCTCCCTTTGCATGAGTACGCACCCTAAACCTTGTTTTGACGCGTCGCAATACACCACAAAGTCTTCCGTGCCCTGGAAGTGACAGGATTAGTGCACTGCATAACATTTGCTTTAGTGTTTGGAATGCATTCTCTTGGGGGTCATCCCAGTCGAAGCGGGCACCTTTCTGCGTTAGTGCCGTGAGAGGCTTTGCTATTTTGAAGAATCTCTGGTAGTAACCAGCAAGACCTAAAAATTGACGGATCTCTGTCGGGGTTCTTGGTATCTCCCAGTTTTCTATCGCTTTGATCTTGGATGGGTCGACATGGATCCCTTCTTGGCTAACCACATGGCCCAAGAAGTCTACTTTTCGTATCCAAAATTCGCATTTAGAGAACTTGGCATACAATTTCTCTTTTCTGAGTAGTTCCAAAATCAAGCGTAGGTGTTGACCGTGTTCTTTTTCACTTCGTGAATATATCAATATATCATTGATAAATACAATCACGAATTTGTCTAAGAATGGCCTGCATACCCAATTCATAAGGTCCATGAATACTGCAGGGGCGTTGGTCAATCCAAATGGCATTACGACAAATTCATAATGGCCATATCGTGTTCTAAACGCCGTCTTCGGGATGTCTTCTTCTTGAACTCTAAGTTGATGATACCCGGACCTCAAATCGATTTTCGAAAAATAGCTGGATCCTTGTAACTGATCGAATAGGTCATCAATTCTGGGGAAGGGGTATCTATTATTGACGGCCAACTTGTTCAATTCGCGGTAGTCAATGCACATTCTGAAGGATCCATCTTTCTTCTTTAGAAACAGAACCGACGCTCCCCATGGTGTCCGGGATTGTCAGTCCCGTATAGATCTATACACAACTATCTCGCTCATGAATGATTAAGGTTATAATCCAGGACTTAGTGCGTACATCTTTCAGTACTGTGAAGAAATGTCTCACATAACCACCCAACGTGATGTTTTATCCTAGTTCGTACTGAAATGAAAACCCTTTTGTATTTGTAATTATCAAAATATACTCGTGATAATTAGAGTGTAAAACCTTGCTTTTAAATGTAGTGAAAACTCCTTTGTATTCGTAATTATCAAAATGTCCATGATAATTATAATATGTAAATATATACTGAAAACTCCTTTACGTTTGTAATTATCAAATTGTCCATGATAATTATAGTATGTAACAATTATATATTTATATAATTATCTTTAGTATTTCTGTCGTATCTTTGTCGTTCGTTCCATAAATTATACCTATTATAATTTATATAAATGTTTTCGTTGTGTTAACGTATTTAAGCCTAAAAGATGTCAATGAGTTGAAAAGTAAAATTTCTTACATCTAAGGCACTAAATATACTAATAAGATAGATTTAATGTTTATCGACATGTCATGGCAAGAAATTTGTTTTAATCATCTTACATAAGTGATGGCAACATTTTAAATCTTGTCATTTTGTCAAAATGATGATAATCTTTCCAAATGGTCATTTTTTAACACATTATTTTGAAAATAGTCATTTTTGTTTAAAATACCAACTTCCTTGTAAAAATATCATTTCCCAAGTTTATTATGACGTTATAAGTCTAAATACTCGTTATTACGTCAAATTGACATTCTTTTTATAAATCACTAGAAAAGTCGTATTTTTAGTATACCGTTGTAATAATCATATTTTTACGAACAACAACGAAATAACTTATTTAGATGATTATAAAGAACATCTTTTAAGATATTCCCCACAAAAATGGTGTAATAACTTGGTTATAACCATTTTTGTTAGATAGTAGTGTTTCCGGTTACAAAAACGTAGTTTTTACTAGTTTTCGTTTTTATGACGTTTATATTAAAGATCTAGTATTTTTACTCATTTTATTTATAGTTTTGTAACTTTTACACAAACATAATACATCATAATGTTCATATTACATAGATCTAACCATATTTCATGTCAAAATCGTTTTTACGCAACTACTAATTTTATAAACTTGTGTAAATCATTATTTATAGTATATAAACACATATAAACTTGTGTAAATCATCATTTTTAACATGTAAACTTGTATTCTCCCCCTAAAAGTTTAGAAAAGATGAAAATGAGGGGTATGAACTCACCAACGTAATGTTGACACTCTTTGAAATTACTTGTATTCTCAGGGAACAATTAGTCAGGTCCGACTAACCTTTTGGAATGGGACGCGAAGACGTCTCTTTTACTTATTTCATTATCATACTGTAATTGGGTTGAAACAATACCGTTTGAACAATGTAACTTTTCAATTATATTGTATGATGGTTGTTATCTACTTATGTTTCAATGTATGCAATGGTTGTGATGCTATGTCTCGTTCCGCCCTCAGACGATTCCGCCATCGTGGTTTGGGGGTGTGACAAATTGGGCCCAAATTGCAGAATTTTCAGGTTGAGATGACTCCTCGATCCACCATCCATTGTCATAGAATGATTCATTGTTGCAATCATCCTCGTAATGGTTGTCGACCGGATTTTCATAATACTCGTAGTGATCCGGGTATATGTAATCGCCCATTATGAGGACGTACACATACCAGAAATCAAAAGACTAAAATCAAACATTAAAAGAAAGAATACCCCTGATTGTCTTATCCTAAGCGCACAACTCCCCGGAAACGATGCCAAAATTTGACACGCAGGGGTCGTTATGCGGTCAAAAATAAGAAAATAAACCTCACACACACTAGTACAGCGGTAGTAAGGGTCCATCGAGAGGAGTTTGGTGGTCAAAATAAGACGATAGCTTACCAACTGAAGTGTCACGCTACAGCCAGAGGGACTAACTCTACTTTTCCAAAAATCCGACAAAAACACAATTCCAAAACAAGATCCAAAATCCAATTCAAACATCAACTAAACTAAACCAATCCGATCTTAAACTAAGATTACTTACTGAAATCAGAAACAAAGTTTAGAAATCAAAAGCAAACAAACAATCCAAGAGCATTCAAAACACATCCAAACACAATTAAAGCTAAAAAGTGCAATAAAAACATGAACCAAATGATTACTTGTATAATAAACCAAAACAGAAGATCCAATGTACTGAAATCCGAAAATAAACAACCCTATACTAAGCTACTGGTTTGAACAATCCAGAAACACTAGGCTAGAAGTTAATTAAACTAAACTAATAATGAATTGCAAATGAAAACATAAGAAATACCAAAAGATGTTGCTGAAATCCGATTCCTTGAGTCAAAGAAGCCTTAAGTCCACCTTAGGGGTCGTTCCTTGCCTGCTGATTTCGACCTAATGACCTCTATTTATACTTGTGAAAATTAAGAATCAGCGGCGCACAAGGCTTGGACCTTCGTCGCGTGTGTTACCTTATCCCCGTTTTTTCGCTATTTGAATTTCTCTTCACTGCCTCATCTCTGACATGGCGCGACGCGCATGTGTTCTTTCCCGCGACGCGCGTGTTTATTCGACTGATTTGGCCTTATCCTTAAAACTTCTTCTATTTGTCCGCATTTGGTCCCTGTTTATAACATTTTCTTGCACACAAGCACTAGCACAAAAAGTGAGAAATACCAATACAATGATGATATAATTTCACTAAGAATAGGGTCTAACAACGACTAAAATACTTGATATTACTAGGCGTTGTCAATGTCCTTTGCCTTTCTCTCAAGTTCTTACTTCTCATCAAAGATACCTTCAACATCCCTATCTTCGTTGTTTGGGGAAGCAGCTACCTTGTTGTCCACTTTCTTCCCATTCCTTAACGTGATTATCTCATTTACATGGTGTTCTTTTTTGTATGCGACGAACTTGCTTGGGTTGTTAGATGAATATCACCTTTATCTTGCTTGATTACCTCCCCCATATTGACAATTTGACTTCCTATTATTAGTAATGACTGAGAATTTGTCTCTTCCGCCTTCTGTGTTTCAACTAAATAGTTAATAAGCTTGTCCAAGTTGTTGTTGAAGTCCTTGTCTTCCACAGGCGTAGCTTTTACCAGGAAAGGTGGCTTTACCTGTTGCAATGTCGACTATTGGCGCACCCCCCCTGTTGCTTATTAGTTTCTCTCTGATTGTTGTTCCTGAATGGACACAATGTGTCTCGAAACTGGCTGTAACCATGTTTCTGACTAACCTCTTCCTGTGTCATCTTGCATTCATCGCATTGATGGCCAATCTCATAACAATTATTGTAGATAGTTTGACCATTCAGCACATATGCTCATCTATCATCCCTCAGTGCTGAAAGAAACTGGTTAAACATTTTACTGATAGTTCCTATTTCTGTTTGCACGTCCTTCTTCCAAGAAGTGTCTGATCCTTTACTTTCAGCAGATGTCGTGGTATCTTTCTTTGAAGAGCCATTAGTTTTGGACCCATTTCTGGGTTGTTCTAACATCTTCCATACAGTGCAGCTATTCTGCATCATGATTGTCCCTCCTCCAGAAGAAGCGTTGATCATTGCCTGACTTGTGTTATCAACTCCATTGTAATTTTTTTACTAATTGCCAGGAGGGAAACTCATGATGAGGGCATAAGCGTAACAACTCCTTCACCTTCTCGAATGCGTCGTGGAATTCTTCTCCCGGCTTCTCCTGAAAATCATGTATTGCCATACAAACTTCAGACGTCTTACTCGCATGGTAGACTTCCTGTAGGAATTTTTTCTTCAGCTCCTCCTACGTAATGATGCTATTGGTTGCCAGTGAGGCAAACCAATACTTGAGCCTTATCCTTAAGAATGAATGGGAATAGCCTTAACCTAAATAAATCACAATTGGCCTTCCTAGGGATATTTTCATTTGCTATGGCTAAGAACTCATCCAAATGATTATAAGGGTTGTCTTGCTTATGACCCTTAAAATCATACAATACTCCTAATAATTACGGCCTAATCTCTACCTGATAATCAATCCCCTTAGGGAAAAAGATAGGCGACGCATCATCGTACTCCCTAGGTTGGAAGTGCGATGCAACCGACTACCCGATCAGTTATGGAAAGTAAAGAAGGGGAACGAAGTTACCAACGTTGTATAATTCGTTGTTGTAGTATCGTTACCCCTCTAATTGTTGTTATGCTGCTGATGTGGAGGTTCCCAACCTTGGTTCCACTATTTGTTGTTGTAATTGTGGTTGGGCATCCAACCATCGTCTTCTTCCTCGAACTCCAGGTCTCCCAATTAAGCCTGGTTGTGTTGTTGTTGTGTTGTTGGTGTTGGATTAGGTGTCTAAGCCATGACTTATAAATTGTATTTATCTTATTAATTGAAGCAAAGTCCATTTGGGTTGCCCTCAAAGCTAGAGGTTTGGTATAGAGTTCAGTAGAGAGAAAGATTGATTTATTAAATGTTTAATAAATCAATAGAAATAAAATAAATAGTTTATTAATATATTAAAGTGATAATATATTAATTAGAAACTATATTAATTAATTAGAAATTAATATAGAATTAATTGGATTTAATTTAGTGATTAATTTAATTAATTTTGTAATCAATAGAGATAAAATAAATAGTTTATTAATATATTAAAGTGATAATATATTAATTAGAAACTATATTAATTAATTAGAAATTAATATAGAATTAATTGGGCTCCTCTAAGGTGTTGACTGTGCCACCTGGAGGCTATAAATAGGGTACCCCTAGGGAACCCTAATCGCCACTTGTCACTCTGCCTCTCTGGAATTCTGTCTTCTCCTCCATTGCTTGGGTGTGATCTCATTTGAGGCAAGATATTTGTGTTGCTGACTTCAAAAAGAAAATCAAAGGTTGGTTTTTCTTATTTTAATTCTTTATAAATAATTGTTGGCCTTAGGAATTTTGTTATATGTTCAATTGTAGAAAAACATAGATCCTCATTCTAGGTTGATGTGAACTTAGGATTATTAGTTCATTGATTGCTAAAAATCTTTCAGTGGTATTAGAGCCTTAGCTGTTTTTCTTGTTGAATTGTTATAACTACTTTTGTGTCAAAGGGTTTTTTGCGAAAAAATAAACCCTTTGGATGGCCAAAATCAATGGGTGGCTAGGGTTTTAGAAACCCTAGCCTCCACCCCCCATATTTGCGATTTTGCATGCTAGGGTTTTAGTAGGTTGTTATTTTTGGTAATTGTGATTAATTAATAACTGGAAACCTTAAACCCACTACTTGCAATTTCCGAAATTAAGGGTTTAAGATAGATAAATTAATTTGATTAATTTTTATGATTCCTATCTTGATTTAGTTAATTTAAATAATTTTTTAATTAAAAGATAAATTAAATCACTTAAAGATTTAAATTTAATTCTCGAAATTTAATGTTAATTTGCGAAAATATTAAAAGATTAATTAATAACTGGAAACCTTAAACCCACTACTTGCAATTTCCGAAATTAAGGGTTTAAGATAGGTAAATTAATTTGATTAATTTTTATGATGCCTATCTTGATTTAGTTAATTTAAATAATTGTTTAATTAAAAGATAAATTAAATCACTTAAAGATTTAAATTTAATTCTCGAAATTAAATGTTAATTTGCGAAAATATTAAAAGATTAAATCTAGAATATTTTAAAAAGTTTAAAAACATCTTATATATTTTATGATTAATAGTTAATATTTTATATATAAGATAAATTGGTTAGTCATACCGTTAGTAGGCCTCATTCCTATAAAGAGGGTATAAGGCGACTGCCTATAAAATGGTAGTCTAATGGGTGTCCACTCTCACCCACCGCTCTCCTGGTCAGTCAAGTGTTGTTAGTCGAACATGTTTGATAGGACCGCTTAATTCTCATTAAAAGTATAATGCTATTATTGAATGTACTAGAACATTTCATAAAAATCCCAATCTAGTTACTTTAGTAAAAATGTGAATTGATGCTAATCCATGAAATTGCACATTGCACTTTACGAAACGTTGGTGGAGCGTGTGTGGTTTACCGGCACACCAATAGGGGTTCATAAAGATTTGCAATGGGTTTCCTGATCTTACCATTATTGATGGAGCGTGTGTGGTTAATCGGCACGTCAATTAGAGATGGTAATTGACTTCGAGAGTACCGAGCTGATTTGCATGGTTATTCACACCCGTTTTGCGATCCTGGGTATCACAGTCACAAACAGTGGGGCATATCCGAGATTAAACATGCTATTGAACAATTCAATAAATCTCAAAAGAAACTAGGAATTTCATTATAATATGATTATCTTCCGCAGTGGAATTGGCTGAATCGTCATTCGCCTACCTTTATAAAATTTACAATAAGATTACGACATCCCTCTTCTATATTGTGAATTGTTGTAGTTGGGTCCTAGCCTTATTATTATATTTGGGTTAATATTAAGGATTATATGTATCTAATTAAAAACTACCTTCTTTTATAGATGTCTTCCGTTGACCAATCCGTTCCCCACTAAAACTCCAATAACGTCACTTCAATCCTATCATTGTGTTCCAAAGTGACATTGGATGGCACAAACTACAATGACTAGATCAGAAACATCAAGATGGCTTTGAGGTTTGAGAACAAAGAGTATGTTCTCGACACTGAGCTAGTTGAAGTTGACCCCGATACAGCTACTCCCGAGGAAATTGCCTCGTCCCAAAAACACATTGATGATGCGACCAAAGTGTCCTGCATCATGATTGCTACCATGAAACCCGAATTGCAAAGAATCTATGATGACTAATGGCCCTACGAGATGCACAAGGACCTTGCGGAAATTTTCCATAAGCAAGCGCATGTCGAAAGGTGCGAAGTGGTCAAAGTGTTCACGAATGGCAAGCCTAAGGACGGAGAGTCTGTCTGCACTCATGTGCAAAGGATGCAAGGTTACATTGATAGGCTTAGAAAGCTGGGTACGCCTGTTGATGAGGAGTTGGCCGTTGACATAGTGCTTAACTCCTTACCAAGTTCTTATGACCAGTTCAAACAGTTGAAAATGAGCTGAAGGTAAAAGTGTACCCTCAGTGACCCAGCCCGTCCTGGAAATTGGCCATGGCAAGGGAAAGAAAAGGAAGGGCCCTCCCAAGCTGAATTGGAGGGAAGAGGTTCAAGTCGGGTCATCCAGTAATGGCCCGAGAGCCAAGTCCTCCGGTATTCCCCATGTCACGAATCCCAAAGATGCCGATTGTTTTTATTGCAAAGAGAAGGGTCACTGGAAAAGGAGTTGCCCAAAGTACTTGCAAGACATTAAGGATGGCAAAGTGAAGCCTTCACAAGCAGGTACTTACACTATATCTAAAAACTCATCATCTTCCTGTTCTTGGGTCCTTGACACTAGATGTGGTTTTCACATTTCTTCTGATTTGTAGGGCCTAAAGGAAAGTAGGGAGCTGGAGCACAATAGATTGAACCTGGTCATGGGCAGTAGGCAAAATTCACATGTTACCAAGATCGGTGTCTATATATTAGTGCTTAGTAATGATGTTAGTTTAGATTTACAAAATTGTTGCTATTAGCTAGATATGGTTAGAAACATAATTTATTTTCATGCATTGTTCAGACAAGGTTTTTATTATACTTTTGATAAATTGAATGGTTCAATTTCTGGTTTTAAAAATGATGTATTTATTTTTGAAGCTTTGCCTTGTGATGGAGTGTATGAAACTATAATGTGTGTTGACAATTTTGGTAATAATGTGTTAAATATTGATTCTACTAGTGGTATAGGAAAGGCGTGTTTGTGGCACTGTCGTCTTGGCCATATCAATAAGAAACACATCGCCCAACTCCAAAAGGATGGAGTGTTGGAATCATTCGACCTAAAATCAGATGATGTATGCGAATCTTGTTTGTTTGGCAAGATGACAAAATCACCTTTCAAAGGGTCTTTTGAAAGAGGTGAAGGTCTGCTGGACATCATACACACAGATGTGTGTGGTCCCTTCAGAACAACCACAAAGGATGGCACGCGGTTCTATGTGACCTTTACTGACGATTATAGTAGATATTGGTATATCTACTTAATCAAGCGCAAGTCAGATACTTTTTAAAAATTCAAAGAATTCAAGAATGAAGTAGAGACTTGGGCAGGAAGATAAAGATGCTTAGATCCGACAGAGGCGGTGAATATCTTAGTAGAGTTCCTTGACTATCTGAAGGAATGTGTAATAGTTTCACAGTTGTCACCTCCTAGAACACCACAGTTGAACGGTGTTGCTGAGAGGCGAAACCGAACCCTGTTGGACATGGTTCGTTCCATGATGAGTCGAGCTTTGCTTCCAATCCATTTCTGGGGGTATGCCTTAGAGACTGCCACCCATATCCTCAATCTTGTCCCAACTAAGAAGGTTGCCAATACACCTCATGAAATGTGGACAGGAAAAGTTCCCTCTTTAGCACATATCAAGGTCTGGGGTTGTGAGGCTTTCATGAGATGAGAGACTCAAGACAAACTCGCAGAGAGAAGTGAGAGGTGTATATTCATCGGATACCCAAAACAGTCTTTTGGATACTTGTTCTACAGACCAAGCGAGGACGTGGTCTTTGTAGCGAGACGAGGAGTCTTTCGAGAGAGAGAGCTCGTTTCCAAAGAGGACAGTGGGAGTACCGTTGATCTTGAAGAGATTCAAGAGACATCCGATGAAACAACCTTAGGAGAAACTAGCAACCAACAAGAGGAAGAGGTTCCTGTTGGTCCGACAGACATTTTATTACCTCTTAGGCGTTCCGGTAGAGTTAGCATGCCACCCGAGTTTTATGGTTTCCATATAACTACGGATGGTGACACATTTTTCAATGATAGGACACTGAAAAATTTGGATGAGCCAGCTAACTACCATGAAGCAGTGACGGGACCTGAGTCTGCCATATGGAAAGAGGCGATGGACAGCAAGATCAAGTCCATGTATGACAATCAAGTTTGGAACTTGGTTAACAATGTGTCGGGTCGAAAGACAGTCCGGTGCAAGTAGATCTTCAAGAAGAAGACTGACATGGATGGAAAGGTACACACCTTTAAAGCTCGGCTGGTCGCGAAGGGATTCACTCAAGATTAAGTCGATTAGGATAATGCTTGCCATAGCTGCGTTTCATGACTATGAAATTTGGAAGATGGATGTCAAAACCGCTTTCCTTAACGGGAAGTTGACTGAGGATGTTTACATGAATCAGCCAGAGGGATTTGTAGACACAAAGCATCCTAACAAGGTGTGTAAGCTTGAGAAATCAATATACAAATTGAAACAAGCTTCTCGCAGCTGGAATCTTTGTTTCCATGAGAAAGTCAAAGAGTTTGGCTTCTCTAGGAGAGAAGATGAGTCATGTGTATATGTCATGGCTAGTGGGAGTATAGTCACTTTTCTGGTGCTGTATGTTGATGACATACTGCTCATGGGAAACGACATTCCAAACTTGCAAGACGTCAAGTCTTGGCTTGGGAAGTGTTTCACCATGAAAGACCTAGGAGAAGCTGCCTATATTCTTGGGATAAGAATACTGAAAGATAGAAAGAAAACACTAATAGGACTTACTCAGTGTATATACTTGGAAAAGCCACTAAAGAAGTTTAGTATGGAAAATTCAAAGAAAGGAGAGCTGCATATCCAACGTAATGCGAAGTCGAGTAAGACTCAAAGTCCAAGTACCGATGAGGAAATAGCTGAGATGAGTCGGGTACCTTATGCTTCCGCAGTAGGGTCGATCATGTACGCTATGACATGTACTCGCCCTGACGTGTCTTTTGCTTTGAGCATGGTTAGTCGGTACCAGGGAAACCCTGGTAGGTAGAGCGCACCGGATAGCCGTAAAGAATATACTCAAGTATCTGCGAAGGACGAAGAACATGGTATTAGTCCTTGGTGGCAGTGATGTCTTAAAAGTGAGTGGATACACAGACGCCAGTTTCCAGATAGATAGAGACAATGGTCGGTCTCAGTCGGGCTGGGTGTTTCTTTTGAATGGGGGAGCGGTCACGTGGAGGAGTTCCAAGAAAGAGACGGTGGCTGATTCAACGTGCGAATCAGAGTACATAGCAGCGAGTGAAGCGTCTAAGGAAGCGGCTTGGCTGAAAAACTTTTTCGGTAACCTTGGAGTTGTCCCGAGTATTCAGGAGCCCATGGAACTGTTCTACGATAATGAAGGAGCGGTCACTTTGACAAAGAAACCGCGAGATCATGGAAAGTCCAGACATATCGACAGAAAGTACCATTACATTCGACATCGGGTAGAAGAAGGTCACCTCCATGTTAAGAGGGTATCATCTTAAGACAATCCTGCTAATCCTTTGACAAAGGCTCTGAGTAGGATCAAGCACAATCAACATGCTAGGAGCATTGGATTGAGAGATGATATTAGTTTTAGTAATTAGTGAAACTTGTAACAATATAAATGTAATTGACTTTGGCGATTTAATAATAGAGATTTATTAATGAGTATTGTTTACTGCTTTTGTCAATTGTTTATTATTGTGTTTCACTTTTGCATGTTTACTTCCTGAGTAATTTGATTATTCAAAGTTCCACAGTCGCTCATACTTTTAGGGAGTAAGTATGAACGAAGACTGTCATGAATTAGTTTGTAGATTGTCTAAAGTGTTAAACATTGCAGTAAGACTGCTACAACGTTCATGAGTACTTAGAAATGGAGATTTGATTATTGGACGAACCCGTGCTCAATAGATTGCTTCATGGATTACATCGCGAGCAATGTTGAGACGATAATATCTTATGATCTTAAGTAGAGACATATGAGTTGTATTTTGCAAGGCAGTTGCTCATTAATAATACGAAAATGCATCAGTAACTCGGTGTTATAAAACGTATTGTTGTGAGTGATTTATCTCGTAAAAGATATAACCATATGAGTCGAAGCTTATTGGTTCTTGACCTTATTGGGAAACAGATATTTGTGGGCCTCTCGATGATTTTGAAGTTGATTGAAAGTGTTGGCCAACCAGGACTGAATTGATGTGTTCAATTAGTAGTCTTAACGTCATATGCAAATCAGAAATCGAGAAACATAGTATCAGACCGAGATTGATCTTAATCCATGTCTCGAGTCTGAAAATATCTTGTTGAATGGAGGATCATATGATCACTTATCTATGGACAGAACTGACTGGATCAGAGTTCAGGAACAGTTACTAGGAAACTGAGAATTGTTAATTAATCAGAAGATAAATTGAAAAATTAAACTCATAGACTTATCTAAGTGGGAGACTGTTGGATTAGGTGTCTAAGCCATGACTTATAAATTGTATTTATCTTATTAATTGAAACAAAGTCCATTTGGGTTGCCCTCAAAGCTAAAGGTTTGGTATAGAGTTCAGTAGAGAGAAAGGTTGATTTATTAAATGTTTAATAAATCAATAGAAATAAAATAAATAGTTTACTAATATATTACAGTGATAATATATTAAATGTTATTAAAGTGATAATATATTAAATGTTCAGTAGAGAGAAAGGTTTGATTTATTAAATGTTTAATAAATCAATAGAAATAAAATAAATAGTTTACTAATATATTAAAGTGATAATATATTAATTAGAAACTATATTAATTAATTATAAATTAATATAGAATTAATTGGATTTAATTTAGTGATTAATTTAATTAATTAAAAGTGCAGGGACTGGTTTTGTAATTATTAAATAGTTGAATAAAGACTGGGCAATGGAAGCCATGAGGTGGGCGAGATTTTGTGGAGCCTCCACATAATCTCAAAACCCTAATTAGGGTTTTAGAGGCTTGGTCCATTTGATAAAAAGGCTTGTCAAAAGTTGGGCTCCTCTAGGGTTTTAACTGTGCCACCTGGAGGCTATAAATAAGGAACCCTTGGGGAACCCTAATACTGCGCCACGTGTCACTCAGCCTCTCTGGAATTCTGTCTTCTCCTCCATTGCTTGGGTGTGATCTCATTTGAGGCAAGACATTTGTGTTGATGGCTTCAAGAAGAAAATCAAAGGTTGGTTTTTCTTATTTTAATTCTTTAGAAATAATTGTTGGCCTTAGGAATTTTGTTATATGTTCAATTGTAGAAAAACATAGATCCTCATTCTAGGTTGCATGTGAACTTAGGATTATTAGTTCATTGATTGCTAAAAACCTTTCAGTTGGTTGTTGTGGTACTTGTAACGGTGGTTGTTGGAACTGAGGTGGTGGAATCCGTGGTGGTTGGCATTGGCACGGAGCACCATTGCGATCAGTACTGGCCACGGCTACGCAACTCGCACAGGGGTCCCATGAGGGTTGGATAATGGTTGAACTACAGACTGAACAAGTGGTGGGGTCGGTACAGGGGCTGAACCTGTATTACGACCACTAACACTTGTGGAGGCTCCATTGGTATTGACTGGAACTCAGGGAACAATCGATTGTCCCCCTGTTATCTCGCTATGAAACTCATTGGTAACATCCTCCCTCTATCACTACATCATCCGAACGCATGTTAAATAATTGACGACAAAGACGATTCTTACGTGCAGTTCTTTGTATTTCAGGATCATAAAAGAGGTGACGTTTGTCCACTCGACGCGTAAGCATGTACTAAATGCAATTGACCAAGAAAATCAATGAAACAATCAAACTAAAAAGGAAAATGTTAACCGACACAATGTATCAAGCGCACAGCTCCCCAGCAACGGTGCCAAAATTTGACACGTCATAGTCGTTGATGCGGTCAAAATTACAAAATAAAACCTTACCAGTCCACTAGCTAGCGGTAAGCAAGGGTCAAACTATGGAATTCATGGTTGGCACTTTGTGTTTAAATACGAATAATCTATAGTGTCAATCTATAGATGGTGAATATTCGCACACTTACCCCAAAACAGAACTCAAAACACGAAAACCAAAACCAAAAAATCTATGCCAAAGCGATAGATTGTAATCAATCAAACTAAACTAATCTGATCTCGAGATCAACCTCAGAAAATTAGAATCCAATCCCACAACAAAAACGATAAATATCGTAACAACTGTAAACCAACAGATAACGTGCATCGATATAAATCCAAACTCACTTGCATTCAAAACCAAACCTGAATCAGAGCCGAATGCTTCTGTTTTCAGGAACTAATCCAACCTCTATGATCGATCGTGTTCTACAATCAGAACCCCCGATAGCACAAGAGTAAATACGAAACAAAAATCGAAATAAATAGAAACTAAACCAACTAATGAATATAAACTACTATGCTACAAAATCCGAGTCAAAGAAGCCTGAGTTCCACTCAAAGGTTCAATCTTTGCTCCCGAATCCGACCTGGGGGCCTCTATTTATAGTTGAGAAAAATCGCTCTACGCGTCGCGTATAGGTGGAGTACGCGTCACACCTTATCCTCGTTTCTTCACGTGTTGAATTTTGAAACTCTTCCGGGTAAGATTTTATCCATATGTCTGTGTTGTGGTCATCATTTCTCCGTGTCGCGCGTGTCACTTCGACTTGATCTTCAGATTTGTCATTGACTTCACCAATTTTACACAAAACCCCCTGCATTTTCACTAAAACACAAACAAGTGCCTTGGCACTACAAGTGGGTAATATTAGTGTTCTTATCTATAACAAGGCTCAATAACACCCAAAATGGCTAACATTGCTAGGTGTTATCAAACACATGTCCAAAAAGAGAATGCCAAAGATAAAAAAATAGAATATGAATAACTTAAACGAAAAGACAACAAATGAATACTGGAGGCAACAACATCAGCAGCATATAGTTGCTCCAAGACATAAAGCTTCCTAAGTCTACCACCTATCCGAATCACCCTCCGATACTGAATGTCGTGTATACAACAGAACGAATCTAGAAAGAAGACCGAACAACCAGACTTGCACAACTGCCTGACTAAAGCAAGATTCAAAGCAAGTGTGGGTTATAATAGAAATATGTTAAAGATATATAAGGAGTAACAATAGAACCAACACCCTCTATCGGCATCGGTGTAGCACTGGCAGACATGACAGACAGGTTAACGAGGTGATATTGAAGAAAAGGATGACAAATATCGTGACATATGATGAGATGCACCAGAATCCAATATCCACAAGGATAAAGGAATATCTGAAGTATTGGGTGAAGACAAACCAGAGTGAGACATGGATATTGATAAGGCAATCGAATTGGAAGCAATAAACTGTTTGAACTGTTCAACAATCTGAGCATCTAAGGCTAATGGTGGTGTGAAACTTGTTACATTCTCTACTCAAGGTGCAGCAGCAGCAGTGTTGTGGTGGCCAAAAAGAAGGAAACGAGGGACGTGACTGAAACTATCCGGAAGACCTGTTCTGTTGTGGCAGCTGAAACTGTGCAGGTGGTCTGGTTTTCTGTTGTTCCTAATTTCCATTTCTTAACAATAATGAACACTTGAGGCTTCTAATGGGTTTTCTTCTTACAGAAAGCACACTCATCAAAAGCAACTTTGGGGCGATTCTGAAAGGTTTTCTGCAACCAATGAACTAAAACCTAAGTTCACATGCAACCTAGAAAGGATCTATGTTTTCTTACTTTGAACATGTAACCAATTTCCTAAAGGCCAAATAAAATTACTAAAGAAATAAATAAGAAAAACTAACCTTTAGTTTAATCTTGAAACTAAGCAGCACAAGTGTCCTGCCTCAAATGAGATCACACCCAGGGAGCCAGAAGTGGGGACGAAAATCTAGAGAGATTTAGAGGAATTAGAAACTGATTATGAGGTCCAGAGGTCGCTATTTATAGGCAACCATATGACCCTTAGAGATAAACCTCGTTTGACTTTCAAACAGAGATATACCCAATCTCTAAGCCATTTTCCGGATTATTCATAAGCGCACCGCGGCCTATACATTGGCACGCCGCGCGTGTTAATTCAACTATTGAATTGGAACAACTTTAGCCCCTGTCCTCCAGATTAATCTAAGTAATGCCACATAAATTAATCTAATTAATTCCTGATTAATTATTAATCAATTAATATAGTTTCTAATTAATATATTATCACTTTAATATATTAACAAACCATATATTTAATTCCTGTTGATTTATTAATCACATAATAAATAAACCTTTCTCTCTACCGAACTTTTTACCAAACCTCCAGCTATGAGGGCAACCCAAATGGACTTTGCTACTATTAATTAGGTAAATACAAATTATTAGTCATGGCTTAGACACCTAATCCAACAGTCTCTCACTTGGATAAGTCTATGACTATAATTACCAATATAACCTCTAATTAATCAGCAAACTATAGCTTCCTAGAAACTGGTGCCGAACTCTGACCTAGTCAGTTCTGTCCATAGATAAGTGATCAGATGATCCTCCGTCCAACAAGATATTTTCAGACATGAGACATGGATTGAGATCAATCTCTGTCGGACACACTGTTTCCCGATTTCCGATTTTGCATATGACATAAGACTTCTAATTGAACATATCAATTTAGTCCTGGCTGGCCAGCACTTTAGTCAACTTCAAAATCATCAAGAGGCCTACAGATATCTGTTTCCCGTCAGGGTCAAGGGACAAATAAGCTTCGACTCATATGCTTATATCTTTTACCAGGCAAATCATTCACAACAACACGTTTTATAACACCGAGTTACCGATGCATTTTCGTACTATCAATGAACAACCGCCTCGTAAATTATAACTCATATCTCTCCACTTCAAGACCATAAGATATTATCGTCTCAACATTGCTCGTGATGTAATCCATGAAGCAATCTATTGAGCGTGGGTTTATCCAATACTCAAATCTCCATTTCCAAGTACTCATGAACGTTGCAGCAATCTTA
This sequence comes from Cichorium intybus, assembly GCA_023525715.1. Classification (NCBI taxonomy): domain Eukaryota; kingdom Viridiplantae; phylum Streptophyta; class Magnoliopsida; order Asterales; family Asteraceae; genus Cichorium; species Cichorium intybus. The sequence continues at coordinate 54,569,672 of CM042013.1, read as the reverse complement.
TTGCTATGTCTAACTCCTTAGACAATCTACAAACCAATTCATGACAGTCTTCCTTCATACTTGCTCCCTAAAAGTATGAGCGACTATGAATATTTAAATAATCCAATTATTCAGGAAACATGCGAAAGGGAAACATAAAATCTGACTGGCAGCTACTCCTGCTTATTACCAAGTCTCCACGAGGTAATCACCAAGTCAGATTTATCATAACTATTATCTGTTTCTTATTTTCTTTTAAACTTTCAATTCATGCCTTTTATATCTATGTCTATTTAACTAAATGACCTTTTCACTCTTTCTATGTATCCAAGTGTCTAACACTTATACACTTTATTACAGATAATCCAATCGGATACTCTTCCAATAATATCTCAATTTGTCATTCTATCTTTCTCTCTCACAACTCCATTCTGGTGATGTGTACCGTGACTGCCCATGGTTCTTGGGGTCTTTAGTCTACATGACTACACCCTAAGAATATTTCGAGGCATTATGATGTGCCGGTGAACCACACGCGTTCCATCGGAAATCAACAAAACTCTTTAACCATGAAGTCCTACAGCACCACGTCCTGGTGTAAACAATTACTAATTTGAAACTTCTTTCAAAACATTCACCCTAATCATTACCCAATGATTTCTCACGCATATTCAAAATCCATTTAGTATTCTCAACCAGGTCATATCCTGAATCCAACTTACTATGCTCTAAGCATCAAGTCATCAGGATATGTTCATAACACTTCTAATTGGTCCAGGAATCTCGTGGAACCTGATGTAATCTCATCCTAAAACCCTTTTGGAATCCAAAGATTACTAATAATCCTTGTGTCATGACTTCCGGAAACCATTTCCTTTTGGAGACTCTTTCTTTTGCATCTTGAACCTCATCAAGACCATATTCTCAATGGCTAAGTCTATACTGTCAATTTCATCTATCCGATAGATGTCTGTGAACTATGTGAGTATGTTGCATCTTCTTAATTTCTTTCATGCCAAGTCATCACACTTTGCAATGATAGGAAACTCTTTTCCTGGGTTTATGCATCTTGAATCTTATCAAGATCATATTGGCAGAATTTCAATCTATCTAATAGATGTTCACGACCACTTAAGTATGTTGTACTCTTAAAGTCTTTCATAGCGAACTGTTTCTTAACACCAAGTCATTACACTTTGTAATGATAAGAGACGTTTCCTAGAACCAGTACGTGTTGGGTTGTTAAGTGTCAGCAACAGCTGATCATCAGCATCAGCTGATCACTTATCAGCACACTAGAATCTGATGATTGTCAAGTAGGAGGATTACCCACTATTGCTGTCAAGTTCATCAGTCGAAGACTCTTTTTGTTCTTATCGTATTTTTGTAGTTTATCTAGTTTCCATACTTATCTAGTTTATAGTTGGGAGTTCCCTGAATTGTAAGGATACTCCAAATATACGTAGTATAGCATTGTATAAATACATCGGTAGGGTTCTGTAATACTGGCTTGGTTTTTCATTAATCAAAAGGATCTCTGTGTAAGATCAAACGTTCTGTGTGAGAAATACCTTTTGTTGAAAAATACGATGATCGATCTCCACGAGTAAGGGTTTTTAAGCCGGTTACTGTGTGACAGATATGTGTTTTGTCTATAATATGCGGAATAAATAAGAGTTGCGGAATAAAATAAAACGGTAAATCTAAACTAGACAGTATTTAAATAGACAGAAAGCGGTAAATAAAGTAAATGTTAGAAGTTAGAGGTTAGATGTAATAAACGCCATTATCAACGATAAAGTGTTTTTACAATAAATAAAAAGGTTAGAAGTTAGAAGTTAGAAGTTAGATGTCTCGGTTAAATACAGTCCTCATATGTTTTCGTTGTCAAGGTTCAATTCGGATGTATTGGATATTTGGTACAGTTGATTTATAACAGTTTGAATAAATCAATAACGACACAAATAATTTCAAAAGAACTTATCGATAGCTGATGAAGATGGCGTTTTCTTTGAAGCGTCGATTCTCGTTCTTTACGGTAGGATGAGGTTTGGTAGTTTTTGGTGTTTGGTGAAATGGGTTTTTGGTGTCGGTTTAATTGAGATGCACGGGGTTTTTGTGGTTTAGTTTTCGTGTATGTATTTGGTAGTGGGTGTGTAGGTTTTGTAGTTTGGTATTTGGGTTGAGGTTTCTTTAGAGGTTTGAAGTTTGGTGTCGGGTAGAGGTTTTGTTTGGTGTCGGGTAGAGGTTTTGTTTGGTGTCGGGTAGAGGTTTTGTATGGTGTTGGGTAGAGGTTTTGTTTGGTGTCGGGTAGAGTATGGGTGTAGCGGTTTTGTTTGGATGTGGATTTTCTTTGTTTAAAAAGAGTTTTCTTGAGAGTTTTGGTAGGTTTTTTGCTCTTTGGACGTAGGGTAATATTGGTGCTTGAAGGGTATGGTGTGGTGTATGATTTTCTGCACAAGAATGGCAAGAGGTGAGCTTCTTATTTATAGTCACTGAACACAGTGTTCGCGTCGCGACCATATGGTCCGTCGCGTCGCGAAGGTGCTCGGCTGGTGGTCGGTGCGCTTTTTGTCGGGTCAGTGCGTCTTCGCTGGTATGTCGAGCTTTTCGTCGCGATTCCTTTTGGTCGCGTTGCTTTTGGTCGCGTCGCGAAGGATAGTGCGTTGGGTTGGTAGTCTCGCGATTAGAAAGTTGGTGGTGTTGCGTTGGAGGGGCTTCGCGATGGAGGTCTTTGCGTCGCGACCATCTCCTTCGTCGCGTCGCGATCGCTGTGGAGTTTTGGTCTTCTGCTTTGCTTCTTCTTCACGTCGCGACCACTATGTCTGTCACGTCGTGATTGCTGTAGCAGTGTGATATTTTGTATTTTGCTCTTTGGTTCGTAGCGTTACTTCCTCAGGTTTGAATGTTTTCTCAAAGTTTCTCGGGTCTTGATTTATTCTTGTTTTTGATCTCGAATTCACGCAATCTGAAATAAACTGATAATATTTGTTAGATAATAACAGTTCATCTTATTTCAGTGATTGTCACATACAAAAATATATTTTTCAACAATTTCCCCCTATGTGATCATTACTGAAATAAGAATAGATTAAAAGGTAAGGTTGAAAATTCTTGTAATTTGGATAAAACATTTATAAAACCATATCACTTGTTTTGAAAAAGTGTGACTAGATTTTACTTATGTTTTCAAAAATGTTTGTCAAGAATATTTGTTTCTAAATCAAGGTTTCATGTTCAATAATCAAAAGGTTTTTGTATATGTACTTTCATAATATTCCTTAACATTTTATTAACATTTATAAAGACGACAAATGATCTTAATAGGTCGATTCAGATGAACTCTCATAGGTATAGCTCACACTTGACTGAGGTGTTTGTTTGTTCTGGGTGCAGAACTGGTGTATAATCACTAAAGATGAGTGATATCTCTCAGTTTGAAGGTGTTGACTTATGCTTAATGTGGATTTATACCTATATACTTTAGTCACTTGGTCTTCATATTAGATAATCAATCACATAAGACTGGTTTCGGCATTACTCTGAGGGTTTCTTCATTCATGCCATTGATGTTCACTCTCTCTCCGTTGGGAAATACATGTAGAGGGGTTTAGAAATATTCATAGTGCAGTTTGCAACTAAGTATATTCAATTATGAAGGCTACGGTATCCCGGTAAATCTTTGGTTTTAACAGCTATATTTGATAAAGCATTTGAGAATCTGTTTGTTTGGAAAATTTTGAGAGATGTCTGTCTTGATGGATGTTGTTGTAAATCTTCTTTTTCTTTCTTTGGTGAAGTGTTTACCTTTGTTTTTATCTTTTCTTGATTTGTGCGAATACACATTGTGTAAAAGATATCTGATGTGGTTACCAATTGTGATTTGTTGACAGCATTTGTTGGATGTGACTTTGTCGTTTCTTCAGATTCGTTATGCCAGATGATGAAGCTTTTCTTTGAAGTGGTTTGATTGAGGATAGGGATAGGTGATATAATAGACAGTTTGTCTAAAAATGATTGTATCGTCCCTGGTCATTTTGATATCTAAGCAAAAATGAGACTAGCATCACGGTATAAGAGTATAAATCCTATAAGTCATAATGAAAACACCTTTGCTCACAGAAATGAATTCCACTTAGCATTTAAAGACGAGGCACAAATTCTCACATGGGTTTGGTTTTCATCTGAATCTCCTGATCTTATGTCCCTTAATAGATAAAATCGTTATAATTGAAATAAATTCAAAGGGAATAAGAGAATGTACATAACACAAATGTTTGAAATTTGAACCTTCTCTTTAATTAAGAATCAATATAACTGAGAACATTCATCGAGCATAAGTATCTGAAAATTTAGTCAAGAAGATATTAATCACATGGTTTTATAAAAACTTTTAAAAGGATAAAACTTTATTCAAATTTTTTTTTTGTGATTTTTGATTTTGTGGATGTTTTTGAAAAATTTGGTTATTTGAATGTTTTTGGTAAATTTCGGTTTGGGGGTGAGAATGGGGTAACGAGAGTTCCCCCATAAATGATGCACTGGGATCATTTTGGATAGGTAGATTGGGATTGTTTAAAGAGGAATTTGGTTTTGGTGGTTCTCCCATAAATGATGCATTGGGATCATTTGGACAGGTGGATTGGGGTGTTTTAGGAGGGTTCTGGTTTTGGTGGTTCCCCCTCGACTGGATCCGCATCATTTTGGTTTGATTGTGAAGTTTCTGCATCGGAGGTAGTGTGGGTTTGAAGTCTTGTAGAAGGCTATGGTTTGTTGTCATATGCTTGGAACGGCCACTATCGATATACCATGTATCATCCTTGGGCTCTCCAGCACAAAGTACCTGCAATTAGACAGAAAGTTTAGGTACCCAAACCATGGTGGGTCCTGATTTGTTAATGGTTTTCGGTGATTTGAAATCATTATGGTTTCTGTTATTTGGACGAAGTGGTTGAGGCTTGATTTGACTTATCAGATTTTCCCAATTTAAGATTTGTTTTTGAAAACCTGTCATTTGGAAAGATTTCTGATTGTGTGAAAAGTATCCTATATGTGAAGTTCTGTTTGATAACCTTTCTTTGTATCTGGGATTTTGATGATTTTGAAAAACATTATGATGATGGAATGGATTTTTGTGAAATGATGGTTTCTGAAAGTTCCCTGAGAGATTGAAGTTTATCTCTTGAAAGCGATTTTGAATTGGTTTTTGAAACGGTTTTTGTTTTTGATTAAAGGTTTGTTTTTGTGGCAAGAAGGCTGGTTTCAATGGTTTCTTTTGGGTTTGGTGGGTTGAAGACCTATTAGTGAAAGATCTTTTGGAAACAGTGAAATCAGTATCATCTGGATTACAGTTGATAACTGTTTCGTCGTCTGAATTTTCCTCATTAACAGATGTGGATATATCTGTTAGAGTTGATTCAGAGTTTTCACTGTTAGTCCTGGTTTCTTGTTTGGCTTGTTCGATTTCGAAGGATTCTCTTCCTAATCCAGGTCTGTAATTCGTATCGATTTTGCCAGATCCTAAGGATGTTGCTTTGATGAAAATATCATCACTTAGTTTTCTAGCAAGATTGATAGAATCCAGTTTTCCTTGAAATCTTTGATTCTCGGATTCAAGAAGTTTGATTTGTTTTGAAGAATCATTTAGTTTTAGAATCAAACTAGTGTTTTTGTCAGTTAAATCTTGAATTTTTAGTTTTAACTGAAGGACTTGTATTTCTAAGGCATCTTTTATTTCAGATGGAAAAACATATTGATTTTTTATTTCTAAGTCCCTTTTTTGTTTTAGAGCTTCATTTAATTGATCTAAGACGTGATTATATTCTTCTGTTTTTCGTTCGACGTCTCTTTCAAGTTTGTCTCTAGTCCTTGTTGATTCTCCAAATCTGAGTTGCAAGGTTTGTAATTCAGATTTGCAGATATCAGATTTGACTATTGTGTCATGATATAGTTTGAGATCAGCTTTCAAACTGTTCTCAATCTTAGTCATGTGGGACTCAAATGGTGTTTTTGAAAAACCGATTTCTGAGATCATAGACCATACCTGATCGATGACATATGGAGCTCTTGAGTAGGTTGTGGAAGACATTTTTGGGTTGTTTTTTTTTTCTTTTTTTTTTTGAAAATTTTAAGATTTTAATTTTATTTTTTTGTTTTTTTTTTTTTAATTTTTTTTTTTTGTTTTGAAAGGATTTTGAACAAGTGATATTAAAATGAAATTTTTAAGGAAAACTTATTGGTTGGTTATAAAAACGCTACACAAATAAAGTTTTCGACAAAAATTTCAGACTAAATCACACGAGCTCTGATACCAATTGTTGAAAATTAAAATACGATGATCGATCTCCACGAGTAAGGGTTTTTAAGCCGGTTACTGTGTGACAGATATGTGTTTTGTCTATAATATGCGGAATAAATAAGAGTTGCGGAATAAAATAAAACGGTAAATCTAAACTAGACAGTATTTAAATAGACAGAAAGCGGTAAATAAAGTAAATGTTAGAAGTTAGAGGTTAGATGTAATAAACGCCATTATCAACGATAAAGTGTTTTTACAATAAATAAAAAGGTTAGAAGTTAGAAGTTAGAAGTTAGATGTCTCGGTTAAATACAGTCCTCATATGTTTTCGTTGACAAGGTTCAATTCAGATGTATTGGATATTTGGTACAGTTGATTTATAACAGTTTGAATAAATCAATAACGACACAAATAATTTCAAAAGAACTTATCGATAGCTGATGAAGATGGCGTTTTCTTTGAAGCGTCGTTTCTCGTTCTTTACGGTAGGATGAGGTTTGGTAGTTTTTGGTGTTTGGTGAAATGGGTTTTTGGTGTCGGTTTAATTGAGATGCACGGGGTTTTTGTGGTTTAGTTTTCGTGTATGTATTTGGTAGTGGGTGTGTAGGTTTTGTAGTTTGGTATTTGGGTTGAGGTTGTTTAGAGGTTTGAAGTTTGGTGTCGGGTAGAGGTTTTGTTTGGTGTCGGGTAGAGGTTTTGTTTGGTGTCGGGTAGAGGTTTTGTATGGTGTTGGGTAGAGGTTTTGTTTGGTGTCGGGTAGAGTATGGGTGTAGCGGTTTTGTTTGGATGTGGATTTTCTTTGTTTAAAAAGAGTTTTCTTGAGAGTTTTGGTAGGTTTTTTGCTCTTTGGACGTAGGGTAATATTGGTGCTTGAAGGGTATGGTGTGGTGTATGATTTTCTGCACAAGAATGGCAAGAGGTGAGCTTCTTATTTATAGTCACTGAACACAGTGTTCGCGTCGCGACCATATGGTCCGTCGCGTCGCGAAGGTGCTCGGCTGGTGGTCGGTGCGCTTTTTGTCGGGTCAGTGCGTCTTCGCTGGTATGTCGAGCTTTTCGTCGCGATTCCTTTTGGTCGCGTTGCTTTTGGTCGCGTCGCGAAGGATAGTGCGTTGGGTTGGTAGTCTCGCGATTAGAAAGTTGGTGGTGTTGCGTTGGAGGGGCTTCGCGATGGAGGTCTTCGCGTCGCGACCATCTCCTTCGTCGCGTCGCGATCGCTGTGGAGTTTTGGTCTTCTGCTTTGCTTCTTCTTCACGTCGCGACCACTATGTCTGTCACGTCGTGATTGCTGTAGCAGTGTGATATTTTGTATTTTGCTCTTTGGTTCGTAGCGTTACTTCCTCAGGTTTGGATGTTTTCTCAAAGTTTCTCGGGTCTTGATTTATTCTTGTTTTTGATCTCGAATTCACGCAATCTGAAATAAACTGATAATATTTGTTAGATAATAACAGTTCATCTTATTTCAGTGATTGTCACATACAAAAATATATTTTTCAACACCTTTGTGTTCTTGTCTTTATTCTTGTTTGATCGATCCTTGAAATCCAACAACTGGTATCAGAGCCAACAACTTTGGCATGTGGAAAAGCAAAGCCCTAATGGTTCTTGAAACCATGGATTTTCACATGTCAGATATCCTGAAAAATGGACCTTACGTACCCCACTTTACTGTCACAAAAGAAGGGGTTCCCGGTGAGAAAAGAGCCACCCCTGTTCACGAATTTACTGAAGACGACAAACGTCTTGTTAATCTCGACACTCGAGCCAAAGCTGCTATCGGTAACTCTCTTCCATATGAAGTCTATCATCTGGTTCAAAACTGTCTAACTGCAAAAGAGATGTTGAGCACTCTTACTGTTGCCTTCGAAGGCACTGCTGAAGTGTTAGCTGCTTAAGAAAACACTCTGAATCGAAAGTACGAACATTTTTTTGCATACAAGAATGAAACTATCACTAAGACATTCAATCACTTCAATTGTCTGGTGAATGACATGAGAAGATTTAATATTGTCAAACATGACTCTGTCCTTGTCCTCAAATTCCTTGACTCTCTAGACGACAAATGGGAGCATCACGTTGATATTCTGAAGAATAGTGAGAAGATCCGCACCATGGATCTTCAAAGCTTGTTTGGAAATCTCCGCAGTCATGAGGAGATTAAGGCTCAGAGAAAGGAAATCATGAGAGACAGTCAGCGTGAAAGATCCGCTGCCTTATTCTTAAAAGGTCAGGAGAAATCAGAGTCTGAGGATACTGCTGATGAAGAGTTAGATGCTGACGATGAAGAGTTCAAGCACATGGCAGAACTTGCCACCCAAGCAGCACTGATTGTAAAGCAGTTCAATCAGTACAAGGATAACAGATGCAGTGGGGCTCAATGTTTTTTTGGTGGGTCTAAACCTAACTTCTCAAACTTCAAGAAGTTCATCAGTGACAGTGCCAAACCTACTGGGGAAAAGAAGAATGATGGAAAGTGCTTCAACTGTGGAAGTACTGAGCACTTTGCTAAAGAGTGCAACATGAAGAAAGGTGACTCAAAGGATGAGTCATATGAACTCAAGTATAAGAGACTCGTTGCCTCTCTCAAAAGGCAAAACCTGGGATCCAAGGTGCTGATCGCAGAAGAGGAGAAAAAAAATGGGAAGAGGAAGCTGATTCCTCTGACGATGAGAATCAGAATGTGTGTCTGATGGCTGTAACTGGTGGGTCTACTGAAGAGGCAAGCAGCAGTACCAGTGCTGCTGATGCTGACACTGTCAAAAATTGTGACTCTTCTGTATATCAGGTCAATGACTTTGTCAAGTTTTCTTTGAATAAAAAAATTAAAGCTTTTGAGTACTTGCATGTTTGTCTTGAAAACTCCAATTTTAAAAGACATCATCTGATTCTTGAAAATGAAAAACTGAAAGTTGATCTAAAAAACAAAGATCTTGATTTGTATAAATTAAAAATTGAACGTCGTGACCTTATCCTGTCCAACAAACTTCTTTTTAAAGAAAAACAAACTGCTGAAAATGAAACCAAAAACATTCAACAGATCATTAAAAACTGGACTCACTCACACAAAAGGGTTTCCAAAATGATAAATGATCAGATATCTTTTTAGGCCACCAAAATTCTTGGTGTAGATTTTGAAAAAGCTGTTAAGATCTTTAAAGAGATTGAAACTGAATCCGCCTTTCCTTCAAAAGAAGAATTGGTCAAAGATTTTAAACATAAGTTTATTTCATCTGGTTATCATAAAGAAATGGAACTTATTGAAAAACATTGTTTTACTAACAAGGAAGGGGACATTAATGTTCAAACTAAAATCAGTGCTACTGATCCTTCCTTAAAAGGAATTGAACAAGACAATGTTAGTGTCAGTACTGAGAATCTTATCAGATTTCCAATCTCTAATGGTGAATTTCATGCTGTCACAAACATTGTCTTTAAAACTCCTGAGTGTCACACATCCACTGCTGACTCTGATGACTCCAAAAATAAATTTATCTTTCCAAAAGCTATAGTCAAAGTTTCAAAAACTAAGAAGTCTAAATCCATCAGAACCTGTTATAGATGTGGTAATTCATCTCATATGGCGGATCAGTGCATGTTTGAGTCAAGATCTGACAAAAAAATAAACATAGCTTCTCCATGTGACAAATGGACCAAAAAGGAAAATTCCTTAAACTGTTTACCATCTGAATGTTACAGTATCTTGTCATGTTTCAAACCTATTTCAAAATGGGTTCACTAAGGTTCTCACATGTGTGTTAGTAACTGTAGGGTCAAGAAAATATTTGGTATCTTGACAGTGGGTGCTCTCGTCATATGACAGGATACAAGTCACTGTTAGAAGATTTTGTGAAGAAAAATGGCCCAGTAGTTACATATGGTGATAATAGTCATGGACTCACCAAAGGATATGGCACCATACGTTGTAAATCTGTACAGTTTTCAAATGTTTCATATGTTAAAGGTCTCAAACATAATCTTATCTCCATCAGCCAGCTGTGTGATGCTGATTATGATGTCTGTTTCAACAAGAGAGAAGGAAATATCAGAAATGCTACCAAAGAAGTGGTTCTATCTGCCAAACGATGTGATGACATCTATATACTGGACATGTTCTCTGCTGACCAGTCTCTGAATAGATGTTTCTTTTCACGAGCTCAATCTCACATCAACTGGCTGTGGCATAAGCGTCTATCACATTTGAATTTCAAGAACATCTCCAAGATCTCCAAAGACCAACTGGTTCGAGGCATTCCCAAGATGAACATTGTCAAAGACAAAGTGTGCTCAGCATGTGAGAAAGGTAAACAGGTCAAAGCCTCCTTTAAATCTAAACAGTGTTCCTCCATTATGTCTCCTTTCAGTTTGATGCATATGGACCTTTTTGGACCTGTTCCTGTGACCTCACTCGCTGGCAAGAAGTATTCTCTGGTAATTGTTGATGAATACTCTCGATACACCTGGGTTATGTTTCAAAGAAACAAAAGTGATGCTGCTGCTGAAATTATTTCACTGATCAAGCAATCAGAAGTTCTCTTCGATCTTAAAGTAAAGCAGCTGAGGAGTGACCATGGTACAGAGTTTCGTAATCAAACTCTGGAAGACTTCGGTCAAGAAAATGGTATCCTACAAAACTTCTCGGCTGTGAGAACTCCTGAACAGAATGGTTTCGCTGAACGAAGAAATCGAACTTTGATTGAGGCTGGGAGAACAATGGTGGTTGATGCTGGTCTTCCTTTATCCTTTTGGGCAGAAGCTGTAAATACTGCCTGCTACACTCAAAACCGATCCATTATTGTCAAAAGACATGGAAAGACAGCATATGAGGTACTGAAAGGTCGATCCCCTGACATATCTTATTTTCATGCTTTTGGTTGTGCATGTTTTATCTTGAAACAGGGGGAGCAACAATCAAAGTTTGAAGCCAAGTCAGATGATGGCATTTTCTTGGGATACTCTGCAATCTCCAAAGCCTTCAGAATTTTCAACGTGAACAAATGAAAAGTGATCGAATCCATTCATGTGTGCTTCGATGAATCATGCTTTCCTCATCAAAATGAAGTTCACGAGCATTCAGTTCTCGAGAATCTTATGAATCCCACTTCGTTTGCCTCACTTGATCAAGTTCCCATTCCCTCTGCACTACTTCCCTCAGATGATCCATCATCACCAGCTGATACGGTTCCATCACCCAATGATATATCTCCAGATCTCTCAGCACACCCTGAAGCTTCTTCTGCTGATACGGTTCCATCATCAAATGATGAAAGCGAAGAGACCTCTCACTCTCAATCTCTTCTCACTGTCAAAGATCATCCGATCACTCAAATCAGTGGTGATGTCACATCAGGAGTTCGTACCAGAAGTCAAGTATCCAGCAACTTCTGTCTTTATGTGAATTTTGCATCACTGATTGAACCTAAGAAAGTAGACGATGCTCTTCGTGATGCTGACTGGATAAAAGCTATGCAATATGAACTTCACGAATTTGAGAGACATAATGTTTGGACTTTGGTTCCACGTCCTCAAGGAAAGTCCATAATTGGAACTCGGTGGGTGTTCAGAAATAAGATGGATGAAGATGGGATTGTCATCAGAAACAAAGCTCGTTTAGTTGCTCAAGGTTTCACCCAGATGGAAGGTCTTGACTATGATGATGAAACTTTTGCTCCGGTTGCTCGACTAGAGGCCATCAGACTATTTCTTGCTTTTGCATCTTTCATGAAATTCAAAGTATTCCAGATGGATGTGAAGACAACTTTTCTACATGGTGATCTTCCTCAAGAAGTGTATCTGAAACAACCTCCTGGTTTCTGCAGTGAGGTTTTCCCTGATCACGTGTATCGGTTAGACAAAGCAGTTTATGGACTCAAGCAGGCTCCCAGGGCATGGTATGACACCCTAGCATCTTATCTTCTAGAAAAGGGATATCACAGAGGAGCCATAGATAACACTCTCTTCATAAAGAGATCAGGCGATGACATCATTCTTGCTCAAGTGTATGTCGATGACATCATTTTTGGATCCACCAACGCTGAACTAAGTGAAGAGTTTGCTGCTGTTATGTCCTCGAAGTTTGAAATGAGCATGATGGGTGAACTATCCTTTTTCTTGGCTCTTCAAGTCAAGCAGTCCTCTCAGGGAATCTTTATAAATCAAAGCAAGTACCTTCAGGATATGCTGAAGAAATTCTCCTTCTCTGATTGCAAGCCAGCAAAAACTCCCATGAGTACCTCGATATCCCTGTCTGCTGACCCCTCTGGTGCTGATGTAAATGCTTCATCTTATAGAGGCATGATTGGATCTCTCCTGTACCTTACAGTAAGTCGTCGTGATATTGTCTTTGCCACCAGCATGTGTGCTAGATATCAAGCAAATCCTAAGGAATCACATCTTAATGTTGTCAAGAGAATCTTTCGCTATCTCAAGCATACACCATCTCTGGGTCTCTGGTACCCATGTGAGTCCTCTTTCGATTTAGTTGGTTTCACTGATTCTGACTTTGCAGGGTGCTCTCTAGATCGCAAAAGTACATTTGGTGGATGCCAACTACTGGGAAATAGACTAATCAGTTGGTCTAGCAAGAAACTGTCATCAGTAGCTTGCTCAACTGCTGAAGCTGAGTATGTAGCTGCTGGCAGATGTTGTGCTCAGGTGCTATGGATTCAAAATCAACTGATGGACTATGGATTCACTTTGTCAAAGACTCCCATCTGCTGTGATAATACACGTGCTATTCTCATATCACAGAACCCTGTTCAGCACTCCAAAACTAAACACATCGATGTACGACATCACTTCATCAGGGACATCATTCAGAAAGAGAAGATAGAGCTTCTATACATTCCTACTGAGCAGCAACTGGCAGATATTTTTACTAAACCTCTTGATGAGAAAAAGATGTTGTTCTTCATTGGTGAATTAGGGATGATCTCGCAGTAAAAGTGTAATTTTTATATTTTTTTTAACTCTCTTAATTCATAGACAAAAAGTTTTTCATTCATTCATTAACAGAGTACATATTACATTTTTTTACTACACTAATATTTGAAATACTGCCATAACGATGGATTTCCCATAGTGTATAGCTGACGGATTCTAAGTTCACTCTCATCCACAAACAGACGAATCTCTTCTGAGATTTTCACCAAGCACTGCTGCTGATCAGTCACCCTCAAAACAGTCGCTGGCCACCATCCCCTTTTATACCAAACTTCCACCAGATCTGATGGCTTCTACTCCACCAACAGCTTCGGTGGCACCGGTTGAAGGGCACCCCAACCACAGGAAACTCTCATAGGCCACAGCTAATTGGTAAGACTAAGCCCATGTATAATCTGCGTGGTTTTGTATCATGGGCCACATCTACTTGGTAGGCCGAAGCCCATATGGCAGGCTAAGCCCAAATGGTAGACTAAGCCCATGTGGTAAGCCTAAGCCAAATTATATGATGCATTTACAATTATATCATGCGTTGTGTTAATGATGCGGGTTATATGAATTTAGTAGGTGTTCTATTCTTTCAGGAAAGCTCATTTGATGCGGTTCTATTCATTGTTGGTGCGGTTTGGTAAACCGCACCAACAAAGGATTTGTATACTAGTGTATGCAAGAAGAATTTTCATGTGTTAAAGACCACGTCATGACAGGAAGCTAGTATCACACTCTTGGGTCTTACCTCAAGTGGTTTGAAATGATATAAGTAATTTTAACTATCTTGGGTCTTACCACAAGTTGTGGGTTCAACATGTCAACGGGTTTGGAGGAAACATATTACTCTATATTATTAATTCCGGGCAATTGTCATAAAAGCCCTAACATTTGCAAAAAATGTGCGGAATTACCCACTAATGTAATTTGTGTTCATTAAAGCCTAGCATTTGGATTAATTTGTGTATTTATGGCATTTAGCAGGTTAACAAGTCACCAGCAGGTTACTCTTTTCCCCAACCTCCATTCCCGTTTTTTCTTCACAGATGACATTCATGGCTGTAACTAGCAATACAATTGATAATAAGAAATAAATGTTTCTAGAAATCAAAATCAAACTAATCATGTTCATCATCTTCTACATACGAACAAAACACATAAATAGACATGAATCAATGCTAATACTCACCACATTTCAGTCATTGAACCAACCTGCAACTTTCGTTGAAGCCCAAACGACCCTAACACCACCATCATCTTCTCCACACAAACACCACCACATGAATTTCATCTTCATCCTTACCTTGAAATCAAGCCATTGAAGCCATTGAAGTAGGTTACAACTAGAAGATGGATGAACTTGAAGCCGGTCAAAATCCTCCGATCAGACCCTAATTTGAAGCCGGTCAAAATCCTCCGATCAGACCCACAGCACCACCGTTCTCCCATCTTCGATCTATCCCCACATCGCACCAACCTCCCCTTCGCCTTCTCCCTCATGCGACCAAGGGAGACCTGCTTGCAACACTTCCACTTCCAGTCGAATACCCAAAATCGGGGAGGGATGGAGCCATTGAAGGTGTTCTGCATCACGTCAAGGTTTAAAGTTTCAAAGCTTGCACCACTTCCACTTCCAGTCGAATATCCTAAAATCGTTTCAAAGTTGAAATCGATTCCAGTCAAGGTTTAAAGTTAAACCTTTGACATCAATTTCATCTTCATCCTTACTGATGACGGTGGAGGCTAGGTGAGGGAGATCTGTTGTGCTTCGATTTACAAGAAATTGAGGGGCGGGGAGTGTAGTAGGCAGCAGAGGAGAGGCGGAGTGGAGGTTGGTCATGTGGGGATGGATCATAGAAGGAAGAACGGTGGTGAGATGGGAGGACGGTGGTGAGAAAGGGATCACGTAAAGAAGGAGAACTGAGGAAGGTAACCGGCTATTGAGGGTATTACCTTCTAAATGGCTAAATTGCACAATTTAATCCAAATTCCAGGCTTTACCACACAAAATTTACATTAAAGGGTAATTTCACACATTTTTGATAAATGTTAGGGCTTTTATGACAATTGCCCTATTAATTCCCGTAATATTTTGTGTTTTGTGTTCTTCGGGTTTTTTTGGATCCGTTTTGTGACGTAAAATTGAACCCGGATCGTTTGCTTTTCTCCTTTATCCACCGCCATCGGATCCTTTCCTTTCTACGCCTCATCGGAACTCTCTTCTCCTACATCTCCACCACCTGTATAGCTCCTACAGCTTCACCTTTATCCTCTCCGACTCCTCCTTCTCCGCCACCACTGTTACCCCTTCCTCCGTCCTTACTTTACTCACCTCCGCCTCCATACTTCCTCCCTTAACCTGTCCAAACATCCATCGATCAAAACCCTGCTCGATCCGTCGAACAAGCCAAGAAGTAGCGGATTTGAGACCACTTGAAGCCCACCGTCAAACCTCCACTCCATCTAACTTGTCTCTCCATCACCATCTGCTACTACCATCGCCGTTCTCACCATCACGATATGACCATTACCACCGCACCACCATCGTCTCCTTGATAAATCAAGATGGTGAAGTTTCATTACTAAATCTCGTTGCTACCAGATCCATACAGAAGTAGAAGCATGCTTTGGGATTTATGTAAATGTCGCTGCTACCAGATTTCAAGTTCTTAAAGACATGAAAAATGTGGCCTATGATATGTACTGTAAGTGTTTGATGAAATGTCTAATTGTGTTTATTTTGAGCAAGGTTATCAAACTCCCGAGTTTACTCTTAAACTCTTACGAGTTTACGATCCCAGATTCCAAAAACGATCCCGATTCCGTATACGGTCCGAGTCTACTAAGTTTAATAAAAATCTGATTTTTGACTTTATTTGACATTTTGACTGAAAAATTAAATTCTAACTTATAAGACTTGTAACCCTAAATTTCCTTTCGTCTTTCATTATACTCCAAAATCCAGACTAATTTAGTTTTACATTGCAGTTGGTGGACTAACTTGGGAGAAGAAAGTGTGGATGTAGAATAGAGAAATGATATGATGGATGATTCGTTTGTTATTTTAGATTAGATTAGATTGGATATGTCCATTAGCTATTTTGAATATTTGAAAAAAAAATTTGTAATTTGTGAACTTATGGTATAATATGTATTTCTTTATTTTGTGTGTTTTTGGTAGAATCTTATGATCCGATCCGATCCTACGATCCCGATTTTGCAAAACAAAAAACGATCCTAGATAGGATCTCGAGTTTGATAACCTTGATTTTGAGTTCGTAGGTTTTTTTTGAAGTAATCTATTCTATCATCAAGTATCGGGTTCTAATTTCTTTGGTTCCATTTAGGTTTTGGAATTTGAGATGCAGTGTAAGTGTTTGATGAAATGCCTATGATATGCATCGGTTATGATTGTCATTTTGGTATGTATTCCTCTCCTTTGATCAACATTCTCTCCTGAGTTCTTGACTGATTTTCCATTGAGATATCTTGGGTTGTTGACTGTATTTATTTGAACCTTGATGTGATTTTTTTTGATATATTTGTAAGTGTGAACAAGGTGTGACTAATGCTTGAGATTCTCCTAAGCATGGACAAGGCGTGAGTATTTATCTGAATTTATATATCTGTTTCTATAGCATGTGATGGTAGGTTGATTTTGGATAAACACATATAAACATTGAACTTATCTTGAATAATTACGGATAAGCATTGAAGTTATCATGTATTCAACAAAAAGATTTAAAAATAAGTAACTTAAAAATAAGTAACTAAAACTCAGGATTAAATAACACGTCCCTGTCCAATATAACTTTGGATTAGGAACTGATAATATCATTAAACATAGACTACACTTGGTAAACGTAATGACATGTTCTTTTAAAGAAAGTGAGAACATTTGTTTATAGAATTTGATGGTGAAAACATTAACTTTTAGTTGAAAAATAATTAAGTTTAATTACTCTTTGAAAAAGAATTAAGTTTAATTACTCTGTGGGTGAATATGGCTTAAGTGGAAGTGATAAAAAATTAACCTCTTTTTATTTCAATGTTGTAGTTTAAATAATATTGCTTATTAAAATATGATCTATGGTTAGAAATGGTAAATATTTCTAATTTATATGTTGTTGAACCATATTAGATTTCTTAATTGAAGTAATAAATTTATGGTCATATAATTGAAGTAATCGATTGTGATTTTCTTTTGTTTTGTAGTTTTTGTGATTGGGGCTTCATGATTGAATTCATAGGTTTTATATGCACCAGGAGACCATGGATTTGGACTAAAATCATAACTTATTTTTGACACTATAAGGTATGTCATTGTTTATCCTATTTCCTTAAAGAGTAACCAGAGATAGAGTTTATTGTAACACTGATGTGACTAATACTAACTACATGGTTGGCAACATTGTGCAAGGTTAATCAGATGGGATGGAACTGCTGAGTTCATCTTCTTCTAGCAGGAAATTGTTGAGGGCTTTTGTAGCATAGCAATGCAGTTTTTTTCTTTTAAACTGTTTGAGAATAATTCTCATTAATTTACCATGTATAATTACCGCCCTTGTATTGTGAGAATTATAATTATTTTGTATTTCACATATGATGCTGTGTGATAATGTGGTGGCTGAGAGTATGGTGACCGAGGAATCGGAGGGAGATGTTTCCAGAAGAAATCTTCAGTCGAAATCAGATTCGGATCTTCAATCGTTGTGCCGACAAGATACTCGAAATTCTGCCGCGAGTGCTAATAAGAAGGAAATGAAGCAAACCGACAGGGATATTATCATCTATTCTCCAACTATATTTTATTCTCTCATGCTACAAACTTTTACTCTTTGGGTCGAATTCGGGGAAGCCTGCAGCCGCAATGGCGAAAGTGGATAACCAAGAAAATAACTTTATTTTTCCATCCATCGTTTTTCAGGTTGATGATGATATTTCAGTTTCTCACCCTTTATACTTATTGTGCAGTAAAACAATAATGGTTAGGATACCATTGAAAAGATGAGTAGGTTTGGAGTTCTGATTGAAGTTGAAATCAATAATTAATTGATCATTAAATCATTGATTCTTCTTACTATTTCACATTGCAGACAGAATCTGAATATTGTAATACATGTGATGCAGTTCGTGAAGCATATAGAAGAAAAGCATGGGGATTGATGAATCCATATTTGATTGACCAGGTTAGTAGTTTGACTTTTATTCAAGATTAATATATAAATCTTAGAAAGTTTACATTCGTGACATTTTAGTGCAAAAGAGAAGGTTCTGTTCAGAGGATTAAAGTTGAAGAAGGTGAAGGATGCAATATTTATGGATCTATAAGAATCAACAAAGTGGCTGAAAAATTTCACTTTGTTAAAAGCTTTCATCTGGCAAATATGCATTTACCCCCTGAAACCCATGGTTTTGGAGAGGATAGTTATAATGTATGCTACCACCATCTTCCATACTTTTGCTATGGAATTTAATTTCTGTGATTTTTGAGTTAATTTTTAAATCCTAATTAATTTTGCAGATAAGTCACAAGATAAATAAACTAGCTTTTGGAGACTATTATCCTGGGAAAATAATTCCACTTGACGGGTAAAACATTCTTTTCTTAACTTTTGAGGGTCAAAACGGTTTCTTTTCAACTTTTGAGGGTTAAAACGGTTTCTTTTTTGCTTTTCAGGGTGAAATGGTATCAAGGAACACCAAATGGAATATATCAGTATTTTCTCAAGGTTAGTTTTCTACAATGAGTATGCAACTATCTTTATGTACATAAATACATGATGCATACATACATATTTATAATATATAAATCTTATTTAAATTATAGGTGGTTCCAACTGTGTACACTCCTATTAGTGGTCTGGTTATAAAGTCAAATCAGGCATTTGATGAAATTTTTAAGGGGAATATATTACAAATTTATTATCAACTTTTGTGTTTTAAATTTATATTGAATTTATATCAACGGTTCTCTGTGACATAACATTATAAGGGTCCAAAAGTTGGTCAACGAAGGCTTCCTGGAGTCTTTTTCTTCTATGATCTCTCTCCAATTAACTTATATCTTTCTACTTTTTGTTTCTTTTTATTAGAACATTACTTTGAGAAACTACCCAATTATAGCATTGTACTTTTGGTTTTCCTTTAGAAGTTTACTCAATTGTAGCATTGAGATTGATTTGTATTTGGATGTTGGGTAGTGACATTGCTATAACCGGGAAGATTTTCAAAGTATAATGCTCTAATAGGAACTATTACAAGTAGATTACTATAATGAATGAAATTATGAAAGTATGTTGCTATTTCTTGCAGTTTAATTTACTAATGGATTTTCATTATGGTTGAAACAATAATGTATTTTAATTAGCAAATGATTTATATACTTTTATCTTTGACATGATTGCATCATCTAAAAAGTGCCTTCAGGATCCGCGAAAATAAAGGGCCCAACCCATGCATAGCACGGTCCCCACTAGTTTAAATAAAAAACAGTAACAATTTGTCAAGTAGATAATTTTGTTCATTAAATTGGGCAGACAGAATTAAATATATTCATGTGATAGGGTGGAAAGATACTAAAAAAACCCAAATGAACTTGAGACGGAAGGGTGTGAACGTTTTAATCATAGACGTTTATTAAAAACTAAAGTCAACTTGTCAAATACCCTTAAAATACGGTGTGATCGAACGTTTTAATCATATTATATAGTAACGAAATATATTAAAAGTTAAAGTCAACTTGTCAAATACATTACCCAACAACTTGTATCATAGTTTAAAATAAATTGGATGATAATTATCGATGACTTCAATTTTTTTTAAGCCATGCTCAAATGAGGTGGGCCATCTAAGCAAACTTCATTCTGTATTTATTCACAGGCAATTTGGTGTTTCTACCTAAACCATAAATCATCACAAACATCAAACACAATGTCTTCTTCAGATGTAAACCTTGAAAATTATCTAATTCCACTGAAGGAGATCACCCTTGCAACCAAAAACTTCAGCCCGGAAAGATCTATTGGAGAAGGCGGATTCGGCAAGGTCTACAGAGGAGAGCTTTCTGAACGGTGGCAACACAGCACAGCTGAAATCAAACGCCTAGCTCAGGATAGTTATCAAGGAGAGGACGAGTTCCGTAACGAGCTTCAGATGATTTTAAAATTCAACCATGAAAACATCATCTCTTGTATTGGCTACTGTGATGAAGGCCAAGAGATGATCATAGTGTATGAGTACGCTACAAGTGGAAGCCTCGATTACCATCTCCAGCACACAAATAAGATGTGCAACATAACATGGAGACAACGCCTCAAAATTTGTTTAGGGGCAGCAAGAGGACTCCATTACCTTCACTGGGGTCTTGGGGAGCACACCAGAGTGATACATAGAGACTTCAAGAGTGCTAAAATATTGTTAGACGAAAATTTGGTCGCAAAAGTATGTGATTTTGGCCTGTCAAAATGGGGTCAAAAGAATCAGCCAGTTACCTATCTCAAGACAAAGGTTGCAGGTACCGATTTTTACATGGATCCCACTTACCATGAAAGCCGCATCCTCCGAAAAGAATCAGACATCTACTCATTTGGCGTGGTACTATTCGAAATGTTGAGTGGGATGCTGGTTTACACTCAAAGGAGTATCGGGGGTGATAAGGCCGGGTTTCTAATGAATTTGGTCCGACAATATGATCACGAAAAAGTACATGAGTTAAGTGATCCCCATATCAAACATCAAATTAGTAATCGTTCTTTCGATGCGATTCAAAAAATCGCATATCAATGCATCAGCTTAAATTTAAAGGAGCGCCCTAGTATGGCCACGGTCATTGGGTGATTGAACATGCATTGGATATTCAAGTAAGTCTTCACATTTACTTATATGTCTGTTTTTACATTTACTTACTTTGAAAGAAATCTAGTTTCAAATGCAAGAAGGAAAAAATTAGGATGATCTTAAAAACCCCCTCTATGTGTATGGTATGTGTGTTGTGTGAATTGACCTTCAGACACATATGTCACAGCATGGAGAATTTTTTAACCAATACCAAAAAATTATTATGGATGATACATCCCATGATGAAGACCTAATGATTTCGCAATGAGTAGCGTTTACTTTTAATTAAAAAAAACATCTGACCGGTACAAAAAGTTCCCAATCTAGCAACAGATAGTTTTTGTTAAAGATTATTACGAACAATGATTTGTCTGTGATATGAAACCTTCCGTGCCTACCTGTTGTTTCCTTAGGTTAAGTGGCCATGTCGCCCTTGTTATATCTCTTGGATCGATTGTTAGGTTTAGGCCATCTTGTATGCTCTTCTGCTTAAATGGTTTGATTTGTAGTCGGTGTGGTAAGAATACTCCGTGTGTCTCCTTCTCTTCCTTTTTCTCTGTTTAGAAAATGATTCCTTCAAATCAATTCAAGAACATGAAATTGAAGGAACAGAAAGGTTGACGATGAAGGGCTCGTTGTAAGACCAAGTTCCTTTTTAAAAACAATTTCGATTTTGGTTTACACTCAAAGAAGTATCAGGGGGGGTTTCTAATGAATTTGGTCCGACAATATGATCACGAGAAAGCACATGAGTTAAGTGATCCCCATATCAAACATCAAATTAGTAGTCGTTTTTTCGATGCGATTCAAAAAATTGCATATGTGTGCATCAACTTAAATATAAAGGAGTGCCCTAGTATAGCCATGGTCATTGGGGTGATTGAACATGCATTGGATATTCAAGTAAGTCTTCACATTTACTTATATGGGAAGTGATCCGTACACAACAGTTTTTAATCATTTCGTGATGAGTAACGATTATATCTGACCAAGTACAAAAAATTTCCCAATCATCAACTGTCAATGTCCGTAGGTAATTCATCGAAATGGATTTTTCAGACGGATTAGCAATAGAGAAATTTTGTTGAAAATTATTATACTAACAATAATTTATGTCACTGATGACTTTTGGTAGTAGCGGACAACTTTGGTCCATTGCAGTTTTATTCAATATGTAAAAGCTCATTTCGGTTTAATTGCTATTACTTTGTAGTTTGTACCACCAAAATTTCTTTTTCTAAAGATCAAGTAGGAAATCACGATTATGAGCACAACTAAACTATGGCTTGATTATCTAAGATGCTAACACTCTCCCATCCATATATATATATATATATATATATATATATATATATATATATATATATATATATATATATATATATATATATATATATATATATATATATATATATATAATTGCTATTACTTTGTAGTTTGTACCACCAAAATTTCTTTTTCTAAAGATCAAGTAGGAAATCACGATTATGAGCACAACTAAACTATGGCTTGATTATCTAAGATGCTAACACTCTCCCATCCATAAATATATATATATATATATATATATATATATATATATATATATATATATATATATATATATATATATATATATATATATATATATATATATATATATATATATATATATATATATACAGATACAGTAGGAACCAAAAAAATAGTAAAAACCGTGAAGACAATTCTCGACCAACCATTTTGTAAATGGCAAGAACGTTAAACGTCTTTCCTTCGACGTGATGCAATCACGTGCAACGCACGTCCACGGAACGTAATCTGGATCGGATGATACGATCTTATGTAACGCATGTTTGTCCAACGTAAATTAAGTGAGGTTTTTTTTTTGTATTTTTTTCTTATTTATTTATTTATTTATTTTAAAAAAAACTATATTTTCCTATTATACACAGTTTTAGCATTTTTATTTTTTATTTTTTAAAATATTTATTAATTTATTTGTTATTATTATTTAGTTATTTTTTTTATATACTACAGTACCCGATTTTGATTTTTTAATATGTTTTCATTTTATATATATATATATATATATATATATATATATATATATATATATATATATATATATATATAATTTGTTTATGTTTTTTAATCTTATTTTTAATGTTTTTCTTTGTATTTTTAATGTAATCTTTTTGAATCATGATATTTTTAATCATAATATTTTGGATCAAGTAATTATGGATCATAATATTTTAGATCATATAATTTTGGATGATAGTTTTTTTGCATCTTATCATTTTTATCTTATAATATTTTAAATCATATGATTTTGAATCATATAATTTAATATCGTAACATGTTTCAAAGAAGACAATCTTTCGTTTCGTAACATTTATAAATTATTAATTTTCGGATCATAATATTTTGAATTATTCATAACATTTGCTTCATAAAATTAAGATACATTTTTGGATCATTTTAAATTTTGAATCATAATAAGTTGGATTCATTATAGTTTTGGAATATAATAAGTTTTCATTCATAAAAAGTTTGGTTCATAATAGTTTGAATCATAAAACATATTTTAGTTCTTAATATTTTTTCGGATCATAGATATTTTTGACTAACTTGAAAAAAATACTTAAAAATAAGAAAATTAACACTTAGAAAACCTATTTTCAAAATTTTATTTTACAAACTTACTAATACAATGTCTAGAATGTTCCCTTAAATTTTCATAATTTTTTGAATTTTTTATATATTTTGATTTTTTAAATATAATATATATATATATATATATATATATATATATATATATATATATATATATATATATATATATATATATATATATATATATATATACATCAAAATGTGGACATGCTGCTCGAGTCATTTGGGTATACACACAGTTAGAGTTCTAGAAATTGCCAAGAGATATGCAAATGGAAGCTGCTGAGAATGTATTAAATGACAGAAATGAATCAAAGATAATGTATTTTAAATAAATAGGTTCCTAATTTCTTGCTTCACTTATATATTATTAGAATTAAATACATTAAATACATTCAATTCAAACAATTTTTTTAGGAATTCAAAATTACCAGAAAATGACATGTGGTCAAATGAATGTGGTGGTGACATGTGGCTTTGAGTTACTTATTTATTAGGATAGGATATATATATATATATATATATATATATATATATATATATATATATATATATATATATATATATATATATATATATATATATATATATATACCTCGTAAAATAGGTCAAGTTTCTCCCTTCCTGTTTGATAATATTTGTTTAAGGGGCCGTTTGGATGTGCTTATAAAAACTGCTTATTGACTTATTGGTTTTTTGAAAAAACCATAAGTCATAAGTAAGGGCCTCCTTACTTATTAAAAACTGCTTATTTACTTTTGGTAAGGGCAAATAAGCAGTTTTAATAAGTAAGGAGGGCCTTACTTATGACTTATAACTTTTCTAAAAACCCAATAAGCCAATAAGCTGTTTTATAAGCACATCCAAATAGACCCTAAGATCGAAGGTGCTTAAATGGATGGCTTTGCGTTCTCCCCTTCCTGTTAGCTTTATGGCATCTCTTATGTTCTTCTGCTGAAATGGTTTTATTTGTAGTCGGTGTGGTAAGACTCCTCATTGTGTCTCCTTCTCTTCCTTCTTCTCTCTTTAGAAAATGATTACTTCAAAACGACACAAGAACATGAAATTGAAGGAAAATAAAGGTTGATGATGAAGAGCTCATTCAAAGACGAAGTTCCTTTTTGAAAACAATTTCAATTTTAGTGTAGATGGATTTACGTTGTGTTCTTTGATATCATTTGAGATTTTTCTATTTTCATTAAGTTCGTGTCGCTTTTTTAAGTTAACACATTAATATCAAGAATTCTTACTATATTTTGACACAAAATTTATCCAAATTAGGGCTTTGCTGAATCAAAATTTCTCGGATCTACAAACATGATTGTCGGGGATTTTCTCAATCTTTATCCTTCAGAACTGAAATTTCGAAGTACGTTTGTACTATTTATTTTCTGTTACTAGAGTTCTTTTGTTGTAACTTTAAACTTTTTTTTACTTTTGACTTGTATAATATACTAGTAAGTTCTGAGGAGTGTGCTATGTGTTTTAGTTTGATCATTTTACATGGGATTTCATGCTAACTTAATAGAAATGTATTTTTAGAGTTGCTTATTGGTTCGTTTTTGGGTGTATGATTAAGCGTCTAATAACATGGTTTATCAAAAACTGTTAAATTCCAATTCTAGAGGACTTCATATATGAAGCTATGAACAAGTTTACATATTTGGTGCGATAAAAATATATTTCTCTTATGATTAATAATATGAAAAGGTTGTGGAAGCTTAAATGAAGTTTTACAAATCATTAACTTTCTTGTCAATTCGGTAGTTTTTTGGTATAATCATGAAGACGAATTAACCAAATAATTGAGTTTTTGGTGTTTGCATTGTTGTATTACACATACTTTTATCTATGTTCTTTGAATGTATGTATCATCCTCTTTTCTAGGAATTTATAAGTATGGATTCATTTATGTAGTTGAACCAATGAAGCAGAGCTCATGCTCCTTTCAATTGACCAACAAGACCGAACAATTTATTGCCTTCAAGGTACCTTATTTGTATATAAATTTCTTTAATGGTTGTTGACTTATTGGTCTTTTATAAAGTTTGAGAAGCTTTTGATTTATGGTTGTAGGTTCTAACAAATTACCCTGAGGAATCCACTGTTAGGCCAAACACTGGAATTATATTACCAAGATCGGTTTGTAATGTCACAGGTATATGTCGTAGGTGATCAAAATTCTTATTCTCTACTTATCTAGCACAATAATAACATCTCTTTATATGCAACTTGTGTAGTTAAAATACCGAAACAAAATAAGGCACCTCCTAACATGCAATGCAAATACAAGTATAGGGTGCGGGCTGTTATGGCACCTAATGGTGCAACTAAAGAGGACATAACTACAAGCATGGTGACTCATTTATACATGAACATTTGTTTATAATGAAACAATATGTTGTGGATCATGACTTGAAAACTATCCTTGTTTTTGCAGTTCCATAAGGAGGAGAACAAGCTTGTTCACGAGTTTAAATTGAGTAGTATTTACATTCCTATCCTAGAAGAATGTTGAGAAGGTTCTTCCCAAAAGGAGAATATGGAAATTAGAATTTTTCGTGGCCTAATTTTTATAAGGATATTTTGGTCTTTTTCCTTCTCATTGGAATCAGTTTTTTGTAACAATAAATTCGAGTGTTTAGTGGACTCTATGAATGATAGGAAAAAAAAGATGATTTGGAGCCAGACGAAAAGCTCTCTTCAGATCTGAACATTTATTTCTTTTGAAAAACATCTACTGATTCTATAATATGCTTATTTTTTGTAGAGTAAATAATTTTTGGTCCAATAAACTTGATATTTGCGACAATGGTACATTCTCATAGAAAATTTCACTTCTAAACACCTAGATTCTTTCCTATACCGAAGTGCATCATCCTAAGACCTGTTTCTATTTATTAAACAATGTAATCTATCGGTTATTTCAAAATTGAAACCACAACATAAAGTTGTTCGTCAATCTTTTCTAATAAATTCAAACCTGAATTCATAAATCATGAAAGAGATTGAAACGCTTACTTGATGGGTTACCGATCTTCACAGGGATGTTAGATGTAGAAGATGAAAACATTGATTCATGTTATGATGTTCGAATTTGATGGAGAATTGCACTAAAGTTTAATGGTGTTGTTATGGATTAGTTTTCTGATACGTGAAAGAAAACTCATGTAACTTTGTGTGTGTGTGTGTGTGTGTGTGTTAGAACGTCTATAGGAAAATCATGATTTTACCCCATATATATACAGTTATTTCCATCAAATAACTGTCATTTAAGATGGGTACTTTTTATGTCACATTGGCATAGTTGCTATCAGGGCCGTCTCAAGCCGATTTGGGACCCGAGGCGAAATATAAAATTGGGCGCCTAGCGATAAACTTTTTTTATAATAAAAGAGGGCGGTACCTCTGGAATGTTTTGTTTTGTTTGTATAATTAATTTCTTAAATAACAAAAATATGATAATCAAGTTTACAATCTCAAATTATTTTTATCACATCTTATAAACCAATCTTAAGCACTTATACTAGGGATTGCATCAACGTTTCTCGTTGGAAAATAAAATAAGATCATGGCTAAGTCGTCTAAAGTCTAAACAAACATATAGATAACTCAAGATATTATGTTTTCAAACTGTTGTATGTTAGAAGTTATAAATTACAAAAGTGTTGGTAAAATTTTTACCAATTGTTTATACTTTATAGTATGAATAGTTCTATGACTTAACGATACTTTTACCCAGTGTATAAAGTATTCTGCATTTTGCAACTTTCATACTGTAAGGAAACCAGGTCTCTGTTTTTATAGCATTATACTTTCAATTGTTTATATTTGAAAAAACAGAAAATGGAAGCCGGATGCTATATTTGACAAATATGAAAGTAAATTGTTATTGGCATACAGATTAAAACAACATGCTCTGATACCACTTGTAAGACTAAAATAAGAACAAGGCAAACAACGAGAACACAAGTATTTGAGTATTCAATCAGTCGAATGATTTGTATTCAATGTAGAAAGGATAGTGCTCCAAGTATTTTAATGACGAGCAACTATTAAGAGCATTACAATGAATATGCGCCTGTTCTAAGAGTACGTGCTAAATATCTAGGGCTGATGGTGTTTATATACTAAGATCTAATTAGATAAACACTTAATCCAATTAGTTACAGATAAGCATAAAAACCTTAGATATTATCTATAATAAAATATAAGTTCAAAACATAACTGTCTACAAATAAGCACTTAAACTTCGTATCATCAACCGCTTCGTATCAACCTCCCACTTCGCATACATCAAAGCTTCGGACAGGAACATATGTACTTCGGATATCAAAATATCATCACAATCAGAATCATAACAATTCTTGCGGTTCCTACCGGATCCTAACCCTATATATATATATATATATATATATATATATATATATATATATATATATATATATATATATATATATATATATATATATATATATATATATATAATCGTATGGGAATATTTATATGTGTGAGAACCATAAGGACTCAGCAATACATTTGTTAACGCCCTTTAAAAATGCGATAACATTTTTGTAATTTTATAAACACACCTTTTTTTCTTTTATTAACGTTTTTTTTATAATTCCGTGTTTTACTTTATATATATATATATATATATACTATACTATAAACCATATATAAATTACAACCCTTTAAAGCATAGAAGTCTTAAAATTAAGATAGTACAATCATTTGATGCACCCAAAGCCGGATTGCCACGTGTCTACTGCTATTTAATGAACTCTTGACCTAATTAGACAATATAAAAGCAAAAAAAAAAATCCCTGCACATAACACATTTTGAGCCGTCATCCCCAATTTGCTCCTCCTCCCCCGATTCTCATCATCGGTTCTACTTCTCCTCTTCCATCATCCGTACACGCCATCATCCGTAGCACCACAACCATCCTAGCTGTTACAGTTCATGAACGAGGAAGCCTTGAGGTTTTGACTGGAGTTACCCTCATCGGCGCTTCCTCATCTGCCTCTCAGAACCACGACCACACGCGATGGTTTAGAAAGGTATGCTTAATCCTTTTTCATTTGATCCGATTAAGTTACAACATCCATGCGCTTCCTCTTCCGCCTTCAACCACGATCCCTCAACAACCATTGGTGCCGATCGGCTTTGATTTGGATCTCGATCCGCCACCTGATGAATCTCGATCGGCTTTGGTTTGGATCTCCATGGATTTGGTTTTGATCTACACCAGCTTTGGTTTCGATCTCCACCGGATTTGGTTTAGATCTCCACCGTCTTGCTTCACCTCCACCACGCCTACCAGCACCACTGTTACATCTACCTCTGCCTCACTACTACCTTCCGCCACTACTGCTATTACGAGCCACCACAGGTGCATCCAATCGTCGTCATCAGGCACGACTACCGTACCAAGTTCTGCAGTGTGCTTTGGGTTTGCCATTTAGCTTATCTTTCAATATTTGTCTGTTATTTCTTATTACATTTTTTTGATTGTCGATCTGGATCTACTCGATCGTCATACCACCGAGCGTTCAAATTTGCTCGATACCTTGAGGCAGTTCGAGGTATCTTTTCGTGCTTCAAAATCTGCAAATTAATAAATTACATTGATCATCAATCGGTGATGTTCTTGTTACCCGATCATCTTTGGCTGTTATCTGTCTGGTTTACCTAATAATTATTATTTAAATCACAAGCATTATTTTCATGTATCAGGCTGTTAATATTGAGGGCGAAGCATCTGTAGTTCCTGAAGGTGGAAAGTATAGTGGTATATTATACTATTACTATTACTGTCATATGCTATTGTTTACATATACTTATATTTATACATTTACATAATTGTGGACCTTGTTTGAATTATATTCAGAATGGAGTACAACTGAATCATCTGAGGATGTTGAGAAACAAGAGGTTGATGAAGCTTCATAAGATGAGGAAACCTTCTTTTTTGACACAGAAGATTCTTTTTCTATAGCTACTGAAGATTTAATAATGGCTCAAGTGATTGAAAGGAGAAAGAAGCTTCCAGATCCTTCCCAGAAAGAAAAGGGGGTGAGTCTGTGGTCTTTGATTAAGGACAATGTTGGAAAGGATCTGACACGTGTCTGTCTCCCTGTTTATTTCAATGAGCCGATTTCATCTCTTAAAAACTGTTTTGAGGATCTTGAGTACTCTTACCTTTTAGATCGAGCCTATCAACATGGAAAACAGGTACAATTCATAACTGGTTCACATGAATTTGGTTCCCTTATGTGGTCTAAATGACTGATTCCTTTTTATTATTTTTGTAGGGAAATAGTCTTGAAAGAATATTAAATGTTGCTGCTTTTACGGTTTCTGGATATGCTTCTTCAGAAGGACGACATTGTAAACCTTTCAATCCTTTGTTAGGGGAAACTTATGAAGCTGATTATCCTGAAAAAGGAGTCAGCTTCTTTTCTGAAAAGGTCTGTTGTATTTTATATATTTTACTCAATTTCAAACTTTCTTGGTCTGTTGTATTTTATATATTTTACTCAATTTCAATCTTTCTTGTAATATTTTTTGATGAATATGTGGAACAGGTGAGCCATCATCCTACTTTAATAGCTTGTCATTCAGAAGGTAAAGGGTGGAATTCAAATTTAAAACAGATGTACACATTCTCAGTTGGTGGAAGTCAATGCACATTCATTGTTCAGTAAATGGTTTTCTAAAAGTGGCAAATTGGTAAACCTTTTACAACTCTTTTTTCTATAAAAATATTGCCTAGAGTAATTATAATTTATATCTGACTTTTTTTAAACTTTTAAAAACACGTGGTTTCAGGTTGCCAAACTTTTTCAAAAAATTCAAGATATGGTGGAGGAGGATAACACTTTGGTATTTGTTTTGATTGGTGAGAAGTGTGTAGTTTTCTATAATATTTGTTTTTTAATTTCTTAATAAAAAAATACTAATAGCACAATGTTGTGCAGATGAAGTTGAAAGCCTTGCAGCAGTAAGAAAAGCTGCATTATCTGGCTCAGAACCTTCAGATTCGATTAGGGTAATTTACTTTCTTTTCCTATAATCAATGAATTAACGGTAATAACATTGTACTTATTTTTTATTTAACAAATTGGATTTTTGTTAATAGGTTGTTAATGCTTTATTGACCCAAATGGACAAATTAAAGTCCTCACCAAATGTGATTATTCTCACCACATCCAATATAACAGCTGCTATCGGTACTTAAAAAATGGTTATTCTCACCACATCCATTTTCGTATGGTTTGAATAAAAGTAATTTCCGAAACAAAACTACTAACCACTCAATGTAAATTTGAATAATTTGAAAAGTTTGAAAAATTGAAATTTTAGGAAATTTGAATAGTTGAAAATTTTGAATCATTTGAAAATTTTCGAAATTTTAAAATTTGAATAATTTGAAAAGTTTGAAAAGTTTTAAAATTGAATAATCTTAAAAGTTTGAAAATTTTGAATAATTTGAAAAGTTTGAAAATTTGAATGATTTTGAAAACTTTGAATAATTTAAAATTTGAAAAGTTTGAAAAGTTTGAAAAGTTTTAAAATTGGATAATCTTAAAAGTTTGAATATTTTGAATAATTTGAAAAGTTTAAAATTTGAAAATTTTGTAAATTTGAATAATTTGAAAAGTTTGAAAAATTCAAATTTTCGGAAATTTGAATAATTTGAAGAGTCTGAAAATTTGATAATTTTGAATCATTTGCAAATTTTCGAAATTTAAAAATTTGAATAATTTGAAAAGTTTGAAAATTTGAATAATTTGAAAAGTTTGAAAAGTTTGAAAATTGAATAACATTAAAAGTTTGAAAATTTTGAATAGTTTGAAAAGCCTTAACAAAAGGTCGATTTTACCCCGGAAGGTTGATTGGAAGATTCAATAAACTGGATACAATTACCCCTGGAGACTCGATAATGATTGATCTAAAATGGTAGATATGCAATTTGAAAGAATTTCCACCTTCATATCACCTTTGGACGAATCTGCCCCCAAGAAATTAGGAGTGCATTCTAAGTAAAACCAATGTTCCAGGAGCTACATCAAAGTTCATTGCTATTTTCCCTTCCCTTCCCCATTCAATGAGTTCTATATGGAGGTGTTTTTTGTTGGTCCCCGTTCCATTTCAGTATTAAAATTAGTTCATGTATTGTACAGTGTATAGGGCCAACTTCTTGTTGGTTTTGTTTATTTTAATAATATTTTTTTTTGCCGTTCAAATTATTAGATGATTTGTCTCGACAATAAATTATTTAGTGTTTAGATTGATATTTACAAGTTTAATAAACATTGCACCTGAAATTTTATCGTATTGATTGTTTTTCTTTAATTTATTTAGGAGATATACCAATAAGAACTTAAGAACTAAACATTGTTTAATATCTATTATCATCAAACCATAAAAAATAAGTTACCCGGTGTCATTTTTAAATGGAATATTAAATTAGAAATTTTCATGAAATATAAATGATAAAACATTAATGACGATTTTATCAAAGAATGGAAGGGAAGTCATCCAACTTTAGTTCGAAGTACCACACCATTAAAAATATACAGCTTGATGACCCACTGCTTTCCTCACACACGGTAAAAGTCACCTCACAAAAAACTTACCATTCTATTTAATGAATTCGACCATAATACACATGTTCTTGAGAATTGATATTACTACTGTTAAAGTAAATCATTATTATAAACCATCTTCTTCGACTAAAACATAATCAAGAGGTGGACCATTTATTCATCAAAAAATTATTCGTCATCTTCAAACCACCACCCCCCGCATTGCAAGGTACATGAAATGGTAAACGATGAATAATTTAAAATGACGTTTTTTTCTTTTCTTAATGACATTTAATTTCTCAAACAAAACTATTTGCCGAAAATAATTAGTCATCACCCCCTCCCCGGTCTTAACATCTTTTGAATAGCACATGTTTATTAAAAAACACGATTACCTATCCTAAAACTATTTTCTAAAAATAAATTAATTGCTGCCTGAAAATATAATATATTTCGGAAATGATAGTAATTGCTGAAACGAAATTATGTGCCTAAATGAAACTATTGATCGCAAGTCACTATTCGACGTTTGACGTAAAAAACTAATCGCCACCCGGACAATTCACTTAAATGAAATTAATTGCCGTCCGCCGCATTGCGCGGGTACGCAGCTAGTATATATATATATATATATATATATATATATATATATATATATATATATATATATATACTAGTCGTGAACTCTCGCAATGCGGCGGGAGCTAACACGGGGGTGGGAACACATTTCGTTGCGGTATATAGTTTTCAGGTGTCAATTCATTTTTGTTTCTTTATGGTGAGTAATTTCTATCGACGAATAGTTTTCTTTATGCGTCTATTTTTTATATTCCAAATAACATAATGTATCGTCAAACATAACATAAAAATCTTCACCATCTCATGGCGCGATGCAGCGGCTGCAAATAGTTTTCGGCATGCAGTTAGTTTTCTTTGGGTGGTGGCGAATGCGGTAAGCGGTGAATGGTATTTTTTCGGTAGATATATGTGTAATGGGAGGTATAGTTTTTTTCGTCGATTAGTTTTGTTTGTACCCTTTATGAATATTTTTTCTTAATGGATAATTGTTTTTTAAAGACATTATTACAAAAAAAAAAAAAAACACGCAATCTACAGGAAAATACGAGTGGTTCAGTTCGATGTTTCATTAAAACAAACAAAAAACCATAGAGTTTAAACTGGTATGAGACGTAACTAATGCAATTTGAGAAGAAATTAAAGGTCTAAATACACGACATTGTAGTTTCATTTATTCCTATTATAGCATGGTACTTCCAGTTTTTTAAATTAAGACATTGTACTTTCATTATTCTACCCAATTGTAGCATTGTACTTTCAAAATTTTTATATTAAGATGGTCTACTTTCAAAAATCTACCCAATTAATAATTATATCATTGTACCTACAATTTTTCATATTAAGACATTGTTTTTTCAAAAGCTACCCCAGATATAACACTATACTTAAAAAAAAATTTGTTGATACACGACACACAACGCATACAATCACATGCATAGTAATGTTCACATATACATTGCCACACACAAACATATACACAACATATAGAGTCGAATACACACCATCACATTCACATTCATGTTCATATAGACAGTCATCGAACACAGCCACACAGCAACACACATTATACTTTGAAAAAGGTACCCAATTATAGAATTGTACTTTCAAAGTACGATGCTTTAATAGAAACAAAAGCCAAAATAAAAGAAAAACATGCTAAAATCAAAAAATCCTTTATAAGTTTTTTTTATATATTGTTTTTACATTCTCAAGTTCCATAACACATTAGGCCTAAAAGAAATAGCCACACACACATACTTTCATAATGACCGAGCTTTTAACACTGTAAATTACAGACATGATCTTGTCCAATAAAAATATTTTACAAAATAGGTCCTTGTGTAAGAAAAAAAAGGCAAACTACAGAATTGGTGGCCATGTAATAAAAAATATTTTTCATAATTGGTTCATATGTAACAAAAGATATGCAGATTACATAAATGCTCATTGTGTAATAAAAATAAATATAATTGAATTAGTCTCTATGTAATAAAATTACCTAAATGTCCTTATTAAACAAAAATATATGCAAATTACAAAAATGATCCGTGTCTAATAAAATACACTTGTTAGAATTGGTCCCTGTGTAAAAACCTTACAGAAATGCCCCTACGTGAAAAAAATGCAAATTACAGAATAAAAAATATACTTTACAGAATTGGTACCTATGTAAGAAATTTTTTTGAATACACAATGATATATAGTCACACATAGAATTGCCTTCAAAGTATATGGTCAATATAAAAATATGTGTTCCCGCGCAATGCGGCGGGACACAAATTGTTGGGGGCGAGATGCTGCGAAGAAAAATATGTGTTCCCGCGCAGTGTTCATATACTTCATTTAGTAAACTTTTATAAAATACAAAAAAGTAGAAGTGCCAAGCTCTGTGCCATTTATAGATTTATCCACTGAGATTGTATTTTATCATGGGTGGGTGAGGGCAATTTTGGCAACTTGCAATAACTGAACATCATTTTGGTGCTTAAAATGCTTTTTTCAAAATTCATGTAATTGAAAAGCAATGGTTACTCTTATTATACAATAGATCTAATTAAAAAATTATACTAACCGATCAAAAGAAGTTTGATCATGAAGTCTCTCATTCCTCGTGCATTCTTCCTGAACAGCCATGCTTCTCTCCCTACGGCATCCCGATCCTTCTGGTTGCCCCAACTTTTTTGACCCACTAAATCCTTTTTTTGCAAAAGCTAATTCAGTTATTAAAACAATCAAACATTGAGTGTCAGAAAAACATCAGGTAATTGGCTGGGAAGATTAGCTCAAAGTAATGACAATCATGGAAAAAGTCACTGCAAAAAAACCCCAAACACCCCCCACCCCCCAAGATAAAAGAACCCCAAGAACATATCAGAGTCAACAAAAGATAAATATATGACTTTAATTAATTTGACATTACATATCAATTGAACAAACGAAAATTCCAAAGAACCCCAAATAATGGTGTGTAATAGAGAGAGGGACGGACAATGATAACCTGGTAAGTTTGCTTTGATGTGTAACTGTGCTACAAAAGCATTCCATGGTGGATACCATACACCACTCCCACAAACATGACCATTGAACCTCATAGATAAAGACCTGCAAAATTTGTTTGATTGCTTATTTATGATGTCATAAAACAAAGATAAAAAGTGAATCGGTATAAGTGAATCAGCTTTCAAGATGCAATCATTCTTGACCTGCATAAGTAAATCAATTTTTTTGATCATTAGAATCATCAATTTATGCTAACCAAAAACCAAAAATCAAAAGAAAAAGTAATCTTGATTTGATTTGGCTTCAAAATCTGAGAAATTCAAAGAAGACGAACCTGTTGGGCTTTAAATCAAGAGAAATTACAACCCCAAGAGTCAATCTTGAACAATTATATTGATTTGTATCAACGAAACTGCCCTGTAAAAATGGACACAAAAACAGATATTAAAGGGATATCTTTGAAGTAGCACCTGAGGATGGAGCCGAATCTTCGAATCCTACTACATGATCATTCACCAAATTAAAACACAAAAACACATGATGCTTCCAGCTTTTAGTGAAATCTGCATTTGCTAAAAAGGACAAAATCCAAAAAATCAAGAATTTTTAGTATTATGTAATCGAATTAAAATCTACAACAAATAGCGAGTGGCGTTGATGAAACCCACCTGAATGCTTTCACACAGTGAGAAGAAAGAGTGCAGGAAATAAATGACTTGGCAAGTCTACAGTTGGATAAAGTCTGATGTAAATGCATGTCTAATGTCAAAAATCCAAAATCCAAAATCCAGGTGTGATGTCCAATAGCAAATCTGCCAAGTCAATTTTAAGCAAAAACTAAAGTAAGATGCAATAATATTAAGTAGTTTGTCCAAAAAACTAAAGCAAGATGCTAAAAACTGAAACACCTGGTCAAAAGCAATGTACAAACAATGAAATGAAGTTTGTCGCAATGAACCTTATTATAAAAACAAAACATGAACCTTAGATTAATGAAGTTAGACCTCCTAACAGTTGTACCTGGAGAATGGTTGAAGGCGACATGCTGTGGTTCTGGTGAGGACACCCATGGCGGTGGGTGGTTGAAGGCGGCACCACCAATATCAGCAACATGTGCATTTCAATGTTAAATCAAAAAATATGGGTCTACTTCAATTCGACTGATATATGGTTCGGAGAAATTAGCGCACCTGGATTTGGAGATACAGAAAGTAGAAGAGATACAAATCTCCAGTCACGTGGTACTACTGCTTCTGAGTAGATGATACAAATTTGTAGTCACGTGGTACTACTGCTTCTTAGATCTGACTGCGATAACACAAAACCCTCAAACATAGGTTGTAGGTTGAGAAACCATGGTAATGACGGCTCCATATGGTGTGTATCAAAACAAACCTAAATTGTGGTATATTAGATCTTCTATAGGACCAAGAAAAAAAAACTCAAACCAGAAAGAAAGAGGATTCGACGGAGATGGTATATTAGATCTTCTATATGATCCATATGGAGAGGGTTTGGCTCCTCCGACGGTAAAAACAAGCAGGGGAAATTTGAGAAAAAATAAACTTACCGTTGAAGCTTGGATTGTTAATACCTTCATTTAACCTGCAAGAAAAAAATCGGTTTCCGATATCAGCTACCCATTTCAAAAATCCAAAGATCCAAATCTAACTGGGTAATACGAAAACCATAGAAACCATTTCAAAAACCATAATCACGATCTAGATATACAGAAGAGAGTGATCGATGGTGATAGGTTTACGAGAGTGTATGGTTTGGCTCCTCCGGCGGTATAAAGAAGAGGAGAAATTTAAGGAAGAGGAGAAGCGATAATTGGGGAGTGGATTTCATAACTCTCTTGTATTTTAAAATTCTAAGTTTGGTATCCTCAAATCACGGATTTCGTTTGATGGGTTTACTAAGATGGATCCGACCGGAATTGGGGGAATTCGTTTGATGTAAAACAGGAGATACGAAATTAAGCAATAAGATTGAATTGTATAAGGCTTTACTATTTGTACATTACGCATTATAATTTGCATCTCTTAATTTTAAGAGTTTCTATTTTTAGAAACCATATTTCCTTTTTAATGTAGTATATATATATATATATATATATATATATATATATATATATATATATATATATATATATATATATATATATATATATATATATATAGGGAAGGTTCAAATGAGAACCACTAAAAGGTTGAGAACCGTGAGAACCACTATTTCACAGTTTAATAAAAAAAACTTACGTTATAGTATTCACAGTTTAATAACTACAAATTTTTATTATATTGTGAATATTGTAAAACGTATTAAAAAATAAGGAATTTTATTAACTTTGATGTATTTTCACATAATAAACAAGTGTGAAAAAACAAAAAAAAACGAAAAAAAAACATAATTCTTAATGTGTGAATATCGGTTCTCACGGTTCTTAACCTTTTAGTGGTTCTCATTTGAACCTATTCCTATATATATATATATATATATATATATATATATATATATATATATATATATATATATATATATATATATATATATATATATATATATATATATATATATATATATATATATATATAGACGTAGGATCTTTTGAGAACCAACTTCACCCCGAGAACCCGAGAACTCCCAACTCCTTTTAAATCAATCCTATATCTCCCAAACCGATATTTTTTTCAAAAAACCGACCCCATAGGCCTCTTAGACGCTCAAAATGGGGCCGGGTCGCTGAAAAAAATTTCCGAAAAAACGACTTTTTTTTTTTTAAAAAACTTTGTACATGTGCAAAAAAAAAAAAACTTTGCACATGTGCAAAGTTTTTTATACGTACATTTTTTTTCAAGTTTTTTTTTATGGATGTCTTTCTAACATATATTTAAGGCGTTCTGTAAAAAAAAATTTCAAAAAAAGTGTACGTATAAAAAAGTTTGCACATGTGCAAAGTTTTTTTTTTGTACATGTGCAAAATTTTTTCAAAAAAAAAAAAAAAAGGTCGTTTTTTCGGAAATTTTTTTCAGCGATCCGACACCTATTTGAGCGTTTTGGAGACCTATGTGGTCGGTTTTTTGAAAAAAATATCGGTTTGGGAGTTCTCGGGTTCTCGGGGGACTTGTGGTTCTCAAAATATTAACTATCAAATCTAATTACGATACAATAGAAGTAAAATATAAATAAACATCATTAATAGACAAACAATAAAGTACGTTTTTAGTTTACTTTATTGATTCATGAACATGATATAATCAATGGTAATCTCAAAAATGACCAAAAAAGAGTTGTGTTTCCGATTTGTGAAATGCAGAACGAAAGATCCCCACTACATAAACAATTTTTTTGTTACCATATTACACTTTTCGAAAATGATTAATAAAACACACCAAAAAATCTCTAGAGTGCACACTTTCGCAAAGCTATGCGGGTAACGATTGGACGACTAAATGGCATCAATAAAGTATTGCAAAATCTCCTTGAAATTATCTTTGATTTATGCGTATCGCTACGTTTCTTGAACTATGAACATGTCACAGAACCCAAACCTCTTTTC
Organism: Cichorium intybus; assembly: GCA_023525715.1. Lineage (NCBI taxonomy): Eukaryota > Viridiplantae > Streptophyta > Magnoliopsida > Asterales > Asteraceae > Cichorium > Cichorium intybus. Next base: position 54,530,736 of record CM042013.1, on the reverse strand, counting down.
ACAAATTTTCACTTTTCACATTTTTTAAGTTATGTTTGATTGTTTAACATGTTGGGTCAATATGATTGTATAATATGTATGTAACTTGTAACTCATGATAAGTCATTGTGAGCCTTATGGTGATCTAATACCCTTTATATGAGTCTTATAGTTATTGATGATATTGTGGCTATTTGATGTAGAGATGTAATCGAGGACGTGGATCTTAGATGTATAATCCATGCAACTTGTGAGGTATGGCGAGACATTACAACACAATTTCATTTTGATGAATTGTCCTAAATTGATGGAATGTTGTCATTTGAGTTATAAGTGGCCCAAAAAGAGGGCCTATAATGTAATACTAAGGTACTCATAGTTAATTATGGATTTGATTAACTAGTTGCTTAGTTCTTTAAGATCAAAGGATACTTAAAGGATGCTTTAAACTTATGTAGGCTTTCTTTTGGCCATAGGGGTTTTGATTTTTACCTCAAGGTTTGTAGTAGAGATCATTTGATGTAGAAACTATAGATCATGATGATCTTTCTTGATCAGTATCTACATAAAGCAATGAAAACAACTACTAGACCCCAATCAACAAAGTACGCCAAAATACCGTCTTGCTTTTCTTTTTGTTGGATGACAAGGAGGAAGGGGCAACACCGACTAGATCAAGGGATCGAGAGGCGGTTTAGGGTTTTACAGTTGACCTCTTACCACAAGTCATAAATGCCTTTCTTATACGCTAACATTATTGGGCGATACAATGCACATTTTGTAGATTTGATTCGGTTCAGATGATTTCATACTGTAAGTAGATCCATTTATGAATCGATCCGGTTTAAATATGATTTTGACCATTTTTCCCACAAATAATTTCACATCGGTTTGATTCGATTCCGAACCGATCTGATTAACTGCATTATTTTTCCATAATCAGATTCGGCCTATTACAATTTTAAAAAAACTTATAAACACTAAAGTATGACATAAAATGCAACACAACTTAGGAAATTTAAAACATATATCAAACGTTGAATGGAAGAGTTTTGGATGCTAATATTAAAGTAGTAATAATAACAAAACGCCGTTAATATAATTTGCCAAATAGTCTTCATTTGGTGGTCTTCTACTTCGGGCGGAGGCCATGGGAGGCTGTACCAGTGCCTCTCTTCTTTGGTATTTAGCTAGGTTCATTGTCTGCGTGAAACCCTAGCATGAGAATTTTTGTAGATATTTCTCCAAGTCTTTGCAGTTAGCAACTCTTTTAAATCTAACAGAAGCAAAGTTTTTCGTTTTATAATCCTTTTTCTTGGCAGCATAGACGTCCACCACTTGCCCGTATTCCACAGACAGCTTTCTTATCTCCTCCTTACCGATATCGTTGGGGATGTGAGATATAAAGAATGTGATAACCTTAGTTTTACTACACTTATCGTCTACGCCTCGCCAGACTTGCATCCATTTACCGTGATGCTTACATGTTGATACTCTCCAATATTCAAGAAGATCATAATGCTAGTAAGGAAAAAATGCATCGCATATAAAAAAGCGAATGACCTCTTTGCCAAGTAGTGAATGGGTCGACCTCCTCTTTGAGGTTGAGAGTTTAAGTATCGCAATAGACGTATGTGGAACTAGAAGTAAGATAAATTTGTGGCTAAAAAATTATTAAAAATATGCATGATACATATAATAAAAAAACAAAATGCTCATTATATATTCGAAGTGGTCATCATATTTACCGAAAAGACGTTAACCAATATTAAAAAACTGCTACTAAAGAAAAAAAATGCAAGATTCTCATTATTTATATACATTGATAGTGTCTCCCCAATATTGTATGCTCATGTATGAGACATATACTAAAAACAAAATGCTCATTATACATTGATAGTGTCTCCCCAATATTGTATGCTCATAATGCTAGCGAATGACAAAAAGCAAATATTCAAATTATGTAGGAGACACGTACTAAAATACAAAATGCTCATTATATATTCAAAGTAGTAATCATTATTCTATTTATTAAAATGCTTTATATTATGTCTTTACTTTACATTTTCTTTGGGTTTTTAAGTTACGAACGGTTTTGGGGTTATTTTCGGATCTCTTATTTTTGGTTGTCACACGTGTTGGCTGTGTGAGGTTTTCACTTGGATGTTTACCCTTTCGTCTCCTTTTCTTTGTCGGTGGCTTACCTCTGTTGCGACTGTGGTGAATTTCCGTTCGTCGTCGGCAACGGGTTCTTCCATCGGCTGTGTAAGCGATTTGCATGTCGGTGGCTTGCCCTTATCTTTGATCGGCGTCTTTCGCGTGTGATTGATTTGTGCGGTTCCGATGCAATCCCACAGACAAAGCTTCATCTTTAAGCTTAGGGTTTGGGGAAAACAAAAAATCTCAGACAACCAAGAAATGAAGCGGCAGAGGGAAGGGATGTTTCGCAAGGGTGGTTGACCCCCTCCGCTGCTAATGATTTCAGGTTTTGCTCCAAAAATTCAACAGCCCTTTAATGTTGAGTAGCGATGGATGCATAGATCAACTATCTTCTTCTTATTCATCTTCCAATCCAGCAACAGCGCAACTCCCAGCTGATCGGAATATCGCGCTACCCATCCCATATGGGGTGTTTGGTTGTGCGTTTATTAAACCGATCATCACGGGGACCATTAATGTAATTTCGTATTTACTCTTGACGGGGGCGGTGACGATGGATTTTGGTTGTCTGAGTTAATCGGGCAAAGTTGAGATTTACTGCACCTTGGCGGGGCATTTTCCAGCGGTTTCTGGTTTTGATACGGCTTCGGATGATGCAGCCATGGCAGTTTAATCCTCTTTGTTCTGATACATATACAGATCTGAGCCTCATTCTTTATTGAATAAATTTTGTTTCTTTTGTTTGAATTTTTGATCTTTTATGGATCTGACAATTTTACATTTTCTCTGATTCTATCAATTTTTTAGTTCAATGATTTGGAAACCCTAATCCCCTTTTGACGTCTCCTAATTGATACAATAAGTGTAAGGTATTCTCCTTCAAATACACTGCACGATTTCATATCGATTGAAAAACTACACTCCTGCATTCCATTTTGTCTTGCAAGAAATCAACCACGCCGAAGGTTGTCTGCTATCGGGCGGAGGAATTAGTCAGCAATCCGAACTCTGTGATGAAATCGACATCAGGAAATCTGTTCTTGAAGTTGTATCGAACCTCGGTGGTGAGTTTTCGAGTTTTAGGAAGGCTGCACCCATCGATTTCGTCGTTCTCTGATTATATATTGATTTGGCATCATTGGGTGGGAGCATAATTCTTGTGAATGGATTTAAACCCCCAGGTTGGGAGAGATGAAGCCAAGTCAAGGAGACGCAATGAAAAATTGAAAGTAATCCTTTGGTTTTTGTGGAAGTTTACCTTATGGCCCATATCTGAAATTAAAAGAAAAAAAGGTAAATTATTCTATAACAATCTCGACCCTCTTACCTCTCTTCTACTATTCTTTCTCAATTCAAATATTGCGTTTATCCAGAAATCTTCTTAAGGTGCCTGACCATTGATCTATGATTATCTGAAGCAGTATGTGATGTTTATTCTGCCGTATGTTGCTTGGTGTTACAATTATGATTTTTTTTAAAAAATTTATTATACTAATATGATATCTTAACTCAAACTCTTGCAGACGGTTTTGTGATGCATTCCTGGCTCGATGTTCTTGGGATGTGCTTACAAAAGCTGTAAGTTAATTCTTTGTATGTATGTATGTATTAACTTAAAGCTGTTTTAAGGTAACTAAAGCTGATAATATTTTATACTTATATTATATACTTGGATATGATGAAAGTTCACTGCTTAAAGCAATCCAAAATGTGCATTCAATTATTGCCAAAGAGCTAGCTGCTGGAGTTGACCCTAAGAATGTGTTGATTTGCAGATTGAGTCAAGGGGGTCTCTCTCTCTAGATACCCTAATTCGTATCACCATCTTACCACAAAATCTGTCATACAGACGGTGCAATATTTGGGTTTCTTTGTTTCGTTTTGTGCAGAAATCCTAAATTTTATCACATATAACTATGCAGATACATATCCTTTATTTTTATGTACTCTGTTTACTTCATGTATTTCTCTCTTTTTGGTTATAGAATTTCACTTTTATTCAGCAAACACACCTATATTTGGTTTACATTAAAACATAGCAACGTAGTATTATTGGTTTGTCTATTCTAGCAATGTATATGTGTCTCCTTATGGAAGCTTATTCAATTTAGTAGTTTTTATAACCTATGGAGACTTGCTTTAATCATTTAACTTATTGTAATGACTTTAAAAGTTAGATAGGAGAAATAGAAATGTACATTCCTCTTTTTACCAATATAGGCGTTGTACTTCTATTTGTAACCCATAATATTATGTCTTTACATTTTTTACCCATAATAGCAATTTATTTACATCTTTCAACAATAATAGCAACCTCAAAGTTATGGGGCACTGGAATTTCCTTCAAACCTGAGGGAGGAGATGATATGTTAAAGGAGGTATGATAATGACACACTATCATGTTCTTGATGTTTTTCTTTTTTATTTTATTTTATGTAGAGTTTTAGTTTTTGCTACATAAATTGACTTTTTATATAATAGGAAAGAAAGAGGTATGTACAATATTTTCCAGCAGTTATATGTGATTTATCAGCTCATTTCAATTTAGCATAGCACATGACAGAGAGTGATGAGATGACGAGGGCATACCGCATAACAAAAGACGTATATACCCCTAATGTTTTTTTTGTGATTTTACCTTTCACAGGAGGCTGCTTTGGCACAGAGCTGTGGTTTGTGGAATGGATCCAGTGTGTTGTGTAACACCCTCGTGGATGGAAAATGCAAATGTTGACCAGTTGACTCGTGGTCCAGATCAGCCATATTATCAGGTCACAAGAACCCCTATTTTATTTATTTTTACTTTTACAATTCAACATTTCAGAGTGTAACTTTTTATACTTATGGTTAGAGAGAGAGTTTTTTTTTTTTTTTTTTTTTTTTTGGGTTAATTTCATAAAAACCACTATAGTTTGGTATTTTTTTTTTCCGGTTTACCCACTAAGAGTTTGTTTAACTTTTCAGAAGAACTACTACATAAAACTTTAGGTTGTATAAAAACCATTACTATTTGATTTTTTTTCCAGCGTCACCACTCAAACAATTATTTTCTATGATTAAACCATTAACTTTCAATTTTTTTTCCAAAAAAAACCTCATATCCAGGAAAATTATTCTTTGGCTTATTTTCTTGCAGGTTTTGGTAGATGTACACGAAAACCACAATCTATTAGTAGCATATGGTACGTATCTACTACCATATTCTTCGTAAGTCTTGGGTGCGTTTGCATATTCTTGCTTCATTTACATGGGTTGATGAAATAATTCCCTCCAAGTTTCGCGAGCCCCGTCAACCAGATGATGACGAATCTCATGATTCACCACTTGAAAGAAAACCCACTCACAACATGCAACTGAGATTTCGTCATAAGGATTTTCAACAAACGGTCAAAGAGTTGAAGGAGAAGGCTGAAGAGCTCAAAGGGGTGAAAGAATATCTAAAAGTTAGGTAATTTGAATCACAAACCTTTTTCAAGATTGTTGTTTTTTCAGTTGCTTATAGGCACTTCTAATGAAGGAAAAAGGAACCACACGGATTGTCCTGCTGACCAGGTAAGTCAGAGTTGAGATGATTTAATTTAGGGGTGGCAATTGGGTCGGGTTCGGGTTGGCGGGCCGCGGGTTGACGGGTTAGAAAGGTCAACCCAAACACGACCCATATAAATATTTGGGTTGGCGGGTAACCCGGACACGACCCGTGTAACCCGTTTAATTATACGGGTTGGCTGGTTGGCGGGTCAGTTTCGGGTTGATGGGTTATATACGGGTTGGCGGGTCATAAACGGGTTGGTGGGTTGGCGGGTCATTTTCTGCTTCATTTTATATTTTTATTAAATATAATAAATATTAAAATATATGTGTATATATATATATATATATATATATATATATATATATATATATATATATATATATATATATATATATATATATATATATATATATATACGGGTTGGCGGGTCAACCCGCGAACCCAACTAATGACCCGAACATGACCCATATAATAAATGGGTTGGCGGGTTGGCGGGCAAAAAATCTTGACCCAAACCCGTTTATTTTCGTGTCGGGTTCGTGTCGTGTCGCGGGTCGTGTCGAGAATTGCCACCCTTATGATTTATAATCTATTTTTTTATAAAAAATTAAACTTTATTTCAATTTTTTTTTAATAAGTAATTTAATTACTTGTGTTTCGTAGGTTGTTGATACTGTAAAAGAGGCTGTGGAATATATCTTGCAAAAAGAGGGTAAGTGGTGTTGAGATGTTCATAAGACAAGCACTTGGCCCGTTCAGATTGTTCACAAATGGATTAGGTATCCATCTTATTATCTACATGCTTTTATTAGCTTTTCTTATTTTTTTTATTTAAACTGGTTGTAGATTTCGAACATATGAGTTTCTCTCTCCCAACCCTTTTCGTTCGGGAAAAATGTAGTCTTCTCCTGGGTTGAGTGCAAGGAACAGCAACGTACTTTCATTGATCATACTCTCCATTCTTCGTTCTTCCTATTACGGCATTACACTTTAAAAAAACTACCTTATTATGGCAATGTCATTTAAATACAAAACAACTTACACTTTTATAATTTGGTGGATTATTCAAAATATAGTGTCATGATAAGAAAATAAATGAAAGTATAATGCTATAGTCGGGTAGATCTTTCAAAGTACAACACCTTAATAAGAAAAAAATAATAGCACGATTCTGTAATAAAACAAAACAAAAGGATGATAGTACAAGATACAAATAAATGAAAGTACGTAGCTATTTCTTGTATTTTTCCCTATTTTCTATTTTCGCAATTTTCCATCATGATTTGCTTACTAACCTATAAAATGGACATCAAAGTGGTGATCCATCTGCTTAAAAGAAGCCTGCTGTTGTTTGGTCTATTGATCTTCATACAAAGTTTGTTGCTTCTGTTAATCAATCAATTGGGGATTGAGAGTAAGTCGTTTTTGGTAATTTTGCATTGTGGGCATGCTTGAATGTTGTATGTTTTATAATATTACTTGACCAAACTATAAAATAGTTGGTTCTGTTATATGTTTTATAAAATAATTTTAATTGTACCTCTATCATCGCGAAATAACATTTTGTCGCATTTTTTGTCTTAACGAGCAACGGACGGAAATCCCACACAGTCTAGGTCCACTCAGTGAAAAAAAAGAAAGAAGGAAAAAAGAAAACACGCGAATCGAAAGAGAAAGAAGCAGAATGGGGATACGGCAAGCAATCTAGCAATGCACTGAGTCGATCTTCTTCCCCCTCGTCCACCAATTTTATTAACTTCTAAAAATTTTATGTTCTACAATTGTTGATTACTTATCTGACTGTTTAGGGGTTCTACGAGGAAGGCTGCACTTTCTTCAATAGTTCTGAGTTATACCCTTGGCTATCAATAACAGTTTTCTGAAAAAAAAAAAATAGTATTTCCTTTTATCTATATGAAAAGCTGTTCAATAACTTGTAATTAGTTTAAAGCGAAATCAGTGTTTCTATAATTGACACAAAAGTTTCTTCTGTTCTTGTAGCTTCGCTGAGTTACTTTACCATTGTTTGAAATCTTTCAAAAGGGGTTGGATTGAAGAGAGTTGTTTAGCTATTGAGGTTCTAGGTAATTTGACCAACTTTGGGAAGATTTCAGTTTTCTGACCAAACAACTCTCTTTATAGAGATGTTGAAGCTTCTAGAATCTCACTTTTTTGACTAAAGAAGATTCTCAGGTGGATGATATGCAAGGAAAGGGAAGAAGAAAGGGGATAAACGGGCCCCACAATCTAACCGGGATAAATTATGCAACGATTGATATTCATAATATAAGTTTGAGCTATTTCAAAAGGAATTTGGTGGAGGATTTGCTTGATGATATGGAAACATTTCGTGAAAAGATTGTTGGAACTTTTGTTAGGATAAGAATTCTGGGAGCTAATCAGAAGCATGCTATATATAGATCGGTTATATATAGATCGGTTCAAGTTACAGGTATTTTGGTTAAAATTAAAGTTTTTGATAGAAGCTAATCCGGACCCGTGCTCCAGCACTTCCAATCCCGTGCGGAGCACGGACTCCTGCTAGTTATTTATTAAAAGACGTTACCAATTATTCAATATTATCATCATCTATTAAAAATAATCAAACCAATAATCATCGAGGACAAACGTAATACAAATTTGTCAATGGAAGTTGTCAAGAAATTGCCATCGATAGAGTTTGAAAAAGCTGATGGATGATGATATACTATTTCAATAATTTCTTGTTTGGTATATATAAGGGTCCCGTGATGCTTGACTGTCATCCAATAAATTTTTTTTTTACCGGCGACACAGTAAAACCACCTTCTGCTCCCCCAGGTCGGCATTTAGCCGGCGGCCCGGGTCCTGCAGTCTGTGCCTCCACGCCAAGGAAAATCCCCAACATGAGGCGTCAACCAGGCTCGAACCCGGGACCTCTCACCCACTGTGTATATAACCCGATGCATCCACCCAGTTGATCTGAGCTTCACTTGCAAAATCATGTATGGTAAACGAAACGAACTCCCGTCACTTGGCTGAAAAGAAAACAGGCACGCCACCTTAGCCATTTGAACTAGTTAGCTCTTTTCATCCAATAAATGAAGAACAGTTTATTACTAAACAAACATTAACAATTTCTTCGTGTAATTAATTTTGTTCATTAGATTGGGCATACAGAAAAATATGTCCATGTGAACGGTGGAAAAATATTTAAAAACAATGCCTAAAGGAACTTGGGACGGAAGGGTGCATGTGAACACGAAAGTTGTATATTACAAGTAACGACATAAATCAATAATTAAGGTCAAGTTGTCGAATAAAGTTAAAATACATTCCCCAACAACTTGTATGACAGTTGGATATAAATTGGATGATAATTATCGATGACCTGAAATTTCTTTTAAGCCTAAACCGTATATCCTCACCAATATCAAAAGACAATGTCTTCTTCTGAGTTAAACCTTGAAAATTATCTAATCCCATTGGACGAGATCAACCTTGCAACCAACAACTTCAGCCCGGAAAGATATATTGGAGGCGGTGGATTTGGCAAGGTCTACAGAGGAGAACTTTCTGAACGCTGGCAAAACCGCACAGCTGCAATCAAGCGCCTAGCTGAAGATAGTTACCAAGGAGAGCGCGAGTTCCGTAATGAGGTTGATATGATTTCAAAATTCAACCATGAAAATATCATTTCTTTTATTGGCTACTGTGATGAAGACAATGAGATGATCATAGTTTCTGATTATGCTACGAATGGAAGCCTCGATCGTCAACTCCAATATGGAAATAGGCTGTGCGGCATAACATGGCCACAACGCCTCAAGTTTTGTTTAGGGGCAGCAAGAGGACTCAATTACCTTCACTCGGGTGTTGGGAAGCACATCAGAGTGATACATCGAGACTTCAAGAGTGCTAACATCCTGATAGATGAAAATTTGGTCGCAAAAATATGTGATTTTGGCCTATCAAAATGGGGTCAAAAGAATCAGCCAGTTACCTATCTCAATACAAAGGTTGCGGGTACTGAGTTTTACATGGATCCCACTTACCATGAAAGCCGCATCCTCCGAAAAGAATCAGACGTCTACTCATTTGGCGTGGTACTATTCGAAATGTTGAGTGGGATGCTGGCTTATAATGAAAGGAGCATTGGTGGTAATAAGGCGGGATTTCTAATGAACTTGGTCCGACAATATGATCACAAGAATGTACATGAGTTAATTGATCCCCATATCAGAGATCATATTAGTAGTTCTTCTTTCGAGACGATTAAAAAAATTGCATATGAATGCATTAGTTTAAAGATAAAGGAACGCCCTAGTATGGACACGGTCATTGCGAAGATTGAACATGCTTTGGATATTCAAGTAAGTCTTCACATTTACTTATAAGTCTGTTTTCACAATTACTTGTGAAACAAATCTAGTTTCAAATGCAAGAAGGAAAAATACGATGGACGATACACCATTATGAACTGACCTAATATTTTCCTGATGAATATTGTTTATAAGTAAAAAATCATCTAACCACTAAAAAGAATTCCCTATCATCGACTTTCAATTTTCGTCCTTAATTCATCGAATTGGGTTTTCCGACGGGTTAGCCACAAAAAATATTTGTTGGAAATTTTTACCAACCATGATTTATGTCGGTTATATGCCTTTTTATAGTAGCGGACATTAAGATTATAGTAGAATAACTTTGGTCCATTGCGCTTTTATCCAAAAGCTAAAAGCTAAAATTTGGTTTAATTCATATGATCGAGTTTGTACTACCAAAATTTGTTTTTGCTATTAGAAAATGATTACTTCTAATCGATACAAGAACATGAAATCGAAGGAACAGAAAGGTTGAAGACGAAGAGCTCGTTTCAAGACGAAATTCCTTTCTCCAAACGATCTCGATTTTAGCTTACATGGATTTACGTTGTGTTGTTTGACATTGTTTGAGATTTTTCTATTTTGATTAATGTCATGTCGCTTTTTTAAGTTAACACTTTGAAATCAAGAATTCTTACCATCCTTTAACACCAAAATTTATCAAAATCAGGAGGTCCCCGGGTCGGAATTATTTGGATTTACAAACATGATCGCGGGGGATTTTCTCAGTCTTCATCCTTCAGTGCTGAAATTTCCATGTAAGTATGTAATATTTAAATTTATGGTATTAGAGTTCTTTTTCTGTAACTTTAAACTTTTTTACTTGCGGCTTGTTTGATGTACTCTTAAGTTCTCTATCAAGGAGTGTGCTATGTGTTTCGGTTTGATCGTTTTACATGGGATTCCATGCTAACTGAACACATTACAAGTGTGTTCACAGAGTTGCTTGTTAGTTCGTTTTAGGTGTTTGATTAAGCGTCTGTTAGCATGGTATATCAAGGAGTGTTATAACTTACAAGTCTACTAAGACTTCATAATAGATGAATCCACGAACAACATTACATACTACGAGCGATGAAAATATATTTCTTTTGTGAATAATAAAATGAAGTTGTGGTATTTTAAATGATGTTTTATCAAATCATTAGTTTTCTTGTGAATTTTGTAGATTTTTTTTTTGTATGCTTGGAATATAAATCAACGAAATAATTGAGTTTTGGTTGCTTCCATTATTCTATTACACATGCTTTTGTCTATGTTCTTAATTTGCATGTTTGAATAAACTTTTCTGGGAAATAATTAGTATGGATTCAATTATGTAGTTGTACCGGGAAAGCTTAGTTCATGCTCCTTACAATTGGCCAACAAGACCGACCAGTTTATTGCCTTTAAGGTACCTTATTTGTATATAAATTTCTTCAACGGTTGTTGATTCATTGGTTTTTTCTAAAGTTAGAGAAGCTTTTAATATATTGTCGTAGACACAAACAACAAAACCCAAGGAATGCACTGTTAATCCAAACAAGGGAATTATATTACCAATATCAGTTTGTAATGTGACAGGTATATATGTATAGGTGATCAAAATTCTAATTCTATACTTATCTTGCACAATACTAACATCTTTTTATATGCAACTTGTGTAGTTAAAATAGAGAAACAAAATAAGGCACCTCCTAGCATGGAGTGCAAATACAAGTTTAGAGTGCACGCTCTTGTGGCACCTAATGGGATAACTGAAAACAACATAACTACCAGAATGGTGACTCTTTTATGCATGCACGTTTATTTATAGTGAAACACTATGTGTGGGATCATGACTTGAAAACTATCTGAGTTTTTGCAGTTCGATAAGGAGGAGAACAAGGTTCTTGATGAATTTACACTGAGGGCTGTTTATATTCCTGTCCTAGAAGACTCTTGAGAAGGTTCTTCCCCAAAGGATAAGCTGGAAATCAGAATTATTCATGGCCTGATTTTTATTAAGGATTTTTGTTGTCTTTTTCCTTCTGGTTAAAATTGGTTTTTTGTAACCATATGGTTGAATGTTTATTGCATTGTATGAATGCTAGGAAAAAAGATCAGTGAGCCCAATGAAAAGCTCTCTTGACAGCAGAATATTTATTTCTTCTGAGAAACATGTTTGGATTCTATAATGTGTTTATTTTGTTATTTTTAGAGTAAATTAAATTTTTCGGCATGTATACCTTCTTTTTGCAATAATGGTGTACCTTCTCTCTCATTGAATCTTTGACTTCCAAATCCCTAAATTCTTTCCTAGGCCAATACTTTATCTTAAGATCTGTGTCTATTATATTCCATATAGAATAAGGTAATCTATCGATCACTTCAAATTTGAACCACCAACTCAATGTGACGGATATGCTTGTGTTTATCCTATTTTATGGCTTGAATTGGTACAAATTGATTTAGAGTCGAGTTCAAAATCTAAACTGATCCAGATCTTGTAACCATTTAAATATTGATAGGAGTTCTCTATATAATAGTAGAAGAACTTTAGGAGAACAGAATTCAAAATTTTGGAATCCACCTAGGGAATTTACTGATTGGATTTTAAATTAACATGATACAAAAGGTAATTTTGTGTACTTGTTTTTGGAACAACAAGATGTTTTAGTAGAAAACTATAGCTGTATAGCAAGAGGCTAGAGGTATACGTTTGTCATACATTCCATATTTGGGACTTCTATTAAGATAGCTACCTCTTTTGGATCACCAATTGAAAGCACGAACAGTACTATAAAACATACTTATATCATATGAGAATTGAGATGCATAAAAATATGTCATAAAAATCTGTCATCCCTCGTTATAACTATCGTAAAAATCTATCATCATTTGTTAAAATTCACAGCGTATAAAAATATTCTCGTCATCTGTTATGTCCAAACTAAGAAAAAGAGTAAATTACAGTTTTGGTCCCTGTGGTTACACGAAATTGCAGGTTTAGTCTTAATTTTGAAAATCTTGCACTGATGGTCCTTGTGTGCAAATCTTGCACTTTTGTTCCCTATCGCCGTTACAATGCCTTTTTTCTAAATGCGTATGAAATTACTAAAATGCCACTGTTTTGTCCTTTTTGGTTTTATTTTTTTTCTTGGTTTTTAGAATTATTATTATTCGATTAATAATGGGCTCCACATTATACCACCACCACAACCACCTTATATCACCAGTATTCATGAACCCGCCAAGACTACACCAACCACCATGGACTCCATCAGCACTAACAACTTTTGGTGTTCAATTCCTCTAAATTATACAATTCTCAATTATTACCCCATTAAGTTTGCAACAAAAACACCAGCAATTCATGGCAGTGGTTAAAATAAAAAGATATCAAAATCAAGAAATTGCAAATCAAGTTAAACCAAGTAAAGTACCAACCCTACTGTCAAACTTTGTGAAATCCCTTTCCTAAAGCAGTAAACCAAAATCAAGGTTTGATACTCAAACTAACCTATGGCTAAATCGAGAATGGTAGTAAATCTCGAACTCAGTCTTGAATGCAGGGGCGGACATGGGGGTTGGTTGGGGTACCCCTCAAATTTTGTGGTGTAGTGCAAAATTTTTGGAAATTTTTTTATCGTAGTGTAAATTTTTCGGTGTACTACCCCTAAACTATTGTGTGCTACCCCTGAGATTTTGTTCTGCGTCCGCCACTGCATCCCATGAAATAAGGAAAACGTATTCTGATTTGTTTTATTTGGTCAAATTCATTCGGTTTCTCTATATGTTCATATCTTTATAACTTAGTTTTGGTATTCATATTCAAGATCATATTTGTGTTCGTCATAATCTTATTTTGTAACAGCAACATGTCTCACTCCATGGGGAATTCTGCAAACGAAGAACAACATAACAATGTTCAATCACCGACAATTAAGTGCCGTCCTCCTAGAAAGTGTGGTGCCTGTGGTGAGATAAGATTTCACGATTCACGGAATTGTCCAAAGAAGAAGAAAATTAATAAAGAGAAGTTGAAGGGTATATGAAGTTATGAACTAGTTTAGGAAGTTTATTTTCAATATTTGGCGTTCTGAGTTAACGAAGTCGTCGTTTATATAATTATGATGTTTCATGCTTTTTTTAAGAATCAATAAAGGATGTTTGATTTGTTGTTTATTTATATAATTGTTGTGTTATGGATTATAGATGGTGATACATGCAATTTTTCTCCTATTGAAAATCTTGAAGAACTTCAATCCCTTAACCAAGAACAAATTATTCAATTATCGGATAATTAGTTTGGAAATGATCCTTCATCTTCTACACAACATTCATTTCTTAATTCTCTACCCGAAGAAGTGTTTTCAATGGATAACCAAGAACCAAACGAATTCGGTAATTCCATATTCAATTCATTTGTTCTTTAAGTTATTATTTAAATTTAATAGTTTATGCATTATGAATACATATCAGGTGCATCATGTTCTGGCGAGTCTGTGCAAAGCAATGAGGTATGTTCACCTGGTGGTACTGTGTATTGGGTTCCAAATGTGCCTAATGATATTAGACCTTCGACTGGTGCAATATTTCCTTTTGTTAACCATGTTAAATCAATGTATTATTATTATGCTTTAGAGGGTGGATTTGATGTTAGGAAAGCCACATCTAAGAAAGATTACGGTAAGGAAACTAGGAGGTATTTTGTGTGTAATCGTGAAGGTCTGCCGAATACATCTAAAGTGGATACATTGGATGGTAATTCTCGAGTTAAGAAGAATTCTAATTTGATCTGTTCTGAATGTAAAGCTGGAATAAAGTGTGCAATTATGTTGAGGTAAAACACAACCATCTATTGTACACAAAAAATAATATCCATTTGTCAAAAAAAAAAAAAAAAAAGGAAATTGGACGTAACACAAAAGTCAAGGTGTTGTTCCTCTTATTTCTCACCGGCTTCTTTGTGCACTAACTGGAGGTTATAGTTTCCGAGATGGAAATATTGATGACTTTAAGAACTTTTCTCGTGATTTGAATTGCCACCTTGGTGATGCTAATGGATAATTTTTGATAAACAAGATGCTTGATAGGGTGAAATATGTTCCTAATTTCTCTTTTGAATATAAAACCAATGATAAGAAACTTGATTGTGTGTTCTGGGCCGATGAAACTGCGAAGTTACACTATAAAGAATTTGGAGACGTCATATCATTGGATGCTACTTTTAGAACCAATAAGTAAGTGTGTTAATTTGTTCACATTAAGATTATTCTTTATACCTTTTTGTTATGTTAATAACATTAGGCATATTTCAGGTATAATATGGTTTTTGTGTCGTTTACTGGTATCGACAACCATAAAAGATGTGTGACATTTGGTGTAGGTTTGATCAGTCATGAAAATATTGAATCATATATGTGGTTATTAGAAAGCTTCATGAAGGCGTTTAAGAAGCAACCTATACTTGTTCTTTCTGATCAAGATCCTGCCATGAAGAGGGCTGTTGAGTAGGTTTTTTATATGTCTAACCATCGACTATGTATGTGGCACATTACATCCAAGCTACAATCAAAGGTATTTCCTATATTGTTCACAAGTATTTATTTTGTTGGGAAATGTTAAGTATAGTTATATATTCGTATAACAATCTAGGTTTCTTATTTGTTTTTTTGGCAGGTTTGTGCTAATTTGTACAATAATTCTAAATTTAAAAGGAAATTCAATTCCATTTGGAATTCTAGGATGGATGAGTAGGATTTTGAGGATGGTTGGAAGTCTTTTATTGATGAGTATAAACTGGATCAGATTCGATGGTTCAATGACATGTTCAACCTAAGACATCAATGGATTCATGCTTACATTAAGCATGTTCCAATGTCAGGTTTGATGCGTACTACCTCTCGTTCAGAAGTATCAAATGCATCCTTTCAAACCAATATAAATGCCAATACATGTCTTGTGAATTTTATGATTGCTTTTGAGTCTTCTATGGAGAAGCAAAGACACAAACAAAGCATACTGGATTTTAAGGATGATGATACTTATACAAGAACCCCATCTTTATTGGAAATTAAGGTGCATTCCTTGAAGGTTTATACACGTAGGGTATTCTTGGATGTGCAAAAAGAAATTAAGGAGTCTGTGGTTTCATGCTTTCAAATAAGCAAAACTAATTTAGATGGAATAGACACATTCATTGTGATGGAATAGTCTACTTAATTCTGTATATTCATTCTATATTTAGATTAACCAATTTTTTTTGTGATTGTAGGTTGTGTACAACAAAGAATCTAACAACTTCAAATGTGAATACATGCTATTCGACCAACATGGGATACTTTGCCGGCACATTTTTTATGTTTTCAGATTCTTCAAAATTAATGAAATTCCAGTAAAGTATATTATGAGAAGATGGAGAAGGGGTATAATCCATATTGATATGCTTAGGAAATCCTTTAGGTTTAATGAAATGGACGAGAGTGTCGATACTCTTGCTATTGACATTTATTCTTCTGTCGAGAGAACCCTTAAATATGTTTCCAAATACACATTCAAGGTTGAAGAATTCTTGATGGGTTTAAAAGATTTAGAGAGAAGGTTCATTGGTGGCGAGATTGGTAATCAAGAATCCAAGAAAAGTGATAAGCTTGATGAGTTTCTTGGTATCACCTCTCCAACCATTGTTGAGGTTGAAAATCCATCAAGTATTCGGAATAAAGGATGTGGAACTCGGAAGCGTTTGAGAAGTTCTAAAGAAATTCTAGTTAACAAGAGTTCGAAGGAGAAACGTAAATGCAACTGTTGTGGTGAATATGCATATCATGATTCTAGAAATTGTCCTTTAAAAAGAAAAGGATAACAACATGTGTTTTTCTATATGTTTTGTTAAATTTTGTTATTATTTGTCTTTTGTTCAATTGGTTTCGTGTTTCTTTGTAATTTATGGTTATTAGTATATTTATATTAACAATAACCAAATAAGAATTTGATTTGGTTGATGTTTTTTTTGTGAAATGCTCATTAGTAGAAAAGGATAACAACATGTGTTTGTCTATATGTTTTGTTCAAAAAATGTACATTTGTAAAACCATCACTTTTTTGATGGTCAATCGACTGATATCATAAGTGTGTTTTGCGTTATTCAACATCAGAACATTCTAACTGTTATGAACTTTCGATGCTGAAGGCTGTAAACTACATTTAGAAAACGAATCAACATAAGAACATGCATAACCAACATTTATTATTACATACTATATGTTACGGAATATTTAGGGCCGTCACTTGTTTGATGGTCAATGGATTCAAATCATAAGTGTGTTTTGCGTTATTCAACATCAAAACATTTTAGTTAGTATGAATTTTCGATTCAGAAGGCTGTAAACTAATCTAGAAAACGAATCAACATAAGAACATGCATACAGAATTTAAGTATGTATGAAACATTCAACATATTAAATATATAAACCAACATTTATAATTAGATATTATATATTACGTAATATGTAGAACAGTAATAGTATCATCAAATCTAAATATGATGATAGAATATGCATTATAGAGTATGAAAACATGATAAAACGTAATTCACTTAATCAAGATATATTATCCTATTTAGTTCTTACTTTTTTTTACTTTAAGAAGGCTTCGACATTCATTCATCTTCTTCACCAAATCATATATCAGTTCGGTCAATATTTCGATGGCTTGGTAGTTTCTTCGTATTAGTTTCTTCACAATTTCTTTTTGCTCTTCTCCCTTAGGGGTTGGGGTATTAGAGGCATCTTATCTACCAGATTATATTGGTCGTCAGTTTCTTGTTCGATAATATCTTTTGTTTGGTTTGCCCACACGTATTGCTTTCCATAATACGTGTATTCTTCGTCGATTTCTTCCTTGGTAACTTCAGATTGATCTTCTTGTACTTTTGATGAAGACGACGCCATGCTTCGTGTGTCAAAGAGATTTTGACGTGTGATACGATATCAAGAAATGTTAGACGGTTTGCTTTTTAAAGCTATTTACGGTTTGAGTTCTCTTTCCAAATAAATGCAGTAGTTGTTGTTTTTTAGGGTTAATCATAATAGGGTATATAGATATAATGATTTTTTACGCGTGTATTAATGGGTGGTTTGATAGGATGACGTTTTGGGTCTCTAACCACTTTTAAATCGATACACCTGACGAGGTTCTTAGCCGTAATATTTTAATCGTAATCATTACTTTGCATTGAATTGTCATAGAAGTTGTATATTCAAATAAATACGTTATTTAAGATATCTATTACTTTATTTAATGCTATTTTTTAATATTATATATATCTTCCGTCTTTTTGCCTTCCCTAGAGATATTATAAATTCTCGTTTTTCAAACCATAGATACGGTTTCCAATCAATTCTTTTAATCTCCAATTTTATCTTTCTAGAAAACTTCTCTCCCTAAGCGAAAATGGACGCTGATCAACGTGATCTTGCGAGAAGTGTTTGTGTTTACGCAAGAGAGTACGTCAAGGAGAAAACGGATCAGATCCATGTAGCCAAGATGAATATGTTGTATTTACGATGCCATACAGAATCACGAGTGAATTTTAGGAACTGTATGTTGGAATCTCAAAAAACGATGGAGCCCTACCTTCCCAGCAAATTCTACGATCAACACCTTGAAAGCATCAACAAAGAAATCGAGTCCAGTAAGGATGTTCATCACAAGATGGAACAGGTTCGTATGATAATGTCATTACAAGTGGAAACATTGGAGGATTTTCTTAGGTTGTCGCAATGAATATGATGTGTGTTTTTTTACATATATGGACAATGTGTTAACTATGTTTAGGATTCATGTACTTCGTTCGACGATTTGGTTTAAATATATATAATTATGTTTTTATATGCACTTTGTGAGTTTGTATTTGTTTTTCTACATATATGAGAAAATCATATTACCTATATGTAATCTTGGATTTACAAGTTCTCATGTATTATTACAATACGTTTTAATTAGTAAGTCTATATGCTGATTTCATTGACAAATGATGATCATTGTATTTTAAATGCACTTTAATGGTTTCAACTCGTTAACACAAATGGTTATAAACCAAATTTTGATCAACAAAGTTGGAATTTATTTAATAACAAATGTGTTTTAAATATTCTTTGATAATTCTAAGATTTTTAAATATAGTAGAATAATAAATAATACATAATGAAGGCAAGTTGATCAGTTCATATAAGGTCAATAGTTAATCTAGAATTTTGAAATCGTATTCATTGTAAATGGTCATAATCGTTTCTTAACCAAAACCTACTATTTCATAACAAATTTCAAACCAAACCATATTGTAATATTGTTTCTGAAACCCAAACCATTATTTTTACCAAAAATATTACTGTTAATTCTAGATATGCTCACTAACAAACAATTTTACCATCTCTTCGACTCTATGCTTCTTTTCATCTCTACTGAACTTCCCAAACTCAGCCATGGCATCATACACTTCACTTCTTTTTTCATTAAAGTCTGACACAAGCAACTTTCTCAAAAACTTATATCTTAAACGGCTCAAAAGTGTATTTTGTTGTTTGCCTTCATGTTCCAACCCATATGTAAAGTTCTTTTCTGGCTCCCCCATATAGCACTCCATAAACATCATAACCATGAGTGCTGAATGTCGGTTGTACTCGTTTGTTCGACACTTAAGAGAATACACTTCTGGTTTTTTCCTCCTTAGTGTTTGTTCTCTTGTATGGCATGTTTTAGCAAAATAATCGCAAAAGAAAGCGTGCTGCAAAATGTTAAACTAACATTAACACATTATTCTTAATAGAATTAAAACACATATTAAATTTTATGTCAAACATTCTACATACCAACACAAATGGTAATGTTCCGTATCTTTCCTCTTGATTGGTAGTTGGTTTTTTGGTATCAATGATCAAGAATGAACACCTTTTTAGGTTGAAACATACAACATATTGTTTGATGTCATCATAAATTGGAAAAAAAAACCTGTTATACAAAGTTTACTTTCATTTATGATGTTGTATTGATGATTGTATATAAAAATGACAATTATCTAGAATAAGTATTGTAATCATACCAGATCAGTGTTTGCTAGAGTACCACCTTGTGTTAGTCCTGCCAAATACGATTCGATATTCTCTATAAAATCGTCTAGGTTGTATGTTCTTTGAGTTTTGTCAATGAGTAGGGATCTTCCTGCAGTGTACATACAGTCATCTCAGAAACTCGCATACAATTATTATAATTCATGTAGGTATTATCTATATTATTTGTTCATACCAACATGCTAGGTGGAAAAAAGATTTATAAAGGTGATGATTTAGCTTTTTTGGATTCTAACTTTTTCAACAAAACACTCCATGTTAACACAAGATTTGGATGAACATCTATTCCTGCTGCCAGTGTTCGTGCACACCTAATGTTCATGATTGTGTATGCGTCGTCGTCTTCCCAAATTATGGATCTGCAATGTCAAATAACAATTTTAATGTAACAATAAGACGTATGATTAGATGATTTTTTGGAATGTTAAAGGTTGTAGGAATCTTACTCTTCGTTCAATGTTGTACCCAATATTGTGTGGGTTAACATGTGGTCTTCACTTGTCAGTTTTTCATTGATGTCACATTTCCTTTCAACGTAAGGTGAACAAAATTGCTTCCCGATATTAATACTTCTTTTTGGAGTTGTTTCTATAAAAATGTTCATTAGTTGTTGACATTGGTTTGGCTTACCAATTTCTTCATAGCTATGAACATTTCCATCCCCAAAAATCAATTGCAATCGGCTTACCTCAATTGTTTGAATATCATATTTGATTGCATATGGATCTAAACACTCGTTTCGTAAAGGTAACTTTCCAAAACCTCCATTCTTTATCCCATATTCTTCCAACATCCTCAGATGTTCAACACTAATCTCTGACAGGAATGGTCTTTTTCTTCGCAGCTTGACATCTTCACATACATTCCTGTCTACATATACATCTGACAGAAACAAAAAATATGTAGAATCAGATCAATCATCAATATTGTGTACAATGTAGAATTGTGTCTTACCAAAAACAGTGAAACAGGACCAGTGTAATAACAGTTTTTATCGAAAGGCCTCCACTTGAGCCTTGCCTTCTATAGACTTTCTATGACGAAACCACACCAGTCAATTTTCCTCCATTCCTTTATTGGTATTAGTTTTCTAATGAATGATATGTTGGATGATCCTTTCATATCTTGTTCTCCGAATGTGTTTATGAATAAAGAAACAAAGTTTAACATAAGAAAACAATCTGCTTCGTCTGTTTTCCTTATTTTCTTCAAGTATGTCCCTAGATTGAATTTTTCATTTGCATATTGATTCTTCCAGGGCACATAAACCTCATTTGTGATCGGACAATCGTCTACTTAGCTAAGATGAATACCTTCCATAGGCAAGCCTAACATTGTATAAACTGTTCTTTTATTGATCTCAATTGAGTTGTTTTCTAGATTGAGTTTACATCTTTCTGCATCGATATTAGATACTACATAGGACGCCAATTGTGAAGGTAATGTGGTTAATTGTAGATCCAATAAACTTCCAAAACCACATTCTTTTATCATCACCTTTTGATTTGAGGACAAGGATTTGATTGCATGAAAGAATGAATTTGGAGTCATTCTTGTGCTTAACTTGAAATACTCATGTGATGCTTCTGAAACATCACTATTTTTACTGTTTTTAGCTCGTTTTCTTTCATTCTGATTAGGTATGGGTATCTTTGTGTCATTCTTTGTTGTTGCTTCATCATACTCACCTGCCTTTTTCCTCTTTTTCTCATTGTTTTCATTAACATTTAACCCTGCCAGACTTTGAACAATATTCTATGTAGAACCTGTTATTAAGACATTCATCACGATAATTGTAAAAACATCATTTTGTAGTAGCATTCAATATACTGGTTTTTACATTAGCAACTCCAAGGCTTCTACATAGAATGGATGATATGAATTTTTATATCACATGTTATTTTTCTGTTACACGTTTCCATAGATATATTGCAACTTTGTTGACATATAAACATTCTCATCTTTGTTACATATATCAAAAAGCTTGGACCTTCAAATAGCAAGAATGTATTTGAACATGTTAAGTATTGTTCATTACTTTAATATAATTTTGGAACTTGTTATGTTGTTATCAAGGAAGAACATAATCATAACAACATAAAATATGATTGTTATTATTCTACACAATCAAGAACATCTCAGCATCAACAATTATAATTCAACGAAGAATGTCATACAATTTGATTCTTATTAATAACAAACAACACAGGAGAATGTATTGTACTTCAGCCAAGAACATAAGAAGTATAATCATAACTATAATATACCATTTATACGAAGAATAAATCACAAATAATTTAATTAAAAAAACTGTAAAATCTGTTTTTATAATGATTTCGTAGTTGTTCTGTAAGCACCTTCATTACTGATATACTAAATCAAGAACATCGCAGCATCAAGAATTATATTTCAATGTAGTTTCAAACATTATAAACTATTGAACTAACCTGTTGCAGTAGGTGGGTTGACGAAATCATCGTCAACGTCATCAACTATAATCGGTGAAGAAGCGTTGTTTCTAAACATTGTTCGAAACCCTTCAATTTGTTTTCTTGCAGACCTTCTTGGTATATTCATACCGGTTCTTGATCTTGAGTTTATATGTAGCGAATCTTTTTTCAAAAAATTTGTATAATATTTTATTCTAACTTTCTCGGTTAATGAAAAGTTTTTGAATTCAGCTTTTTTTTGAAAAAGTCATTGATTTCCATATAATGAGTATGAAGTAACCGCTTATTAATCGGTTTCCATATTAATCTAATTAGAAAGTGACATTCTTACCCTTCCGTGTTTAGTTATTTAGTTCTTAAGATTTTTTAATTACAGAAAATCAAGATTAATCAGGGTCATCGATATATACCATCTAATGGCCAAAGATAGTTCTCACGATTCACACAAAATATTTAGTTCTTATTTGAACCTAAGCCTATATATATATATATATATATATATATATATATATATATATATATATATATATATATATATATATATATATATATATATATATATATATATATATATACATATATATATATATATATATATATATATTATTACATATATATATATATATATATATTTATATATATATATATATATATATATATATATACATATATATATATATATATATATATATATATATATATATATATAAATATATATATATATATATATATATATATATATATATATATATAATATAATATATATATATATATATATATATATATATATATATACATATATATATATATATATATATATATATATATATATATATATATATATATATATAATATATATATATATATACATATATATATATATATATATATATATATATATATATATGTATATATATATATATATATATATATATATATGTATATATATATATATATATATATATATATATATATATATATATATATATATATATATATTATATATATATATATATATATATATAAATATATATATTTATATATATATATATATATATATATATATATATATATATATATATATATATATGTATATATATATATATATATATATATATATATATATATATATAATATATTATATATATATATATATATAAAATCTGGGAAAACAATTTTGAGTTCATATTTAAGGTTCTTTACCTCATTGTATGAGTAAGGATGGCAGTTAGCCGAGTCAACGAGTATAATGCCCTAAAAACGCCAATCCACGGCCTGAAACGGGCTAAAACGCGACTAATGGCTTTGTCCATACTTAAACATACACTGGGTATAATGACCTTATAATATTATGTTCAAAATATATTTTTCCAAATTCTAATTTTGAGTCAAATTTTTGTGTGCATATTTTTTTTTTATTTTTTTTTTTAAATAAAAACCATAATCTCAAGCCATGATGGATTCAACACATACAAAAATTTAGCCTTGCATTAAGGCGTTATGAAAATCTAAAGACAGAAAATGAAATATAGTAATGGAATATGAAAACTTACAAAAGATAAAAGCAGACTTTTATTGCAGAGGTTTTTCGTACAAGATGAGAGAGTAGGGGATATATGAGAGAGGTGTGTGTCTAATGTCTGCCTCTAAACATTACCAAGCATTTGTATTTATAAGCTCGGATTTCAAACGACTATCAAATCTATTCTATAAAATTATTGAGGCCGAATACATTGGCCGACAAAAATGCAATAGATTATTAACTTTATTAAAGAAGATTCGCGACTTCTGCGGTTCTCTTGAATGGAGGGTCCACTGTCCTCAATTATGCACCATCTTTAATCATGGGTTGTGTTGATTTACGACAATTTGTCGTTATTCTTGGATGATTGAGATTCTTTGAACAGAGTGGCTTCCATTTCTGTGAAAAGATCTTCAATAGAAATTGTAGGGAGTTCTTCCTCAATTGGTTGTGATTCTCCGCTCAGCATATGGAATTGATTTTCGCTATCAGCTGAAGCCATAGATTCATTGTCTGAGTGTCCTTTCATTTTTTCTGCATGTTGCATAATAACAGTCTTCATTTGATGAATGTATTCTTTAAGAATTTCTTGGTCTGTCGGTTCCTTATGATACTTGCTCTTTAATTGTTCAGCAATTTGCTGTAGGGGCTCCTTTTTAGCTTGTTTTTGCCGGAATTCTTTCTGGGCAGTATACTTTTTTAGTGTTTCTTTGATTTGATCAATTACTTCCATGGAGTGCATTTCTCCGGTTTCATGATTTTTGGCAATCATTTTGGACCAAAATTTTGTAAGGAAAATCCTTTGAATCGAAGGGAATTGTTGAGTGGTATAATCAACTTCAGGGATCCATTTCCAGATCCATGGAATTGAGAATTCAGTGAAAAAATGGTATGAAGGTAAATGTTGTTGACCACCACTATATTTGGTGATATCGTTTATTAAACGAGGTGAAATTTTTACCCATTCCTCATATAATGACTTAAATGGTTCTGGAAGAATTTCAATTAATGGACCATATGATATCCACCATTTCAAAAACCAATTAGGAATATCTTTATTATACACTTTGGAACATACTTTTATAAACCAAGAATGTTTTCTTTTTGAATTTTCATATAAGAATACTTTATAAAAGCTTTCAACATAATCCCAATAATTGTATTTCACAGGGATTCTTTGTTCAGGGTGTATAAACTCTTTTTCTTTCAGGGTGCTTATTCCCCAATCTTCTGCTGATATAATCTTTTTAATAATAATTTTGCTAAAATTATAAACTTGGTTTGAATTGGCTGGATAAAAATGTGATATTTCACAAGACTCTGTGGCCTTTAAAATATTTTCATAATATGACCTCTGTTTATAAGATCCAGCTGAATATGAAGCAGTATCCAAATATCTGGACATAAGTAACCAATCATCATTACTGGCATCAAAATACCTCATTATATCTTTTTCTTCAAGAATTAATATTAATTCTTGATGTGGATTTCTATAATAATCCTTCGAATCATCTGGTTCTTCTGTTATTACAGTGTTTGCATATGAATTACCAGTATTACTGGTTTCTCCTTTCTTTGCTTTTAGAAATTCCATAAATTCTCCATATAATGGATCATCTTGTTTAATTGAGGAAGATGATGAAGATGCAGTATTACTGCCACTTTTACTGTGATAAGGTAATGGAGGAAAATTTCCTCGACCTTGTCCCCTATAAGGGTACTGGCCTCTTCCTCTTCCTCTGTCACGAGGAATCATTCCTGTAAGATATAAATATGGAAAGGTATCTCTTTATTTAGAAATTTTATATGCTTCAATTTCTCTTGCTGTCATTACAGCTTTTATTTTCTTCTTTTGCTTGAACTCTCTTTCTACATGTTTTAACATATAAACATATACATTATCTTTGACCTGTAATTTGGAATCAGTCATTGTTCCTGCATAAAATTGTTGTGCAATTTAAGATTCTTTCTAAAGCTTTTATTTCTGAATTAATCACTATAGAAAATATTCTATAAAAGGTTGGGGAATATTCCTCAATTTCCTGTAAATCCCACATTATAAATCTCATTAATTGGTGATTACCATTTTTTATGGCTTTCTCACTTTCTTTTAATAAATGATTTAAATATTCTCTATCTTCTAAATAGAATACTTCTCCCTTAATATAAACTCTCCATTTATTTAGAGAATTTTCTTGAGGTTTAGAATTGCTAGGTTCACTTGGTTCACCTGCTTCCAATCTATTAGAAATGGGACCAAAATTCATTTGTAAATCCATAGCTTCAATTTCATCAAGGCTCATCTGAATATTAGAATTATCCGATTGTGTGCTCATTGTAGGTATTCTCTAGTTAAAAAATCAGGTAAATTATTATCTACTCCTTTTTTGTATTGGACTTCAAAATCAAAACAAGCTAGATTAGCTTGCCATCTTGCAAACATTTGTTTAGAAACATCATGTTTAAAATCTTTAGTAAGAATGAATTTTGCTGCTTGGCAATCTGTTTTAATAATAAAATGTTGATTGTATAAGTCATCCTGAAATTTTAAAACGAATTTTACTAAAGACAATATTTCTTTAGCAGTGGTTGAATAATTCTTTTGTGCTGGATTCCATTTTCCAGAATAGAATCTTATTAAATATTCTTTTTTAGAATCGGGACTAGTTTGTTTTAAAATTCCTCCATAGCCTATTTCGGAGGCATCCGTTTCAACAGTCTTGTCCCAATTGGGATTAGCTAAAGATAAGCAAGGTAGAGTTTTAACTTTTTCTTTTATCCTTTTTACCGCGTTAGTATGTTTTTCACTCCATTGAGGTGGATTCTTTTTAAGTCTTTCATATAAAATAGCAGTATCTTCTGATAAATTTTTATAGAATTGAGATATATAATTCAAACTTCCTAAAAATCTTTGTAATTGTGTTTTGTCAGTTATTTTATCAGGAAATTTAGATGCAAATTCAATACTCCTATTAATCGGAATAATACTTCCTTTTTCTATATTGTGCCCTAAAAATCTTACTTTTATTTGAAATAAAATCATTTTTGGTTGAGATATAACTAGGCCATTTTTTATAATTATTTGTTCAAATATTCTAAGATGTTGAAAATGTTGTTCAATGTTTTTAGAAAAGACTAAAATATCATCTATGTAAACTATTATAAAGTTACTATAAGGATAAAAAATATCATTCATTATATTCTGAAATTCAGAGGGTGCATTTTTTAATCCAAATGGCATGACATTCCATTCATATTGGCCAAATGGGACATTAAAAGCAGTTTTATATCTATCTTCTTCTGTGATTTGGATTTGCCAATATCCTGATTTTAAATCAAATTTAGAAAATATAATTGCATCATATAATCTATCAAGTAAATCTTTTTTATTAGGAATAGGATATCTAATCCATTTTAGAACTTTATTTAATGGTTTATAGTTAATTACTAGTCTAGGAACTCCTCTTTCCTTTTCTGCATTCTTGTTGACATAAAAAGCTGTACATGACCATGGTGATTTAGAAGGTCTTATTAGTTTTTTCTCTAAAAGAGATTGTATTTCTTTTTTACAAATTTCTAAATAATTGGAATTCATTTGGCATGGCCTTGCTTTTGTTGGGATGTTCTTTTCGTTAAAAGTTTCTTCATATGGTAAACTTACCATATGTTTTTTCCTATCCCAAAAGGCATTTGGATGATTATTACAAATGTTATTTGAAAATTGATTTTGTAATAATTTAATTTTTTCTTGTAATTTAGGGTTTTTAAGAGTATCCTCTATAGTGTAGATATTAATTTCTTCTTTTATATAATTAATTTGGTTTAATTTTGCTATCAATTGATTTTTAATCTCATCTACCCAAATGGTTTGGGGAGGACTTATAAAAGGAAGACTTATTATTTGTCCTTCGTATAATCCTATAATTTTTTCTTTATCAGTTAAAAAAGGTAATATCATTTCTAAAAATGGGTTTCCTAGAATCATTTCATTGCTCATGTTCTTTACAATAGTAAAATGAACTGGTAAACATATACCGTTTGTACATATTTTTGCATTTGTTAATTTGTATGTGATATTTAAATCTTCTCCTGAAACTCCTTTTAATTTATTAGAAGTTTTTTGAAAATATTTTGTAGGAACTATTCCTTCTCTTATACAGTTATTATCTGCCCCACTATCTATTAATGCTGTAAATTCTTTTTTATAATTATAACCTATTAAAAGGTTAATTTTTACATGCCATTTTCTAAAAATTAGCTTTTCAATCGATTGAAGGAATAAATTTTCATTACTAAGGTTTTCCTCAGCATATGTTTCTATGGGTCTTTTTTCAAGCTTAGTTATTCTATTATCTTGAATTATAGAATGTTTCTTCAAACTTTCAATTTCTAATTTTAAATTAGTGATTTCTCTATTTAGATCGTCAACTGTTATTGAATCAAAGGTAGTTTTAATATTTCTTCTTCCTTTTAACATTTGATCTAATTTTTTCATAGAATAAGGTTCTTCATTAACCACTTGTTTTCCTTTATCAGTAGTTTGTAATTTGTCTATTATTTGATTTCTAATTTTTTCATCTGATATTTCTTTAAGCAATCTTGCTATATCACTACTAATCATATTAATTTGTAGATTATTTTGAAATTGTGATTCAATTAAATATATTTCATCTTCAAATTTATTATTATCTGTTTCTAAATCTGTTTTAGTAATACAATTACATTCATCCTCACTTGAAGTAATGTCTTCATCATAATAATTTTCTGAATAGTTATCTGAGCTATCCGATTCTGTTTCTTCCATTAGACTAATAAAGTGTTGTTTAGTATCATCATTTAAATCTAATTTATTAATTTTCTTTTTTATCTTTTCTTTATTTTTCATTTTACATTTATTAGCATAATGACCAGTTTTTCCACATTTGTAGCATTTAATATTCTTATGAGACTTAAACGATTTTTTATTACTTTTAAAATTTTCTTCTCTTTTTTGTTTTTTATAATTCCTCTTCTTAATTCTTTTATACTTTTTATCTTCGGGGTATTTACCTATTTTAGATTTTTTACTGGAATTTTTTATATTTATATCCATTCCAAATTGTTCACAAAATTCTCCTAATTGTCTTTTTTCATTAAGACGTTGACTTTTAATCTGATGATTTAATTTTATCTCATTACATAAGGATAATCCTTCTTGGATACATGTTCCTATTAGCTTCCCATAAGTAAGTTCTTCATATATAATGCTATGATTATTTCCTCTTAATTGCTTTCTTATTCTTTCTGCAAATAGATTAGGTAATCCATCTATAAATTTAGCTTTCCAATAAGGACTATTACAATCTGGTAATTCCATTACTCTGCTAAGGAAAGTATCCTTGTGCCATCTAAATGATGTTAAGGTTCTACATTTTAATCCATTTAATAGAACTCTTATATGTTCTGAATTATCAGTCCATCTTCCTGTAAAATGTTCTACAATTGTACAAGTTAAAGTATATACTGCACTAGAGACTTCATTATCTCCTTCTATTTTTGTAACACTATCATATATTAATTGTTGTTGTGTGGTGGTTAGATAATTATCCCACCATCCTTTTAATTGTCCAGTAAATCCTGCAACTAACATTTTTGCTACTTTAATATCATCATTTCCTGCTTGTTTAGCTATTGTGCTATACATTAACATTCTATGTACAGTATTATAAATTTGGCTTTCAGTGAGTCCATCTATATTCCATTCATAAATGTTTTTTCCACTATAACTATTACTGATTTCGTATTCTTTTTCCTCATGCAGGACATCCTGTGGGCTTGGTCTAGGATAATAATACATTCTTTGGACTGGTTTTCTAGCAAATTTACTATTATAAGTTCCCATTTTATTAATTTCTATATTATCTTCTGTTTCAGATCCGCTATTATCTGTATTACTTTTATTAATTGTATTTATACTTAATTTTTCAAATTTTTTTAGATAATACGTCTTCTAATTCTTTATAATTTCTAAGTTTAAAATTATTAATTTGTGGAGGTGGTTGTATTGTAGCTGTTATTAAATTTTTGTTTGATAATTTATGATCCTCTTTTTTATTTTTTTTATCTTCTGTTTGAGACTGTGATATTACTTTATCTATTTTGTCGTGTAGAGAAATCATTTGTTCATTTATTATGTTTGAACATAAGTTATTAAAATTTAATTGTTGAACTAGAGCATTTATATGATCTGTTATTATGACTGAATTGTTTGTAAACAGTTTTTGAAAAGATGAAAATTTTATTTTAATACCATCTTTTTCAATAAAGAATGGTTGTTGTGGTGGAAATATACTTTTTATATATTGTTCATCACTTATATGATAAATCCTTTCGAGAGCATTTATTGTGCCTCTTTGTTCATAGACATACTTTTCTAAAAACCATGGAGCAAAAAATCCAATTTTATTTATTGAGGATAAATAATCATAAAATTGATTCTGTAAAATTATTTTTTGTTCAGAATTAAATTCGTCAAAAAACCATTTCCTAAATGTTATCCATTTATTACTATAAAATTCTTCACATATTAATTTTCTTGCCTGTGATCCAAGACTAAAATCCATCTTTTCTTCCATTAAATATCAGAAATCTTAGTTGTTGGAAAATCCATTTCTGAAAGAGTAGGATCATCATCTTGAAAAACAATATTATTTTTTATATTTAGATTTTTAATTTTTTCATCTATTCCAGATGTAGAGGCTCTGGAAGGTATCTCAACTTTATAATCTACTGGTGAAATATATGAACAATTAGATCTAGTTGACTGGCATCTTTTTATTAATGAATTATTAATATTTTCTTCTAATTCTATGGGTTTTTCGAACTCAATTTTTATATTTCCATCTCTTGTTTGTATGATACTTGTTAAATTATGTTGAGTTATTGGTGGTGGAGGAACAGCTCCTTCTATTATCCAATTTTCTGGAAATTCTATTTCATTCCATTTTATAGCTCTTCTTTTTGTAATTTTAGACATATCAAAATTACTTTCTATTAATATAGTTTCATTAATTGATTTATTAATTCTTTTACATCTAGGATTCATAGTGAATAGTGGTTTATAATAAATCCTATAACATATACATATTAATTCTGATCCTGGCATATAATTATATCCATGTGTCGTAACATTTAATGTTAAAGCATCTAATATATTAATATCAGATAATGATAGTTGTAAATTAGGATAAACATTAAAATATACCGGACCATGCGCCAAACTGGATTGTATAATACCCATTAAAGACTTTTTAAAATCTAAATTTCGAGCATCTCTTAGAACTGCTAAAAAACTTTCAGGTAAACCTTGTAAAGTTAAGGGTTTAAAACCAATTTGTACCAATCCTATATGTAGGTAATTATATTTTTGATTTCGATATCTATTAATATCATGTGTAGTTAATAACTTTATAATCATTTCGTCTTGATTTAAAGTTAAATTAGCTTCAGTTGTTTTTACTGTATGAGTAAATCCTATTTGTTCAAATGTTCCTAATTCATATATTACCTTAGGGTGTATTTTAGGAATTGTCCATTTATTAAGTAAATCTAAATTTTTTGGAATTTCATATTCCTCTATTAACTGATTTTTAATAGAACTTTCATTATTTCGATTAAATATATTCATTTTTGTTGATATATGTGTTGAACTCATCAAAGGCTTTTGAAATCATGGCTCTGATACCATATTAAAGGGGGTTGAAGGATCGCGAGAAAATAAAATCAAAATCTGAAAAATCTGACCAGTAAAATAAAATCTGGGAAAACAATTTTGAGTTCATATTTAAGGTTCTTTACCTCATTGTATGAGTAAGGATGGCAGTTAGCCGAGTCAAAGAGTATAATGCCCTAAAAAGGCCAATCCACGGCCTGAAACGGGCTAAAACGCGACTAATGGCTTGAGATTATGGTTTTTATTTAAAATAAAATCAAAATCTGAAAAATCTGACCAGTAAAATAAAATCTGGGAAAACAATTTTGAGTTCATATTTAAGGTTCTTTACCTCATTGTATGAGTAAGGATGGCAGTTAGCCGAGTCAACGAGTATAATGCCCTAAAAACGCCAATCCACGGCTTGAAACGGGCTAAAACGCGACTAATGGCTTTGTCCATACTTAAACATACACTGGGTATAATGACCTTATAATATTATGTTCAAAATATATTTTTCCAAATTCTAATTTTTTCGATGAGTCAAATTTTTGTGTGCATATTTTTTTTTTTTTTTTTTGGCATATATATATATATATATATATATATATTAATAAAAACCATAATCTCAAGCCATGATGGATTCAACACATACAAAAATTTAGCTTTGCATTAAGGCGTTATGAAAATCTAAAGACAGAAAATGAAATATAGTAATGGAATATGAAAACTTACAAAAGATAAAAGCAGACTTTTATTGCAGAGGTTTTTCGTACAAGATGAGAGAGTAGGGGATATATGAGAGAGGTGTGTGTCTAATGTCTGCCTCTAAACATTACCAAGCATCTGTATTTATAAGCTCGGATTTCAAACGACTATCAAATCTATTCTATAAAATTATTGAGGCCGAATACATTGGCCGACAAAAATGCAATACATTATTAACTTTATTAAAGAAGATTCGCGACTTCTGCGGTTCTCTTGAATGGAGGGTCCACTGTCCTCAATTATGCACCATCTTTAATCATGGGTTGTGTTGATTTACGACAATTTGTCGTTATTCTTGGATGATTGAGATTCTTTGAACAGAGTGGCTTCCATTTCTGTGAAAAGATCTTCAATAGGAATTGTAGGGAGTTCTTCCTCAATTGGTTGTGATTCTCCGCTCAGCATATGGAATTGATTTTCGCTATCAGCTGAAGCCATAGATTCATTGTCTGAGTGTCCTTTCATTTTTTCTGCATGTTGCATAATAACAGTCTTCATTTGATGAATGTATTCTTTAAGAATTTCTTGGTCTGTCGGTTCCTTATGATACTTGCTCTTTAATTGTTCAGCAATTTGCTGTAGGGGCTCCTTTTTAGCTTGTTTTTGCCGGAATTCTTTCTGGGCAGTATACTTTTTTAGTGTTTCTTTGATTTGATCAATTACTTCCATGGAGTGCATTTCTCCGGTTTCATGATTTTTGGCAATCATTTTGGGCCAAAATTTTGTAAGGAAAATCCTTTGAATCGAAGGGAATTGTTGAGTGGTATAATCAACTTCAGGGATCCATTTCCAGATCCATGGAATTGAGAATTCAGTGAAAAAATGGTATGAAGGTAAATGTTGTTGACCACCACTATATTTGGTGATATCGTTTATTAAACGAGGTGAAATTTTTACCCATTCCTCATATAATGACTTAAATGGTTCTGGAAGAATTTCAATTGATGGACCATATGATATCCACCATTTCAAAAACCAATTAGGAATATCTTTATTATACACTTTGGAACATACTTTTATAAACCAAGAATGTTTTCTTTTTGAATTTTCATATAAGAATACTTTATAAAAGCTTTCAACATAATCCCAATAATTGTATTTCACAGGGATTCTTTGTTCAGGGTGTATAAACTCTTTTTCTTTCAGGGTGCTTATTCCCCAATCTTCTGCTGATATAATCTTTTTAATAATAATTTTGCTAAAATTATAAACTTGGTTTGAATTGGCTGGATAAAAATGTGATATTTCACAAGACTCTGTGGCCTTTAAAATATTTTCATAATATGACCTCTGTTTATAAGATCCAGCTGAATATGAAGCAGTATCCAAATATCTGGACATAAGTAACCAATCATCATTACTGGCATCAAAATACCTCATTATATCTTTTTCTTCAAGAATTAATATTAATTCTTGATGTGGATTTCTATAATAATCCTTCGAATCATCTGGTTCTTCTGTTATTACAGTGTTTGCATATGAATTACCAGTATTACTGGTTTCTCCTTTCTTTGCTTTTAGAAATTCCATAAATTCTCCATATAATGGATCATCTTGTTTAATTGAGGAAGATGATGAAGATGCAGTATTACTGCCACTTTTACTGTGATAAGGTAATGGAGGAAAATTTCCTCGACCTTGTCCCCTATAAGGGTACTGGCCTCTTCCTCTTCCTCTGTCACGAGGAATCATTCCTGTAAGATATAAATATGGAAAGGTATCTCTTTATTTAGAAATTTTACAATAA
Source organism: Cichorium intybus (assembly GCA_023525715.1). Classification (NCBI taxonomy): domain Eukaryota; kingdom Viridiplantae; phylum Streptophyta; class Magnoliopsida; order Asterales; family Asteraceae; genus Cichorium; species Cichorium intybus. The sequence continues at coordinate 54,496,433 of CM042013.1, read as the reverse complement.
AATTAACAAGTAGACTGATTAACGAATTTTCTAAAGAACTGTATTGAACTTTTATATGCTTCAATTTCTCTTGCTGTCATTACAGCTTTTATTTTCTTCTTTTGCTTGAACTCTCTTTCTACATGTTTTAACATATAAACATATACATTATCTTTGACCTGTAATTTGGAATCAGTCATTGTTCCTGCATAAAATTGTTGTGCAATTTAAGATTCTTTCTAAAGCTTTTATTTCTGAATTAATCACTATAGAAAATATTCTATAAAAGGTTGGGGAATATTCCTCAATTTCCTGTAAATCCCACATTATAAATCTCATTAATTGGTGATTACCATTTTTTATGGCTTTCTCACTTTCTTTTAATAAATGATTTAAATATTCTCTATCTTCTAAATAGAATACTTCTCCCTTAATATAAACTCTCCATTTATTTAGAGAATTTTCTTGAGGTTTAGAATTGCTAGGTTCACTTGGTTCACCTGCTTCCAATCTATTAGAAATGGGACCAAAATTCATTTGTAAATCCATAGCTTCAATTTCATCAAGGCTCATCTGAATATTAGAATTATCCGATTGTGTGCTCATTGTAGGTATTCTCTAGTTAAAAAATCAGGTAAATTATTATCTACTCCTTTTTTGTATTGGACTTCAAAATCAAAACAAGCTAGATTAGCTTGCCATCTTGCAAACATTTGTTTAGAAACATCATGTTTAAAATCTTTAGTAAGAATGAATTTTGCTGCTTGGCAATCTGTTTTAATAATAAAATGTTGATTGTATAAGTCATCCTGAAATTTTAAAACGAATTTTACTAAAGACAATATTTCTTTAGCAGTGGTTGAATAATTCTTTTGTGCTGGATTCCATTTTCCAGAATAGAATCTTATTAAATATTCTTTTTTAGAATCGGGACTAGTTTGTTTTAAAATTCCTCCATAGCCTATTTCGGAGGCATCCGTTTCAACAGTCTTGTCCCAATTGGGATTAGCTAAAGATAAGCAAGGTAGAGTTTTAACTTTTTCTTTTATCCTTTTTACCGCGTTAGTATGTTTTTCACTCCATTGAGGTGGATTCTTTTTAAGTCTTTCATATAAAATAGCAGTATCTTCTGATAAATTTTTATAGAATTGAGATATATAATTCAAACTTCCTAAAAATCTTTGTAATTGTGTTTTGTCAGTTATTTTATCAGGAAATTTAGATGCAAATTCAATACTCCTATTAATCGGAATAATACTTCCTTTTTCTATATTGTGCCCTAAAAATCTTACTTTTATTTGAAATAAAATCATTTTTGGTTGAGATATAACTAGGCCATTTTTTATAATTATTTGTTCAAATATTCTAAGATGTTGAAAATATTGTTCAATGTTTTTAGAAAAGACTAAAATATCATCTATGTAAACTATTATAAAGTTACTATAAGGATAAAAAATATCATTCATTATATTCTGAAATTCAGAGGGTGCATTTTTTAATCCAAATGGCATGACATTCCATTCATATTGGCCAAATGGGACATTAAAAGCAGTTTTATATCTATCTTCTTCTGTGATTTGGATTTGCCAATATCCTGATTTTAAATCAAATTTAGAAAATATAATTGCATCATATAATCTATCAAGTAAATCTTTTTTATTAGGAATAGGATATCTAATCCATTTTAGAACTTTATTTAATGGTTTATAGTTAATTACTAGTCTAGGAACTCCTCTTTCCTTTTCTGCATTCTTGTTGACATAAAAAGCTGTACATGACCATGGTGATTTAGAAGGTCTTATTAGTTTTTTCTCTAAAAGAGATTGTATTTCTTTTTTACAAATTTCTAAATAATTGGAATTCATTTGGCATGGCCTTGCTTTTGTTGGGATGTTCTTTTCGTTAAAAGTTTCTTCATATGGTAAACTTACCATATGTTTTTTCCTATCCCAAAAGGCATTTGGATGATTATTACAAATGTTATTTGAAAATTGATTTTGTAATAATTTAATTTTTTCTTGTAATTTAGGGATTTTAAGAGTATCCTCTATAGTGTAGATATTAATTTCTTCTTTTATATAATTAATTTGGTTTAATTTTGCTATCAATTGATTTTTAATCTCATCTACCCAAATGGTTTGGGGAGGACTTATAAAAGGAAGACTTATTATTTGTCCTTCGTATAATCCTATAATTTTTTCTTTATCAGTTAAAAAAGGTAATATCATTTCTAAAAATGGGTTTCCTAGAATCATTTCATTGCTCATGTTCTTTACAATAGTAAAATGAACTGGTAAACATATACCGTTTGTACATATTTTTGCATTTGTTAATTTGTATGTGATATTTAAATCTTCTCCTGAAACTCCTTTTAATTTATTAGAAGTTTTTTGAAAATATTTTGTAGGAACTATTCCTTCTCTTATACAGTTATTATCTGCCCCACTATCTATTAATGCTGTAAATTCTTTTTTATAATTATAACCTATTAAAAGGTTAATTTTTACATGCCATTTTCTAAAAATTAGCTTTTCAATCGATTGAAGGAATAAATTTTCATTACTAAGGTTTTCCTCAGCATATGTTTCTATGGGTCTTTTTTCAAGCTTAGTTATTCTATTATCTTGAATTATAGAATGTTTCTTCAAACTTTCAATTTCTAATTTTAAATTAGTGATTTCTCTATTTAGATCGTCAACTGTTATTGAATCAAAGGTAGTTTTAATATTTCTTCTTCCTTTTAACATTTGATCTAATTTTTTCATAGAATAAGGTTCTTCATTAACCACTTGTTTTCCTTTATCAGTAGTTTGTAATTTGTCTATTATTTGATTTCTAATTTTTTCATCTGATATTTCTTTAAGCAATCTTGCTATATCGCTACTAATCATATTAATTTGTAGATTATTTTGAAATTGTGATTCAATTAAATATATTTCATCTTCAAATTTATTATTATCTGTTTCTAAATCTGTTTTAGTAATACAATTACATTCATCCTCACTTGAAGTAATGTCTTCATCATAATAATTTTCTGAATAGTTATCTGAGCTATCCGATTCTGTTTCTTCCATTAGACTAATAAATTTTTGTTTAGTATCATCATTTAAATCTAATTTATTAATTTTCTTTTTTATCTTTTCTTTATTTTTCATTTTACATTTATTAGCATAATGACCAGTTTTTCCACATTTGTAGCATTTAATATTCTTATGAGACTTAAACGATTTTTTATTACTTTTAAAATTTTCTTCTCTTTTTTGTTTTTTATAATTCCTCTTCTTAATTCTTTTATACTTTTTATCTTCGGGGTATTTACCTATTTTAGATTTTTTACTGGAATTTTTTATATTTATATCCATTCCAAATTGTTCACAAAATTCTCCTAATTGTCTTTTTTCATTAAGACGTTGACTTTTAATCTGATGATTTAATTTTATCTCATTACATAAGGATAATCCTTCTTGGATACATGTTCCTATTAGCTTCCCATAAGTAAGTTCTTCATATATAATGCTATGATTATTTCCTCTTAATTGCTTTCTTATTCTTTCTGCAAATAGATTAGGTAATCCATCTATAAATTTAGCTTTCCAATAAGGACTATTACAATCTGGTAATTCCATTACTCTGCTAAGGAAAGTATCCTTGTACCATCTAAATGATGTTAAGGTTCTACATTTTAATCCATTTAATAGAACTCTTATATGTTCTGAATTATCAGTCCATCTTCCTGTAAAATGTTCTACAATTGTACAAGTTAAAGTATATACTGCACTAGAGACTTCATTATCTCCTTCTATTTTTGTAACACTATCATATATTAATTGTTGTTGTGTGGTGGTTAGATAATTATCCCACCATCCTTTTAATTGTCCAGTAAATCCTGCAACTAACATTTTTGCTACTTTAATATCATCATTTCCTGCTTGTTTAGCTATTGTGCTATACATTAACATTCTATGTACAGTATTATAAATTTGGCTTTCAGTGAGTCCATCTATATTCCATTCATAAATGTTTTTTCCACTATAACTATTACTGATTTCGTATTCTTTTTCCTCATGCAGGACATCCTGTGGGCTTGGTCTAGGATAATAATACATTCTTTGGACTGGTTTTCTAGCAAATTTACTATTATAAGTTCCCATTTTATTAATTTCTATATTATCTTCTGTTTCAGATCCGCTATTATCTGTATTACTTTTATTAATTGTATTTATACTTAATTTTTCAAATTTTTTAGATAATACGTCTTCTAATTCTTTATAATTTCTAAGTTTAAAATTATTAATTTGTGGAGGTGGTTGTATTGTAGCTGTTATTAAATTTTTGTTTGATAATTTATGATCCTCTTTTTTATTATTTTTATCTTCTGTTTGAGACTGTGATATTACTTTATCTATTTTGTCGTGTAGAGAAATCATTTGTTCATTTATTATGTTTGAACATAAGTTATTAAAATTTAATTGTTGAACTAGAGCATTTATATGATCTGTTATTATGACTGAATTGTTTGTAAACAGTTTTTGAAAAGATGAAAATTTTATTTTAATACCATCTTTTTCAATAAAGAATGGTTGTTGTGGTGGAAATATACTTTTTATATATTGTTCATCACTTATATGATAAATCCTTTCGAGAGCATTTATTGTGCCTCTTTGTTCATAGACATACTTTTCTAAAAACCATGGAGCAAAAAATCCAATTTTATTTATTGAGGATAAATAATCATAAAATTGATTCTGTAAAATTATTATATATTATATATATATATATATATATATATATATATATATATATATGTATATTATATTATATTATATATATATATATATATATATATATATATATATGTATATTATATATATATATATATATATATATATATATATATATATATATATATATATATATATATATATATATATATATATATATATTATATAGTAGTTCTAAAACCCGTGTATTACACGGGATGATACAAAAAAATTATTAATTAAGAATATCTAAACATTAATAATTTTACATAAGAAATTTGTTTATGTACCTTGACATCTTGCTTTTGATTTTTACTATTACGACTTTGTATATTTTGATAAATATAGTTTATTATGAGAATGTCACCGGTATGAAAATCAAATTCATTATAATGATGGGAATCGTTTTTCAAAATATTATGACGTCAATTTTATCTCTATTGTCTCCCAAATCATTCTACACATTAAAAAAATAATATGATATTAAAAAACAATTAATTTTGAAATTGAATGATAACAATTAATTTTGAAATTTAATGACAATTAAACCGATCATTAAGGAGTTAGAAATGTTTCAAACAAATTAGTTTTTTTTTAAGAAATTTAAAATTATGAGAAAATGACATGTGGCAAAATGAATGTGGTGATGACATGTGGCTTTGAGTTACTTATTTATTAAGATATATATATATATATATATATATATATATATATATATATATATATATATATATATATATATATATATATATATATATATATATATATATATATATATATATATATATATATATATATATATAATACAAATCATAAATATTGTATAAATGTAAGACCAATTGCGGTCCACTCATTTATAAAGGGTATGATAGTAAATTTACATAATAATTAATGAATTCAATTTTTAATTTATGCTGTATTTTAGATAATTACATAATTATCTCATTCTCTCTCTGTGTCTCTCTCTCACGTTCTCTCTCTTCTTCTTTTTATATGGCATCCTCCCATCAAACCCTAAATAGTCAAAATATTTAGGGTAAATCTAAAATTGAAATTCAGTCTAAGTCGTCATTGGAAGTGAAGATGGTCGGAGAAAGCGGTGGAGTCAGAGGAGGGATGCAGTTGTGCAACGATTTATAAATGTGATGATAATTTTAACTACTATTTTCATTAATTTAAAGAGTGTATCAATCAATCATGATGTTTTTGTCATAGGACATCGATTTATAAAAGTGGCAAAATCTCCGACGTCAACGTTGAACGCCGGCAAAATCTGCAACGTCGGCAAAATATAACATTCCCTTTAAATGTTACTTCATTGGGGATTAATTTGTTTAAAGACGATGGAGTAAAAATTTATGGACCACAAGTAAACACGATCGATCATCAAGGTCTGTTTTTTTGTCTATTTTTTCTGTCAAAGACCATTTTCGGAGAATGAATGTTAGTTTTGGTTATGTGTTGTCATTCATTCTCTGAGAATACATAAGCACATTCATTCTTAAACATGCGTATATCACAAATTAACATTTATTATTTATCACATATTCTCAGAGAATGTAGAGAACTTACATTCATAGAGAATATTGACCATATTGTATTCGAAATAACCACTTGATAACTTAATACCTAGACTGGTTCAACAATAAACTACTCATTCTCTGAGAATACGATGATACAACCAACAAGTTATTTGTAACATAAGCCCCTTCATTCTTTGAGAATACAACCAACTACTCATTCTCTGAGAATATAAACATGCGTATATCACAGTTTTTATGAATGCAACTCTTGAAGAATGCATGTAAGGAAGAATTGTTGTAATTTCTTTTGTTTGTGTAATTCGATTTGCTGATGATAGTGTTTATTTGTAACGAAATGCAAAATCGTGTCCGTGATATTAGCATATATCCTATTTTTAAGATTACATCCCGTATTTATAGGTTGGTTTATTTTACTGTTATACCCTTAATCGTCTTTTTTTAAATAAAAATAATTAAATTCTTTAATTTTATCTGAATGCCAGTTAATCATATCCATTGATTCTCTCAATCTAACCGTCTAAATTCAGTCCTACAATCACACTATAATTAAGGATTTTATTTTATATATGTATATAAATAAATATATATATATATATATATATATATATATATATATATATATATATATATATATATATATATATATATATATATATATATATATATATATATATATATGTATAAGCGATCGGGTGAGGACTCTTCTTAAAGTGAGGACTCGTGAGGACACCTTAAAAAACTTGAAAAAAATAAACAAAAAATATAAATAATAAAATGGATCATAGTACTATATTGGATAAAAAAATTGAAAAAAAACTTTTGCATCAGTATTTTTTTTATAATGAAACAATGATCCACAAAATAAAATTTTTTGTGGCTCATTGCTGTTTTTCAATGATCCAAAATTTTTTTCCAATTTTTTTGATGATGATATCGTACTATTCTCGATTTTATGATTTGTATTTTTTTTATATTTTTTTTCAATTTTTTTAGGTGTCCTTACGAGTCCTTACCGAAAAAAGATTCCTCACGGGAAAGGAACCCTATATATATATATATATATATATATATATATATATATATATATATATATATATATATATATATATATATATATATATATATATATATATATATATATATATATATATATATATATATATATATATATATATATATATATATATATATATATATATATATATATATAGAGGTAGGTTCATTGGAGAACTCTCAAAAGGTAGAGAACTAGATGACAGATCTCATCCTTTTATTATTTTGAATCTAGGGCTATGATTAATTGATTATTTTGAAATTATTAACATATTTAAATTTCATTAATTTGAATTAAAATACCGATAAGGGTATATCAGGAATTTAGTCTTCATTTGTTTCCTACAATTTAGTTCACGTCATTAATTGTTTCCACCTATTTCGACTTGATTATTGTTTTCAAGATTCTTTCATTCAAATCTATTGTCAAGCATTATAATCTCACTTTTAAAGGTTTGACCATTTTATCTCATTCGTAAACCCTAAATATCTCATTCGTCATCATCTAAAGCGCCGATCTTCAAATCAGAAGATACGCATAGTTCACAACATGAACTCCGAAGTGATAGAGGGATGTTCGTCATTGAAGTCTACCAGCAAAGGTATCGTTTTCTAATCTAAAACCCTAAAACGGAATGCCTTAATTTTCAAATGTAGACATCGATCTAAAAATGTAGACATCGATTTCATACAAAGAACATCTTCTTCAATAATTTCGAATTTCCGGTGAGAAGCTCCATTAACAGGCCACAGTCGGAGACCCAAGCGTTGCAGGATTTATCGAGGAGGATTACCACCGATTCTGTTAGAATTTGAATTATTCGATTTTATCTCAATTAATCCTTGTGTTTCTAATTATTTTAACATAGGAGAAGGAATTGGTTTACAGACCAAGTCATGATTTCACATTGAAGAGTGAAACCCCAGACGTCATTGATTTATCGAGTCCCATTTTTACCGATTCAAAGGCATCGACATATTTGACTACCAATGTTTTTTAGATGTTTGGTTTGGTTTAATGCTGGGAAACTTTTATTCGAGAATTTGCCAAGTAGCAAAAGTCAAACTTGGTTTATAATATTTATTCATCAAAAAAAGTGGTATTACTATTAAATTTCATCAACTTATGCAAACATATTCTTGTCGTTTCCCATCGGCAAAGAAATAAACCAAATAACATTATTTGGTCCAATGGATTTTTCATTTCAATCAAGTATTTTCTAAAGGAAATTTCAAATTTGGTGGTAAAATATTTAAAGAGCTTTCAATTTGTAATATTGGTCTAAAATAAAATCTTTTCCATGAATTTAGTCCGTTCAAACTTAGAATGATTTTTATATCTTTTTCATTTGGTATTCATGAATGATTACAACCTATAATATGAATTACAGTTGGTATTCATGAATGATTACAACCTAACAATTGGTATTCATTGATGATTATATGATTTTCTAACTATATGTATTATTAACTGATGATTATATCTACAATTGGGTTCATATTATATATGTATTCACTGATGATTATATATGTTATTCACTGGTGCATATATCTTTTTTGCATTTCATTTATTTTATTTTTATTCTTTTGTTTGTGTATGATTTTAACTATACTAAGTCTTTCAATGGTACAGAAAAGACCCTCATTTAAGGTCCATAATGCCTCGGGTTATAATGTTGGAATGAAACAGATACCTGCAAATCAAATTAATGAAGAAACGTTAAAGGTTGATGTTTTGAACAGGGTGCAAATCAAATTAAAGAAATGGAGCTTAAAACTTGATGTTTTTAAGATAGGTGTATTCATTGATGATTAGGGGTATTCAGTTATGATTACGGGCGTATTCATTTATGATTAGGGGCGTATTCATTTGTTTCCATGATTAGGGTGTATTCAGTTATGATTAGAGGTTTATTCATTTGTGATTACAACTTAACAATAATTTGTATTTCCTTAATTTCTTTATATATTTATGATTACGAATGTATTGAATTTTTTATATTTGCTTTATTCATTTCGTATTACAACTTAACAAGATTGTATAGAAATTATCTTCAATTTGTGCTTTATTCATTTACGATTACAACCATAGTGATATATGAATACAAAATGCGTCTATTCATACATGATTATAAATATTCTGATAAAATAATAAATTTTCAATATCATTGATACATTGATTTGTAAAAAAGTAAAAAAAAACGTTTTTTTTGAAAAAAGAAACACATTAAATGATAATTTTCTTAATGTTTGGTAATTAAAAAATGCAAAAAGTAATTAAAAAATAATTGCTTTTTTAGGTAACTATTAATCAAATCCCTAGATTTTAGGAAATTATCAATTAATTTATTATATTATAATTTAACTAAAATACACAATTACTAATATGCCCTTATAAAATGATTGGTCCATATTTGGCCTCTAGTTCTCCACCTTTTATTGGTCTCTATATAACCTCTCCCTATATATATATATATATATATATATATATATATATATATATATATCAAGGTTGTAAAAGTCGCTAGTCGGTAGGCGGGCGGTTGACTGGGGCCTAGGACTAGTCGGTCTAGGCGAGGACTAGTCGGCGCCTAGGCGGGGAGTATTAATTGTAACAAAATTTATTTTTTTAAAATTTAGATATTACATATATCCTTACAAAATGAATAAATAAGTATAAAAATTTGCAAATCAAAGTGTTAAAATATGTAAGTCATCAAACATTTGAATGTTTAGACTCATTAATGACATTTTTTTATCATTTTAATCATCGATAATTGTAACTTAGCCACCGATTATCATAATTAATGACAATTTCTAAATTTAAATTTTAAAAATTTAAAATTTGATTTTTTTTGAAAATATGATGTTTTTGAAAATTTTTAAAATTTGAAAATTTTTGAAAATTTTGAAATTTTGAAATTTGAAAATTTGAAAATTTTGCCGCCTAGACCCGCCTAGGTCCGCCTAAACCCGATTTTGACCGCCGTTGACCAAATCCGCCTAACTTGACTGCCTACCACTAATCGTAGTCAGAGCCTGGCCGCCTAGCGCCTAGGCGCCGCCGAGGCCGACTTTTACAACACTGATATATATATATATATATATATATATATATATATATATATATATATATATATATATATATATATATATATATATATATATATATATATATATATATATATATATATATATATATATATATATATATATATATATATATATATATATATATATATATATATATCAAATGGGAACCAATATTTTCCTAGGAACCGTAGAAACTTTTTTACTGAAATTTTTTTTTCAAAAAAAATGACATAATCCACCTAATCGCTTATATTTAAGACCTTTTTTAAAAAAAATTGAAAAAATAATATATATACACGAAATGTGCACATATGCACGAAACGTGATCATATACACATGTGCGAAAAAAATGCATATATGCACATTTCGTGTATACATATTATTTTTCAAATTTTTTGACAAAAAGTCTTAAATATAAGCGACTAGATGTATTATGTCATTTTTTTTTAAAAAATAATTTTAGTCAAAAAGTTCCTACGGTTTCTATGAAAATATTGGTTCTTCCTTGAAACGGACTCTGTGTGTGTGTGTGTGTGTGTGTGTGTGTGTGTGTGTGTGTGTGTGTGTGTGTGTGTGTGTGTCAAGGGTTTATGTAATGTTCCACTCGCTTTCTTTCTCATGTTCCAGGAAATTGTTGTTATTAGCAAAGACTTGGAAATTATCGATTAAACAAAGACTTGGAAGCTATAGGAAGCAAAGTCATTGAAAGTTTTTGATTGCAAGTTCCAGGAAATCCGGGATGAAGTCTTCTATCTTCCATTTTAGCGTGTATATTTAATATTCCACGTGCTTTCCTTCTCTACTACAGAGAAATTATTGATGTAAGTACAGAGTTGGAAGCACTAAACTTATATTGATGCATCGTAAAAGTCTCACTATTGTTTTAATTCAATAATGACTAATTGTGTACCGATGTAATGCGGCAGGACACAAATTATTAGGGGCGAACACTACGTGGTTCGGTTAAATGTTTATGCAAAAATAATCCAAAACTCATATAGTTTAATAACTCGTGTGAGACGTAAGCTATGCAATTTGAGGAGAAATTGATAGAATGTGATACTTATTTAATTATGATTTATAGTATTGTTATTTTTTGACAAAATTCGTTGGATGGAATAGCAACGTACTTTCTTATGACCAAAACTGCAAGACAAATTGTTGGTGTAAATAATTTGTTTATGTAAATAGTTTTGGGGTGGCGATTTATTTTCTTTTTTCGATGGTCTATTTTTAGCTAAAAGGAAATACGTTTAGTTTTGAGTTAAAAATAAAAATACATTGTTAGTTTTATTAATTTTCAGAAGATAGTTTCTTACCGACAATTATTTCATTTTGGAACGTAGATTCTTTTCAAAACTACAATTGTTTTTTTTTTTCTTTCTGAAATCCAAATCAATAACCAAACATTTGGAAACCATAGTATTTAGGGCTTTCTAAAGTTAAAGATTTGTTTAATTTACAATAAACTAAAGTTACACATAATGTACATTTTGGTTTATTCCACATTCCTTTTTCCTCATAAAAATTCTAGAACTAAAATTTTATTTAATTTATCCGTATAATCAAACTAAAGAACAAAAATGTGATTAAACCAAACCTCCTGTTTTGTTAAATTATAGTTATTTTAGATATGTTAAAAAATTGATTGAGGCTAATTGTATAACATGTTAACAACTTTCAAGGTAAAGTACACTGATTTCATTCATTCTTTGGCATACATTAAAATGCTATTTATTAAGACATAATATTTTACAGAAACACTAAATAATAACATTCATTTTTTTGGAAAATGTTAATTACGAATTATAATATCTTGGAAATCTAACCAAAGATAAAGTATAAAAATATCACATTTTTTTAACAAACTAAATCATTAACAGATTAGATAGGGTTAAACTTGAAAATATGATAGATCCGTATTAAAGGATAAAAAAAAAAAAAAAAAAAAAAAAACAGTTGAACATAACAATTAACTTGAAAATATGATAAGCCTGTTTCAAGAGTAAACTTAATTACCTCAACAATCCAACAACAAAATTTATATTACTGTAATACTGTAATAGAAAGCAAGATCAGATTAAAAGAAGGGATTCCATCGATTTGAGAGGATGGTTCTCTCCAGAATTTGCTTAAAGCAATTACATGTTTTTCATGGTCCGACTCGACCAGAGGCGGATTTAAGTTGATGCCCAGGGTGTGCCCGGGCATCCTACGATTTTTTTCGAAATAGTGCAAAAATTTTCAAATTTTTTTTTATATATACGTGCCCACCTCGATAAAAAAATAAGTGCCCCTTACAATTATTTTTAAAAATAATAGAAAACTTTACGCTAATAAAATTTAACAAAAAAATCGATTTTTAACAATTGGGCTAAAAAATCATATTTTTTATAATAGAAGGCATTGGGCTTAAAAAAACATATTTTTTATTATATATTGCCGAAAAAAAATTTATGCCCCTCACGGTGATTTTTCCTGGCTCCACCCCTGGACTCGACACTACCTTCAATATAAGAATAAAAGACAAAAAGCTAGTGACTACTGATTCACAGACCGGTTGCCCCCCATAACAAATATTTGCACTCACTAAAAGGATTGCAGACACTAAAATGAAATTAAATTAAAAGACCAAAATGCCCCTAAGGCCAAGAATCGCAAATTATGATGAAAAATTCATCCATTGGACCTTTTTTCCCTTCTGCTATAAACATGGAATATTTGTAGCTTATCAAAATACAAGTAGCAAAAGTACAGACACCATATAAAATGAAAAAAAAAAAAAAACAACTGAAAAGTGCAATGAACCCGTATTCATGTAAGTGACTCGAGTCTCCCCTAATCTTCTTGTTATTCACCTACTGATCCACCAGTATTGATTATGGATTTCAAGTTCCTTTTCTTCTACCTAATCTTCGAGTGCATCGCAAGAAACATTTAACCACAAATTTTGATTCCGGCTTTTTAGCCCTAATCAAAAAATGAATTTCTTAATGATAACGCGCATTGGATAGGGTTGTAGTTGATTTATTATTATAAAAAGACTAATATCACTTACTTTTAGTGCCAAGTGCCTTGTATACGTTTTAGTGATAAAAAGCATGGATTAAAGTGCAAATTCGGTGAAGTTGGAGATGAAAAACAAGGAGAAGAACAAGGACACACTCGCGACACGGCAAAGAGCTCTATGTGACGCAGGAAATGGGATAAAATCATGTTCCGGAGCAGTTTGGATTTCGAAAAGCTATAAAATGGGGATAAGGCTTGACTCGCGACTCGGATAATACTTATATCTGACGCGAACCGGCAGAATTCTCAACTATAAGTAGAGGCTCCTAGGTCAGGTTTTGGGAGTGAAGATTGACCCATTGACTGGAACTCTGGCTTCTTTAACTCAGATTTCGTCGTTATTTCAGTTTCATGATCGTAGTTGATTAGTTTTATTTTAGTTGCATGTTTTAGTTTGTAATTACTCGTGTGTTTCAAGTGTTCTGATTTAGAGCAATCTTTAGGCTATGAAATCAGATGGATTTTATGAACGATTGTCTTTGGTTTATTTTATGAGAAAGTTGAATTTTAGTTTTAAATTGGCGTTGGATCTATTGTTGGTGTGTAAACCGGTGTTTTGTTTCTGATTTATAAGTGTTTAAGTTGTTTTTTGTATTGATGTGCAGTGATATTCACCGACTATAGAGTGACACTGTAGTGCGGTTTTATTATAGACACAATAGGGTCAACCACGAACTCCACGGGTCGACTATTGCTTACCACTACTAGCGGAACATAAGGTATTTATTTTTGACTTTGACCGCATCGACGACTGCGTCGTGTCAAATTTTGGCACCGTTGTCGGGGAGTTGTGAGCTTGCACTTTGTGTCAATCAAAAGATTTTCGTTTTTAGTTTTCGATCGTCTTAATACTTTCTTTAATCGCTTGCATTCTATGCATGCGTACATGTCGTGGTGAACAAACATCATCTCTGCAATTTGACCCCGACATCGAATGGACTGCACGAAAAAATTGACTTTGTCGATGTCTTTTCAATATGCATCCTGACGATGTTTAGATTGAGGATGCTACTGATGAGCTCCATAACGAGGTTGAAGGGGGCAGCCAGCTGTTCCCCAGGTTCTAGTTAACACAACTGGACCCTCTGTTAGCAATATTAGTGGTAATGCAGGGCCACCCCTTGTACAAGTTCCACCACCTGCACAGACAGAGGTACAACCACTGCCCAAACCCCCGTGGACCCAATGGAGGGACTTGGAATTCGACGATGGTGATGATGGTTGGATGCCTAACTACAATTTTAACAACCAATGGAATCTAGGTCGTCGACGTTAGCAACACCAGAATCAGAATCAGCATTGGAGAGGCCAACGGTACAACAACAACGTTCTTTACAATAATGGAAATTTCGTTCCTCCCCTTTATTTTCAAAAACCGATTGGGCAGTCGGGTGCATCACATTTCCAACCTCGGGAATACGATGATGCATCGCCTGTTATCTTCCCATAGGGGAATGAACATTAGGTTAAGATCTGACCTCGGCTTCTGGGATTATTGCCCGAGTTTAAGGGTTATAAGCAATATGACCCTTATAATCACATTTATGAGTTCCTTTCTAATACCAATGCGAACATACCACGGGATACTACCGCGGTTTCTTTAGATTGCGTCTCTTTCCATTTACACTTAAGGATAAGTCTAAGTAATGATTCACGTCGCTGCCTCCCAATAGTATTAGTACTTGGGAGCAGCTCAATATGATGTTCTTACAAGAGTTCTATTTACAGAGCGATTCAGGACTTCCAGTAGAAGCCGGGAGAGGAATTTCACGACGCATTCATGAGGCTGAAGGATTTTCTTCGTTTGTGCCATCACCACGAGTTTCTGCGCTGGAAATTTGTTAAGTTCTTCTACGACGGGGTTGACAATACCAGACTATGATTAATGCTTCATCCGGAGGCACAATCATGATACATGATAGCAACACTGCTTGGAGATTCTTGAAGCAGCTCAGTAATGATTTCAAGACCAACTACTTTGCAAAGAATAGAGATACTACCACATCAGCTGCAGCTATCGGGATCGACAATGATTGGAAAAAGGAGGTTAAGGCTGAGATCGGGGCCTTAAGTAGGAAGTTTGACAGACTACTGGCTATTGTGCACCAAGGTTACCAGCAGCAACATGGTTAACATGGTCGTAGGCCGCAATAAGTAAACCAAGTGTACGACCAAGGCCAATATCATAACCAACAACAACAATGCTCGGCACGATAGGCCGAACAATCATGGTGGGGCAAACTACAATGGTAATTACAACAATAACAACTACAACAATTGTCAGAGTAATTACCAATGTCCGAATCAGAATCAGTAACGATAGTATTAGCCTGTCAACAATAATACCAACCCGAGCAGTAGCAGCAATAGTCCTCTAGTGCAAGAGACGCAAGCTCAGAAGTTAGATCGAGTGCTAGACTTTGCAACCAAGGCACATCAACAGACCCAAGAAAATGCGAAGTCTATAATCATCAAGGAGAGACAAATCGCTCAATTTGCTAAAGAGGTAGGGAAAAGAGACAGTGGTAAGTTCCTTAGCAACACCGAGGTCAATCCAAACCACACCCAACGACCAAGGAAGGAGCATGTAAATGCTATGGAAAAGGATAATGAAGGAAGCGAACCAACACCAAAAGTACTTAAACCTGAAGAGGGATGGGGGGCAATAACTGCAAATTAAAAGATCTAGAGATTCAGGAGGAAGAAGATGAAGCTACATTGAAGTCATACCAACCAGCCCTCTGCTCCCGACTCGACACTACCTTAAATATAAGAATAAAGGACAAAAAGCTAGCGAGTACCAATTCACCGACAGGTTGCCCCCATAACAAATGTTTCCACTCACTAAAAGGATTGCAGACACTAGAATGAAATTAATATAAAGACCAAAATGCCCTTAAGGCCAAAAATCGCAAACCGTGATGAAAGATTCATCCATTGGACCTTTTTACCATTCTGCTATAAAACTGGAATATTTGTAGCTTATTAAAATACAAGTAGCAACAGTATGGAAACCGTATAAAATGAAAAGCAAAAACAAACAAACAACCGAAAAGAGCAATGAACCACTATTCATGTAACTGGCTCGAGTCTCCCCAAATCTTCTTGTTCATCACCTACTGATGCACTAGTAAATTGATTATGGATTTCAAGTTCTTTCTTTTTCTACCTAATCTTTGAGTACATCGCAAGAAACATTTAACCACATATATTAATTCTGACTTTTTAACCCTAATAAAAAATGAATTTCTTGAGTATAAAATGTTTTTAATAAATAAAAAGTAAAATACTTTGTTCCTTGATCAAAAAACGTATCCACATATGACAAACCATAGGTTTCGATTCCAACTTTTTTCAACTTATGACATTATCTAAATAGTTAGAATATATTTCGTTACATTAGTTGTTGGGAATATATTTCAGATAAAAGGTTGTTGGAAAAATAATGATCTTACAAGCTAAAACTAATGACCTTCAAGCTAAAACTTACTACATATTTTATATAGCAACATACTTTATGTTGGATTTAAAAACTCTATAGCAACATATTTTATATTTGAAAAATACGTAATATTTGAAACATACTTAAATTTTGTTACCGATAATAGCAACATACTTTATATTTTTAAGCTATTATAGCAACGTACTTGCAGTTTGTACAAATATAGCAACATATTCTAAATTATTACCCATATTTTAACTTTCTAAACCATAAAGCACATGACTGAACCTCCTAACAAAAACTAAAAACGTACCTTGTAGAAACTGTTAGGATCGAGACACTTAGCATACGAACACTAGATCACACATTGAGCTCACAAATTAAGAACACAAGAATTTAACGTGGTTCGGTCCAAAACTGACCTACGTCCACGGTGGGTAACTAGGAGTTTTATTTCTTGGTGCTACTCTGCACTCTCTCTGTGTTACATGGTGTTGTATGGTGCATTTTCTAACTAGCCAATGCATCCTTTATATATGCATTTGAGTGTGTAATATTTCAATGTGAACAAAAGAAAGTTTTGCCTTCAACAAAAGAGGCTGCCAACTTCCTTTGAAAAAAAACTTCACCAACTTCAAGCTTTGCTGCAGCTACTTTGACAAACCACAAGAGTGGCTTCACACTCAACAATCTCCCACTTGAAGCCACGGAACAATCTTCACCTGTGCTTCAACTGTGCATCTGTATTTCCGTAAACTCCTTCTTAGTTACCCCGGCCTTCTCATCAGTTAACCTGAAAGGCCTGTTAAAACTCCCATGAGTTTCAACTATGTTCGTCATGACTTAAACTGCCCTTGACCTGTTCTCTGTCCCTATCGGCTCCCACTGAAAACGAACTACCGAATCCTGGAACAATCTAAGAACAAACAACAATACTCTCCATATTTAGCAAGTTATCAAAAACGGAGAGACTTTTACAGCTGAAAACTGGTTCTAAATCCACTGTCGTCCTGGACCTACGACCTATGCTCCCACTGTTGCAAAACCCTGCAACTTAAACAATACTATGTGCTCTTATTGCCACAATATCCTTCGACTGATTTTTCTGAACCTTTCCATGCTCGTTCAACCTGAATCTTCCTTGTAGCTCTAGGCTTCCTACTTGCAAAATGTCACCCTCTTCTGCCCATGAGATTCTGTGAACCGGACTTTGTTTCTCTTCTGAACTGGGACGGTCACTCCCTCAGACGGTAATCCGACCATATACAACGAACATTCATCGTTCACAAGTCTTACCTTTCCAAAGTCTCCAACTTTCAGATTCTGCAGTGCTTCACTGCTATGGGTAGCGTGAAATGAAGCACCAGAATTCTTGACCCAAGAGTCTTCACTGCCTTCCATTGAGTCCCAATGCATCAAACCCAAACACATTCTCAGAAGCAGAATTTCCTCTATTTGGACATCGACTCTAAAGAATGTCCACACCTCAACGTCATGAATAACATCGAACTTTCTAATCCCATGATTACACCTAAGTCTGCTGACTTTTTAATAACTACTGGATCTACCAAAAACGGATTTTCTCTTAATTACTTGATCTGTTCATCCCATGATCTGTTCTTGAACCCCTGAAACTCTGATCATCACTGGATTTGTCTGAACGTCTGATCTTCTGTAATTCTCTAATTTTCTCCCTTTACCAATACCACATCTTGAACTTTCTGACACATAATGCCTCAATCTGCATCTTCCACCAACTTTTCAATCTTCACTAAACGAAGCCTTATCTGAACTTAACGACTGTTCTTCTGAACTCTGTTAAATAATCAACCTATTTAAACTACAGCGGAATACCAAACTAAGAATCAGAAACTAAAAATTTAAATTGTATCGATAAAACCCGACAAACGCTGTTGGCACTGGTTTTCGATTTCTTTAAATTTCTTCTGAGTTCAACTGTTCTTCACCGATTAAATAGAATTTTGATTCAACTGTTCTTGGCTCGTTATTTGCAAAATATAATCCCCACCTAAATTATTTTCTGGCTAAACTGCCCAAAACAAATGTTTGAGTGACTGTTTTGCGACTTTGACAAAGTTGAGGGACCAAACTACAATTTTCCTGAAGTTCAGGACCAAACTGCAAATTTCCTGAAGTTCAGGGATCAACCCACAGTTTTTCTGAAGTTCAGCGACCAAACTGCAGTTTTCCTGAAGTTCAGGGACCAAACCGCCATTTTCTGGAACTTCAGGACCTGTTTTGCAATTTTTTGGACCTTGTTTTGCAATTTTTTGGACCTTCAGGGGCCAAATCTGAGTTTTTCAAAATATGCTACAGTACCACTACAGTGTCGTTACAGTACCGCTACAGTGTCGTCTTCTCCGGCAAAACTCCGGTGCTACAGTGTCGTCTTCTCCGGTGAACTGGTTTTTCCGGCCAACTTTCCGGCGAGTTTTGACCAACTTTGACCGGTGATTTGGAGGTCTTCCGACGCTCAAAAAATTCGAAAAAAATATATTTTCGGAATCTGCGGAACGAGACCTTTCAAACGGCGTAAACCAAAATCGTTTTTGAGACAAAAACTTTTCGACCAAAAAACAGAAAATCACTCTCTGGAGCTATACCAAGGCTCTGATACCACTTGTTAGGATCGAGACACTTAGCATACGAACACTAGACTCACACACTCAGCTCACAAATTAAGAACACAAGAATTTAACATGGTTCGGTCCAAAACTGACCTATGTCCACGGTGGGTAACTAGGAGTTTTATTTTTTGGTGCTACTCTGCACTCTCTCTGTGTTACATGGTATTGTGTGGTGCATTTTCTAACTAGCCAATGCATCCTTTATATATGCATTTGAGTGTGTAATATTTCAATGTGAACAAAAGAAAGTTTTGCCTTCAACAAAAGAGGCTGCCAACTTCCTTTGAAAAAAAAACTTCACCAACTTCAAGCTTTGCTGCAGCTACTTTGACAAACCACAAGAGTGGCTTCACACTCAAACTTCTTTGATTCATCAATACCTCCAAATTGAGAGAACTTGTTATGTAATAGTGTGGTATGGGTTACCATCATATAAAGATTAAAGTTTTACCTACAAACGACCAAGCCCATATGAAACATCCACCATTCAGATTCTACTCTTCTGTCAAAAACTTTATTGGCTTGAACCAAGTGTGTTATAACTATAACTTTTAGTCACACAAAGTTTGTTTACTTCTTGATGGTTTTTATTTATGGGTGTCACATACATGCAATAGGAGAAAAAGACATGATCATTGGTCAATGCAATTAGATATCAAGCCAGCAACTCCTTTTTCCTCAAAAATGATCTTCAACTTGTTTTATCATATGTACTCACTCAGGTATATGGCCAATAAGCAAACAATTTCTTAACATCAATATTAGTAACCAACACACTTAATTTGTTAAAATATATTCATTTATTTTCACAAAGATTTTGTAATGGACTCACAGATCAGGCAAGCTCTGTCATGTCCTCCAAATTAGGAAATGTAATAATTAAGAAGGTACCGAAACATCGGATCATAATAGCCTCTCGTTTCATTTGAAAGTTAAAAATGATAAATAAATAACAAAAACTAAAATTAAAAAAACATTTAATTAATGTTTCTGTGTTTTACCTCGTGAAGGCATCTGATTCACATCATAACCGGACATTGATGAATAAGTTAAATCTAACAAATTAAACAAGTTATGGATTTGAAATCCAAATTCAAATCAATAGAAAATTTGTGATAGACTACTTGTATTATAGTTAGAGGTGCAACATTTACGACTGTCCAATAAACAAAGAGGGGTTTTTAACACGTTTCCAGGTTGGAAAAGAATAATTCTCCCTTAGAACTTGATCTAACTTGGTGTTGACATATCATTTCAGAAATATAAACATACACAAACAAAAACATTTAGATAACAAAGATGATTGTAGTCAAACTTGTAAGCTTTGATCATTGGTTCGTACAGACAAAAAAATTCATAGGACGTTAAACATGGAAATAGAAAAGATGCATGAATTAATTATACAGTTATTTATAAAAAGAAAGAAAAAAGATCTAGAAAGATAAAAATTCCTAGTGAGAAACATTAAAAACATTATTAAATTGATTATGTAATTTCTGATGGGATGATAAATGTGACAAATATACATTCTGTTATTCAAGATTCAGGTGGGTTATTGCAATTTATGTATTGCAAAAACACGCCGGTGCCTTGACAATCCACTTTATTTCCTAACACTACCACTGTAATGGCCGCTGTCATATATACCAAGAACGACAACAACACAATATTACAGAGTAAGCAAGATGAAAAGATGAAATGATTTCATTGAATTGAAAATTTACATCATCTAACATCTATATACAAGTCCTGATTAACAGAGAAGCTATTAACTGCAATAACAAAATTCTAACTAACTGATATAGTTAAATTACTAAACTGCCCTTGTAGATATATATTACTAAAATGCCCTTCTCGTTCTCTAATATTCCCCCTCAAGATGTATCTGAAGAGTAAATATTCTTCAGAGACATCTTGGACATTAAAGGTACAATCTTTGTAGAAGGTAACGGCTTCGTAAACATATCTGCTAATTGAAACATGGATCGAATTGGCATGAGTTTAATTGTCTTATTAAGTACTTTCTCACGAACAAAGTGACAATCAATTTCTATATGCTTCGTGCGTTCGTGAAATGTTGGATTATTAGCTATCTTTACTGCAGCATCATTATCACAAAACATCAATGCAGGGGCATTATGTAAGATATTGAAATCTTTCAACAATTGTTTTAACCAAGTGATTTCACATGATGTGGAAGCCATGGCTCGATACTCAGCTTCGGCTGAAGAACGTGAAACTGTGGGCTGTTTCTTCGATCTCCACGAGATAAGAGAATCTCCTAAGAAAATACAGAATCCAGTGATTGACCTTCTCGTGTCCGGACATCTTCCCCAATCCGAATCACAAAAGGCCTTGAGCTGAAAATTGGACTTTTTGGAAAAGAAAATACCTTGACCAGGGCTTTGTTTTAAGTATCTCAAAAGATGTTTAGCAGCAGCCATATGAGTGCTTCTTGGACTAGACATAAACTGGGACAGCTGCTGAACAGCAAAATCTAAATCTATATCTGGTCTAGTAATATTGAGATACAAAAGTCTACCTACCAAACGCCTGTATTGTGTGGAATCTTCTAGTACTTCACCATCGAGTTCATTAAGTGATTGACGTGGATCCATGGGTGTATTGACCGGTTTAGATGCTAACAAACCAGAATCATCAATTAGATGTAATGTATAATTCCTCTGGCACAAAAAATATTCCTTCATTAGATTTAGCAACTTCCAGACCTATAAAATAACCCAAAGCTCCCAAATATTTAAGCTTAAAGGCATGACTTAATTGTAATTTGAGTTTTGCAATTTCTGTTGAAGAAGAACCAGTGATGATTATGTCATCTACGTAGACCAACAATGCGACATAATCTTCATTTTGTCCCTTATGAAACAATGAGTAATCTGACTTAGATTGATGAAATCCCATTGCAATCATAAATTGAGAAAATTTCTCAAACCATTGTCTTGAAGCTTGTCTTAATCCATATATGGATTTTTGTAGTTTACAAACAAGTTTGGATTTATGTTTTGAATTCACTAGTTCCCCATGAATATGAACACCAGGTGGAATGTCCATGTATACCTCCTTACATGTGCCATTGAGGAAGGCATTATTTACATCCAATTGAACTAATTCCCATGATTTTGCTGCAGCTATGGCTAGAAGCATCTTCACTGTTACAAGTTTTGCAACAGGTGAGTAAGTGTCAAAAAAATCAACATCTTCTTGTTGTGTAAATCCCTTAGCAACTAAACGTGCTTTACGCCTTTCCACTTTCCCATTTGACCCATATTTGAGTTGATAAACCCAACGACAACCCACTGAATTTTTGCCAAGAGGAAGGGGTACAATTGACCAAGTGTTATTATTTTTCATTGCATCTAATTCAGGATCCATGGCATCCCTGCATTCTTGAAATTGACTTGCTTAAGCATAAGAAGTTGGCTCAACATTAGCCGATACTGCCACGACAAAGGCTTTATGTTTTGATGAAAGCTTGTCATAAGAAATGCAATCTTGTATATGATAAGAGCATTGTGTGACTTTAGTAACATTGCAATGAAAATCACGGAGATAGGAAGGTGGATTGTGTGATCTAGATGACCTTCTAACAGGTGGATTTTGATTTGCAATCAATTGCTCATTAGGAGTTGTAACATTCAAGGAGTCTACAGCTGAATGTGAATGTGAAGTTTCAACTTTCTCTTCTGAAAAAGGCAATGGTAAAACTATATGAGAAAAGGGATCTGCTGGTTTAATGCTAGAATTAGCCTGAAACCGAAATATATTTTCATGAAATACAGCATTACGAGAATAGAAGATCTTGTTAGATGCTAAGTCTAAAAACTTATATGCTTTCATCTCAGGCGGATACCCCATAAAGACACATGGTTTGGCCCTTGGGTTGAATTTGGTTCGATGAGCTGTGAGAGTAGAAACATATGCAAGACAGCCAAATATTCGTAAATGAGAAAAATCTGGTTGTTTGCCAAATAATTTGGGAAAGGGTGACTGATTGTGAAGCAGTTCAGATGGTACCCTATTAATGAGATAAGTGGCTGTAAGGATGCATTCAGTCCAATAAGTAGCAGGTACCTCAGCTTGAAACATTAATGCTCGTGCAACATTTAATAAATGTTGGGGCTTACACTCAACTACAGCATTCTGTTCAGGTCTGGCCACACATGATCTTTGATGTAAAATACCCTTTTCTTGAAAATAAGTTGTAAAATCTAATTCTTTTGCATTGTCAGATCGAAACTTCTTTATACTCTTATTGATTTGATTGAGCACCATGTTATAAAATCTTGGAATAATATTCTGCACATCAGCTTTACTTTTGAGAAGAAACACCCATGTGTAACGACTATAGTCATCTACTATGGTCACAAAATAACGAAAACCTTGGGAGCTAATAACATGAAATGGAACCCATATTCACAACGCACTAAATCAAATTGTTTATTACATATATTGTTCATAGAAACAAATGGGAATTTCTTTTGTTTAGCCATAGGGCAGACTGAACAATGAACAGGAGATGAACTTTTAAAGACAAAATGGTCTAATTGATCTTTAACAGATGCAATTCTTTTATTGGATGGATGGCCTAAATGTTTGTTCCAAGTATCTAAAGTAACAACATTAATCCTTTAATTTGTATATGCTCCAACATGATTCAGTACATACAGATCATGCACCTTGTTAGCCCTGCCAATCGTCTTCTTGAGTTGGGTATCCTGGATAAAGGCATGATCACAAGTGAACCGAATCATTAGTTTTTGTGCCTTTGTGAGAGAACTCACTGATATCAAATTAATATTGAAGCTTGGTACATATAATACATCTTTAAGAGTGAAAAGATGATCAATTTTCACATCCCCAATAATATGAACAGGTAAAACCATTTTATTTGGCAAAGTAATTGTGTAATTGTTAACCTTCTGTTTGTTGGAAAATATGTCAAGATTATGACATATATGTTGTGTAACACCTGAATTTATGATCCAAACTTGTGAATGATTCCCATTATGAACAGATAAAGAATAATATATACCTGTAGCAGTCTCCTCATTAGGGTTAACTGAAATCATGTGATTGGAAAGTGCAGACATTAAGTGTTGACATTGTGCTTGAGTAAATCCTTGGAAAACATCATTCAATGAGTGAGTCGAATGATTATCAGCATAGAGTTTGTCACTATTATCAATGGCAGCAGCTACAGTGTTACTGATTTTGCCCTTTGGCTTGTAACCCGGTGGATAACCATGCAGCTTGTAACACCTTTCAATTGTATGTCCTTGAAGTTTGCAATGAGAGCAAAAAGGACGATCTCTTCGTTGATTGTTAGAAATAGGCTTATGCATATTAGATTTGGAAAGGAACGCCATTGAATTTGAGTTTTGATTCTCACTTGAAATTGACTTCTGCTTTTCTTCTTGAGCCACCATTGAAAACACACGGTTAATTGCAGGCAAAGGATCCATTAACAGGATTTGTCCTCTGGTGTGAGAAAAGGAATCATTGAGTCCCATCAGAAAATTCATCACATGCTCTGTTTGAAAATACTTTTCAATTTTCTTAACACCATCGCATTCACATTTACCACATGAACAATGAGGACAAAAATTAGACAACTCTTCCCACAGATACTTGAATTTAGTAAAATAAACACCAATCGTATCTTGATTTTGGCTTAAATTTGTTATTTCTCTACGAATCTGAAAAATACGCAGCCCATTGCTTTGTTGAAAACGATCCTTAAGATCGTTCCATATGCCAAAAGCAGTTTCTGCAAACATTATGCTAGTAGAGATTTCCGTTGAAACAGAGTTAAGAATCCAGGATATAACTAGAGTGTTGTTACGCATCCATGAATTATACATTATAGGATCAGAAGTACTTGGTTTAGTAAGCGAACCATCAATGAAACCCGTTTTATTTTTAACAGACAAAGCAATTAGCATAGCTTGACTCCAAGAAGGATAGTTCTCACCGATGAGTAGCTGAGAAACGAGGATGCAACCTGGACTGTCAGAAAGGTGAAGATAATACGGATGCAGACGATAAAGAATAAGAGTTGTAGTAGATTTGAGTAGAGAAGTCGATTAAACCATTATTATCAGGGCACACATACTTTTAGGGCTATGTATGGGGCGGCTTGGTTCGGTTATCGACGAAAACCGAACCATAACCATTATGATCGGTTAATGTATTTTAGTAGTCATTGGTTATGCATGGTTAATATTGGTTATGGTTAATGATTTTTCTCGGTTAATGGTTTTGGTTAATGATACAATTTTATCGGTTAATATTGGTTATGGTTAAGAAAGTACATTGATATAATAAATGAATTTTAGACACACATGCATCATTTTTGAATACTCGAGGCGTACTAAATATGAAATTACAATTTTATCCCCACATAGGCATGTTATCCACACAAGTAAATATAAGTTTTTCAAATGCAATTTTGATCAAGCAACATCATAAAGATGGCAAAATTGGTATACTTGTTGTGCGTACTTGTTTACGATTGTTGTGTATGTATGCGGTTGTGTCATTGTGTGTAATGTCTTAAAGCGTAATCGGCTAATTGGGACAGGGTAATATGTAATTGTGTATTGGGTAACTGTCTAATTGTTGCCTATTGCCTAATGAGTAATGCCTAATTGGACTTGCTGTTTGTCAGACTATTTACGCAAGTAATATGTGTTTAATTAATTTTATAATGCTTAATCAATTAATTGGAATTGTAATTAGAATATAATAAATAACATTGGATAATAGTTAATACTATAGATCATCCGCCATTCCCTCCTAAAGACTTATTTACGTTTTCTAATTCCTAGTATTAGATTTCTTTTAAATAACTTAATCAGACTTGGATTCTATTATTTATATTATATAATTTAATATTTTAAATATAATGACATATAAATATATCAGTTTGGTTATATATTGGTTCGTGTAAGACCCTATTCACGGAAAGTCCAAGTTTTAAGTTTAAAGGAATCAAGTTTGGTGAAGTGTGCTGGAAGGAGAGCTTAGTGACGCTTGGACGTTAGCGAAGCTAATGTCCTACTTAGCGACACTATGCTCTGTGTTAGCGGTGCTATGTGTTTGCTGGTGGTGGGATTGCATGATACATATTTTATCGGTTAACTGTTGTTTTTGGGTCAAAACACTGGATTTTGAGCTATGGGCCATATATAAGGGTGCCAAACCCTAGGGCAGCCACCATTCACTCATTTTCAGCTCCCAAATCATCTATTTTCTATCTCAAGCTTTTTTGGAAGGATTTTTGGTGTTTTTGATATTATTGGATGAATTTTTGAAGTCATGATGATGCTATAGGACGTATGGTGTTGCTAGAAGGCGTTTTTTCAAGTAGAAATCAACTAAAGCTCCTTGTTTCTGGACAATTGTGAGTAAAGTTCCCACCTTTTACATTTTTAAGGTTCTTCTTGTGATTTAAGTGGTATTTTATGGATTACATTGGAGTAATGGTCCCTCTTTGGTGTTGTCTATGGTTGGGAAGGATAAAGTTCAGAACTTTATGCCTTTGAGTCCTCTTTTGGAGCCATTAGGTTGGTTTAGAGAATAAGCCAAGCTCTATTTGGTTGTTTTGTTGAGTTGTGGACCATTTTGGACATGGATCTTGTTCATGAGCTTGCATTGCTACGACTGAACGATAAAGTTTGGATTTTTATGGATCTTAGGACTATTTGGAAGAGTCCTTGAGGCTTTAAGGCCATGACTTAATGGATTAAGAGCTTTTGGAGGATTTTGGGTTACCAAAGGATTTGACGACACTAACTCTGTAGTTAGCGATGCTAATTCAGTCTTTGTTTGCGATGAAGTTTGAGACTGTTCATAGTTAGCGACGCTATGTAGGGAAGATAGCGGTGTCAACAGGCTATTAACCGTTGACTTTGACTTTGACTTTGACCTTTGACCGTTGACTTTTTGACTAGTTTAATTTTTAGTCAGAGGGTTCCGGTTACCGGTCTTATAGGTTTATCCTGTTCGGGGTTAAGGAAGTTCTAAGTGAAGTTTATCCTTATTAGGAGATTCGTATTGCACTGAGGACACTCGCATGGAGTGTTGTCTAGCTTGTGGTTGCGGATCAGGTGAGTCTTCTCATTATACTATGGGTGAAGTTGCATGCGTAGGTAGCCTTTATTAGTGGGTGTAGTAATGTGTGTTAACTGGGCATGCCTTACCTTATTTGACTGTATGTTGGTAATAGGAACCCGATGGGTTAGGCTGTATGCTAAGGCTTTTATGCTTGTATGTGATAATCGTTGGATTTGTTCCCACGACTGTAGAATGATTGATCAACCTGAGGGTTGCTGCGTGATAAAGGACGATGCATGATTGGTCATAGGACACCCTAAGATAAAATAATGAGTTGATAACCCCGAGAGATGCTGCATGATAAAGGACGATGCATGATCAGTCATACATGGGTACTCGAGGATGTTTAATGATGAAAGAAAAATGAATGACCGGCCGTTCCTGGAAGTCGTATGTGACTTGTGTGTTTTAATGGAATGGATCGTGTGATATTTTGGGGAATTCACTAAGCTTTGTGCTTACTCTTTCACCCTAACTATTTTCTAGATATTTAATGACGAAAGGACGATGAATGACCGGCCGTTCCTGGAAGTCGTATGTGACTTGTGTGTTTGAATGGAATGGATCGTGTGATGTTTTGGGGAATTCACTAAGCTTTGTGCTTACTCTTTCACCCTAACTATTTTTCAGGTATTTGATAACTTGAGCTTGGAACACGGCGCAACTGTATCACATCTGAGCTTTTTGCATTTAAGTCTTCCGCTGGATAATGATTGTATTGTTTTGATAAATACAATTTTATATGTTTAATATATGAATTTTAAATTAGATGGGTTCTATTTTATAAATCGTTTTATGTACTTGACCTGTTTTTAAAAACGAAAATTGTTACTGTGGATGAACAATTTGGTATCAGAGCCTTGGTTTGAGGGATTTGGATGAACATGAAAATGATTCCTAGGATTTGGATGAATACGAATGTGATTCCAAACTCAAGTTGGGGATTTGAGGTTTTCTAAAACGATTTTCAAAGGAAAAACCATTTTAAATAGCTGACTTATGATTTTAAATGGATAAATTGGTTTAATAGGTAGAGTATCGTATGGAAAATTCCCTTGCATGTTCTTGTTTGATTGTTGCTTGGGAGTTTGGAACATGGTATGAATACCTAACTTATGATTTTAAATGGATAAATGGGTTTAAAAGGGATGTGATGCGATGCGTACAGTCGGCCGGAGCTCAAGTAAGTGGTTTAATTCCCAAAATATCAATGATATTATGTGATGATGTTATGATGTATGCTAGAAGTAGGCTAAGGATCCACTCAGGAAATTGCTTGATCAAATTAGCATGGATCATAGGGATGCCTTTTGCCAAGTTTGTTGTTTAGTATGTGCTGCTTGCTGTGTGCGCTTGTGTGTGCCTTTTGAACCTATGCTTATTATGTTATGAAGTTAAGGGAATGCTTTAGGATTGTATGTAATAGGATCGGATAGCCTTAGGATTCTTGAACCGGCCTTACTGGTTGTTTCTTGTTTGGTAGTGACTTTAAGGTAGCGTTATTGATTGAACTGTCTATCTATCCTTATTGCATACGATTAAGCATTCGCGAGATGACCTGGCGATGTGAGTGGAAGTTCTTGCGGTACGGGTGAGACGTGGAATTCCTAGGTAGACTAGGAAGAGTATTAGGAACTTCGGTGTAGGTTTGTATGAATGATATACGAATGCCCTTTAGTAGGGAGTGAGGCGACTTAGGGAACCAGGACAATTTTTGGAACAAGTACAAATAGGTGTAGAAGGTAGTACAAGGGCCCGTACTATTGGAAGCACATGATTCATATCTGGAACGAAGGGAGACCATAAGGACCTAAGGAGTATGTAGACGAGGGAATCGTCTATGCTATTTGTTATGTGGGTGTTGAAACTCATTTCTTGTCAGATTTCAAAATGAGGAAGGGTGAGCCAAGAGGAAATGATTCGGGACTCGGTTCGAGTTTGCAAGGTCGGATTGAGCCTGAGATGAGTGGTCATGATGTTCAAGATTTACTCGCCACGGAGGTGAAGGGTTTTATGCAAATCTATGAACTAAAATCCTAAGTTCACATGCGACCTATAAGGATCTATGTTTTCTTCTAATTGAACATATAATAAATTCCTAAAGGCCACAAGAAAATAACTAAAAGAACCAAATCAGAAAAATTAACCTTTTAGGATTTCTTGGAAGTTGAGCAGCACAATTGTCTTGCCTCAAATGAAGTCACACCCAAGAGCTAGAGGGGAGAACGAAATTTCTAGAGAGAATAGGTATTAAAATCGCAGGTTATGAGGTTATGAGGCTCCCTATTTATAGCCTCCATCAGATGACCAGATAAACCTTAAGAGATAAGCGTTTTTGAATTCAAATTAAGATAAACCTTTATCTTAATAATTCAAACTATAATTATCTCTTATATATATATATATATATATATATATATATATATATATATATATATATATATATATATATATATATATATATCGCTGGCCACTTCACTCACTCAAACTGTCACTTACTCAACTATTGAATAATTATAGTTTTAGTCCATGCACCTTTAATTAATTAATTTAATCACCAAATTAATTCTAATTAATTCTAGATTAATTCCTAATTAATTAATATAGTTTCTAATTAATATATTATCACTTTAATATATTAATAAACTATTTATTTAATTTCTATTCATTTATTAATCACACAATAAATCAATCTTTCTCTCTACTGAACTTTCTATCAAACCTCCTGTTATGAGGGCAACCCAAATGGACTATGCTACTATTAACTAGATAAATACTAATTATTAGTCATGGCTTAGACACCTAATCCAACAGTCTCCCACTTGGATAAGTCTATGACTATAATTATTAATTTAGCCTCTAACTAATCAGCAAACTGTAGCTTCCTAGAAACTGCTGCCGAACTCTGACCTAGTCAGTTCTGTCCATAAATAAGTGATCATATGATCCTTCGTCCAACAAGATATTTTTAGACACGAGACATGGATTGAGATCAATCTCGGTCTGATACTCTGTTTCCCGATTTCCGATTCTGCTTATGACTTTAGAACTTCTAATTGAACACATCAATTTAGTCCAGGCTGGCCAGCACTTTAGTTAACTTCAAAATCATCGAGAGGCCTACAGATATCTGTTACCCATCAGGGTTAAGGAACGAATAAGCTTCGACTTATATGCTTATATCTCTTACTTGTCAAATCATTCACAACAACACGTTTTATAACATCGAGTTACCGATACGTTTTCGTATTATCAATGAACAACTGCCTTGTAAATTATAACTCATATCTCTCCACTTCAAGATCATAGGATATTAACGTCTCAAAATTGCTTGTGATGTAATCCATGAAGCAATTTTTTGAGCGTGGGTTTATCCAATACTCAAATCTCTATTTCTAAGTACTCATGAATATTGTAGCAATCCTATTGCTATGTCTAACTCCTTAGACAGTCTACAAACTAATTCATGACAGTCTTGATTCAATACTTACTTCCCAAAGTATGAGCGACTGTGGACCTATCTGAATAATTAAATTATTCGGGAAGTAAAACATGCGAAAGTGAAACATAAAGATCTGACTGGCAGCTACTCCTGCTTATTACCAAGTCTCCACAAGGTAATCACCAAGTCGGACCTTGTCATAAACTATTATCGGTTTCATGATTTCTTTTAAACTTTCAATTCTAAATTTTACATTTATGTCTTTATGAACCTTACACTCTTTCTATGTATCCAAAGTATCTTATACTTATACACTTTATTGCAGATGATCCAATCGGATGCTCATCCGATAACATCTCAATATGTTATCCTGTCAATTTCTCTTCTAACTCCATTCTGGTAATGTGTACTGTGACTTCCTATGGTTCTAGGGTCTTTAGTCTACTTGACTGCACCCTAAGACTATTTCGAGGTGTTATGATGTGCCGGTGAACCACACGCGCTCCATCAGAATACCAACGAGATTCTTTAACCATGAAGTCCTTTAACATCATGACCTGACGTTAATAATGACCACTTTGAAAATCTTTCAAATTAATACTATCACTTTCACCCTAATCATTTCCTAATGAATTCACACTTGAGTTCAACCAATCCATCCAGTATTCCCAGCCAGGCAATGTCCTGAATCCAACTTACTATGCCCTAAGCATTAAGTCATCAGGACATGTTCATGACTTTATGATCGATCCAAAACTTGTGGAACCCGATCTAATCTTATTCCAAACCCTTTCGGAATCCAAAGATTATTTATAATCCTTGTGTCATGTTTATCGAAAGACTATTTCCTTTCGGAGACTCTTCTCATGCATCTTGAATCTTATCAAGATCATGCTTACAATGGCTAGGTCTATGCTGACGATTTCATCTATCCAATAGATGACTGTGAATTACGTGAGTATGTTGCACCTTCTTTATTTCTTTCATGCCAAGTCATCACACTTTGTAATGATAGGAAACTCGTTTCCTGGTGCTATGAATCTTGAATCTCATCAAGATCATCTTGGCAGAGTTTCGATCTATCTTATAGATGTTTACAACCACCTGAGTATGTCGTATCTCTATTAAGTCTTTCATAGCGATCCGTCTCTTAAAATCAAGTCATTACACTTTGTAATGAAAAGAGACGTTTCCTAGAAACTGTATGTAACTCACATATGGAGATAGTAGATAACAACGATACTCCCACTAGCTTTGACACGGTTATGGACTATTCATAGAATCCATAACTTTTGGCACATTTTGTGAATCCAAACCCTTTCTGACATCTTAATGGAGATCTTTCAGCACATTCTCAAAATCCAATCCTTTGGCATATTTCGAGAATCTGAATATCCTTTCTTGCGAGATGCCCATGGGGAAAACCCAAGCCCATGTACCTTTATACTGGCATATTCTTTGTGAGCCCCCATTAGTGTATCGGTGATCCACACGCGCTCCACTAACGACTTACAATATGCAGTATCTCTTTAGATTTCATCTTCTATTGAGAGTGCTCTTCTCGGAGCCAATTACTTGACTCTGAGTATCGTCTCACTCAACCAGATGTTCTGAAGATACGTTTCTGTCCATGCTGTTTTTCTTTTGATGATTCATTTACTCCCACTTGTTTTTAGACCAGGTGTAAAATCAATCAAAATGCCATATGGATTGTATCTCGTCCTAAGGTTCTCTTAATTGGCAGCAACCGGGCTCACCAATGCTTCCATGTAGTTGGATTGATAATCTGTACCAACTATAGTGTTTTACCACCAAATGGTATGTCACCTCGATCATAACTACTTATGATGGTGATCAAAACTACTGGTCAAGAGAAG
Source organism: Cichorium intybus (assembly GCA_023525715.1). NCBI lineage: Eukaryota > Viridiplantae > Streptophyta > Magnoliopsida > Asterales > Asteraceae > Cichorium > Cichorium intybus. The sequence goes on along the minus strand of CM042013.1, from coordinate 54,463,390 downwards.
ATTATGTCAGTATTAAAACAGAAATCTGATTTCTGCTCCAAGCCTAGTGATGACTAAAGGTTCTTTCACTTGGCTAATCCTGAACTCATTCAGGACTGTCCCAACTCCCACTGTTTCCTTAGAACATGAGTTCTTTTTAAAAGAGCTCTTCTTTTACAGGTACAGCGGGATAGCCAGTGAAACGGAATTGCTGATCAGGTTCTGGCTAGTCATGAGGTTCAGATGAACACTACAAGACCCTGGACTCTCTATGTGCAAGTGGGATAATCCCAGCTTCACATTTCAGCAGTGTCTCCAAAGCCTACTTAGTCTAGAATGTGGTCGGAATATGGTCTGACTGGTTTAGAATTCAATTTATTGGAAACTAATTGACAATGTATCTCATACATCGAGGATCGAACTGTTTCGACCAATGCTTCATCATCTTCCCTAAGACACATTATAACTTATTAATGTTCTTGGAAGAGAATGAACTGTGAAACATTTTCCCAGTTTATGTTGTCACTCAAGTTTTGCGGATCTTGTACTTGCTTTGAAGTCCTTGAACTATTCAAGGTTTCAATTCAATCGCTTATTCTGATAAGCGAAGCCATATTCGTCATATCGAATGACAAATATCATGAAGTACAAACAATTGTGTTTTGTTTGAAGATCCGAGCAATACACAGCAACTGATGAGTCCGTCTCAATGCCTTTTACATATCTATGTAAACTTATGACTTTGTTAATTCTGTTCAAGACTTGCAATCATCAGTTGACTCTAAGTCAACTGATTCCAAAATCCTATCCTCTGGATCTTTGGGTGATTCATTTCTTGCCATATGCGCTTAATAAAGAACTTAATCATCATCTGACTCTAAGTCAAATGATTCCAAAATCCTGTCCAACTGGATCTTTGGGTGATTCATTTCTTGACACATTAAGAACTCAATTCATCATGAGACTCTAAGTCAAATGATTCCAAAGTCCTGTTCAACTGGACCTTTGGTTGAATTGATTCTTACAACATTTGTCTTAACAATCATAAGGGACACAATTCCTAAATCTAAACACTTTGGATGTATCAATATTCAAGTTATCATGCATTCAACACAATCATACAACATTTCAAGGATATTTCAAACAACATGTGTTAAAAGAAAATCGACAATTTTATTAAAATAAAATCCTTGAACAATGTATTATATGATAGACAATGTCATACGCATCTAATAAGCTAATAACATGATTTCAATATCTAACTAAACTTTAAAACTGCATGAGCTTCAGATCCAGTCTGAATATGCTCCTATGCAACAACATCCCACATCCTATAGAGTCCATACATACAGAGCAAATGTGAGAAACACATCATGCATCAAGGAATTAAGGATCAGGGGTTTTGAGTTTTAAGATATTCCTGAGTTGCCAAACTATTCGGTTTCGGAGCATTTTCCAATCTTTCCATGACTGTGTCCCACCCTGTGGATTCCCAGTTTGAAACATCGAGGAACCAGTCCAGACAATCTGGATCATTTCTTGATGTGACCTATTACTGGACTCAATCCCGAAGCAGCTGAATCAATGGAACTATCCTTCTCTATGAACGACTCATACAGAGTCAACATTGAATGCATATCCACAATTGTCTTATCTGGTTTCCCTTCATGTACATCAGGATGGATCAGCGAGTCGAGCTAATGCTTTAACTCCCGATCAAAAGGGGACCAAATTTATATAGTTCACCTATGTGTCTCTCAATCTTGAGAACATGTGAACTGGTGCTACTTCCTACACACTTTAAACTCTTTGAAGATCTTAGTTCGTCCTTTCTCAACCAGTTCATGGAACTTTTCAACAACTAGCTGTGTTAACTTATCTGACCCCAGGAATTCTAAATTCCTACGGAACTCAGGGTCAATGATCAATAGTATTAGGCAGCGAACTTTCCTTGACTTAACAATCAAGGAGTCATGCTCATCACAAGCTATTGTGTGATGTCATGCTTTGGGGAGCGGACACTCAGTCAGATATGGCTTGCCAGCAAAACAGAGAACTATTCTCTATTTATGAAGCAATACCATATAGTTTAGGCCAGTCAGCCTTACCATATGTAGCAGGTGCATTCTGAAGCTCTCAGAAATGGGTGAAGGAGGATAAGGAGGAGAATAGACACTGGACATATATAAAATAAACAGAATTTATTAGTTTAATCGATCCTTTTAAATAATTACCCAATATGTTATTTAATAAGGCTAGGATCCAAAATACCCCAACTATGGTGTGAAGAGGGATGCCGTAATCACAACATAATGGTCATTGAGGTAGATAAACACTTATCAATTTCATCTTATGAAATTCTTAGATCTGTTGACATTCATTGAACTTTTCAATGGCATGTTTAATCTCGGATGTGCTCCACTGTTTGTGAATGGGATGCCGAGGATCACAAACTGGATGTGAATAACCATGCAAATTAGCTTGGTACTCTCAATGTCATTTATCATCTCTAATTGATGTGCCGGTTAACCACACGCGCTCCATCAACAATGATAAATCATGAGAAACCTATTACCACTCTTTATGAACCCCTATTAGTGTGTCGTTAAACCACACACGCTCCACTAATGTTTCATAAAGTGTAATGTGCAATTTCATGGGTTAACATCTATTCACATTTTTCCTAAAGTAACTAGATTTGGGATTTTTTGTAAAGATGTTCTAGTACTTTCATTAATAACATTATACTTTTAATGAGATTAAGTTTGTCCTATCAAACCCGTTCGACTAACGACCCTCCACTGATCAGGCGAGCGGTGGGTGAGAGTGGACACCCATTAGACTACCATTTTATAGGCAGTCTCCTTATACCCACTTTATAGATCAGCTTCGTGAATGAGGCCTACTATTGATTTGACTAACCATTAAATCTTATACATATAATATTAACATTTAATTATAATATATATAAGATGAATTTTAAACCCTTTAAAATGTTATTGGTTTATCTTTTAATTTATTTGAATTTAAACTATTAAATTTTAAATTAAATTAAACCTATAAAACGATTTAATTATCTTTTAATTAACCAATTAATTAAATTAATTAAATTTTATATATTAAACCTTTTAAAATATTTTTAGGATTTATCCTTTAATTTTTCGTCAATTTAAAACAATTAAATTTAAATTAAATTAAATCCTTGAATTGTCTTTTAATTACCAATTAATTAAATTAATTCAAATGTGGATAGGTTTTATCAAATTAATCAAATTAATTGAAACCTATCTTAAACCCCCTAATTTTCTATTTCAAATAATGGGTTTAAGGTTATCCATTTAATTAATCAAATTAAAGTTACCAAAAATAAAATACCTTCTAAAACCCTAGCATATTTTTCGAAAATCATAAGGGGGGAGGGGCTAGGGTTTTCAAAACCCTAACCCTAAATCGATTTCAGCCCCATTAGGGTTTAGATGCTATAAACCCTAATTTTTAGGAAAACAATTACAGCAGTTCAACAAGAAAACAACCAAAAAGCTCTGATACCACTGAAGGGTTTTATGCAAATCTATGAACTAAAATCCTAAGTTCACATGCGACCTATAAGGATCTATGTTTTCTTCTAATTGAACATATAATAAATTCCTAAAGGCCACAAGAAAATAACTAAAAGAACCAAATCAGAAAAACTAACCTTTTAGGATTTCTTAGAAGCTGAGCAGCACAATTGTCCAGCCTCAAATGAAGTCACACCCAAGAGCTAGAGGGAAGAACGAAATTTCTAGAGAGAATAGGTATTAAAATCGTAGGTTATGAGGTTATGGGGATCCCTATTTATAGCCTCCATCAGATGACCAGATAAACCTTAAGAGATAAGCCTTTTTGAATTCAAATTAAGATAAACCTTTATCTTAATAATTCAAACTATAATTATCTTTTATATATATATATATATATATATATATATATATATATATATATATATATATATATATCGAAATTTATATATTTCTATATATATATTTCGCTGGCCACTTCACTCACTCAAACTGTCACTTACTCAACTATTAAATAATTACAGTTTTAGTCCCTGCACCTTTAATTAATTAATTTAATCACCAAATTAATTCCAATTAATTCCTAATTAATTAATATAGTTTCTAATTAATATATTATCACTTTAATATATTAATAAACTATTTATTTAATTTCTATTGATTTATTAATCACATAATAAATCAATCTTTCTCTCTACTGAACTTTCTATCAAACCTCCTGCTACGAGGGCAACCCAAATGGACTATGCTACTATTAACTAGATAAATACTAATTATTATTCATGGCTTAGACACCTAATCCAACAGGAGGTGACTAAGGCTGTGATCGAAATGCTCCCTCCTATGATTGATTCAGTCAAGATGAAGATGCTAGCGTTGTTTGAGGAGCAGTTTGCTACTGGCGGCTACGTAGTCGTTGATGCGGTCAAAAATACAAAATAAAACGTTACAGTCCACTAGTAGCGGTAAGTAAGGGTCGAAGCAAGGAGTTCGTGGTTGGCACTTTGTGTCAAAACTTGACCAATCTATGGTGTCACTCTATAGACGGTTTCTATTCATACACTTAGAGAACCGAAAGAACTCAAAATACAAAAATCCAAAACTAACTATTTATGCTTAAAACCAAATGACAACGATCATCAAAACCGAAATTATAAACGATCATCTGCCGAAGAGGTGCGGGTCGCGATCCCGATGGACTCATGGGGCCGTTTGCGCTTTTGGTCTGATAGTTGGCGTGGTTCCTTAAAGAAGGCATGGATATGGAAAGTATCAGCTAAGATCTTTTAACAGTCAATATACACAACATCTCGTGATGTGGCAATCGTGGGGGTGAACATGATCGGTGGAAAGGCTATCAATCTCTCCAGGTTAGCATCATCCAAGAGTCTATAGGACCTCGCCAATCGGGTGACAAAGTGGCCACCTCCTAGTGTCCTAACCTCCAATAGGCTACTAACAATCTTTTTAAAATATTAGGCGATCATAAATGGAATGTTGAATGTTTTCAACTTGGAGATCATAGTCCAAATGGTGAACAAGTTAGTGTAGGTCACATGATTAACGTCGTATCAGGGGCGGAACATGGTGGCAATAATTCAGTGTGGCATACAGTGCGACGGCAGGAACATGTGCGCAGGTGACAACTTATTGGAGCTGTAACATGTGGAGGTGATCAATTTCTAGAATTTCGAGGCCGAGAATGATGAACTCGGTCCTCGGGCACAAGTGCGCAAAAATGGGTCGAAACCGGCTTCCTCGATTTCCGCCTGCGTGTACAGTCCCAATCGGGCACCAAACTCAGTGACACTGCAATGGTGTGATACCCCCAATCTAAAAGTAACAATCGATGCCTCTCGCATGTCGATCGGCTCTTGGTCCAGATCAAATGTGCCCAAGAATTCCAATAAGGGCTCACAGTAGATTGGTTCGTCCATCTGGAATGCACACGACCATGCATGGCACGTGAAAGTGGCCTGATTATCTAACACCCCTTCTTGAATCAGCCATGGGTCCATAGCGTCAGCAATCCCCGCTTCTTTTAAAGCCTCCCAATGAACTGTTTGTTCGGGCAAGATCTTTCTCTTCAAGAATATCGCTAGTCTATCTTTGAATTGACGCTTCGTGAATCTGGAAGAGTACGCAGGCTCCTCAAGCCAATTGTGATGGATAAAGTTGCTATTATGAGTTGACATTCCTACAAAAATGCAGAGTCAGTTCTGTTCCAAAGGTTTACGCGTCACACATATCATGAACCGTGGTGCGTTGTGTGATTGTTCAACACCGCATCGTGTGGTATGATAGATCGCGACGCATCGTATGCAACCCGAAGCAAAAGTCACTAATTAAGGCAGTTCAAGGCATTAATTAATATACATTGTACATTAATCATCCCAGAAAGTTCGAATAAGCTAAACCCTAGTATTGAATTTTAACAATACAAAATAGAAGGGTTTGTGGTACTTACTTGAGTTGGATTTGTGGGAAATTGAAGAAAGGATGCCAATTCGATGGAATTTAGAACATACAATCGTGTTTGGAATGTGTTTGTCATCTGAAATTTTTATACAGTAGGGAAGAGTTGGATAAGAACCGCAATACGTACGTTGTTATCTAAAATTTGAAATTACGATAAGTCGTGATGCGGTTGGTGATATTTGGTGACGCAAGCTTCATATCCTGGTTATCGGATTATCGGGATTTCAAATGTACCGCGTCCCGGAAGTGTTAAGACCGCATCGGGCTCATGAAAAGCAGCGGTCCTCATCTAGCTCTACCCCACACTTATTCCTTCTACCATCCTGCAACTACAAAAAGAATGATATTGATCGGGTTGCCTTTCCGACAACCACTAAGTTTAACGTCTTCAGCCAGACGTACACTGCTTTTTAAAATTCGTACTTCGGTTGATCGCACAAAAAAATTGGCCATTTCAACTTGTAAAATTTGGAACGTGCCAGATACAATACAGGGTTACAACTGGTGTCCATTTACTTTAAATGGAGGTCCTCCTTTGATATCTCGAATTTCCACTGTGCCATATTTGGTGATGCTCACAATTTTATATGGACCATTCCATTTACTCCGCAATTTTCCTGGAAACATTTTGAGTCTCGAGTTATATAGCCACACCTTCTTTCCTATTTCAAAAGTTTTCAACTTAATCTTGACATCATGATATCTTTTTATCTTTGACTTGCAAGTGGCAACATTTTCATATGCTTCATCACACAATTCTTCTAGCTCGGACAGTTGCAATTTTCGTTCTCTTCCAACTGAGTCGTAATCAAGATTCACTTGTTTGATTGCCCACAAGGCTCGGTTAGCTAATTCGACTGGTAAATGACATCCTTTCCCATAGACTAACATATATGGTGTCATACCAATTGGTGTCTTGTATGATGTCATGTATGCCCAGAATATATCTTCTAGCCGTTGCGACCAATCATTCCTATCAGTTTCACCGTCTTCTGTAGGATTTCCTTAATCAGACGATTGGAAACTTCGACTTGACCATTGGTCTAAGGATGGTATGGCGTACTAATGCGATGATTGACTCCATAATGTTTTAGCAAACGACAGACTTGAAATTCTTGAAGTGCGATCCCCCATCGCTGATGATTATGCTAGGTACGTCGTGTCGAGTAAAGATGTTCTTCTTTATAAACTTGCATACTACGTGATGGTCATTGGTGCGGGTTGCTTCAGCTTCAATCCATTTAGACACATAATTCACTGCAACCAATATATAAACATAACATTGTGATGTGGGGAAAGGTCCCACAAAATTGATTCCCCAAACATCAAAAATATCTACTACCAAGATAAGGTTAAGTGGCATTTGATCTCTTTTGATATGCCCCCAAGTTGTTGACATCGGAGGCATTCTTTTGCCATTGCGTATGTATCTTTGAAGATTGTTGGCCAATACAGTCCTGACTCCAAAATCTTGTATCCAGGCTTCTTTGCACTAAAATGTCCTTCACACACAGATGAGTGACAATGGGTTAAGACTTTAGGAATTTCACCGTCGGGCACACATTGGCGAATTATTTGATCAGCTCCTACTTTGAAAAGATTAGGGTCGTCCCAAATGAAACGTCATGCATACATTCAAAACTACTTTTGTATCTACTTTGACCAATGTGCAGGCATTTTTCATGTGACTAAGAAATTAACATAATTTTCATACCACGGAGCTTTGTTGATGCCAATTAATTGCTCATCAGAGAATTCATCTTGTATTCCTGCTTCGAGGCCTTGTGCTGGTAGACATGACAAATGATCAGCTACCATATTTTCTATTCCCTTATTGTCCTTGATTTCCAAGTTAAACTCTTGTAATAATAGAATCCAGCGTATCAGTCTTGGTTTGGACTCCTTCTTTTCCAGCAAATGTCGCACTGTACTGTGATCTGTATATATCAAAAACTTAGATCCCCAGATAGATTATCGAAATTTATACAATGCAAACACTACATCGAGTAGTTCTTTTTCAGTGGTTGTGTAGTTTAGTTGTGCCTCTAAGAATGTCTTACTTGCATAGCATATGACCACAGGTGTTTTATCAATCCTCTGGCCCAATACTGCACCTGCAGCATAATCACTTGGGTCACACATGATCTCAAACGGTTTGGACCAGTCGGGCGGTTTCAAGATGGGTGCCTCAACTAATTTATTCTTCAAAATGTTGAATGCTTCGATATAATCTTTATCAAACCATCTTTTAGCATCATGCTACACGGCGACTTGGAGATTGTACTAAAATCCTTAATGAACCTTCTATAAAATCCAGCGTGTCCAAGAAATGATCTAACTCCCTTGACATATGTTGGGGAGGTAATGTGGAAATTGAAAGGTTTTCTGCAACTATGAACTAATGATCCTAAGTTCACATGCAACCTATAAAGATCTAAGTTTTCCTTCTAGTTAAACATATAACAATTCCTAAAGGCCAGAAAGAATTAAACTAAAAGAAAGATTAAGAAAAACCAACCTTTAGTGAATATTGGAAGCAAAGCAACAGAAACCTCTTGCCTCAAATGCAGTCACACCCTAGCTTGGAATGTTCGCCGAAAAATTCCTTCAGAGAGAGAGTCAAAATCGTGGTCTTTAGGGTTTGTGAGCCTCCCTATTTATAGGCTCCAAGCAGATGACCAGATAAACCTTTAGAGATAAACCTTTTGAATTTAAATCAAGATAAGCTATTATCTTATTAATTCAAATCCTTTTATCGAAAATATATATGTTTCCATATATAATTTCGCTGGTCACTCACTCACTCAAACTCTCACTTACTCAACTATTGATTAATTACAGTTTTAGTCCCTATACCTTTAATTAATTAATTTAACCTCCAAATTAATTCCAATTAATTCCAGAAAAATTTCTAATCAATTATTATAGTTTCTAATTAATATATTATCACTTAAATATATTAATAAACTATTTATTTAATTTCTATTGATTTATTAATCAATAATAAATCAATCTTTCTCTCTACCGGACTTTCTGCCAATCCTCCAACTATGAGGGCAACCCAAATGGACTATGCAACTATTAATTAGATAAATACTAATTATTAGTCATGGCTTAGACACCTAATCCAACAGTCTCCCACTTGGATAAGTCTATGACTATAATTATTAATTTAGCCTCTAACTAATCAGCAAACTGTAGCTTCCTAGAAACTGCTGCCGAACTCTGACCTAATCAGTTCTATCCATAAATAAGTGATCATATGATCCTTCGTCCAACAAGATATTTTTAGACACGAGACATGGATTGAGATCAATCTCGGTCTGATACTCTGTTTCCCGATTTCCGATTCTGCTTATGCCACTATTAATTAGATAAATACTAATTATTAGTCATGGCTTAGACACCTAATCCAACAGTCTCCCACTTGGATAAGTCTATGACTATAATTATTAATTTAGTCTCTAATTAATTAGCAACTGTAGCTTCCTAGAAACCGCTGCCGAACTCAGACCTAGTCAGTTTCGTCCATAGATAAGTGATCATATGATCCTCCGTCCAACAAGATATTTTCAGACACGAGACATGGATTGAGATCAATCTTTGTCTGATATTCTGTTTCCCAATTTCCGATTTTGCTTATGACTTTAGGACTTCTAATTGAACACATCAATTTAGTCCAAGCTGGCCAGCACTTTAGTCAACTTCAAAAATCATCGAGAGGCCTACAGATATATGTTACCCATCAGGGTTAAGGAACAAATACGCTTTGACTCATATGCTTATATCTTTTACAAGTCAAATCATTCACAACAACATGTTTTATGACATCGAGTTACCGATGCGTTTTCGCATTATCAATGAACAACCGCATTGTAAATCATAACTCATATCTCTCCACTTTAAGATCATAGGATATTATCGTCTCAAAATTGCTTGTGATGTAATCCATGAAGCAATTCTTTGAGTGTGGGTTTATCCAATACTCAAATCTCTATTTCTAAGTACTCATGAATGTTATAGCAATCCTATTGCTATGTCTAACTTCTTAGACAGTCTAAACTAATTCATGACAGTCTTAATTCAGTACTTACTTCCCAAAGTATGAGTGACTGTAGACCTTTCTGAATAATTAAATTATTCGGGAAGTAAAACATGCAAAAAGTGAAACATGAAGATCTGACTAGCAGTCACTTTTGCTTATTACCAAGTCTCCACTGGGTAATCACCAAGTCGGATCTTGTCATAAACTATTATCGGTATCAAAAATTACTTTTAACCTCTCAATTCTAATTTTACAGCTATGCCATTATGAACTTAATACTCTTTCTATGTATTCAAAATATCTTATACTTATACACTTTATTGCAGATGATCCAGTCGGATGCTCATCCGATAACATCTCAATATGTTATCCTATTAATTTCCCTTCTAACTCCATACTGGTAATGTGTACTGTGACTTCCTCTGGTTCTAGGGTCTTTAGTCCACTTGACTGCATCCTAAGGCTATTTCGAGGTGTTGTGATAAGACGGTGAATCACACGCGCACCATCAGAATACCAACGAGATTCTTTAACCATGAAATCCTTTAACATCATGTCCCGACGTTAATAATTAACACTTTGAAAAACTTTCAAATTTACCCTATTACTTTCACCCTAATCATTACTCAATGAATTCTTACTTGAGTTCAATTGATTCACCCAGTATTCCCAGCCAGGCAATGTCCTGAATCCAACTTACTATGACCTAAGCATTAAGTCATCAGGACATGACATTATGATCGATCCAAAACTTGTGGAACCCAATCTAATCCAATTCCAACCCCTTTCGGAATCCAATGATTATTTATAATCCTCGTGTCATGTTTTTCGAAAACTATTTCCTTTCGGAGACTCTTCTCATGCATCTTGAATCTTATCAAGATCATGCTGACTAGGAGTATGCTGGTGATTTCACCTATCCAATAGATGACTGTGATTATTTTGCACCTTCTTAATGCCAAATCATCATACTTTGCAATGATAAGAAGAACCCTTCCCTGAGTCTATGTATCTTGAATCTCATCAAGATCTCTTGGCAGAGTCTAGATCTATCTCATAGACGTTTACAACCACCTGTGTATGCCGTATATCTATTAAGGCTTTCATAGTGATCCGTCTCTTAACACCAAGTCATTACAATTCGTAATGAAAAGAGATGCTTCCTTGAATCAGTATGTAATTCACATATGGAGACAATAGATAATAGCAACACTCCCACTGGCTTTGACACGGTAATGGACTATTCATAAAATCCAGGAATTCTGGCATATTTTGGAATTCATACCTTTCTGACATCTTAACGAAAATCTTTCTTAAAATCCAATCCTTTGGCATATTTTTGAGAATCTGAATATCCTTATTTTGCGAGATGCCCGTGGGTTTTATCCGGGGCCCATATACCTTTGTACTATGACACTCTTTGTGAATCTCTATTAGTGTGCCGGTGATCCACACGCGCTCCACTAATGACTTACAATGTGCCATGCAGAATCCTCTCGGATTTCATCTTCTATTGAGAGTGCTTCACTCGGAATCAATTACTTGACTCTGAGTATCGTCTCACTCAACCAGGTGTTATGAAGGTATGTATCTGTCCATGTTTCTTCCTTTTGATGATTTAGTTACACCCACTGGTTTTTAGACCAGGTGTAAAATCAATCAAACTGTCACATAGACTGTATCTCGTCCTATGGTTCTCTTAATTGGCAGCAACCGGGCTCACCAATGCTTCCAAGTAATCGGATTGTAAATCCGTACCAACTATAGTGTTTTACCACCAATCGGTATGTCACCCCGATCATAACTACTTATGATGGTGATCAATGCTACTGGTCAAGAGAATATTATGTCAGTTTTGAAAACAGAAATCTGATTTCTGTTCTAGCCTAGTGATGACTAAAGGTTCTTTCACTTGGCTAATCCTAAACTCATTCATGACTGTCCCAACTCCCACAGTTTCCTTAGAACATGAGTTCTTTCTAAATGAGCTTTTCTTTTACAGTTACAGTAGGATAGCCAATGAAATGACAATGCTGATTATGTTCAGGCTAGTCATGAGGTTCAGATGAACACTACAGGACCCTGGACTTTCTATGTACAAGTGGGAAAATTCTAGCTCTACATTTCAGACCTACTTAGTCTAGGATGTGGTCGGAATATGGTTTATATGGATTGACTGGTATAGTGTTCATCTTATCGGAAACTGATTGGAAATGTATCTCATACATTGAGGATCGAAATGTTTCGACCAATGCTCCAGTATCTTCCTAAAGACACATTATAACCATTAATATTCTTGGAAGAGAATGAACTGTGAAACCTTTTTCCTCAGTTTATGTCATCGCTCATGTTCTGTGAAATTTATACTTCCTTTGAAGTCCTTGAACTGTTCAAGGTTTCAATTCAATTTCTTATCCAATAAGCCAAGTTATTTAGTCATTCTGAATGATGAATATCAAGAAGTACAAACAATTGTGTTCTATATCAAGATTCTGGCAACAGGTGTGATTGTTGTTCTTAATCTCAATGTCCTTTACATGTCTATGTAAACTTATGACTTTGTTAACTTTGCTCAATACTTGCAATCTTCAGTTGACTCTAAGTCAACTGATTCCAAAATCCTATCATCTGGATCTTTGGGTGATTCATTTCTTGCCACATGTGTTCTATAAAGAACTTAATCATCATCTGACTCTAAGCCAGATGATTCCAAAGTCCTGTCCAACTCGACCTTTGGTTGATTCATTTCTTGACACATAAAGAACTCAATCCATCAAGTGACTCTAAGTCAAATGATTCCAAGGCCCTTTCCAACTGGACCTTTGGATGAATTGACTTTTGTATTAACAATCATAAATGACACAATTCTTGAATTAACATTCAAATCATATATTTAACAAAATCATATAATATTTCAAGGACAATTTTATACAACAAGTGTTAAGAAAAAAATAACAATTTTATTAAAACCAAAAAATCCTTGAACAATGTAATATATGAAAGACAATGTCAAAATATATTCAAAAGCTAATAACAATATTCTAATATCTATCTAAACTTCAAAACTGCATGAGCAGGAGATGCAATCCAAAAGTGCTCCTATGCGCCAGAGTCCAGTAACTTATTGATTCCCTGCATACAAATCAAAATGTGACTATCACATTATGTATCAAGAAATTCTTTGGACCATGAGTTTTAAGGTTTTAAGATATACCCGAGCTTTCACCAGTTTCTGACTTTGGAGCGTCTTCCAATCTTTCCTTAACCGTGTCTGATTTCAAGGGTTCCCAGCTAAAGACATATCCAGATAATCTGGCTCGTTTCTGGCAGTGTCCTTTTACTGGGTTTAATTTAGAAGTAGCTGAATTTCTGGAGCTATGCCTATCCAACAGTGACTCGTAAAAATTCAACAGTGGACGCATTTCCATAAAAACCCTTTTCCAGTTTTCCTTCCTATACATCTGAACGAACAGATAGTATTCACTAGTCAATGAGTCGAGCAGAATGTCAACACTCTTCTCCTGACTCATGTGAAAACCAAGCTTGTACAATTTACTCATGTAGTCTCTAATTAGAACCACATGTGAGTCGATGCTGCTTCCTTCTTTTAGCTTACACTCTGTAAGCATTTTGAAGATCCTAGATTGTTCCTCCTCATCCTGTTTTCGGAACCTTTCCTCAACTGCCATCATTAACTCATATGGCCCCAAGGATTCAAAATCCTTGCGAAATTCGGGGTCAATGGTCAACAACATGATGTCACGAATCTCTTCGGATTCATCAGTTAGGAAGTTTTGTTTATCATGAGAGCTTTTCATGATAATTAGATCCGGTCGGAGCGGCAGCGAGTACACGGTCAGATTAAGATTCCCGGTAACGGCGAGAACAAGTCACCAATGGCGAAGCCATTCCTTGCAGTTAAGGCTAGTCAGCCTTTCCATATTAGGCAGGTGCATTCTGATGCTTTCAGAAGTGGGTGAAGGAGAAGAATTGACACTTGACATCTATAAAGTTAAATAGAATTGATTAGTTTAATTGTTCATTTTAAAATAATTACCCAAAATGTTATTTAATAAGGCTAGGATCCAAAATACCCCAACTATGGTGTGAAGAGGGATGCTGTAATCACAACATATTGGTCATTAAGGTAGATAAACTTTTATCAATTTCATCCTATGAAATCCCTAGATCTGTTGAGATTCATTTAACTTTTTAATGGCATGTTTAATCTCGGATGTGCTCCACTATTTGCGACTGGGATGCCGAGGATCACAAACTGGATGTGAACAACCATGCAAATTAGCTTGGCACTATTGGGGTCAGTTGTCATCTCAAATTAATGTGCCGGTAAACCACACACACTCCATCAATGATGACAACACCCGAGAAACCCATTGCTACTCTTTATGACCCCTATTGGTGTGCCGGTGAACCACACACGCTCCACCAATGTTTCATAAAGTGCAATGTGCAATTTCATGGATTTGCACCAATTCACATTTTTCCTAAAGTAACTAGATTTGGGTTTTATTAAGTGGTTCTAGTACTTTGAACAATATCATTATACTTTTAATGAGATTAGGCGGTCCTATCAAACCCGTTCGGCTAACGACCCTCCACTGATCAGGCGAGCGGTGGGTGATAGTAGACACCCATTAGACTGCCATTTTATAGGCAGTCTCCTTATACCCACTTTATAGATCAGGTTCGTGAATGAGGCCTACTATTGATTTGACTAACCATTTTAATCTTATACATATAATAATAACTCCCTAGTTATAATATATATAAGATGTAAATTTTTAAAACCTTTAAAAATTGTTTCTGGTTTATCTTTTAATTTATTGGAATTTAAACTATTAAATTTTAAATTAAATTAAAACCTTAAAATCGATTTTAATTATCTTTTAATTAACCAATTAATTAAATTAATTAAATATGATATTTTAAACCTTTTTAAAATTATTTTAGAACTTATATTTTAATTTTCGCCAATTTAAACAATTAAATCCAAATTAAATTAAATCCTAAAAAGCCGATTTAATTGTCTTTTAATTAATCAATTAATTAAATTAATTAAATTTGATATTTTAAACCTTTTAAAATATTTCTAGATCTTATCTATTAATTTTCGGAATTTAAAACAATTAAATCGAAATTAATTAAATTCTTTTAATTATCTTTTAATTAAACAATTAATTAAATTAATTAATTTTGTAGATAGGTGTCACAAAATAATCAAATTAATTTAAACCTATCCTCATCCCCTAAATTTCGATTTTATAGGATAAAGGTTTTAAGGTTTATCTTTTAAACAATTTAAAGTTACCCAAAATAGAATACATTCTAAACCCTAATGTCCAAATCGCCAACTATGGAAGGGGGAGGCTAGGGTTTTCAAAAAACCCTAGCGCATTGATCGATTTGCCCAAAAATAGGGTTTAGAGACAATAAACCCTAATAACAAGGAAAGCAGTTATAGCAATTTAACAAGAAAAACAACCAAAATTTTTTGATACCACTGAAAGGTTTTCTGCAACTATGAACTAATGATCCTAAGTTCACATGCAACCTATAAAGATCTAAGTTTTCCTTCTAGTTAAACATATAACAATTCCTAAAGGCCAGAAAGAATTAAACTAAAAGAAAGATTAAGAAAAACCAACCTTTAGTGAATCTTGGAAGCAAAGCAACAGAAACCATTTGCCTCAAATGCAGTCACACCCTAGCTTGGAATGTTGGCCGAAAAATTCCTTCAGAGAGAGAGAGTCAAAATCGTGGTCTTTAGGGTTTGTGAGCCTCCCTATTTATAGGCTCCAAGCAGATGACCAAATAAACCTTTAGAGATAAACCTTTTGAATTTAAATCAAGATAAGCTATTATCTTATTAATTCAAATCCTTTTATCGAAAATATATATGTTTCCATATATAATTTCGCTGGTCACTCACTCACTCAAACTGTCACTTACTCAACTATTGAATAATTACAGCTTTAGTCCCTGCACCTTTAATTAATTAATTTAACCTCCAAATTAATTCCAGAAAATTTTCTAATCAATTATTATAGTTTCTAATTAATATATTATCACTTAAATATATTAATAAACTATTTTTTTAATTTCTATTGATTTATTAATCATATAATAAATCAATCTTTCTCTCTACCGTACTTTCTGCCAATCCTCCAACTATGAGGGCAACTCAAATGGACTATGCCATTATTAATTAGATAAATACTAATTATTAGTCATGGCTTAGACACCTAATCCAACAAAAATTACCTTGACCTTGGCCCGATCTACCTTAAATCCTTGTTGGGATACCACATGCCCTAAGACGATGCCTTCTCTGACAATAAAATGGCTTTTCTCCCAGCTTAATACCAAGTTTGATTCCATGCATCTTCACAGGACTTTTTCCAATTGTATCAAAAATGCATCAAAAGATGAACCAAAAATATAAAAGTCATCCATAATGATTTCCAATGCATCCCCTACCATGTACGAAAAAATTGCCATCACGCATCGCTGAAATGTTGCATGTGCGTTGCATAAGCCGAAGGGCATTCTTCGAAATGCGAAAGTATCGTATGGACATGTGAATGTTGTCTTTGCTTGATCCTTAGGATGAATTGCAATTTGGTTATAGCCCGAACATCCATCCAAGAAGAAATAGTATTTTTGGCCTGCCAATTTCTCTACTATTTGATCAATGAAGGGAAGAGGGAAGTGATCCTTTGATGTTACAGCATTGAGTTTCCTATAATAAATGCATACTCGCCAACCTGAATATCCATCCAAGAAGCAATAGTTCTTTTGGGCTGCCAAATTCTCTACTATTTGATCAATAAAGGGAAGAAGGAAGTGATCATTTGATGTTGCAGCATTGAGTTTCCTATAATCAATGCATACTCCCTAACATGCTAGTGGCCTTGTAGACACTTTATCACCATCCTTTGGGTCCACCACTGTGATTCCTGATTTCTTGGGTACAGTCTGTGTGGGACTAACCCATTCACTGTCAGATATCATATAGATGATTGCAGCATCTAACCATTTCAACACCTCTTTCTTCACTACCTCGTGCAAGTTTGGGTTTAGTCTACATTGAGTGTCACGTACGGGCTTGGCTCCCTCCTCTATAATGATGCGATACATGCATGTTGTTGGACTAATACTCTTTAAATCTGCAATGGTCCACCCAATTGCCTCCATGTATTTGGATAAGATGTCTAACAGTGATTTTCTTTGTTCCACTATCACGTCTGCTGATAGAATTACTGGAAAACTCTCATTTGTTCCTATAAAGGCATACTTCAAGTGAGATGGCAGTGTTTTGAGCTCTGATGCTGGAGGTTCTTGCAGTGAAGGCTTGAGTGATTTGGTTATTTCTGCTGGCAATTTATCCACGTGCCAACATTCTTCATATTCTTCTTTTTCATTTTGCTTCTCCATTTCTTTTACCTCCATTGATTTCAAGAATTCTTCTGATTCTATGAGCAAAAATTCTGACGTGTGCTGTTGCACCAACTCATCCACGATGTCTATTTAATAGCATTCATGTTCTTCTATCATGTTATTACTGAGTTGAAGACATTGATTCTGGTCTGCTGATTTCCGAAGGATATTCCAATGTCTCATGTGTGACAATCAATCTGAGCGTTTGTTGTTGCAAGGAAGGGATGTCCGAGTATAATTGTTGGTTGCTCTTCCTTAGCAACTTGATGGGTATCCAAAACAAGGAAATCTATAGGATGATAAAAATTTCCTACTTTGACAATGACATCAGATAGCATTCCTCGCGGTATTTTTGTGGACTTATCAGCAAGCTGCAAAATAACATCTGTGTTTTCCAAAGTCCCAAATTCGTGCGTATCGAAAAGCTTCCCAGGAAGAATGTTGACACTCGCACCTAAGTCTAATAAAGCCTTCTTGACATGGATGTCCCCTAAATGTACTGATATTAAGGGAGCTCATGTGTTAGGATATTGATTGTGTTGAGATTTGTATATCCAAAGTTCTAGAGTTCCTGTCCGAAGTCAAGTAGTTGATCCGAAGGTGTGATAGCGATCCGAAGAATGCTAGCTGTCATTTTGTACTTATATTTAGAATCTAGCTTGATTATCTAGGGTTTCTTTGAATTTCTATAAATGATGGGCTTGATGCTTAGGTCCATTATATGTTAGTATATATACCTCTGTAACCCTAGATGTTAAAGGAGAAGGTTGATAGAACAGTCGTATTCATTATAATCGTGCTTGATTAGGTGCTCATCTATTTGATTAGGAGCCCTATCTTTATTTACAGTGAATAAAATCATTCGACTACTTGAATATTCATAGATCTTTGCTCTTGTTATTTGCCTTGTTCGTAATTTGATCTTAAAAGTGGTATCAAAGCGGGTTGCTTGCCGATCTTTTTACCATGTCATTAGAATTCTTTTTGAATCGTGGTTCCAAATCGTTCTTGGATCCACTCTTCCGTGTTTCAAAGCTTTTTTCTTGGTTAAGATTCTGCAAAGATCCATTCTTCAATGGCTTATAACGTGAACAACGCTATGATGAACTATGATGCTCTTCTTGGTTCTAGCAACAAAGCTACAATGCTTATTCCTGAATATTACGATCAGTGGGCTGATCGTATGGGCTGATCGTATGGAAAATCATCTGTCTGGGATAGATGAAGATCTCATGAGATCCATTGATGAAGGTCCTTTTTCGGCTAATGTCAAGGCCATATTTGCTGCTAAATCTGGTGAAACTGCTCCCGTCGTCCAAACTTAAGCAACCATCACTGCAAATAAAAAGATGGTTGAGAACGACAAATGATGCATGAGGGAACTGAAAAGTGGTTTACCACCGGTTGCCTTCAATATGATCCGAGGGTCAAAATCTGATAAGGAGATCTAGGATAGATTGAAGATGAGATACGAAGGTAATGACATTATGAAAAAGAGTATATTTAACAATATTCTGGCCGATTTAAGCAATTTCAAGCAATTGGAAAACAAAAAGATTGACCAGACCTTTGAAATGTTTAACGATGTGGTCTACGAGTTGGAAAAATATGATGTTTCCAAAACTTCGCATGAAACGAACTTCAGATTCATTAAATGTCTAGGAAGAGAGTGGAAACAAATCACCATGATGGTGCGAGCCCACAAGCGCATCAAATCATATTCGATGGAGGAATTGTACAATCTACTGAAATCCTACGAGTACGATGTCTCACTACTAGAAAATTGACTTTAATTGACATACAAACTATGAGACACATTGGTTTTATGACATACAAAGTTGTATGTCATAAAAATGTGTCATCTTTTCTGAAATTCAAAGGATTTACGAAGTGCATTATTGTATATCGTAAATTTGTGTCATAACCGAAATTTTTTAAAAACATGTGTGATGCTTTTTTTAATTTGTCTGTCGTCTAAATAAACACAATGTCGTCTTTTATTTTAGGGTAAATTGCATAAAAGTCACTAACTTTTCTAATTTTCTCGATTTTGACACTATACTTTTAGTTTTTGCAATTAAGTCATTATGTTTTCAGAAAATTTGCAATTAAGTCATTATGTTTTCCAAAAAGTTACGAAAATAACCATATGACATGATGGCAACAGGTTACCCGGTCATATAGTCAGATTTGCAATTTTTCAAAAAACCTAATGACTTAATAACAAAAATAAAAAAACATAGTGTTAAAATCTAGAAATCTGAAAATGTTAGCAACTTTTATGCAATTTACCCTATGCAAATTATACAACTTAATCACTTTACATACCTCATACGTGTCCAAAAAAATAAATTTGTTGTTACCTTAGATAGTTTACCCTAACAGCCCCAAAAAAGAACGAAAAAAAAAAATCAAAGCTCAATGCTACTTGTGACAAACTTGATTTTTTTTTTTGTTCTTTTTGGAGTTGTTAAAGTAAATTATCTAAGGTAACAACAAAATTACTTTTTTGGACACGTATGAGGTATGTAAAGTGATTAAGTTGTATAAATTGAATATGGTAAATTGATAATAGTCGCTAACTTTTTCAGATTTCAATATTTTGACACTTTGTTATTTATTTTTGCTATTAAGTCATTAGGTTTTCTGAAAAATTGCAAATCTGACCATATGACCTGGTAACCTGTTGCCATCCTGTCATATGATTATTTTCACAACTTTTTGGAAAACATAATGACTTAATTGCAATTTTTCTAAAAACATAATGTTTTAATTGTAAAAACTAAAAATATAATATAAAAATCAAGAAAATTAAAAAAGTTAATGATTTTTATATAATTTATCATTTATTTTACCTTAAATCAATCTATTCTTCTTCACTTCTCTCCTCTTCTACTGATCGGTTATTCTCTCCTCTTGTGTTCGATGGTCTATTGTTCCTGCTTCTCTCATCTTCTGTCAGTAGTGTTTTAGGGTTTTTGGTGCTGAATCGATCGAGATCTCCCTCACCATACCATCGCATCTCAAGGAATCAAACATTTTTGTGCTCACGGTTCATTGTAGCTACCGGTCATGACCTCTTGAAATCAATTGGTGTTGGAACTAGGGTTTTCGAGTGAGGCATTGAGCTTCCTGTCATGACCTTCTTTGACTTCACTAATCGGTCCAACTGCACAGACCAAGTCTGTGCCTCCCTGCCGACGACGACCTCCCCTGCATAAACCAAGCCTTCTTCGACTTCACCTATTAGTTCGACTATACTAACCAAGCCTTCTTCGACATCCCCAATCCCTCATCTTCACCAATCGACCGAGCCTGCGATTTCTATATAAGGTAAATATGTTCTGAATTCGATTCTTTAATGTAGTGTAATCGATTGATGAATGTTAACTGGAACATTTATGTAGGGTAATCGGTTGATAGTTGTCAATCAGAAATCAGTTTTTTTTTTGCTTATGCTGATATTTAGTTTTTTTTTTCTCGGAATCAGTTTATTCTTCATAAAATCATTTTGTTCTTCCTTAAATTTGGGCTGCTATTGCAGGTCACGTCGATTCCATTGCAGGTGAATTTGTTCAAGGTTGCGACGTGCTGATTAATTAAGTTACTTGTTATTCCAAAGGTTCTTGTCAAACTACTGATTAATTTAATTACTTGCGTTTCTAATTCCAGGTTGCGAATTGTTGTCAATCAGAAATAAGTTTGTTATGTTTAATGTTTATGGATTATTGATTGATGTCCCAAAACGGGTTTTCCATTGGTATCTTGATTTTGATTACTTGATTTACAGGTTAATGCTGAAGTAGACACATTGATTTATGCGTATTTTCATATTTTGTCAAATCTAGCTTCTGATTTATTTACTCGATTTGTATCTTGATTTTGATTACTTGGTGTTGATTTCTGTTGGGCCAGGTATATTTTTCGTGATTTCGGTTGATGTTGATTGTGTATATTTTGCTTGATTCCAGTTGGGCCAGGTACATTTTGGTTGATTCCAGTTAATTTTGATGAAACCAACATATTTTCTCTTCTCGCTTCTCTATTTATTTTGGTTTGTAACCTTTCTACAACAAGTATCACAAGGAACGCGACCAGTTTCATACTCTGGGTGGACAGGCTCGGTGTTTAAATGCCAAAAAGGGTATTCCTTCTATTCCTTCTTTTTTCATTATTCTAAGGTACACCAAAATTAATTTATATATACCATATTCTTGAATTTAATTTGCTTGTCTTATCTTTGTTTTTTAATTGCAGCAAAAAAAACCATCAGAAAGACATGGATCGTAGATTCGTAGGTAATATACCACCTTGATCCGATACAACATTACAAGATATATAAATGCATACACACATACATATCCGAATCTTTACCTAAAGCTATTGGCTTCTCTTGCTGTAGCTTTTGTTGGATCTGCCTTCATCCTCATGCTTTTTCCTATAATCTTCATAATTCGGTGTCGGTACAAGGGCAACACTCTTTTATATTGCTCATCAAATGACAAATTTTCAATTATTGAAGATGGGGTTTTCTTGTTTGGAGTCTCTGTTTTCTCCTACAAGGATCTTGAGGATGCCATCGGAAAACTTGGCCCTTATCAAGAACTAGGGAACAGAGGTTTTGGAGTTGTTTACTATGGTGAGAACTTTTTGCTAAAACAAATAAAAGTATTGTGGATTCTGCATTTTCACTTCGTTTTTTCACATCTGATCTTTCTGAAAAAAGGAAAAGTCCAAGATGGGAGAGAAGTCGCATTGAAAAGACTTTACCAGCACAATTACAAGTGAGTCCACCAATTTATGAATGAGGTCAAAATTATGGTACATTTACGCCACCCCAACCTTGTGGTGCTTTATGGTTGCGCATCTCAAACAATTTATGGTACATTTGAAATGGCACCCTAGCTGATCACCTCCATGGAAAAATAGCAAATCCAAGCTTGTTAGCACGGCAGTTACGGATGAAGATCGCCATTGAAACTGCGAGAGTGCTGGTGTACAATATTTTGATAATTTTAAAATGTTTATTTGTTTGTATTTGATAGATTATGATGTGGAAATGGATTGTATTTGGATTAATGATATTTAATTTTAATATTATATATATATATATATATATATATATATATATATATATATATATATATATATATATATATATATATATATTATTTGTTTAAAAATATTTACGACTTACATTGCGAGTCGTAAATGTTTGTCATAAATGTATGTCGTAAATTTACGACATACAAATGTATGTCATCTTTCATTTATGACAGGACTTTCAATGACATACATTTGCGTGTCATCTGTGATCAACCAAATGCTGGTTCACTTGCTTTTATCTCGAACACGGAATCCGAAGAAATCTCTTTTGCTGATGATGAAGATGGGGAGTTTGTGGCCTTATACTCAAACAACAACAGAAAATTTCAGAACAGGCCTCAGAATAAGTCAACCTTCAACCGAAGTTTCAACAACGGGAAACAAACAATGAAACCGGCTGATGCAACTAATAAACCGAAGGCGGAGTCTGCTCCCCAACCTGAGAATAAGCTATTGGGAGACTCGGGCTATGATTGCAATCACTTTTTGGAAAAAATAATCTTGCTGTCGATTGCATGTTAAAGAAGGCAAATGAGAAGGAGGAGAGGGTTAAGGATGAAGCTTATTATGCGAAGAACCTTGAGGAAGTTCAGACGAAGACACATAGTCTATGACTTGTGGCTCCAAAGGGTGGTGATGGCACTTATCAGATTTTGTCATCATGTTCGGATGATGATGAGATTCAAAAACCAACTCATGGAGCAATGTTCGTTGCACATACTGGATGCAGCATATGGTCCGATGATGATGAATCGGATGGTGATAATGAGAGCAACATCACTGGTGTGTGTCTTATGGCACAAGGATCTACTTCCTCGTCAAACTCCCGTCTCACCATCCTTGAGCAGGTATCTCTTCTACTTCAAAACTTTGATGCTTCAGAAGAATGTTTTATTAACGATCTTAGCGAAAGTACTTCTGACTTTCAACAAATAGTGATGTGTGCTAGGAAATAGATGAAGTAAGTTCGCTTAAGGGAAAACTAGAAGGCATTTGTGGGGCATTAGAGAATAGTCAATAACAATTACGGGGAAGTAATGAGATTTTATTGAAACAAAGAAATGTTTTTTTGTGAAACGACTATAAGATTATACTCTCATATTACACATATTTATCATTCGTGGGATATTGTTTTACATTGTCATAAAAAGCTCTTGTCGTTTATTGAGTTTAAGTTACAAGATGTGGATTCTATTTCGTATGAATGCGAATCTATTGTGTCATCTGCTGATATTCCAAACCAAACTTATGCTCATGGGCTTATCCCATTTCAAAAAATTTTGAGCTCAAATGATCTTTTAAAAGTAATGGATGATTCTCTACCCACCATTCCTCTAGCTAATAAAACTGATTCTGCGAATGTCACTGTGAATATAAACCTGCTTTGGATGGTAATGACTCTCAGAATGACTCATATGACTCAGATTCCGATATTGAGGAAATAGACTGTATAGATTTGTCTCAACATAAATTATCTTCAGTTTGTTCCTTGACTAAAACATAATTCTGTGCAACCGAAGAAAGCAAAAATACTACAAATAATTTTCAAAATTGCTCTTTTGATGTTACAAAAGATTCTTCAGATGATGAATCACAGTCTGTCCATGTTCTTGATACTTCGGATAATTTTGCCAAATTTTCAGAAAACAAGTCCAAAATGTTTGTTAAACTTGCATGCACGTATTCTAAGATTGCAAACTTAAAAAATATGGTTTTCATAAAACAAGGAGTTAAACTTCAGGAATGTAGTGAGTTGCTCTCATTAATGAAGAAAGACAATGAGTCTGTTACACCCGAAGGGTTCTTTTCAACTGATAAAATGCACCAAAATAATTTAAATGAAAATATGGAGGTCAAAATCAACATTCGAAAACAAGAAATGTATCGGTTGAAGAACTCTATCCGATGTAATACCCAATTTTCAAAATTTTCAAATGTCAGAAGAGAATATCGTGAAACACCATCCTTTGTAAAACATAAACGATT
Organism: Cichorium intybus; assembly: GCA_023525715.1. NCBI lineage: Eukaryota > Viridiplantae > Streptophyta > Magnoliopsida > Asterales > Asteraceae > Cichorium > Cichorium intybus. The sequence continues at coordinate 54,438,778 of CM042013.1, read as the reverse complement.
TTATGACAATAGACGAAGAAGGAACTATCACAATTCTCAAAATAAACAAAAGGATTTTCGAAATCAACAAAAAGCTTCAATAGTTAAGAAATCTTCAGATAATAAGACAAAGTTTGTTTTCGAACCGAACAAATCAATATGCTTAAATCAAAATTTTGAAAAATCGTCAAAGAAAAACTTTACAAAACGAAGCAACTTAGTCGATACATTTCATGTCTGGTTAGATAAAAATATGGATATTTTCAAAAATAAAAATCTAACCATTCAAGATTACAAGCTTGCATACGAAGAGTTTCTATGCGAATTTACTCAATGTAGCTCTTCGTCTAAAACTCTTCCATTTCAAAGAAAAAGTGGGTTCCCGTTAAATCAACAACATCACCAATTGTCTTACCCAAAAAGGAAAAACCGAAGAAAATCATGAAATGGTTTCGAAAGTCATTCAAAAGAATACATCCGAACCAAATCCCATTTCTGAAATCGCATCAACATCAGGAACCAAAAAGGATGATTTGGTTGAATCATGAATCCTCGATCCAAATAATTACCCTCAAGGAACCAAACTATGTTGGGTACCTGAACTTTCTCTCTGAATTGTAGGTATTATGGGATGAGCAGTACGATAAAGAATGGTACATTGATAGTGGCTGCTCAAGACACATGACAGGGAGAATCGAATACTTGAGAGACTTTCAAAGTTTAGAAGACGGAGGTGATGTGAAGTTTGGAAAAAAAGACACTTGTCCCATAAAAGGCTATGGGAAGATCACAAATAGGAAGTTTACAATCAATCGAGTCGCATACGTTGAACACCTCAAGCACAATCTCGCCAGCGTTTCCCAATTATGTGTGGAAACGTGATACAAAGTTAAGTTCGATGAAGCTAGAAGTGTGATCAAGAAGAAAGGCTCAAAGGAAATTATGCTAAAATAAAAAGGGAAAGGTGAGATGTATCCGCTAGACATGAAGCCAATAATCGAGGCCCCTTCCATCTTATTACTCTCAAAGGCACCTTCGGATCTCAGTTGGTTATGGGCACCGAAGGTTATCTCATCCGGATTTCAAGAATATTAACAATCTTATTGCTCTTGATCTTGTTCGTGTTGGATTAGGTGTCTAAGCCATGACTAATAATTAGTATTTACCTAATTAATAGTAGCATAGTCCATTTGGGTTGCCCTTATAGCTGGAGGTTTGGTAGAAAGTTCGGTAAAGAGAAATGTTGATTTATTATGTGATTAATAAATCAACAGGAATTAAATATATGGTTTATTAATATATTAAAGTGATAATATATTAATTAGAAACTATATTAATTAATTAGAAATTAATCTGGAATTAATTGGATTTAATTTGGTGATTAATTTAATCAATTAAAGGTGCAGGGACTGAAATTGTAATTATTCAATAGTTGAGTAAGTGGCAATTTTAGTCAGTGAAGTGACCACCGAAATTTATATATTTATATATATAATTTCGATTTTAGATATATTAGGATAAATAGAGTTTGAATTGTAAGATAAAAGGTTTATCTTATTTGAATTCAAAAAGGTTTATCTCTAAAGGCTTATCTACTGATTACTTGGGAAACTATAAATAAGGACCTAGGGAGCATTATTTTCTACGCCATTTTTACCCTAGCTCTCTCTGGATTTTTCGATCCTCATCTCTAGCTCCCTGGGTGTGACTTCACTTGAGGCAGGATAATTTTGCTGCTTTGCTTCCAAGAAATCTAAAGGTTAGTTTTCTGGTTTTATTCTTTAGAAATTTTTGTTGGCCTTTTAGGAACTTGTTATATGTTCAATTAGAAGAAAATATAGATCCTTCTAGGTTGGATGTGAACTTAGATTTTAGTTCATTGGTTGTAGAAAACCCTTCACTGGTATCAGTGCCTGTTACTTGTTTTCTTGTTGAATGGTTATAACTGTTTTTCCTAAAATTAGGGTTTAAGGCTTATAAACCCTAGTATTATGTGGATCGACTTTTTGGATTAGGGTTTTGGAAACCCTAATTCCCCCTTGTGATTTTCGATTTTCTGGTTAGGGTTTTAGGAGGTTTTCTATTTTTGGTAACTTTAATTGTTTAATTAAATGGATAACCTTAAACCCATTTGTTTGAATTCGAAAATTAGGGGTTTAAGATAGGTTTAAATTAATTTGATTAATTTGTGAAACCTATCTACATTTGAATTAATTTAATTAATTGTTTAATTAAAAGATAATTCAAGGATTTTAATTTTAATTTTAATGGTTAAATTTCGAAAATTAAACGATAAATCCTAAAATATTTTAAAATGTTTAAAATATCTAGATTTAATTAATTTAATTAATTGTTAATTAAAGGATAATTAAATCGATTTTTAAAGGTTTAATTTAATTTTAAATTTAATGGTTAAATTTGGAAAAATTAAAAGATAAACCTGGAATATTTTAAAAGGTTTAAAATATATCTTATATATATTATTAAAAGCTAATACTATATGTATAAGATAAATTGGTTAGTCAAATCAATAGTAGGCCTCATTCACGAAGCTGATCTATAAAGTGTGTATAAGAAGACTGCCTATAAAATGGCGGTCTAATGGGTGTCCACTCTCACCCACCGCTCGCCTGATCAGTGGAGGGTCGTTAGCCGAACGGGTTTGATAGGACCGCTTAATCATTAAAAGTATAATGATCAAAGTACTAGAACCCTTTACAAAAATCCCAATCTAGTTACTTTAGGAAAAATGTGAATTTGATGCTAATCCATGAAATTGCACATTGCACTTTATGAAACGTTGGTGGAGCGTGTGTGGTTTACCGGCACACCAATAGGGGTTCATAAAGAGTGGCAATAGGTTTCTCGGGTGTTATCATATTGTTGATGGAGTGTGTGTGGTTTACTGGCACATCAATTTGAGATGGTAATTGACCCCGAGAGTACCAAGCTAATTTGCATGGTTATTCACACGCGGTTTGTGATCCTCGGCATCCCAGTCACAAACAGTGGGGCATATCCGAGAATAAACATTCCATTGAACAGTTCAATGAATCTCACAGATCTAGGAATTTCATAAGACTGAAATTGATAAATGTTATCTACCTTAATGACCACTGTATTGTGATTACGGCATCCCTCTTCACACCATAGTTGGGGTATTTTAGATCCTAACCATGTTTAATAATATATATATATATTGGATAATTATTTAAAAGGATTAATTAAACAAATAAATTCAAATTTTATATATGTCTGAAGATAATGTCAATTCTCCTCCATCCCCTCCTTCACCCTTTTCTAAGAGCTTCAGAAGGCACCTGTTAAATATGGTAAGGCTGACTGGCCTTGACTGTGTGATATGGTTTTGCAATTAGAGAATAGTTCTTGGTTTTGCTGGAAAAACATATCCAACTGAGTGTCCGCTCCCAAACATGGCATCACACATCAGCTTGTGATGAGCATGACTCCTTAACTATTGAGTCCAAGGAAGTTCGTTGCCTTATGCTATTGATCATTGACCCCGAGTTCCGCATGAATTTAGAATTCCTGGGGTCAGATAAGTTAGCACAGCTGGTTGAGGAAAGGTTCCGAGACCTGGTTGAAAAAAAGGAACGAACTAGGATCTTTAGAGAACTTGAAGTTGCAAGCTAGAAGAAAGTAGCACCAGTTTGCATGTTCCCAAGATTGAGGGATACATAGGCAAACAGTATAGAATTGGTTTCCCTTTGTGATTGGGAGTTAAGCATTAGCTCAACTCGCTGATCTGTTCATCTAGATGAACAGAAAGGGTAACCGGATAAGACAATCATGGAAATGCATTCGATGTCGACTATGTATGAGTCGTTCATGCAGAAGCATAGTTTCATTGATTTAACTGCTTCAGGATTGAGTCCAGTATTGAGGCACATCAAGAAATGATCCAGATCGTCTGGACCGATTGTTCGATGTTTCAAACTGGGAATCCACAAGGTGCGACACAGTCACAGAAAGATTAGAAAATTGCTACAAAGCCGAACTGTTTTGGCAACTCAGTAATACCTTAAAAACTCGGAACACCTGATCCTCATTTCCTTGATACAGGACGTGTCTTCACATTTGCTCTGTATGCACGGATCCTGTAGGTTGCGGGATGTTGTCGTACAGGAGCATATTCGGATTGGATCTGGAGCTCGTGCAGTTTTTGGAGTTAAGCTAGATATTTGTTCGTGTTATTAGTTTATAGATGCATATGACATGGATTCGCATAGTACATTGTTCTGAGGATAATTCTGGTTTAATAAAAAAAAATTCTTCTTTTAAAACATGATTGTTTATAATTATCCTTGAAATGTTGTGTGAATGTATTGATGGCATAAATGGTAATAACTTGAATGTTGACACATCCAATGGGATTGGATTTATAAATTGTGTTCCTTATGATTGTTAAAGTGAATTTTATGAGAATCACTTCAACCAAAGGTCCAGTGGGACAGGACTTTGGAATCATTTGACTTAGAGTCACATGATGAATTGAGTGCTTAATAAGATTAATTGTGGCAAGAAATGAATCACCCAAAAATCCAATGGATAGGATTTTGGAATCAGTTGACTTGGAGTCAGGTGATGATTGTAGGTCTTGAACAATATTAACAAAGTCATAAATTTACATACGGATGTAAAAGAACTTAAGATTTTGAACAACAGACACATAAGTTACTATGTATTGCTCGAATCTTCGAACAGAACATGGTTAGTTATACTTCATGATATTTTGCCAAATAGTTTGACAAATATGGTTTCGCTTATCGGAATAAGCGATTGATTGGAACCTTGAAGTGTTCAAGGACTTCAAAGGAAGTATAAGATCAACATAACCTGAGTGACAACATAGACTGAGAAAATGTTTCACATGTTATCCTCTTCCAAGAACATTAATGGTTGTAATGTGTCTTAGAGAATACAATGGAGAATTGATCGAAATAGTTTTTGATCCTTGATGTATAATATACATTCCGATTAGTATTTCAATGAATTGAATGTTCAACCAGTCAGACCGCAGAAACCATATTTCGACCATGTCTTAGACTAAGTAGGTTATGCCGACACTGTCTGAAATGTAAAGCTGGGATCATCCCACTAGTACATGGAAAGTGTGGGGTCATGTAGCATTCGTCCAAATCTCATGACAAGCCTGAAACTGATCAGCAATGTCGTTTTCATTGGTCATCCCGGTTATCCTTTGAAAGAAGAGTCCTTTTGAAAGGACCCAAGTTCTAAGAAAACACTGGGAGTAAGAATAATCCTGAATGAGTTCAGGGATTAACCAAGTGAAAGAACCTTTAGTCACCACTGGGCCTTGACCAGGAATCAGATTCCTGTTAAACCTGACATACCCTCTCTTCGCTTGACCAGCAGTATTGGTCACCGTCATAAGGAGTTATGATCTGGGTGACATACCGATTAGTGGTAAAACAGTAAAGATGGCACGGATAAGTAACCCGACTACTGGGAAGCATTGGTGAGCCCGGTTGCTGCCAAATAAGAGAACCTTAGCGCGAGACACAGTCTATGTTACAGTTTGATTGATTTTACAACTGGTCTAGGAACCAGTGGGAGTAATTGAGTCATCAAAAGAAGGGAACATAGAAATGTACTTACAGAACATCTGGTTGAATAAGTCATCACTTGGAGTCAAGCAATTGATTCCGAGAGAAGTACTCTTAATAGAAGATGAAATCTGAGAGGATTTTGCATGGCATAGTGTGAGTTATTAGTGGAGCGTGTGTGGTTTACCGGCACACTAATAGGGACTCATATAGAGCATGCCATTACAAAAGGTAGAAGGCCTCGAGATTCGTCGCATGGGCATCTCGCAAGAAAGGATATTCGGATTCTCAAAATATGCCAAAAGGTTTGGATTTTGTGAATAGCCTGAAAGATTTCCATTAATATGTCAGAAATGTTTGGATTTCGGTTTCACAAAATGTGCCAAAAGTTCTGGATTTTGTGAATAGTCCGAAAGAGTCATATAACCGTGTCAAAGCCAGTGGGAGTATCATTGTTATCTGCTATCACTGTATGTGGGTTACATACTGGTTCTAGGAAACGTTTCTTATCATTACAAAGTGTAATGACTTGGTGTTAAGAAATGGTTCGCTATGAAAGACTCTAAGAGATACAACATACTCAGGTGGCTGTGAACATCTATTAGATAGATCGAAATTCTACCAATATGATCTTGATGAGATTCAAGATGCATAACCCCAGGAAAGGAGTTTCCCATCATTGCAAAGTGTGATGACTTGGCATGAAAGAAATAAAGAAGGTGTAACATACTCACGTGGTTCGCACACACTATCGGATAGATGAAACTGATAGTATAGACCTAGCCATTGAGAATATGATCTTGATGAGATTCAAGATGCATAAGAAAGAGTTTCCGAAAGGAAATGGTTTCCAGAAGTCATGACACAAGGATTATTAGTAATCTTCGGATTCCAAAATGGTTTGGAATGAGATTACATCAGGTTCCACGAGCCTCTTGGTCTCTTGGACCGATCAGAAGTGTCATGAACATATCCTGATGACTTGATGCTTAGAGCATAGTGAGTTGGATTCAGGATATGACCTGACTGAGAATACTAAATGGATTTTGAACACACGTGAGAAATCATTGGGAAATGATTAGGATAAATGATTTGAAAGGAGTTTCAAATCAGTAATTGTTTACAACAGGACGTGGTGCTGAAAGACTTCATGGTTAAAGAGTTTCGTTGGCATTCTGATGGAGCGCGTGTGGTTCACCGGCACATCACGACACCTCGAAATAGTCTTAGGGTGCAGTCATGTAGACTAAAGACCCCGAGAACCATAGGTAGTAACAGTACACATCACCGGAATGGAGTTGTGAGAGAGAAAGACAGAATGACAAACTGAGATATCATCGGAAGAGTATCTGATTGGATTATTTGCAATAAAGTGTATAAGTGTTAGACAGTTGGATACATAGAAAGAGTGAAAAGGTCATTTAGTTAAATAGACATAGATATACAAGGCTTGAATTGAAAGTTTAAAAGAAAAATAAGAAACCGATAATAGTTATGATAAATCCGACTTGGTGATTACCTCGTTGAGACTTGGTAATAAGCAGGAGTAGCTGCCAGTCAGATTTTAGGTTTCGCTTTCGCATGTTTTACTTCCTAAATAATTGGATTATTCAAATATCCATAGTCGCTCATACTTTTAGGGAGTAAGTATGAAAGAAGACTATCATGAATTGGTTTGTAGATTGTCTAAGGAGTTAGACATTGCAATAAGATTGCTGCAACATTCATGAGTACTTGGAAATGGAGATTTGAGTATTGGATAAACCCACACTCAATAGATTGCTTCATGGATTACATCACGAGCAATGTTGAGACGATAATATCTTATGATCTTGAAGTAGAGAGATATGAGTTATAATTTACGAGGCAGTTGTTCATTGATAGTACGAAAACGCATCGGTAGCTCGATGTTATAAAACGTGATGTTGTGAGTGATTTGTCTGGTAAAAGATATAAGCATATGAGTCGAAGCTTATTCGTCCCTTGACCTTGACGGGAAACAGATATCTGTAGGCCTCTCGATGATTTTGAAGTTGACTAAAGTGCTGGCCAGCCAGGACTGAATTGATATGTTGAATTAGAAGTCTTATGTCATATGCAAAATCGGAAATCGGGAAACAGTGTGTCAGACAGAGATTGATCTCAATTCATGTCTCATGTCTGAAAATATCTTGTTGGACGGAGGATCATTTGATCACTTATCTATGGACAGAACTAACTAGGTCAGAGTTCGGCAGCGGTTTCTAGGAAGCTACAGATGCTGATTAATTAGAGGTTAAATTGGTAATTATAGTCATTGACTTATCCAAGTCGGAGACTGTTGGATTAGGTGTCTAAGCCATGATTAATAATTAGTATTTACCTAATTAATAGTAGCATAGTCCATTTGGGTTGCCCTCATAGCTGGAGGTTTGGTAGAAAGTTCGGTAAAGAGAAAGGTTGATTTATTATGTGATTAATAAATCAACAGGAATTAAATATATGGTTTATTAATATATTAAAGTGATAATATATTAATTAGAAACTATATTAATTAATTAGAAATTAATCTGGAATTAATTTGATTTAATTTGGTGATTAATTTAATTAATTAAAGGTGTAGGGACTGAAATTGTAATTATTCAATAGTTGAGTAAGTGGCAATTTTATCAGTGAAGTGTCCAGTGAAATTTATATATTTATTTATATAATTTCGATTTTAGATATATTAGGATAAATAGAGTTTGAATTGTAAGATAAAAGGTGTATCTTATTTGAATTCAAAAATGTTTAGCTGTAAAGGCTTATCTACTGGTTACTTAGGAAACTATAAATAAGGACCTAGGAAGCCTTATTTTCTGTGCCATTTTTACCCTAGCTCTCTCTAGAATTTTCGATCCTCATCTCTAGCTCCCTGGGTGTTACTTCACTTGAGGCAGGATAATGTTGTTGGTTTGCTTCCAAGAAATCTAAAGGTTAGTTTTCTGGTTTTATTCTTTAGAAATTTTTGTTGGCCTTTGAGGAACTTGTTATATGTTCAATTAGAAGAAAACATAGATATCTCTAGGTTGCATGTGAACTTAGGTTTTAGTTCATTGGTTACAGAAAACATTTCAGTTCGGGGTATGCCAACACTGAAATTCGACAATGAAACTCTATGTGCTGCCTGTGAACATGGAAAACAAAAATGTTAAGCTCATCTGATTACCCTTGGAGGCAAGAAATGCATACTTGTAATCGTGGATGATTTTTCTCGATTCGCCTGGGTGATTTTTCTAAGGCAAAAGTCGGACACTCCAGCTGAGCTCATTGCATTCATCAAACAAATAGAACTTCATCTCAAGAAACCGATGAGAGTGATACGAAGTGGCAACGGAACCGAGTTGAAGAATCAAACGATTGACTTGTTCCTGAAAGAGAAGGACATCACTCACAACTTTTCTGCCCCATACACTCTACAACAAAATGGAGTTTTTGAACGAAGAAACAAGTCACTATGTGAGGTGGCCAGAACAATGCTTGATTATGCGAATCTACCAATGTACTTCGGGGCCGAAGCCATTGCCACAACTTGCTTCACACAAAATCGCTCATTCATTCATCGTCGGTTCAATATCACGTCATACGAAGTCATCAACAAGCCAAAACCAAACGTCAAATTCTTCCATCTCTTCGGATGCAGATGTTTCATCATGAAACTAAAAGACAGATCAACAAAGTTCGCATCCAAGTATGATGATGGCGTTTTTATTGGCTACTCTCACTCAGCCAAAGCATACCGTGTTCTCAACAAAACCACAAGGAAGATAGAGGAGACATTCAATCTAACCTTCGACGATCACCATATCAAGAAACCAGAAACAATTTCTAAATGACAGATCAACAAAGTTCGCATCCAAGTCTGATGATGGCATTTTCTTGGCTACTCTCACTGAGCCAAAGCATACCGTGTTCTCAACAAAACCACAAGGAAGATAGAGGAGACATTCAATCTAACCTTCGGTGATCATCATATCAAGAAACCAGAAACAATTTTTCCTCGTTCCTTCTATTTTCCAGATTCTCTAACTAACATTATTCCTCTTGACTCATTTAATCTTGATTTTTTGTTTTTGTTTGACAATCCTGAACGTGCTATTGATGTTGAATCCAATGCAAAGGACAACAACATACTCGAAATTCATAAGCTAAATAACGTTCAACCAACATACTCGAGGGGTGCATCATGAATCGAACAAGAATGATTTCTTCTGTCGAAGGGGAGAATCATCAATCTTCAACCCCTCCAATGTTCGTTACATGTCCACCAGAACCATCTTTTGAGGGGGATCCAGCTATTTCCTCAATTGTTGATCTTCCTGCTCCAGTCGAAGGGGAGCACCCTACTTCGGATACTCAACATGAAGACAATCTGTCTGCTTCGGATTATCCCTCTGATACCAAAGAGGTGCATGGTGAAACCTTACCTAAATATGATCCTGCATATCCACCTCTTGAAAATTGGACTCGTGATCATCCGAGGACTCAGGTACTAGGTAATCCAGGTGAGAAGGTACTCACATGAGCACAATTACGAGAAAAACAGCAAGAATTAAATAAACGGTCAGACTTTTGAATGCTTAATGTTTTCATTTCCAAAGTTGAACCTAAAAATGTGAAAGACGCTTTTCGACATTCCGATTGGGTTGAAGCCATGCAGAGTGAGTTAGCGGAATTTGAAAGAAACAAAGTTTGGCGCTTCATTCCTAAACTAGCTAACTCCTCTGTTGTTGGTCTTAAATACGTTTTTCGAAATAAACTTGATACTGAAGGTAACATTGTTCGAATCAAAGCTAGACTTGTTGTTAAAGGATATTGTCAACAGGAGGGAATTGATTATGATGAGACCTTCCCTCCTGTTTCCAGACTCGAGTCCGTCCGAATACTTTTGGCATTTGGTGCAAATAAAAACTTTGATGTCTTTCAAATGGATGTCAAATGTGCATTTCTAAACGGAGAACTCGAGGAAACGGTGTACGTGGAACAACCTCCAGGTTTTGTAAATGAAAATTTCCCTGATCATTGTTATATTCTTGACAAGGCAGTCTACGGGTTAAAGCAAGCACCACGAGCATGGTACAAAACTTTAACTTGATTTTTAAAACAATCAAACTTCAAACAAGGATCTGTTGACCCCACCTTGTTCTGAAGGAAAGTTGGTTCTCATCTCATGCTAGTTCAAATCTACGTGGATGATATCATCTTCGGTTCAATAGATCCCATGCTTTCAAAAGAATTCGAAATACAGATGAAAAGTAAATTTCAAATGAGCATGATGGGGTCGTGGGGAAGATCAATTTCTTTCTCGTTTTGTAAGTCAAACAAACTCCAGAAGGCATTTTCATAAACCAAGAAAAATACACAAGAATCCTTCTCGAGAAATTTTGACTGGAAAATTGTTCAAATGCGAACGTTCCCATGGCTGCTGGTACACCATTCACTCATTCTCTTGAGAAACCGGCAATTGATCACAAGGTCTACAAAAGCATGATCGGATCATTACTCTATTTAACTACAAGTCGACCAGACATCATGTTCTCTGTCTGCAACTGTGAAATATATTAGGCGAATCCAAGGGAACCTCACTTGGCTGCTGTTAAAACCATCTTCCGTTATCTCCATCACATACCTTCTCTTGGACTATGGTACCCTGCCAACTTAGGCTTCTTCCTTCAAGCATATTCAGATGCTGATCTTGGTAGCTGTGCTCTTGATTGAAAAAGCACTTCGGGTGGATGCCAATTTCTAGACGGCAAACTCATCAGCTGGCAATCCAAAAAGCAAACTTGTGTATCCATCTCTACAGCTGAAGCTGAGTATATTGCTGCTGCTGCTTGCACTTCTTAGATGATCTAGAAACAAAGCCAACTTCGTGACTATGCCATCTATATGTGAAGGATACCGCTCTTCTGTGACTCTCAAAGTGCCATCCGAATATGTCACAACCTAGTTTAACATTTGAAGACCAAACATATTTCTCTCCGCTACCATTTCATCAAAAGTCATGTAGAAGAAGGAAATATTGATGTTCATTTCATTCATACAAATGATCAGTTGGCTTACATCTTCACTTAATCCCTTGACGAAAAAGATTTCACAAGAATCATCCATGGGCTAGGCAAGCTTGAGTCATCCGCAGTACCCCAATCCTGATTTTCTAAGTGCTTCTTACCCTGTATACTATGTCGTTGTTCATACTTCTGTTTAAATTTTTTTTTGTTTTCTTTCATTTTTGTTTTGTTCCAAACCGAACCTTCGGTTCACATCAGTTCAAGTTTTCAAAAAGACATAATGCATCATCTTTCTTTTAAACTCTTAAAATATGTGTTATTGTTCATATCCAAACCTTCGGTTCCCTTCTGATAATTGATTTTGTGTTAATGTATATCAGAAATCTTAGTTGTGCTTGCTTAGAAATTCTTGTTTTTCTCATCCGAATGTTCATTTGCAAAATCCATCAGTGAACCCTAAAGGACAAAACGTTGATTTTAGAATATGTCAATACATATTCCATTGCACTAAGGGATATCTGGGATTCAAATTGCAACACTGGTAACACTTTGGATGACCTGGCCGTGGTTAAAGACCCTCTTACATGCCCATTCTTCGGACATGATTGAGTGGCTCTCTACCGTCATATCTTATATGCATCCAATGGTTCTTACATTCGCTTCAATACATAACTAATCAAAAAGACTTGTTCTTTGTAGGATCATTGGTCTCATTTTTTTCCTTGGTGTGTTATATCTGATAACTCTTGAAACGGAGAATAGTCATTACACTAGGTTACACATTCAGCTATATGGGCTTGCATACTTTTAAAAAGTGAAATGCTATCATGCCAGTTCACAGTCCGAATAAGAGTGCAAAAGACTTCTCTTGGTAAAATGCATTAAAAAGAACTCAAAAAGAAAATTACAAAATCACTCGGGAACTGTGCTGATCAATTATGGTGCAATCAAGATTTCTACATCTGTCCTACCTTCAGATGCCATAATTCTCAAGCACCATTGCTCGTAACATACGAGAAAATTCAAGGCTTACCCTTGTCTTCAATGCAACAATTGGGAACTCCTATAACATAGTTGAGAACCTAATTAGGGGTATGAACATCTCAGTAACCTGTCTTTTGTGACAAGGGTGGAGTAGTGCATGATTCCCAACTTGTCATCCGGGAAAAGTGTCCAAATACTCCAGCTGGTGAAATGAGATATGACTTTTTCGACTTTGTTTTTCCCAATAAATAAAACCGAAAAGTCCTAATGCTGAATCACTGTAGTGTAATGATCCATGTTCTTTGGATCGGGAGATATCATCTAAGCTCTTACCAAGTAACCATTTGAGATCTTAACTTGCATGTCAAGCTTTTAGTATGCGAAGGTGGAATAATAACACAAGGTACAAATATTGTATGATTGGCAGGTCCATTCTGTCATGTTCAGGTATCAACGTGCAATGCGGACTTCCTAGAATCACCAGCTCTCTTCCCCAAATCCAACACAAAATATGATTTTTAGAGATATTAATTGGGAAAATTATCAACTTCGGATGCAGCCCAACATGTTTTCTTTAAGCATACCTTCGGATTTTAAAACACCTTGTTGCCATAAACTTCAAGAACATTTTCTTTATTATTATTATTTTATTTTATTTTAATTTATTTTTTTGGTTACCTAAGTCAGTTGAGATTACACGGGATTTTAGGGATTCTAATTGATTTCTTATTAGAATTGGGATTTGACAGCAACCAATCAGAGCATAGGCTAACAATTACTTATGGGTGAAGCAGTTATCACACGATCAAAAAGGAAACGTCCCCTCATCTCTCGGATGACGTGGCCTCACCCCATTTGACCCTTCACACCTTGCATTTAATGCACCCTTTCTCTCTCCAGTCATCACGCCACTATAAAAACCCCATTTCCACAAACTCTAAACCTGCAACTCCTCTCAAAATTTTCCAAATCCTCAACCTCAACCTTCATCATGTCTGCAAATGCCATCTTATTCTCACCAGCGGAGGCTGATTCCGTGCCGGATCTCAAACCAATGTGTGCAAATCACATCGCCAACCTGGATCCAGAAGCTTATTCCTCTTCAATGGCTATGCTTGTCGTTTGTCTCTGACATACCACTCTGTAATTCGCCATGAGTGCTAACCCTAGAGTTTCGAAACTATGGGTTAATCGAGCACAACACACTGCCAGGATGAATGCCAATAGCCAATCTGTGCTATTCGACATTGTCACCGCTCACAATGCAACGAAGACAGTTACTACTAGAAAAGCTCAATTCACAAGGGTCTTATGATTTTCAACGATTGGAACCTTTCAAACGGCATCCCAATCGAAAATTCTTAATATTCTGAACGACATGGGCCATACACCAGTGACAAGATCGATGAGTCACTTCAAGAAGAAATTCCTACCTTCACTTTGGGCATATTTTTTCAGCATTATCCTGAGGAACCTCTCAGGCAGGACTTCAGGATTGGACTCAGCTGCCCATTCCTTTCTTCAACTACGATATTTTCTATAATTATCCTGTCGACTATGCTAACATTCTGTGGACAGACTTCTTGGCCTACATCAATCATGCGAAGCGAGCAACAGACATTGCCTCCACACGCTTATGGGCTCTGATCGTTCAAGCTGCTTATGCTTATGAGAGGGTCCCCATACCTTCGGATCTACCATGCCATGACTTTGGCACTGTTCAAATCCCTTCTTCCACCTCTTCGGATGACCACTTTGACTTCGTAGCTCAAATTCCATAAGCCATGCTTTGCTTAGTGCCAGATGATAACCTGACCCTTGTTGTGTATCGCCAAACCCTTACCCTTCCTCATCCGATGCATTCCTTTGAACATGTCAGAGAATCTGAACTCCAAAAACCCAAAGGTTAATGCAAAGGTGCTGCTGAACCATCCGAACCACCATCAAAGAAGCCAAAGTCCAAACGTCAGGCACAGCCCATCAAATCCAATAAGAAAGCTTCAACTCGTTCCTCTAGGCCTTCAACCCCTCATTCGGACGAGGAAACATCTCAGGCAGATGAACACATCATCACTCCAGTAGTCTCTGAACCACCCACGACCACGTTACCACCTTCTGATCCTCTTTCAAACTTGTTTGAAAATCCAGTGGTATCTGGAGATATGACCTCTGTCGAAACATCTAATGCGGAGACAAGCCATATTGAAACCCGTGTGCATACATCTAATGGGACACACATTTCACACTTGATAAACAAACTTTTACTGATCCTCCTTCACCACCAAAGACTGCTGATCCTCTCAACGACACTCTAACCGAAGTACCTCTTAAGTCTGCTTTCTTCTTCGACGATCTGGCTGACTCACCATCCAATCATGGATCTAAAGATGATGGTGAAGATTACTTTGAGACTGCCCCTGTTCAAATTCAAGACGATGATGATTATAAACCGGATACAAGCTTGGTTTCGATGAAGCAATTCTGACAATTGAATCACAAGCTCACTCTTTTGCGTCAAGCTCAAACAACTTACTCTTCGGATACATCAGCTGGTATTACAAGTGAACTTCTTTCAGATTCCCTCAAGTCCTTGGAAAAATCCATCTCCTCCACGGTGAATTCACACGTTGATGGTGCTATCAAAGTGTTTGAAATGAGATTAAGACAGTCAACAAAAATGTCTTGGAGAAGGTTGATCTGTGATGTAAAGCAGTAGAAAAGTTACTCAAGGAAAATACCTAGCTGCTTCTTGATCAACACAATGTCAAGCTCACAGAGGTTGTCACTAAACTCAATTGGGCCCACTCCGAAGGTCAAGCCAAGCTTACTTCTTTGGCTATCTTTGTTGATGTTCTCTCAAAACAAAGCGCTGAGGAATTTGATATGTTGCAAGGAAAACTATTGCTGAGTATGAACCGAAGGTGCACGAGTATCATGCTTATCAGGAGGCACAAAAGATTACAAATCAACAGATGAAAATCCTTGTTTCTCAAAGAACCGAGACAATCCGAAAAGACATAGCTCTCCTCATCACGCTATCTAGTCGATTAAGTCGATTACCTGGTGCTCCGAAGTCTTCCCAACCTTCATCACAATGGGGAGATTTGAATCGACCAACTGGAGGAATCTCAAACACCTTCATACTAACTGCAACAATCACACCAATAACCACATTCACACCACCCACTTAATCAACCACATCAGCACCATCATCCAAACCGAAGTTTGGATTCACTTCAGCTCCATCCTCCACAACCATTTCCACCACCACACTGGTAAGTACAACGCCGTTAACCTGGGGAAAATCAAATTATAAACCCATAACATTCGAATCCACTTCGAGCATAATCAAAAGATTTTCAAGTGGAGTAAAGATCGGCGTTAGCTCTGCCCCATCCACAACAACTACAATAACCACATCTTCCCAGATTCCCCCTTATCTGTCCTTCTGTCGATAAAGGAAACAAGATTGTAGAACAGCTTCCCAAGTCTGAAAAGAAACAACAGAAGGCTGAAGCGTACAACCAGCTGAGACATCTTTATGTCGTTTCTCACAGTCGCATGGGAAGGAAGGAAGAGATGGGTCCAGTTAACAAGATCTGGACATATGAAACGATGGTGTCATTGGTTTTTACAAATGATGAAGCTTTTGATCGTGTACCATTGGTTTCGTATTCAGTTGAAAACACGACACAACTTCAGTTGGACATACCTTACAATCTGAAGCTTTTCACATCAAACATATACGACCTTGAGTTTGGTTCCTCTAAAAAGAAGAAGTTTCAAGAACAGAAGGCAAGGTTTCTTGCGAACCTTTGTAAGGATCAAAATCAAGTCTGGTCATGTCTGAATATTGTGGGTATTGGTAAGATTGAGATGGGTAAACCATTTGAATGGGTGTATCAAAATTACACCTATCATGTCCGATGGGGTGAACAGAAAATTGAAAGTTCTTTCGTTGTTGCTGATTTTCCTTTGATGAACCCCAATGTTTTGTGGTCCTAGTGGAAAGATACTTCAATATGACCCAGACCAAGATATCGAAGCAAGTGGGTCTCACCAACGGACAAAGAATGATTGGAAGGTTTATGGGATCTTACATCCGAAACTTCTCCACATATGACTATGAGATTGCTAAACTCTTCAAAGAAACTGTTCCTGCTACGGACATGGAACTCTCAAGGATAAATAAGTACAGTGATGGGAAGATTTTACAGGAGCCCAGGGGAGTTGTCTACAGAGGAAAACTTGTCTGAAATGGTCCTATAAATAAGTTATTCTTTGATATGGATGAGAAAGAAAAGTTTCCAACAACCTTTATAGAAGGAATGATTACATGGGTGAGTGTGAACAACGAGAATTCAGAAGATGCGAAGTGTGAGATTTGTGAACATCTTCTATGGTGGATAGCAATTAGGAAGGAACTAACAAAAGCTTTTACAATGTTATAACTTTGGATACTTGGCATCTTCACCACAAAGGGGGAGATTCTTAGGATATTCATTGTGTTGAGATTTGTATATCCGAAGTTCCAGAGTTCCTGTTCGAAGTCAAGAAGTTGATCTCAAGGTGTGATAGTGATCCGAAGAATGCTAGCTGTCATTTTGTACTTATCTTTAGAAACTAGCTTGATTATCTAGGGTTTCTGTTCTTATATGTAAATGATGGGCTTGATATTTTGGTCCATTATATGTTAGTATATATACCTCTATAACCATAGATGTTAAAGGAGAAGGTCGTTAGAACAGTCGTATTCATTGTAATCATGCTTGATTAGGTGCCTATCTCTTTGATTAGGAGCCCTATCTTTATTTACAGTGAATAAAATCATTCGACTACTTGAATATACAAAGATCATTGTTCTTGTTATTTACCTTTTTCATAATTTGATCTTACATCTTGGATCCTTCATCTTTGGTGGTAAGCCGTCTAAAATTATTGAGCTAACGTATTCGGTCAATTCAATCTTCTTAGGAAGATGAGCTAACATTTTCTTTTTATGGATGCACATGTCCTTCAAGAATTTGGCATAAGCAGGCACTTCTTTGATTAACTTGACTAGTGGAATGTTAACCTTAATTTGAGTGAACAATTCCCACATTTCCTCTGTCTGAGGTCCTCGCTTGCCATATGGCTTAACTGCCGGCTTTTCCAATACTGCAGGGAACGTTGCAGTACCACTTGATTCTCCTACTTCCCATTTTCTCTCAGGTTCCTTCATCTCTTCTTGTGTCTTCTTTTCTTTCTTCTCCAGTTCTTCCCTTTCATCGAAAATGATTTCGACATCACTATCGTCCTCAGTTTGTGGAGCAACAATCTTGTTATCCACTTTCTTACCACGTCTTAATGTGATAATCTCATTTACTTGATCTTCTTTGGGCTGAGTTTTTGGACGTTTATATTGTTTGATGTCTTTCCTCATTTTGAGAAGTTGAGCTCCTAATCTCAACAATGCTTGCATATTGGCATGTTTTCCTGTTTAACTTTGACCATATAATTATATATTTTGTCTACTTTATCATTGAAACCTTTATCTTTTATCTGTGATTTTGGTGGTGAGGTCGGAGGTTGATGATCTCCTTATGGTTTACTAGTATCTCTTTGATGATGCTATTGAATGGATGCGGCGTGTTTCGAGATCGTCCATATCCATGTATTTGGTTTACCTATTTATGTGTCATTTTGCATTCGTCACAAGAATGACCAACTTCACCGCAGTTGTTACAGATAGTCTGACCATGTAACACGTATGCTCCTCTTTCATCCTTGAGTGTTGAGAACAATTGATTGAACTTATTTGTAATAAATC
Source organism: Cichorium intybus (assembly GCA_023525715.1). NCBI lineage: Eukaryota > Viridiplantae > Streptophyta > Magnoliopsida > Asterales > Asteraceae > Cichorium > Cichorium intybus. The sequence continues at coordinate 54,420,389 of CM042013.1, read as the reverse complement.
CTATTTTAGTCTATATTTCCTTTTTGCACATGTCCTCCATTCTCATACTTGCTGTGGTATTTATCCTAGTATTTGGAGATTCGTTAGTCTTAAAAACATCACTGAGTTGTTCTAGGAATCTCCATGCTGTCTCTGAATCTTGCATCATGATGGTACCTCTAGATGATGCATTTTTCTTGCCTTGACTTATGCCGTCGACACTATCATAAAAGAATTTCACCAATTGCCATCGTGGAAACTCATGGTGTGGATAAGAGCGCAATAGTTCCTTTACTCTCTCAAAAGTGTCGTGAAACACCTCTCCTGGCTTCTGCTGAAAATCCGGTATAGCTCTTCTCACTTCGGATGTCTTGTTTGCAGGATAGAACTCTTGCAAGAATTTCGTCTTCAACTGCTCCAAAGTAGTGATATTGTTAGCTGGCAGCGATATGAACCAGTACTTAGCTTTGTCTTTGAGTGTGAATGGGAATAACCTAAGCCTAAAGAAAACTCTATTGGCATTCCTAAGTATATTTGTATTGGCTATAGCAAAGAACTCGTAAAGATGGTTATAAGGATCATCCTGCCTATAACCTCTAAATTCAGGCAATACTCCTAATAGTTGCAGCCTAATCTCTACCTGAAAATCTATATTTTCAGGGAAAAATATAGGCGAAGCATCATCATACTCCTTCGGTTGGAAGTGCGATGCAACCGACTGCCCAATCGGTTGTGCAAAGTAAAGCGGAGTAACGAAATTACCATCATTGTAGAGTTTATTGTTATAGTACCGTTGTCCTCTCCACTTGTTGTTGTGCTGCTGTTGTCATGGAGGTCCTCGACCTTGATTCCACTGGTTGTTGTTGTAGTTATGGTTAGGCATCCAACCATCTTTTCCATTCTCATATTCCAGGTCTCCCAATTGAGCCTGGTGGTGCTGTAGTTATGGTTAGGCATCCAACCATCTTCACTCTCACTAGTATAGTGGTAGTCAGGGTCGATCCACAGGAGTTTCGTGGTCAAGATAAGACGATAGTTTTGCCAACTGTAGTGTCACGCTAGAGCCAGAGGAGACTAACTTCTACTTTCCCAAAAACAATCCAAAAACTCAATTTCAAACCAAATCCAAATCCAAGCATAAACTAAATGAAACTTAAACTTAAACCTAACCTAAATTGCTTACTGAAATCAGAAATCAGATTCAAATTTAGAAACAATAAAGATTAATCCAAAAGCATCTAAGCATTCAAACACCAAAATACCGAAAAACATCAATAAACATGGAACCGAATGATTACTTTGCATAAACTTCAGATCCAGAACATCCAAAACAGTAACAATGAAATTTTAGAAACTTTAACCTAATGCTAACGGTTTTCACACCCAAAAACAGCAAGCTACAAACTTTAAACAACTAAACTAAAACTTAAACTGAAGTGAAAACATAAAAATACCACTATGGGTTGCTGAAATCTTGAAACTTGAGTCAAAGTAGCCGTAAGTCCACCTTAGGGTCTGATCTTCGCCTCCGGAATTCGACCTAAAAGCCTCTATTTATAGTTGTGGAAAATAAGAAGATGCACCGTGCAGAGCTGAAAACCACGGCGCGCGTAATGCCTTATCCTCGTTTCTTCGCATTTTGAATTTTCCACCACCTCATCTCTTCTACGTGGCGCGTCGCGCATGCATGAAATCTGCGGCGCGCGTGTTCAGACATCTGATTTTGACTTTATCTTCAAAACTTCCTCATTTTGTACGTGTTTAACCCCTGATGGTAACTTTTCTTTGCAAACAAGCACTGACACAAAAAGTGAGAATACCAAGGCATATATGACATATTTTCACCAAGAATAGGGCTCAACAACGACTAAAACACTTGATATTACTAGACGTTGTCAAACACCCCACACTTGTGCCTTGCTTGTCCCCAAGCAAGACACTTTTTAACAGATTTTAGCTAAGATTCAAACAATTTTTGAACGTGTTCAATTTCAAAGCTTATTTTCCCAAGAGTTAGATTGGAATAGTTTTTGCAAACATAACCAGAATATTCTTTAGAATTCATGAATTTCTAAGGAACCCTTGATTACAAATTTTCTGTCCACAGTGAAGTGTACGTACTCATTTAGATTCTAAAGGCCATTAAAGACTATCCATGACTTTCGATGTTGTCCGTGTAACGAGCTTTCAGAAATACAATCCTAGACTAGACGATCTTAGGTGGCAAAGTGCATAAGCCCTACCCATTTTAGGCTTACCGACTCGAATAACAAACGCCACTGATTGACAGTCCCTTCCTAAATTCCAATCCCAAAATACTCCAATCTTCTAACTCTTAAAAGTCAACTTATTTGACTAAACTCATAGCATGATAACAACTAAACAGTATTTCTTGAAAAATACGACGCTATAACATTCACAAATCATTCATTTCAAGATTACAATCTATCAAATTTTTTTGAAAAAGTTGCTAAAAATTTTGAAACTGATCATTTCCCGCAAAAATTTTCAAAAACACTCTTTCGACCGTCCATGCCCCATACTTAAAACAGTACAACGTCCCCATTGTACAAAATTATTCAAAAGTAGGGAGAAAGAGTTACCCCTTTGAACGGTTGCTTGCTTGATGGAACTCGGTTGTCACAGGTTACTAAAACACGAACATTTCTCGCTTCAAATTCCAAGAGTTGTAGCGCAACAGTAAAACATGCCGGTGATCATGGCAAGTGAAAGGGGCGCAATGACCCCACACTTGCCTGAAACAACTCCTCCAGAGATTCTCCATTTGGGTATTACATGCATCACTCACAAACATATCAAATGCAAACAGAAACAAACACTAAAATATAAACAAACAAAAATAAAAGAGTGTCATAAGTTTGGTACACATATATCCAAAAAGTGAAAAGAAAAGTACATCAGTCGTCATCATGGTGTGCTCCGGATAGACCCACCTCGTCATCGCGATCTCTGGTAGGGTACGGTGGAATATCATCAATACGCAACTGGAGCATGATCAATCGCTGCTCTCTGCCATCCAACGATCATGAGCCTCAATATACGATACCCTCTTATCCAAATCATGTATAGCAGTCAGCACGTCTGACGTCTACGGCTGGGGCTCTGGTGGTGCAAATGGTGGGTCTGCAACTCTCTGGCGTCGCCTCGCCGATCCCTCCTCCTGAACATGGGCTGGTCAAGGTGCCCGTGGCGCCTCTGTCGCCACCCTCAGATATCGCCCCGCCTGTGGCTGATGAATAAGGCCCATGTTTTCCAAGAACCGGACTGATGTACGCACAGGCGATATCGCTGTCAAGGTCGCCACGGTCCCAGCAGTCAGTAAGCCGTATGATCGGGCCAAGCGAGTAATGTAGTGCCTACCGGCCAAGGGGCTGCTGCTGGATGCACCCGCTACTCAGGTGGATAGGGAGACCGCCAAGGCATACGGTAGATGCAGGAATCTGGTGGGATCGAGGAGCACCCACATGAATGTCATGTCCTCACCGGACACCTTCTCACCTCCTTCCTTGTGCATAACAGAAGTGAAGATGATGCGGTGCATGAGGCAGTGAAGCGGGTTACGGAGCTGGCTCTCCCTGGCTGACCCCGCCTCAAATCGAACATTGGACATCGTAGCCCAAATCGTCGTGTTGGCAGCCCAATCCGGCTGCCCCTGAATGCATGCCCGAAGAAAAGGCGTGAAATAGCGGCTCTGGAGCTCCTCCTCCGTATAGATCTCTGTATGTCTCCCAAACTCCCAGAGACTGCACTCCCGGCTAACTCCACCCAATCTGAAGCTGATCGGCCTGGGTCGTGCCTCCCGCGTGCTCAGTGCGTAATGAACTGTGGACAAGAACTCCTGGAGAATCTCCGTGTAGACAATATCGTCCTGGTTGGCCATCAGCCTCTCCCAGACATGGCACGTAAATGTAAACTCCCCTGCAGACCAGGTGCAATGAAGAAATGGCTCGATCTCAACCCACAATCCGGCCTGAGCAAGAATATCCCGGTCAAAAATGGTCGCCTCTAGTACTCGATGAGTGATCAACTCGTCCCTCCGTGTAACGTACTCTGGAGTACTCTCCAAGATCTCGGGAAAATGAAGGAAAGGGTGGTCACGTCTAAAAGCCATCTGCACAAACAAAAGAAAACCACACGAAAAATATTTTGCATTTTAAGTCCTTTTTCTTCCCCACCGAGGCGCGGCACGGCCCAAGAACTAGGACGCGGCACGCCAAAGGGCTGTTTCAAAAACCAAAACCCCAATCGATGTTTTTCACCTGTTAATTCGATCCAACACCACTACAAGGTAGCCTAAGCACCGACTAGCCCCTCTATGGTGATTATTTTGCAAACAAAACACCCTACGAGCTAGCATTGCCGGTTTCTATGTTTTTCAGTTTTTGAAGAAATCATCCAATTTCACGGCCTAATTGCTTGTAATAACTAGTAGAAACAAGTTAGTGAAAGGTTTTGTGCAAATCAATGAACCAAATAACCTAAGTTCACATGCAACCTATGAGGATCTAAGTTTTCTTCTAATTAAACATGTAACAAATCCTAAAGGCCTAGAAAAGTAAACTAAAAGAAGAGAATTAGAAAAACCAACCTTTTAGTGAAACTTGGAAGCAAAGCAACGGAAACCTCTTGCCTCAAATGTAGTCACACCCAGGGAGCAGGGAAGAGTAATCGAAAATACAGAGAGAGCTTGGGAATATGGCGCAGGTTTTGGTGCTCAGGGGCTCCCTATTTATAGCCTCCAGCTGCTAACCAGATAAACCTTAAAGATAAACCTTTTTGAATTAAGATATGCCTTTATCTTAATAATTCAAACTATATTTATCTTATATATATAAAATCGAATATATATATATATATATATATATATATATATATATATATATATATATATATATATATATATATATATATATATATATATATATATATATATATCTATATAAATAATTCCGCCATTTATATATCCTACTAAAAATGTCACTTACTCAACTATTGAATAATTACAGTTTTAGTCCCTGCACCTTTAATTAATTAATTTAATCACTAAATTAAATCCAATTAATTCCAGATTAATTTCTAATTAATTAATATAGTTTCTAACTAATATATTATCACTTTAATATATTAATAAACTATTTATTTAATTTCTATTGATTTATTAATCAGATAATAAATCAATCTTTCTCTCTACCAGACTTTTTACCAAACCTCCTGCTATGAGGGCAACCCAAATGGACTATGCTACTATTAATTTGATAAATACTAATTATTAGTCATTGCTTAGACACCTAATCCAACAGTTAGAACAACATACCTCGATCGTAGGAATCAAATACACGAAAAAAACACGAGAAATAAGTTGGTTGATCGGAGCTCTGAGGCCCGACATGGGGTTTTGTGTGTGCGACGAGTGAAATAAACAAACCTTATAAGGCGTCTGACCGATCATTATCCGCGTCGCGGGTATGGATGAACCACGGCGCGCGTGTCCCAAAATCAACCCCTGTGCATCGGGTTGTTTTGCGTAAGCGCGGCGCGCCTTTCCTTCTACCGCGTCGTGGCATCCAATTCTTCCAAACTCCTTCGTGTGACCCCACACTTGCCTCGAACCAATAACACATGCAACGATTATGATAATATTTTCCTAATTACTCCTAAGAAACACTATACCTAACCTATAAACGATCGGTTGCCTCCCAACAAGCGCTAAGTTTAACGTCTTCAGCCAGACGGATTCCTGTAGCTACGGTGGATTGTACGTCATCTTCCTCTGCTGATTTTCAGTCACCACCGTCCTTTCATGTTAGGATCGAGACACTTAGCATACGAACACGAAACTCACACACTCAGCTCACAAAATAAGAACACAAGGATTTTACGTGGTTCGGATTCGGTGTCAATCCTACATCCACGGGCACAACTAGATTTTATTTGAAAGAGGAGATTACAAGAGATATACACTCAATCTTTGCATGTATTGTGTGTTGTGGTGCATGTTGTTCTTCAACTAATGACCTATTTATACATGTAAGAAGTTAATGTGAAATGAAGAACATGGAATGAGGCTACCAAACTTATTAGGCTACCAACCATTCACCAACCTTTGAATAAATCTTCAAAATATTCACATTCACCTAACAATCTCCCACTTGAAGATTTTGAACATCTCTCATTAATCTCCTAACATAACAAGTCTTCCAAGCTTCCAGTTCCCAAGAACAAGCTAAGACTCACTCAAATTCCCTTAGTTGTAGCCGCCCCTCATCTTCAAGTACTAGAAGGGCCAGTTGAAGCTCCCACTAGCTGCAACTCAGCCGTGGCTAATCCCACCACCGACTCAACCGGTTTGGACACTCCACCAGCTCCAGAGATACACCGAGGACCACTAACACTCTCCAAACTTTGCAAACTTCCAACAGGAGAGAATTTTTCAGTCTTAGTCTTCAAAACCCAACGGCTCTTTCTAACTGTACCAGGAACACACCCCGTGCTCCCACTATCACAAAATCCCCTGAATGGTTTAGACTTTCCGACTCGTTCAACTAACATCCCCTTGGCTCCAGAATTCATGTTTGCAAAATGAACTCTCTTAGCACTAGATTTAGCGAACCAGATTTTGTCATGCTTAATGGGGACGGTCATACTTCCCTCAGCAGGTACCTCAACCATATACAATGACCAACGCTTCATACCTTGAGCAATCACCGAATTTCCATTGACCACCCTCCATTTACCACCACCACACCTTACTTCCAGTCCTTGTTTATCCAGCTGACCAACAGAAATCAATTTCTTCTTCAGCTCCGGAATCACCCTGACATTCTTTAGGTTCCATGTAGTTCCCAATGAAGTAACCAGATCAATATCTCATATGCCCGTTACTTGAAGCATCTCTTCATTTGCTAACCGTACCTTCCCAAAATCTCCTTCTTTTAGATTCACCATCGTTTCTCCGTTGTCCATGGCGTGAAACGAATCCCCTGAATCCATGACCCAAGAGTCTACAGAACTTTCCATACTTAGTATCAGTGCATCATCCTCAGACACACCCTCAGCACCAGCAATGTTCAATTCTTTCTTTGGACATTGACTCTTAACATGTCTCACATCTTGGCAGTTCCAGCACTTCACATTCTTCCTATTTTTAGAAGAACTTCTTCCTCGGCTCCCACTGTTCCTACTATTCCTTCTACCTCTGTCCATATTCAATAACGCAGAAGAAGATGATCCACCTTGATTTTTGCGTGTGATATCCTCGCCCAAAACCAAGTCTCTAACCCCTTCAAAAGTCATACCACTAGCTCCCACGGAGCTAGTAACAGCCGTAACTGTTCCGGACCAACTATCAGGTAGTGAAGCAAGCAGCAGTGCAGCTTGAGTTTCATTATCAAATTTAATTCCCACAGATGATAATCTGGACATAATTGAATTTAGATTGTTAATGTGAACCGTAACAGAACTTTCCTCATTCATCCTTGTAGTGAATAACTCCCTCATCAAGAACACCTTGTTAGCCGCCGACGGTTTCTCATACATGTTCGTCAGAGCATCCATCATACCACGCGCCGTGGTTTCCTTCATGATGTTGAAAGCAACGCTCCTTTCCAACGACAAAGTAATAACCGCCTTAGCTTTCTTGTCCTTTGAGTTCCATGCATCTTCAGCAGCTTTTTCCATTTTCTTCGGTTTGTCTCCAAGTACCACGTCCAAATCTTTCTGACATAGCAATGCTTCTAATTGCATTTTCCACCAGCTAAAGTCAGAACCGTTGAACTTATCGATTACAATCTTGTCTTCAGCCATTACGACAAACAAGAAACAACTCGAGACAATTTTGCAATTTTTCTGAGACTTCAGGGACTGTCTTGCAATTTCCTGGAAGTTCAGTGACTTGTTTTGCAATTTTCTGGAACTTCAAGGACCTGTTTTTTAATTTTCTGGAACTTCAGGGATCTGTTTTGCAATTTTCGGAAAAATCTGCTACAGTACTACTGCTACAGGAACCGCTACAGTGAACTGCTACAGGGACGCTACAGTGAACTGCTACAGTGTCGTCTTCTCCGACGGACTCCGGCACTACAGTGTCGTATTCTCCGGCAGACTCCGGCGCTACAGTGTCGTCTTCTTCGGCGATCTGGTTTCTCCGGTCACTATTCCGGCGAACGTTTGGCCGGCGATTTGGAGGTCTTCCGGTGGTCGAAAAAATCCAAAAAATATATTTTTGGAATCTGCGGAACGAGACCTTTCTAACGGCGTACACCAAAAGCGTTTTTGAGACAAAATATTTACGACCAAAAAACAGAAAATCACCCTCTGGAGCTAAACCAAGGCTCTAATACCACTTGTTAGGATCGAGACACTTAGCATACAAACACGAAACTTACACACTCAGCTCATAAATTAAGAACACAAGGATTTTACGTGGTTTGAATTCGGTGTCAATCCTACATCCACGGGCACAACTAGATTTCATTTGAAAGAGGAGATTACAAGAGATACACACTCAATCTTTGCATGTATTGTGTGTTGTGGTGCATGTTGTTTCGGTCTGCAGTACCAATAAAAATTTTCCAATCGAATGGGATCGGATGGCATAATATTTATATGCTCCCGTATGTCTTCATCGATGGTATTGATTACATATAATTTTCCATTCATTAATGGATCATGAGTAGCAAAGAAATCATGTTTATTGTTTTCAAAGACCACATCGTCATCATCTTGATCATCATCCAACAAGTGGATCGGTACCAAGAATGAGAGACTGGTTTTATATGGTGATGGAACAGATTCACTAATCACCAGGTCTTTATTTTCAAAATGCTCAAAATTTCCAAAAATTATAGGTTCGGGGGTAGTATTGTCAACAACTTCAACAATTTCGGGAGTTGTTGGGCTGGGGTCTGTACTGTCACTTACAGCCCCCTCCACAACATCCTCATTAACCAAATTGTCTGCTGATGGTATGGATTCATACCATCACCAGCTCAACATTATTAACATTTTCAAAAACATCAAAAGCTGTTGAGTCAGAGGTAGTATTGTCACCTACAACCTCTTCCTCAAAAACCGTTTCGACCATCTTAGTGGTCTCTTGACTTTCCCAAGGTCTATGTCCTTCCACCACATATTCAGGTGATGCAAGTTCACACACAGTATCATTGGTATTAAAATCACTCGCCTCGGGTTCTGGCGAGGGTGGCGGACATTCCCTAATTTTCTCCAACTGATCTAATAAATTTTGCAATCTTACAAGAGCATTAGCCTGATCCTTCTGTATTTGGTTGGTATTAACCATGAGTTCCAAGAGTTGGGCCGAAATTGCAGAATTTTCAGGTTGAGATGACTCATCGGTCCGCCACCTATTGTCATCGAATAATCCATTGTTGCAATCATCCTCGTAATAGTTGTCGGCCGGATTTTCATAATACTCATACAGATCCGGATATATGTAATCGCCCATTATGAGGACGTACACATATACAAAATCAAAAAACTAAAATCAAATATCAAAAGAAACAAACCTACTGATCGTCTATCTTATGCGTAAAACTCCCCGACAACGGCGCCAAAATTTGACACGCAGGGGTCGTCGTGCGGTCAAAAATAATAAAACCTCACTCTCACTAGTACAGTGATAGTCAGGGTCGATCCACAGGAGTTTCGTGGTCAAGATAAGACGATAGTTTTGCCAACTGTAGTGTCACGCTACAGCTAGAGGAGACTAACTTCTACTTTCCCAAAAACAATCCAAAAACTCAATTTTAAACCAAATCCAAATCCAAGCATAAACTAAATGAAACTTAAACTTAAACCTAACCTAAATTGCTTACTAAAATCAGAAATCGGATTCAAACTCATAAACATTAAAGATCAATCCAAAAGCATCTAAGCATTCAAACACCAAAATACCGAAAAACATCAATAAACATGGAACCGAATGATTACTTTGCATAAACTTCAGATCCAGAACATCCAAAACAGTAACAATGAAATTTCAGAAACTTTAACCTAATGCTAATGGTTGTCACACCCAAAAACACCAAGCTACAAGCTTTAAACAACTAAACTAAAACTAAAAGTAAAGTGAAAACATAAAAATACCACTATGGGTTGCTAAAATCTTGAAACTTGAGTCAAAGTAGCCGTAAGTCCACCTTAGGGTCTGATCTTCGCCTCCGGAACTCGACCTAAAAGCCTCTATTTATAGTTGTGGAAAATAAGAAGCTACGCCGCATAGAGCTGAAAACCGCGGCGCGCATAATGCCTTATCCCCATTTCTTCGCAGTTTGAATTCTTCCACTACCTCATCTCTTCTACGTGGCGCGTCGCGCATGCATGAATTCCGCGGTGCGCGTGTTCAGACGTCTGATTTTGACTTTATCTTCAACACTTCCTCATTTTGTACGCGTTTAACCCCTGATTGTAACTTTCTTTGCAAACAAGAACTGACACAAAACGTGAGAATACCAAGGCATATATGACATATTTTCACCAAGAATAGGGCTCAACAACGACTAAAATACTTGATATTGCTAGGCGTTGTCAGTTACCCCCCACATCTGCACAACATTTGTAGGTGGTCCACAAGAATTGGGTATATGTTGAATAACAGGTTGTACTTGAGCTTGGACTAATGGTGGAAAAGGCACAGGGGCTGAAGTTGTGTTACCACCACTAGCACTCGTGAAAGCTCCATTGGTATTTACCGGAACTGGGGCACAATCGGATGTCCCCCTATTACCTCGCTATGTAGCTCATTGGTAACATCCTAAATCAAAATATCGTCATAACTCATGTTGAATAATCATTTACGAACACGATTCCTTTGCACGGTTCTTTCGATCTCAAAATCAAACAAAAGAGGTGACGTTTGTTCACCTCGACGTGTGCACATGCACAAGATGCAAGCCACCGTCAAGAACAATCAAGCTACTAAAAACCATATAGAAAACAATGACTGACACAACGTGTCAATCGCACAACTCCCCGGCAACGGCGCCAAAAATTGACGGCTATGCAGTCATTGATGTGGTCAAAAATACAAAATAAAACCTTAGAGTCCACTAGTAGCGGTAAGTAAGGGTTGAACCAAGGAGCTGGTGGTTGTCACTTTGTGTCAAAACTTGACCAATATATAGTGTCACTCTATAGACGGTTTCTATTCATACACTTAGAGAAGCGAAAGAACTGAAAAACACGAAAATCAAAACTAACTATTTATGCTTAAACAATCAATCACAATTAACCAAACGAATCTGATCTCTAGATTCAACTCAGAATATCAAAAAATAACAATTAGAATAATCAAACCAAATGACAACGATCATTAAAACTGAAATTATAAATGAACATCAAATAACTTCAAATCAAACTTGCATTAAACTAAACCCGAATAAGAGTCGAATGCTTTTGAAAACAGGAACCAATTAAGATCCACGTGGTCAATGGTGTTCTACAATCCAGAACCCTTGATCACAGGAGACAAAATGAAACCGAAAAAATCGTAAAAACAACTAAACTAACCGAACTACCAACTATGAATCATAAAGCTACAAAATCTGAGTCAAAGATTCCTGAGTTCCACTCAAAGGTCGGATCTTCGCTCCCGAATCATGAAATGGGAGCCTCTATTTATAGTTGCAGATTTGGCTTATACGCGTCGCGGCATAGCCTTTTAAGCGGCTTGGGTCAACCTTATCCCCCGATCTTCGCACTTTGAAATTCGAATTTTCACCCAGTGAAATAGCTCATTGCGTCGCATCTCATCCTTGGTTCGCAGCGTGCATGTTACTTCGACTTGAATCCAGCTTTCTTCCAACTTTGCCAAAATGTACGCTTTTTACCCTGTATTAATAACAAAATACCACACAAGCACTCGACACTAAAGTGAGTAATATTAGTCATTTCATGAACATATTTCATGTAAAACCCTGCCCAATAACGACTATAATGCTCGACATTACTAGGCATTATCAGCTACAAAGGAGGAAGCAATGATGGCTCAGTGTCAGGATTGATGAGGAAAGAGATTAGATGGTTTGTGACCGGTGCTCGACGTCAGACTTTTGCTGAGATGGAGTCTGCTGTTGTGTTGAGGGAGATCGAGTTCGATGCCTAGCTAGAAAGAAGAGGTAGAATCAGGATTTGGGACGGCCGTCAGTGAAGAAGTTTTCGGGCTGCAATTTCAGGTGGAGTTTAGGACCTTTACCGCCGGGACGGTTAACAAGATGTGAGGATTTTTGTTTTATGTCGGGATGGTAAACAAGATGTGAGGATTTTTGGTTGGAGTTTGAGTGTTGTTGGCCCCAAGTGCGAGGGTGTTCGTCAGGTGAACATGGAGGAGCCAAAAGTAGAAGACGAGGCTTAGCAACGTATCCCATTAAAGTGGAACCTTGTTGGTTGTTGCCGGTATGTTTCGTGGTTTTTTTCTTCTCACTTTTCGGTATTGTTGGCTCTCTGTTGTTTCTTAGAATGCGGGTAGTTAGTTGGGATCTATCCCCGAGTGAGCAGCTGAAGTCAGGTTGTTGTCAGTGGTGGTGAGTCAATGGTGGATTTCCCGTGGAACACTAGTGGCTGCTTAGCTAGCCGTTAGCAGTTCGAACTCTAAGTGAGGGAGAACTGCTAGGCTCGAGACAAAGAGTCTGTTGAGGTGGGTTTTAGTTGGGCTATAATAGTTTTGTTGGGATCTCCTATTTCACAGATTGTTATGGGCAGACTTCGTTGTCCGTGCTGGAATGAAGAGGGGTCAGCGGAGGTAGTTGGTGGCGTTAAGATAAGGGTGTTCTTTATATGGTTGCGAGTTTTAGATATTCAATGTAGAGCAAGTAAAAGCTCGTTCAGGTCGGGCATGGTATGAAATTTTAACCAGGTGTCACGTTTCTGTGCGCTACAGAAATGAATGTGTGCTTCGTCGTCTTAGTTCGAAGGTTGTTGCGAGGGGGGGGGGGGTTTAGCGCTTTTTGGTTTATGTGTGTGGTGTCGACTTCTGCATTGTCTTTTGAGATTGATTTTTAGGCACATGATTTATGGATAGGATCTATGGATTAGTGGCGATGTTTAGGAGTTGCTGTGTGGAGTAGGAGGCTGCATCAATGGTAAAGTCGGATGATATTGTTTATGCTGTCTTATTCTCGTATGTTCCGTTTGGGTGATGGTGTTCATGATCGGTCTGACGATGTTTCGATTGTTGAGTCGGAGGTAGTTGGCTGTCGTTCTGTTGTCCGATTGTCGGTTAAGTGTGCTTATGCATGTTAGGTCGCTTGGGGATGCAGTTAGATTCTTGTCAACATTATGGTGTCGGCAGGAGGTTGATGGCCATAGTGCTATACTTGGAAGTTGGATCTTCATTAAGAGGTAAGGTGTCTGGTCAAGTTTGGGTAGTCGTTGGGGCTCTGTATAGCTTGATCGGGTAAAGAGCGTGGGTGATCGTCGATGAGTTCTTCTGTGCTTGTTGTGTTCAAGGAAGTGCTTAGCTGTTCTACTTGGGGTTGAGTTGTAGCGATGGCGTGTGCGGTAGAGCAACCGAGAAGGTGTGAGTAGGGGAATGGCTAATGATGTGCTCGTTCTTAGAGTAGCAAAGAGCACATCGTTTCTTCAGCATTGGGAATGCTAGGCCCGGTTCTTTGGGTTTTCTCTCGGATTAGTGGAGCGGTTCCATTTGTTAGGATTTGATCATAATAACAAAACAATTTGTGCAACGGAAGACAAACAAGATCAAATCACATTATTCTCCATGAATAGAGTTCAGGATCATACAATTCATATCAGTTATAGCAACTTCAAACATAAACAGAATGTACCTCAGGTTTATCTCCTTCTCATGATATCTGGTTGACAGCACTTCGCATTGGATAAACATGACCCAAAGTAGAATCCCTCTAATGATTCACACCCAGGATCTATAGAAAACCAGACATATTAGAACTTCCACTTGGGAAGGAGGCAAAAATCTCAAACCCTAGAGAGGGATGAAGATTTCGCCAGAAAGGGGGAGGATGGGAGGAGTTGGCGGTTCCAGGTATAGAATTGGATGCCTTAGGGTTTACCCCAAGGCCTCTATTTATATTGGACGACTCATAGAGTTCCAAACTTAAGGAGCCTTTTGGCGCCCGCACCCCTAGACTTGTTTCCATTATAACTTTTTAATTAATTATAATCCAGTCCCTTTAATTGATACTAAATTAATTCTAAATTAATTTATCAATTAAATTGCTGATGTAGTTCGAATTAATTTATTTCTCAATAAATTAATAAATAATCATCCTTTATTTTGTTCCTTTTGACTCTGTTTATTTTTTTGGGTCATGAGGGCAACCCAAAAGTACCCTGCTATTATTATAAATATTACCACCAGTTGATGACCTTTGACACTATCCCAAAAGTCTCCCACTTGGACAAGTTGTCAACTTTGTGTGGTCTCCATATTATCTGATAATCAACAAAGAGTATGTCATCCAATGCAACTGCCGAACTCTGATAAAAGAAAAGAGACGACCCTTAGATAAGTGATAGATTATTCCTGTGTTCTACAAGATATCGTAGGCCTTGGTTACAGTGTCCAACCTTAGCCCTTTCCTTTCCTTTAGGATGTGAAACTTTCTTCTTCACAACATCACCATGATGAATGGCCAAGACAGGAGCGGTGGAATCTGAGCTACGGTGTTGCTTTAAACTAGCCTCGACAATTTTCAGCAAACTGTGCAGCTCAATCAAGGTCATGTCCAGATAGTTCTTGTCATAATGAACTCATGATATGAACCAGGATGCGAGTGAAGCACCAAATTCATGGCTAACTCCTTTTGAAAACGGACACCAAGATTATCCAATCTGTCTATGTATAATTTCATCTTATGAACATGCATACACACAGACGTTCCTTTTTCTAGTTTATATGCCCTAAGGGATTTAACGATCTTGAATCGTTCCCGCCTTGCTTGTACTCCAACACTCTTGAAACAATTATCGAGTTCGGAGGACATGTCAGTAAATGTCAGGCTATCAATCTCACTAGATTGGGACTATAGTGGAGGAGGATGAGGAGGAATATGAGTAATGTTTATGTTTAGATTTGACATCTATAAGACAAAGTTTTAATTTAGTTTGAATTAATCCTTAAAAATAATTACCCTATTATTATTTACTTAAGGCTAGGATCCAAAATCTTCCAGTTATGATGTGGAGAGGGATGTCGTAATCACACTATAATGGTCATTAAGGTAGACACAACTCTTTGTCAATTTCATTCACTATGAAATTCGTAGATCTGTGAGATTCATTGACTAGTGTCAATGGCATGTTAATCTCCGTTGTGCTCATCTGAAATCCATGACAGGGATACAGTGGATCATGGATCAGATGGTGAATTGACCATGCAGAACCCGCGTGATGACCTACTCAAGATACTCTTGAGAATCACGACTGCCACATCACCCTCAATTATAACCCTAACTAATGTGCCGGATAACCACACAGCTTAGCCAGCAGATCATAAAGAGAATGTGCGTTTCTCATTAGTAACACAAAATCTCACATTTTTTTATAATTAAAACGGGATTTTTGTTTTAAAACTTTAATTTAATACTTTTAACTTATAAACATTGCCTTATCAAACCCTTTTGGTAACTTCACATAACAAAAAGTGATGGGCGATAAGGGTGGTAGGAAATAAATGTCGTTTAAAAACCAACCTCATTCGGGTCCATAAGAACCTCCTTCAAACCCAATACATGCTTTATAGTGGGTGAGCCTAGTCATGGTTTGACCAATGTTTTTGTTTTAATTTATTCTTTTATATATATAGATACTGTTCAAAACATATAAATGTATTTTAAACAATTTAAAATACTTTATTTATTAATTAATTTAATTAATACCTTTTAATAATTAATCAACTAAATAAATCCCTAATAGAAATAATCATATTAAGGCAATAAAGCAAATAAGGTAAGTAAGCAAGTTAGGATACTTACAAGGCATGCTAGGGTAAAACCCTAGCCACCAGCTAGCATGTAAAGGCCAAGAACCCTTCTAAACCCTACTAGAAATTTCGACAAGCACATAAGGAGGCTTAAGAAACCAGCAAAGTCAAAAAAATACAAGCATGCATATGAACATTCAAGTTTTTAGCATAAACCCTAAGATCATAACATGCTTAAATCCAAAAATTCTAGTATAACCCTATGCAAATTTTGATTTTAACTAGAAGGTTGAAATCATATTCAACAGTTAAAGATCAAAGTGCAAATAACATATGAACAGAGGCTCTGATACAACAGTTGGGATTTGATCATAATAACAAAACAATTTGTGCACCGGAAGACAAACAAGATCAAATCACATAATTCTCTATGAACGGAGTTCATGATCATGCAGATCATATCAGTTATACCAACTTCAAACATAAACAGAATATACCTCCGGTTTATCTCCTTCTCATGATTTTTGGTTGACAGCACTTTGCATAGGATGAAGATGACCCAAAGTAGAATCCCTCTAATGAGTTACACCTAGGATCTACTGAAAACCAGATAGATCAAAACTTTCACTTTGGAAGGAGGCAAAAATCTCAAACCCTAGAGAGGGATGAAGATTTCGCCAGAAAGGGGGAGAAGGGAGGAGCTGGCGGCTCCAGCTATAGAACAGGATGCCTTAGGGTTTACCCCAAGGCCTCTATTTATACCGGAGGGCTCGTAGGGTTCAAACTTAAGGAGCCTTTTGGTCGTTGTGTCGTGAATAGCTTACCCGGTGTATGTGTTAGAGTGTAATCTGAGACAGTGAAAGTTAGATTGTTAGCCATGGGTCTTGGTAAGGTATTACGAAGGTGAGTATCTCGAGTTTACAGGTCGGGATAGGTTAGGCACGTGACGGTCAGTGTGGTTCTCTAGCGTCGGGGTGTGGATCTTGGAATGAAGGAGCCGTCGTCAGGTGTTCGTGATCTTTATTCGAGGTTGGTAGTTAGATATTTCTGGTTTCGGAAATTCCGGACATGTAAGGATTTTAATAATCATGGATTACTTTAATGTTTAGGCGCGCACTTAAGGTAAGTAAGGAAAGGATTTCGGGGACGAAATCCCGTTAAGTGGAGGAGAGTTTTAATAATCATGGATTAGTTTGATGTTTAAAGGAATCAAGTTTGGTGAAGTGTGTTGGAAGGAGAGCTTAGTGACGCTAAGCTGGACGTTAGCAATGTTAATGTCCTACTTAGTGACGCTATGCTCTGGTGGTGGGTTCGCACGATACACAATTAGTGGCGCTAACTGCAATTTTTGGGAATCAAGTTTGCACGATACACAATTAGATGAGCTCTCTTTTATAAACCGTTTTATGTACTTGACCCGTTTTTAAAAACAAAAATTTTTACTCTGGATTTTGGGGCGTTACAGTTGGGTTATCTTATAAAACCAAAACCGAACGGCTACTTATCAGTTAGCAATAAATACAAACTGAACCATCGGTTTTTGAAACGGATCGGTTATTATGGTTCGGTTATATTGGTAAATTCGGTTTTGGTAGTTTTTCGGTTTTTATGATCACCCCTACATACTTTGATCGAAAATTGAGATTTGTGATCATGGATCATGACTACATATCGGTGTTGGGGGTCAATACGTTACATATATTGCTATTTATAGACTTACAATAAGCTTGTTTGTTGCATTCCCTAATAAAAACAGGGAGAGCGTGATTCCTCAACTGAAGATCTGTGACAACCCTCAAATTTCAGGTGATTACCTAATTTGAAATCCTAAGATTCCTTAGGTGAATGCAAAATCTTTTAGACACGAATTTAGGAGTTGTGTCTTAACTTTATAGAAACATTAGAAACTTAAAAATCATCAGGCTTGTTGCTTGATTCCTAGTAGATCATTATATTTTAATACAAAGTGCCAAAAGATTGAATTTCATGAATTGATTCAAAATATAAATGATCTTGATGAAAAAATCAAGAACAACGTACTTTTATCATAAGTTAACAAATTATGTACTAAAGTGATAAATACTTATATTAAATTATAATTATGATTAATACTAGTCTAAATTAACCCTAAATAAATGTATATGACATATTTTATAGACACCAAATAAATATTACAAAAATAAGTGATTTCACCCTTAAAAGTCATAAAACAATTAAAAGAAATTCTTATAAAAATTACCAACACTTTTATAAATGATACCATCTTATTTAAAAAAGAGATTTAAAATCTGCTTTTTCCATTTTCAAGATCTGGCCATAAGGCCTCTCTCGCACTGCTCACTTCATTTCCCATGTCATCCTCTCTCTCCCTCTCTCTCTCTTCATTTCACTCCTAACACACACTCTTCCTCTCTCTAGAAACTCTCACAAGAACTCTCTAGTCTCTCTTTCTAAACTCTAGCCACATACCACAAAATTTTGAAGATTTTTTAGTGTTCTTGAAGCCTCACCACAAGCGTAGGCAAAGAAATGAACACATCCTCATGTTCATTAACAATTTCTCCAAGCACATGTCATCATCTTCTTCATTTTCGGGTTCTATGTCACCTCCATGACTAGAAACCTTTCATATAAGCTTAATGTTTGTAGATTTGACTATCACATGTGTTCATGTGTTAGAAAGAGTGAAATCCATGATCAAACCCAACACAAGCTCAAGAAAATTTATCGGATTCTTCTTCTCTCTTCTAACACTTTGTGATTTTTATGATAAAACCCTTCCTTGAACATCATGGATGTATTTCAACACTATGTATGTGAAGGAAATCGGGTTACATGTGTTGAAAACACCATGCATGTCAATGGTTTGTATGTTATTCCTCATAGAACACTTATGAACCAAAGACATTAGTTTAAAACCATGCACCGTAGTTGATGTTTTTGTTTCTGAAAAATGATGGTAAGATGCATTTGGCTTGATGTTGATCTAGACATCAAGTTAGCAACCCATAACCAAGAATGCAATCTGCTAGATTTCTTAGTCCGACTTCAAAGGACCATATCTCAACTCTTACAGGACCAAAAATCTCCATTTTTGTCCTGAAATGAACTTCTATGGGTTAAGTTTCAAACCCAAGTGGTTTCACTCAAAAAAATTAAGATTTCGACCCTCAAATAATTATTGCAAAACTGCGGCACTTACAGCTCACCTTCTGTGAAGGGTCATTTTATATGCATGAACAGGGGTCTATAATGTTTTCTAAAAATTATGAGAAAAATTGTAAAGACCTATGATATACTATATGTTATGGTGTCCAAAAATGGTGTTCTGTAAGTTTAAGGAGCTATGCTCAAAAATTGTAAAACTACAACACCAAAATCTGATAAAACAAAGGAAAATAAGTTATATTTTTAAAACGTTTGGGTTTGAAAAGCTTAGATCTCGAAACAAATAAAATAAGGAATTATTTTTCCCATAAACTATATATTAATAAAAAGTTTATTGGAAAGTTTCATTCAAAAATACGGAAATTTCGATTTTATAAAATAAGGTGCCAAATAATGACATAATTCATAAATTAATAGTTACAGAACGTAATAAATTCTAAAAATTGGTGGAACCTCTGTTTATCATAAGTTGAGGTTCTCCACAAATTTTCAGACTATTTAGACACTATTTAATAATTGTTTTGATTTATGAGCCCCTAATGATGGGTATTTTAGAAAACCAATGTCGGGTTCTTCAAAGCTAATGATTATATTTCCCTGACTTCACATATACTAAAAGTAACTATAAAAAGTATTTTGGAATTTATTTAGTCCATTTACTAATTATTCCAAAATTTTCTAGTAAAACAAGCTTAAAATGTGAAATAAATTCAATATTGTGAGAACAAATAATAGTATATCGAAAGATTCAAATATGCAGAATAAGTAACAAGATCAAAATATGAAGAACAAAAGTCGAATGATTGTATTGCAACTCTCAGAACAATTCAGCGAGAACTATTCTGTATGAGAGGCTTGAAAGATTACAAAAATGTTAACCTTAATTAGGGTACGTGAATGCCTTATATAGTCTAAACTAATTATGGAATAGAGAGGCCCACCCATTTATTGATCGGCTAAACTAAAGGCTAACAAAGATACGCAATTAACTCAATCAAAATAAATAACCTAACAATCTCCCCCTTTGAGTCAAATTGAGAAAGAGTCTATCGCTCTTCAGTCTTCAGTTGCAAATCCGCCACTTCGAACACTTTAGGCATCGTCAATAGAACCCTCTTTCGGAAGGCCAAATACCATTCCAGCATATCTGTGAATCACTTCTTATCACCAACAGAGTTGGAGGCGGACTTTTCATTGACAATACGAAGGATGTGCTCCAAAGCTGTAGTTCGGTACAGATGCTTATCTGCTAGATGGAATACTTTCCGAACGACTATGCCATTTTCCCTAGAACTGAACACCACATTCTAATGTGTGTTATCAATCTTACCAGTCTTCCAACTACGGATATCGGAATTTGATTTTCGTATCTTATACAAGGGTTGTTTATTCAGACGAGTGACAATTTCGAGATCAACCTTCGAAACCTCATAAATGTAACTGGCGATCATTCTTTTGAGGTGCTTGATTAGGGGTTCATGTTTCTCCGGTTTCTTCTTCAGAAGAGTAAACACAGAAATCCAATCAAATGGATTCATAAAAAGGAACCGGATGAATTCTCGATGGCAGATTTGCCTTTCACGAATCCATTTGATTGGATTTTTGTGTTTACTCTTCTAAAGAAGAAACCGGAGAAACATGAATCCCTAATCAAGCTCCTCAAAAGAATGATTGCCGATTGCATTTATGAGGTTTCGAAGCTTGATCTCGAAATTGACACTCGTCTAAATAAACAACCCTTGTATAAAATACAAAAATCAACTTCCGATATCTGTAGTTGGAAGACTGGGAAGATTGATAACACACATTGGAATGTGGTGTTCAGTTCTAGGGAAAGTGGCATAGTCGTTCGGAAAGTATTCCATCTGGAAAATAAGCATCTGTACCGAACTACAGCTTTGGAGCACATCCTTCATATTGTCAATCAAAAGTCCGCCTCCAACTCTGTTGGTGATAAGAAGTGCTTCATAGATATGCTGGAATGGTATCTGGCCTTCTAAAAGAGGATTCTATTGATGATGCCTAAAGTGTTCAATGTGGCGGATTCACAACCGAAGACTGAAGAGTGATAGACTCTTTCGCAATTTGACTCAAAGGGGGAGATTGTTAGGTCATTTATTTGATTGAGTCAATTGCGTATCTTTGTTAGGCTTTAGTTTAGTCGATCAATAAATGGGTGGGCCTGTCCATTCCATAATTAGTTTAGACTATATAAGGCATGCACATACCCTAATTAGGGTTAACGTTTTTGTAATCTTTCACGCCTCTCATACATAATAGTTCCCGCTGAATTGTTCTTGAGAGTTGCAATACAATCATTCGACTTTTGTTCTTTATATTTTGATCTTGTTACTTATTCCGCATGTTTGAATCTTTCGATCTACTATTATTTGTGCTCACAGAAGTTGGAGATAAAAATAGTCGAGTTTGTGACCGACAGTCCAGATATGTGCAGTAGTCAGGTAAGTGCACGTCCGGCTGAAGACGTTAAACTTAGCGATTGTCTGAAGGCAACCCGATGTTTTGTAAATTTTGTATCTTAATCTTTAAATTGTGTTTAATCAATCATGGTAAGAAAAGAACAAGTGTGGGGTCATTTTGGAAATTTATAAACACACGACGGGGATCCTGGATTTAGCGCCGCGCGATAATGTGTTTCGCGATTTAAGGATAAGTCTGAATTTGGTACTCGCGACACGGAGGGTAATAAACCGCGCCGTGGGCTTATCTGAATTTAAATTTCAAGATAATCACAAAACATAGTTTGAAAACTATCCTAAAACCCTTACACCTGTATAAAATCATATTGTTAAACCCTTGCGAATTTTCACCGTGATTCAACTCTCTGCAAACCCTTGATCGTATTTGCTTCATTCTTCTAATCCACAAATCAAGTAAGTGTTCTAATTTTCCTTTCTTCTTCAATTTTTCTTGAAAAGTCATAGAATCACTTCTAAATTGCAATGTAATGTTTCTAGAGATAAATGTATGTTGTTAAATGGTTTATAACACTAATTGCAACATAACCCAATAGTCAGAAGTGAGAATTTAGGCTGTAGTAGTATCAATTGATCGATTCTGTTCTGAGTTTCATTGCTGCGCCGCGTCTATTCATCATGTGCGACGTGAGGTATGAACATTCATAACTCGCGACGCGGGTAGCAATTTCTGCATCGCATCTATTCATCATGTGCGACGTGAGGTATGAACATTCATAACTCGCGACGTGGGTAGCAATTTCCGCGCCGCCGGTGACGCTTAACAGCAACTAATTTCGGAATTTTCTGTTGAATTGTGCAGGAAAATGTCTTCTAACAGCTCTAGTGATATCGACTAGCTTGCTTTGCCAGTATTTGTCACCAGCTTCACGCGTACCAAATTCCAAAACCAAATCGGGGTGTTTTCGAGAAAACGGATCTTACCGGCTCAAACGGTCAACTGGGAGTTGACCTGCGATTCGGGCATTATGGAGCATTTGCAGCAGTGGTTGGTTCAAGAAGGATACGAGGACAATGAACTTACCCTTACATTCCGGGCAGTTGAGGCAATATTCCGTATAGACGAGCCAATATACCGTGAGGCCGTCTTAGAGTTACTCGCCACTTTTGACTTTGATCACGAGCCTTTGGGCATTGATGATGAGGATGCTATCATGTTCCGTCTGGGGAACATGAACCACACTTGCAGCCTTCGAGAGTTTGGGGTTCGCCTGGGTATTTATACACAGGAGGAGGCTGACGAGGTCGGGTTCGCACCATTCCTGAGGAGGGCCTCCAAGGCCATGAGTGACTCGTTCTCCTGTGCTGACTTCTTGGCCACTATTTCGTCTACGAGATATCATGAGAACACGGTTTCTGAGGGCCAAATGCACCTGCCATCACACTGTATGCTTCACCGGCTCATATCGACGATGTTTTGGCCGCGAGCCAACGTAGACTGGGTTACACACCATGACCTTTATCTCATGTGGTCATTGGTGTCGTGGCTGGAGACTGTCAACATACCATTCCTCGTCGCTGATTAAGTAACCAGTGCACCGTCGGATTTTATAGCTGTCGGGGGAGGCCCTTTCATCACATGCCTCGCACGTTCGTATGGGTTACTGGTGCCTGCCACTATTCGCTAGTTGACCGTGATCCCTACGGTCCCATTTAGTCCACCGACCATGACCTCGCGGGAGATCGTGTATATCAATGATGGTGTTTTGTCAGTCCGCCACTCGCCATTCCTAACTCTTCGTCACGAGCCGTCAACATCAAGGAAAAGGCCCCGAATATCAGACGGTGTATCGGCACGCATCAAACCCGCAAATCCAGATTTGTGGTTTCTAGCCAACGAAATGAAGTCGATTCATCAGACAATGTGAGGCCAGCGGTTCGAGTACAATGCACTGTCTATGGAGATTCAGGAGACGATCCGCTACTCCCAAAACATTCAAAACCAAGTACTTTGGGTAGCGGATTACATGCGGAAGTACATGGATGATTTAAAATGTGATATGTCACGCGATCAAACTCGGTTGCTTGAGGATGAACAAGCTGAAGAGGAGCCGGAAGAAGATCCCAAAGAATTGGAGGAAGTCGAGCCAAACGAAAGAGAGGATGATGATACGGCTCACAATTAAGGGGTTTTGTAATTATTTTTGATTGTTTTGAATATTTGTTTTTAGGTTTTAGGATTAATTGTTTGATAAAATTAGGAAAATATGTTTTAGGATGATAAATAAGTCGTATGACAGTAGTGAATAAAAGGTAAATTTAGGTAAATGTGTTTGAAATGAGTCTAATGGTTGTTTGAAGTTAGTTTTAAAAAATCCGAAATTACCGCGACGCGGAACCACATAGGAACGTGCCGCGGTTACTTCCAACATCACGTAGACAAAACAACTCGTAATTACCGCGACACGCGCATCATACCCACGCGCCGCGGCAATCCGTAGCTCATTTATGTTGTAAGTTGTTATTTTTATGTTTGTTCTTTTTGCATTTAATTTTGTTTTGTGAGTTTGTTTGTGCAAGTACCAATGGAATCTACTAAGGAGTTGTTTCAAACAAGTGTGGGATCATTGTACCTACACTTGCCATTTCACCGGCGTGTTCACTGTCACGCCACAACTCTGGAAATCTGAATCGTAAGGTGTACGTGTTTTTGTATCATGTGACAACTAGTTCCAACAAGCAGTCTACCGTCTAAAGTGGTAACTCTTTCTCCCTTATTCTGAAATATTTTTATGTACAACGGGGACGTTGTACGGTTTTAAGTGTGGGGCTTGGACGGTCGAAAGAGTTTTAATTTTTGAAATTTTGCAAAAAACGAGTAATTTTCAGAATTTTTAGCAATTTTTCAAAATTTTTAAGAGATTGTAATTTTGAAACGAATAGCTTTTGAATGTTATAGCATTGGTATTTTTCAAGAGATACTGTTTAGTTGTTAGCATGCTATTATTTAGTCAAATAAGTTGAGTTTTAGGAGTTAGAAAAATTTTAGAATATTTTAAGATTGGAATTTAGGAAGGAATTGTTGATCAGTGGCCTTTGTTGTTTGAGTCGGTAGGTCTGAAATGGGTGGCCCCGAATGGGCACTTATGCACCTTACTACCTAAGATCGTCTGTTTGGGATAGTATTTCTGAAAGCTCGTTACACGGACAACATCGAAATTCATGGACAATTCTTTAACGGCCTTTAGAATCTGAATGAGTATGTACACTCTGAATGAGTATGTACACTCTCTTGGGGACAGAAAATTTGTAATCAAGGGTTCTTTAGAAAGTCGTGAATTCCAAAGAATATTCTGATCATGTTTTGTTAAAAGTCATTTTCAATCTAACTTCTGGAAACAATATACTTTGAAACTAAAAGCACTCAAAAAATGTTTGAGTCTTTATTATAATTTGTTAAAAACTCTCTTGCTTGGGGACAAGCAAGGCACAAGTGTGGGGTGTTTGACAACGCCTATCAATATCAAGTATTTTAGTCATTGTTAGGCCCTATTCTTAGTGAAATTATATCAGATATATCGTGGTATTGCTCACTTTTGTGCTACTACTTGTATGCAAGAAAAAGATGAAAACAGGGACTAAACATGGACAAAATGAAAGAAGTTTGGATAAACACCATTTCAGTTGAAAAGACACGCACGTCGCGACCAAAGGAGCATGCGCGATGCGGAAAGTCAAAGATGAGGCGGTGAGTTGAAATTCAAACAGCGAAATACGGGGATAATGGATAAGGCGCGACGCTGAATCAAGCCCTGCGCGCCGCGATTAACCCTAATTTGCAACTAAAATTAGAGGCATCTAGGACGAATTTCAGAAGCAAAGAATCGACCAAAGGGTGTAACCTAGTCTTCTTTGACTCCATATTTCGGATTTCAGTAGCTTTACTTGGTACTTTTATGTTTTCTTGTTTATTTCATTATTTCTTAATTTTAGTTCTAGCTTGATTTCAGCGGTTCTCAAGTGTAGAATCTGTTGGAACAAGTTAAGTTTGGATTATTTTCGGAGTTCGAACATTGTAGTTTCTGGAATTGACTTTGGTTCAATCTAATCATTCGGTTTCAGTTATTTTACATGTTTTTCGGTATTATTTATGTTTGAATGTTTATTTGAATGGTTTGGATTGTTCATTGCTTCTGATTTTTCTAGAATTCACTTATGGAATTAGTAAGTAATTGTGGTTTGAAGTTTGGAGTAGTTTAGTTTAGTTTATGATTGTTTTAGTTTTTTGGTATTCGATTTATTCGGTTTTTTGGGAAGTGAAGGAAACACCGCTGACTATAGCGTGACACTATAGTTGGTTATTCAGACACTATATCTTGACCACCAAACTTCCGCGGATCGACCCTTACTGCTACCATACTAGTTTCTTGTGATGTTTTATTTTTCTATTTTTGACCACATAACGACCAAGGCATGTCAAAAATCAAAGCACCTTTGTTCCTGAATCTACTGAGGCCACTCATGTCTCTGATGCTGATCACTTATTGTTGGGTGCAAAGTTATTCATGATTATGACTTAGTGGCATGAGGAAGGCCCGCTTAGGCGTATGGGCTTGTGGGCTTGTTCATTGAGCTCTTTATTTTGTCTAGACTATAAATAGTGATTTTATTATTATCTGTAGATGAATGATTCTAGAGGGAGCTTAGTTACATTATAGAGAGAGAATCAAACACATAGAAAAACACTCATTGTAAAACCCCATTGTAAAACTTTGATCAATACAATCATTCGATTCATTGGATTCTCGATTGGTGTTCGTTATTATTCCGCATTATTGTCAAATCATCACTCAACAACTTGGTAATTAGCAGGAGTGGCTACCAGTCAGATCTTTATGTTTCGTTTTTGCATGTTTTACTTCCCGAATAATTTGATTATTCTAAAGTCCACAGTCGCTCATACTTTCGGAAGTAAGTAGTGAATTAAGACTGTCATGAATTGAATTGTAGATTGTCTAAGGAGTTAGACATAGCAATAGAATTGATGCAATGTTCATGAGTACTTAGAAATGAAGATTTGAGTATTGGACCAACCCGTGCTCAGAGAACTACTTCATGGATTATATCACGAGTAATTCTGAGACGATAATATCTTATGGTCTTGAAACGAAGACATATGAGTTGAAATTTGCAAGTCGGTTGTGCATTGATAATGCGTAAACGCATCGGTAACTCGACATTATAAAACGTATTGTTGTGCGCGATTTGATGAGTAAAGGACACAAGCATATAAGTCGAAGTTTATTCGTTCCTTTTGCCCTAACGGGAAAAGCGATATTTGTGGGCCCCTCGGTGATTTGGTGATGACTTAGAGTGCTAGGCCTAGCCATGACTAAATTGATGTGTTCAATTAGAAGTCCTATATCATCACAAATCATGGAATCGGGAAACATAGTATCGGACTGAGATTGATTCTAATGGATGTCTCAAGTCCGAATGATATCTTGTAGAACGGAGAATCATATGATCACTTATCTTAGGATATAGAACTGACTGGGTCAGAGTTCAGCAGCGTGCTTTTGGAAGCTATAATTTGCTGGTCAATTTAGAAGCTATATTGAATTATAGTCATAGACTTATCCAAGTGGGAGAGGGAGACTGTTGTATTAGGTGTCTAAGCTATGACTATAATTTAAGAATATACTTGATTGACAGTAGCACAGTCATTTTCGGCTGCCCTCAAAACCTAACAGAGGACAAGATAACTTAAAGAGATAGAGAAATATGATTTATTAATATATTATGAGAATAATATATTAATTGGAAATCATAATATTTAATTAATGATTAATCAGAATTTAATTTAGAATTAATTTTGGGAGTAATTGGATTAATTAAAAGAATAAGGGTTTGAATTATAATTGTTCAATAGTTGAGCAATAGATAAATATATATATTGATATATTGGACGGAATTATATATATATATATATATATATATATATATATATATATATATATATATATATATATATATATACACACATTTATGGGAGTTTTAACTATTTATGGCAATGATAAGTAAGTTAACTTGTATGATAATAGAGTTATCATATCAAGAGTTCAAATATGGTAGCTATATGCCATATGACTTATCAGTTTTGGGCTATATATAGAGGCCCCCATAGCCCTTAAAATCTTGCCAATTCAAGGGGTTCTCTCCTTCCCATCTCTTTTGTTTCTTGTGTTGCTTGGTTCCGGGTGTGAGCCATTAGAGGCACGACACTTGTGGTTCTAGCTTCCAAGCCTTGAAGGTATGAAATTCTAAATTGTTTTAGAATATAATTTTAATTATATACTTTTAAGTTCTTAGTTATAGATTCAATAGAGAAAACGTAGATCCTTATTAGGGTGTATGTGAACTTAAGTTTTAAACTCATTGTTTGCATAAAACCCATCACATACTGTCCCATTCATGACCGAAGTTGATTGGTGGATCGTAGGTGGACGTCGGATGATAGTCCCTATAATTTAAGGGCTTGATGGCTGTGGTCTAAAAATCCCTTACAATTACATTCATTGGAGTTGGATCCAACACAATCTCTTCCTTTTCCTTGGCAGCAAGCACATTAGCAGTGGCTTTTGTAGCATAACATTCTCTTCTTCTTCCTTTTGAAGTTCTTGAGCAAGAAGAGAAACTTCTTGAGTTGTGCATGTGTAAGAGAAAAAAATTAGTTTTTTAATTGAAAAGTTGGATTGATATTGATTACTAATATAAATAACCTAACTAAAAATAAAAAGAGAATTGAAATATCTAAAATTCTGATTTTGGCGTACGCAAACCGTCATGTGGTTTGTTTTTGTCACGTGAGTGGTCTGTATACTTGAAGCTCATTACATTGCCCTGCTACAACCATATGAAATGAAGAACGTGTCCTTACTTTAGTAATTAACTATTAGACTAAAGCTAATGGGTATGGTACCATGCCCCAAGTATAGGGATAACTTGGCATGCCAATTAGACAATAAACACCGCCCCATATGGTGTGGACATGGAGTGGCGTGTGGGAGCATGGTTAGTTCCACAACCACCAACACTATAATTCTGACTTTTTCTTTCTTCCTTTATTTTTTTCTCTCTCACATAATTATTAAATTAATTATATTTTATTTATTAAAAATTTGAAAAACAAATGAGAAAGGATGATGCGGAGAAGTGGGTATTTCATAAGTTGCATGGTAGAGAAGTGAAGATAATTTGGCGGTGTGGTGGCAACACTTTTGGTATGAGGATGAAGGGACCTAGTAGCCTAAATGGATAACACACTACAACCCACACCAAAAATGATGCCACCATAGTGCCACATCATTCTCATCTCTCTGCCACTCCACCTAGGAAATACCTACCACTCCATATCACCAAAATTATTGTTTTTTAATTATTTTAATAAATATATATATCAAAATTATATTAAATAAATAAAAGTACATTACAAACTAATAAAATCACATTAATAAAAAAAAAGACAAAAAATTACATTATTAAACCTAAAAAAGATTAAAAAATACATTAACAAACCTAAAAAATAAACCAACACATTTAAATAAAAATTATGTTTATTGTTTATCTTTTTAATGAATGTCTCTCTTCACGGCTAGTAAGGTTACGAGGTCCTCAGACATGAGATCTTCTATCATTCGTATCATTGAGGAGTTATTGTTGGAAAATGTTGTGGTGCATAATCGGTTAACCATGTAACATGCTCATAAAGGAACCCATTGATGAATCAAGGCGTGGAAATTGTTGTGGTGTTGTGTTAAGCGCAAATAGATTATCTCGGTTTGGGATGTTTAGGTTAGGTGGGATTGAATGATGGTGTGTTTAAGTTTTGCTACATTAGTTGAAAAAAAAAAGATGGTTTAGAAAATATAAGATTTAGAAAAATACAAAAAAAAAGGTTAAGTTGTAGTGTGGATGTATTATGGTTAACTGGTTAGGTAAAACTTAATTTAATAAAAAAATTAATAGCCGAACGCAAGGTTGTTAAGATCGGGATCTTACTTAAGATTGTTTTTTATTTTGCAAGATCGTGATCAAATCGAAAGATCCTATCAATGAACTAGTATCCAAATTCGCTATCTAGATCACAATTTGTGCAATACTAACTATAATAAAATGTTGATTAAAACACCGACGCTAGAATCAAATTTAACATTGTAAGCGTGAACCATAGTGCTAATGCTCTTTGAGACTTATTGCAGCATGCAGTGCTCGATTTCAAGTTAAATGAATAAAATTTTCAAACTTGACTATACAATAAGGGCTAAAAATGTGGGATTGAATCGACTTAAGATTTTAATATCCTAGTTAGGATACTAAGATCCTTGTATAGATCTTGCTTCACAAAGATCCTACTGTGATCGAGATCGTTTTTCGGTTGTATGATCTTAAAATTGTAAGATCTTAATATCAAGATCGAGATGTTAACAACCATGGTGCAATTGTTCAATTGTGTTTCAATGACTAAATTTTCTCGAGTGGCGTGTTCTTACATCTACCACTTCCTTCCATGCAAGTAGAGTGGTAGTGTTCCCCCTCGTGGTCACCCTGCTACATCATCCCCACATTGGAGTCGTTGCCTACATACCCGTCAGCCACTAATACAGACCACCACCATACACCATTCATTCTCCACCTCTTTCTGTCCTCCTTCACAATTCCTCCTCCACAATTCCTCTGATGACCTCCCACTACACCTGCAAACACTACTTCTCTAACAACCCTATTTGCAATCTCCTACTTCATCTCACTCTACAAAAAAACACCCAAAAAATCCTTGAATCCACTATAATCAACAAATCTACTTCATTTACTTTAAAATAAAATCCTAATATGCATTAAAACCAAACATAAAATCCCAAATTACCGCAAAATAAAAATCTAATTTTATACGAGAACCCTTTGTATATAATAATCACAACCCATTAATGGCACTTCAACGTGAATTAATAATCAAAATTCACTAAGCTTTGGATCGAAGTGGAGATGATAAAACCTACCTGATATTGAGAAAAGGAAGGTAGGGCATCATTGTCGAAGATGAGAAACCTACCTAAGATTGAGGGCCTCGGTAACCAGTGAGACGATGGGAAGTCCGCGATGAAGAAGGAAGGGGACATAAGGATGGTGGCTATCATTTTCGAAGACAAGGACGGTGCGACTTCGTTGCCAGAGGAAGATGATCGGTCTTAAAACTCAAGATGGTTTTTTTGGGTAGAATAGTTAAAAGTAAGGGCACACAAATCATTTCATATGATTTTAATGGTGCAAGGCAAATGGATCTAGCGTACGGCCCATTCGTGTGACAAAAACAAACCTCACGGACTATTCATGTTCAGATTGAGATTGAAAAAACTGGACTTTATTAAAAGAAAATTGGGTTAATGCCATCAAAATCCAATAAACTTTTGTTTTCGATTTTTAAATGGTTCTTATACTAAATTTTGTATATTATAGACCATTAAACTATTATTTTACCAGTTAATAAAATGAATAACTTTATTTGGTCTCGGTTTCACCGGTTGCACTTGTACATGCGGCATTTTTAAAATTAAAAATTAAAATTTAAGTTTATATATAAATACATATATTTTTAAATGTTTTCTTGTAATTTGCTCCCATTACTTCGACATAGATAATAAAAATATTATGAAGCTTTGGAAATGAATAAAAATTTATTACGAATATTAAAATGAACAAAAATATATTAAAAGCGTTAAAATATTAATTTGCTCTCAATTTCAGGTGCCAAAATGAATAAAAATTAATTATGTATACATATTCAGGAGATTCAACACACACATTTGATATTTATGGTAAATTAATTATGTATCCTTCCTTACTTTATCTTTTCGATCGTAGCTTGATTAAACGATGCATATCAAGATGACTGAACCCTAATTCAGAGCTTGATTTAAACGAGGAGATTATCGAACCCTAAATCGGTCCCCAAAACCGAACCCTAAATCGAACTCCTTCAATTTCATTCTTCTCTTCACTCGTCAACTCTCTTGTTGGGTGGTTTGTTATGATTCAAAAATATGGAGAAAATGTTCTATTTGATTTCATATCATTTGTCTTTTTCAGCTTGAAGGGAGACAGATTTACTCGTCTTCTTCCTATTCGAACACAAATCTAGGGTTCATAGCGACGCGTCTTCTCTCTCCTCTCCTAGTTTTTTTGTCTTGTTCATGTTTAGATTCTGGTTTTTTTTGTTCCAAAAAAACGCACAGTTTTCTATTTCATTTAATTTCTGGATTAGACGGTTTTTGTTTGAAGGATGAAGATGAAAATGGTTTGAGTGTTTTTGTTTCTTCATCTTCATCAACTTATTTGGTTTGTATTTTCGTAAGTTTCTGTTTTCATTTTTTGAAAGTATATTATTTGAAGGTTTAAAGATGAAGATGGTTTGAATGGTTTTTGAAGATGAAGATGGTTTGAGTGTTTTTGGTCTAGAATTTGGTTATTGTTGGTGGTAGAAGGCGGAGGTTAGTGGTGGCTGAATGATTTTCATCACCAAACACATTTGAATGTTCATCATGAATAACACCAAGAACAAGTTTAAGTTTTATTAAATCTTAAACAAATTAAAATTCATATTAACAATAATAATTTTAAATTTTTAATAAATTTTTTACGTTAAAGACAATTAAAATTAACTGAAAATCCACGCAATCACATTATTACCGCCACATGGACCAGTTTGTTGACCAAAGTGCCACGTAGATGTCATATCAGCACCACGTAGACTACTTCAGTTGGGCAAAATGCCATTTGGATGCTAGTACACCTTGGCAACCAGATGATCCCTTTTTTAACCTGTAATTTAAATGTTTAAAGAGCCATGATGCAAAAAAAAAACTTTAGTAATCATTTAAAACCAAAAGCAAAAATTGGTTAGGTTTTGATAGGGGTGAGCAAAAACCGAACCGCAACAAAAAATAACCGAAAAAACCGAAACCAAAAAACCGAAACCGAAACGAAAACCGATGGTGTGGTTTATACTTTTACAAAAACCGCAAAATTGCGGTGCGGTGCGGTTTTTACTTTTGAAAAAACCACAAATAACCGACCCGCACCGATTACCATGTATTAAATAATTATATATATATATATATATATATATATATATATATATATATATATATATATATATATATATATATATATAATTTAGTTATTATTAAGTTTAAATATGACATTATAGATTAAATAAAAAGAGTGAGTTTGAACGAAAATTTCATTTTATATTTTGATAGTGGCAATTCCATTTTTCATTTTCACAAATTGTAAGTTATAAACTTTAGTTGTTTCATGATTACTATACTAAGTACAAAGAAACAAATGTGTTCTATTTTATATTTTGATAACGGCAATATACTAAATATATAGTCAAAATACTAAAAAAATTATAAAAAATGTGTCGATATTGAACTTCTGCGATTTTACAACCACACCATAGAAAAAAAAAACGCAAACCACTATTTTATGCGGTTAATAACCGAAACCGCACCAAATAAAACCGCACCATATGGAAAAACCGCAAAACCGCACCGCATTAAAAACCGCAAATTGCAGTTTTAGGTTTTCAAAAACCGCATAATGCGGGTTGCGGTTCGGTTTTGACTAAAAACCGCACCATGCTCACCCGTAGGTTTTGATAACATTAACCCAAAAAAATTACATAACCATGAGGGGCATTTTTGTAATTTACTCTCGAAACAAAAAAGAACGCTCAAAAATAGAAAGAAGAAAACTAAAACGGGCTGAAGGGTGTGCAAGACTCCCATGACAACCCAAGACATCCGCCACGTCAGCGCCATGTCACCAGGACTCCCAAGGCTTCCAGTAGGGGTGTGCAAGACTCCCATGACTTCCGTTTTATTTTCCATGTCACATTTTTATTTTACGTTTTTTAATTAAAACCAAACATTAAATTAAATTTAAATAAAAACATTATATTAATAAAAACATTACATTTCCTAATTATCGCCACCTTTTTTCCGGAGTTTCTGCTTGGTTGATGTTAATATTTGCGACTTCCATCATTGCCGCGAATACCATATCATCACCCGAGTCGTCGGAATCCGAATGGAAATCCATATGAATATTGAGAGAAATTGTAGTTTTATATATATATATATATATATATATATATATATATATATATATATATATATATATATATATATATATACTAGCTGCGTACCCGCGCAATGCGGCGGCAGAGAATAGTTTCTTTTTGGCGATTAATTACTATCGGTGGCGAACATTAGTTTCATTTCGACGAATAATTTTCGGTATGCAAATATAAGTATATTTTTGTTTCTAGCGGCGAAACGTATCTGTTATGTTGTAAACCGGAACCGTCTCGAAAACGATTAAGCAATTCGGTTTCGATTCTATTTTATTTTTCTGGTTTCGGTTCGGTTTTTTTCGATCCTGTTCAAGAATTGATATTGTCATAAATGAGTAAAATAAAATTTGGAACCACAGTGAGTTAACCTTGAGAATTTTATGCAATCGGATTCATTGATCATTTTTAGCCTCTTTTCCCCTTGACTTAGCATGGTGTTTTGACATATTATGTATGTATAAAAACTCCTCTATAATTGTTGTAGTTCTAATATCAAGTCTAGATCTATGAAATTAACTTTTACACATGATTTCAGTTGAGTTAGGTCCATAGAAACCATCAATAATATAAGGAAATAGATGTTATACACATAACACATGTCGTATCATGAGTTTAATAAGCAAGTTTGTATATATAACAACAATATATTCACTTTTCTTTATATATATATATATATATATATATATATATATATATATATATATATATATATATATATATATATATATATATATATATATATATATATATATATATATATATATATATATATATATATATATATATATATATATATATATATATATATATGTTAAATTCAATTTTTATTTATTTGTTGTTATTTATAGTTTTGGAAACAAAAGAAAACGTTTTTAAAAAGTAACCCATTTAATTCTAACTTTTAACAAAGTGTTTTAGTTTCTCACTTTCTTCTTGTTAATATTGTGCCATTAAAAAATATGGATTCCTGTCCTTTTTTTTCGAGAAAGGTACCAACCCACATGCCTATGTCTACAAACTTTCTTCTTGTGGGGTAGACTGTGAGACTACTAAAGTATCAATTCATATATACCACCGTTAATTATAAACATATAAAATTCAGCAATGGAATCAATATATTCAAAAAGATTCAAAAAGATTCCAGTGCTAGTTAATTATAAATTAAATGAGGAAGATGAATATATATTTGATTAATCAAATAGATTCCAGTGCTAGTTAATTATAAATTAAATGAGGAAGATGAATATATATTTGACTTATGGCATACCAGACTTGTCCCCTAGGGACTTTATTATTCCCATCAACCAAAGAAACACCTTCAAACTTATGATACTTATAGTCCAAAATTGGTGTAAACATTACCGTGCACCTGATGAACAGAGTTTATATGATCCTATGGAAAACAGAATGCTACAAATCAAAGTACAATGATGTATGAGAGTAGAAAATAACTGATAAACTACGGTACATGCTTTATGAATGCAATTAGAATTGGAAACGGAATCGGAATTGAAATTGGAATCCTAATCAGAATTAGATGTTTAACACGGTAGTACTTTCTTTGCTCCTTATATGGTCAACAAATTTGTGTGTAAATCTTCTTAACTGCTGCACACAAGGTCTGATTCCGGTTCAGGTTGTGTGGCTGAAAGTGGTTACCAGGGTCATGAAGCTCGTCCTAACTGCCCACGTCCGATGATGTGTCTCCAAGGTCAACCACGGTCTTGACTCAGGTGTCCAAAGGTGCTGCAATGCGACAAGAAGACACAAATGCCCTCCTCGTCTTAAAATTTGAAAAAAGGCCGAGGAAGCTCGTCCAGTCCAATCAAGTGTCACAAAAGCAAATGATAGAATTTTTTTACATTTTTGGTCCCTGAGCAAAGAAGTTAATATCCGACAAATAAGGAGGTGGTAGTGACAATTTCTTTACATTTTTGGTCCCATTTACACAAAAGTGGATTGCTGTTTCCATAGTTCTTGTCTTGAAACGAAAAAAATACAAAAGTGAGTGCACATCTGACAATATATATCGTGGTCATCCAAAAGAACATGCAAAAGAATAGAAGCCAGTTATAAATATATAAACATATATACACACAGATTTATAGATACACATATAGATCTATCAAAACTGGATGGGACCAAAACTGGAAAAAACTCAAAAGTAAATGAAATTTGGGATGCACTCGGTTTAGATTAGTAACATGCTATAATAGCAACTAAAAAGAGTACCAAAATTGAAAAAATGCCGAAAGTACGATGCTATAATCACTTCCGTTTCCATTCATTTCCATGCACATACACAACCACACACACGACAGTTTCCAAATATATAGTAGTGAATGCGTACCATGAGATATGCACCATCATCAAGCCAATGATTCTCCTTGAGTGCTCCATGGCCACTTGTCTCAATAGCCAAATGTTGTATTCACCAAACAGAGTTCTGTGATTAAAGATCATTATTGTGTCTAAAAATGTAATTAGCAGAATCACACAAAAAAACATCATTTTGTATTATGTCTCACCAAACGAATGCCTTCAACAATGACATTTTTATACCCTCTTTTGAACTGATGGTGCTTCCCTCCTGTGACAAATTAGAACAAATAAAAAAGAAATTTTGATTTAATCCATGCAGATCAAATAGTAGGAAATCACTGATAAAGGCTATTTTTTACCTAGCTTCTTCTGAATGAATGTAGTAATCCCGTCTGAAGTAACACTGTCTGTGACAATTGTTGTTCCAGGGTGCTAGTGGTATAAAAAAGCAGTAAGTAGGAAAAACTCACGGGAAGGAGCAAATTTGGGGAAAGTTCTAGAAACTTACTTCTTCTAAAACAATAGCAGACATTTAAGTAATCAGACGATTCCGGTTAAACTCACGTTCAGTGGAATCCACAACATCTGATTCAGTCATTCAGACACCATAAATGACATAATTGCCCGAAAATTATAAAGGGAAAATTATCTATAGCGTTATCGATGAAAGGTGAACTAACCAGTGGTGGTGAGTGGTAAGGAAAGCTTAAGTTCAACACCATTTTCTTTACTCTTTAGCAACTTCAATAACCTTCTCAGGCTCAACTGGATCCACTACAGCTCCTTGTTTGGTGTTTTCATCAATCACCCTACAACACAAATAAAAAAGACTAACTAAACGATCAAAATTGAGATTTATACATGTAAGAATAGTTGTCTTCTAAGCAAGGGATATAAATAACCTTCATCTTCAACGCATAGCCGATTGGAATGATCAATAGGATGATCTTGCAGAATCCAAACATCATAAGTCCCCTGCACATCCACAATTGAAGTGAATAAACAAATTAGCAAGTTGCACCTCTTGGATATTATAAATGCAATCTATAAAATCTTGAATTTGTTCTTTGCTGTAAAGACAAGAACCAAAATCAGGTCACAAAAATTTCAGAAAAAAAATAGAATTAATCAAAATAAGATTTTCAGATTAAGCATTTTAGCTTATTCAATTAAGCAAAATGACCACTCTGCTCCCCTTTTTCTAAAACCACGGAATATGCTCATCAAATTATATCTAACCCGATATTCAACAAAATTGACCCTGCATCATCTACCATATGCAACACAGCAACGATGACCCCAAAGAAGATCAAGTATGTTCAATACAAATGGTTTTAAAGAACTGAATCTTAGAACAAAAATTAAACTGAAACAGAAAAATACATTTTTAAATATGTAAAGAGAAATACCAGATCATTAGAAACAATGGATCTGATTGTGGTTGGCGAAGAAGCGAGTTGCGGTACCTGAAAAAAGATAGAGTGAAAGAAAGATCAGAATATCGATTTTTGCTACCATGAATTGAGAGATAAGAGTAAAGACATCAACGTTGGTAAAAATCCTAGAACAGATCCTGCTAGTATCTCGTCCATCAGGTCAATTACTTC
This sequence comes from Cichorium intybus, assembly GCA_023525715.1. Classification (NCBI taxonomy): domain Eukaryota; kingdom Viridiplantae; phylum Streptophyta; class Magnoliopsida; order Asterales; family Asteraceae; genus Cichorium; species Cichorium intybus. The sequence goes on along the minus strand of CM042013.1, from coordinate 54,382,739 downwards.
ATACCGGTGGGTATATGACTTTGATGATTCTCTCTCTCCCTGTAAAAACTTATCAAGCATGGAATCAATATCTAAGGTGGAAAAAGTCAAACTTTGAGGCCAGTAAATTTATACCGTAGATGTAAGTCTTTTAGATCTAGTAGCCGAGAGTACAATCATGGTTGTTGTGGAAGGCGCTTGCGATCGTGGTGGCTGTCGATGGCGATGAATTAAGGGCAACGATCGGTGGCGAGGTAGCCGATAAGCCAATGGAGAAAAAACCCTCACCCCTTCAAACACTCGAGCACTTCTAGAGGTGAAAGATGCGAAGACGGGGGAAATTAGGGTTTGATGGGGGAGAGAATACAGAGAGAGAATTTATCTTCTTGCGTATTAGTGAATAAAGATGACAGCCTTCGACCTCAAATCACGGTAAAAGGATGCTTTTCAAGTTTTAAATCTCATAGGCGGGGGTTTAAAAGTTTCAGTTCTTGGTCGGTCACGTTGAATCCGTCAATCATGTTGAATCCTCAATCCGTGTACTGTTTTTCCTGAACGCGGGTTTAATCAAAATGTGCATTAGGTGGTGGTACTATCTTAAAAATTAAGACAATTGTGCATAAAGGGGTTGTAATTTATATATGGTTTATAGTATAGTATAGATATATATATATATATATATATATATATATATATATATATATATATATATATATATATATATATATATACAAACCCGACGTCTTCACGCGTGCGCAGGAGGGCGACCCAAGGACGCAGACGGTGGAGGACGCAGGGGGGGCGCGGTGTTTGCGGCGTCTTCGCTGCTGATGTGGAGGACGCGGGGGATCCGCGTGTGGCACACCCTATAGCCTAAAGTTGCAGTGCATCAGCCATCCCATTTTCAAAATGCAGCTGTCTATTTCGATACGCAATGCCGTACACCCCCAAAAAGTTCCGCATCGCCTCCATGAAACCGACGGACATTAGGGTTTCACTTTCAAAGTCTTTATAGTCATACTTCGGACTTCGGGGTGATTGCTGTACGACTCACTGATTCTCGGGTAATTTGAAGAGTTTTAGATGAATACGGACAGGAAGTCGAAGGTAACTCTGTTTGAGGTAGCCACATTCACCTCCAAGCTTAACCTAGATAACGGCGGAGCCACTGCTCGCGGTAGCAAGAGTAGTTTTACGTCCCTCGTCAACAGGTGGAATGGACGCCCTTACACACAGCGGTATTACGACATTTTGGAGAAGAGGAAAACTTTACCGGTTTGGCATCAGAAAGAAGAATTTCAGAAAGCACTCAAGGACAATCAAGCACTTATCCTAGTCGGTGAAACCGGTAGCGGTAAAACAACTCAGGTAACTCGTAATCGTTTTTGTTTTACCAAATTCTCCTTGTTACAAATTTTGCGCATTTCAACACAGAATATGCTCTGTCTACTTGATTTATACAGGGAGTTGTAATGCATGGAAACGTATTTAGGGTATGTTTTTTTGCTAGACAACGTTTAAATTGCTAAATTTCGTGAATGGCAGATTCCTCAATTTGTTCTGGAGGCCATTGATGTGGAAAGTGCTGATAGACGCAAGAAATTCATGGTTGGATGCACCCAGCTTCGTAGGGTGGACGCAATCTCTGTTTCTGGTCGAGTTGCAGCAGAGATGGATGTAACAATTGGGGAAGAAGTAGGTTACAGTGTTCGTTTTGAAGAGTGTATCAGTGACAAAACTGTTTTGAAGTAAGCTTATACATCTTAGTAACCAAATAAATAATCAATGACTACACTTGCATTCATCTTCTTCTTTATCCTGTAGGTATTTGACTGATGGTATGCTTTTGAGAGAAGTTATGAACGATCCACTTCTATGTAGATACAAAGTGATAATTCTTGATGAGGCGCATGAAAGAACACTAGCTACTGACATGTTGTTTGGTGTCCTAAAGAGAGTGTTGAAGTGTAGACCTGAACTTAAGCTGGTCATAATGAGTGCTACTTTTGAGGATTCTGAAAAGTTTCAGGGCTATTTCTTTGGTTCACCTTTGATCAAAGTTCCTTGTAGACTTCATCCTGTTGAAATCTTTTACACTCATGGGCCTGAAAGAGACTACCTTGAAGCAGCAATCCGAACAGTTCTCCAAGTACATATGTGTGAACCTCCAGGTGACATACTCGTCTTCCTCACTGGAAAGCAAGAGATAGAAGATGCATGTTGTAAGATAACAAAAGAAGTTTCCAAAATGGGAGATAAAGTAGAGCCAGTGAAGCTTGTACCTCTGTATTCTACACCCACTCCATCTTCGTTAACTGAAGCTGGAAGAAAGATTTTACTTTCAAGAAACATTGCAGAAGTTTCATCGACCATAGATGGCATAGTTTATGTCATAGACCCTGGATTTGAAAAGAAAAAAGTCTACAATCCACGAGTGCGTGTTGAGTCTTCATTGGTTTCCCCAATATCAAAAGAACTTGCTGTCCAAAGATCAAATCATGCTGGAAGAACACAACCGGGTACATGTTTCAGACTGTACACGGAGAAAAGTTTCAAGAATGATCTTCAACCTCAAACCTATCCGGAGATACTTCGTTTGAACCTTGCAAATACCGTGCTCACACTTAAGAAACTCGGTATAGATGATCTGGTTCATTTTGATTTCATGGACCCTCCTGCTCCAGAATCATTACTACGGGCATTGGAGGTTTTGAATTATTTGGGAGCATTAGATGATAATGGAAACCTGACAAAGTTGGGTGAAATTATGAGTGAGTTTCCACTTGATCCTCAAATGGGAAAGATGCTTGTGGTCAGCTCTGAGTTCAACTGTTCAAGTGAAATTCTTTCCATATCAGCAATGCTCTCAGGTAAAGTACAATTTTTTATTCGTTTTGAATCTTTATCTTACTTGTGTGCTGAAAAGTGAAAATCATTTTTTTTTAGTACCCAATTGTTTTATCCGGCCTTGGAATGCTCAGAAAGCAGCTGCACATGAAGCAAAAGCTCGATTTGTACACATTGATGGAGACCACCTTACACTTTTAAACGTATATCATGCGTACAAGCAAAATAGTAAGTAGTGTATTGCCTATACATTATTAGCAAAGTTATGAGGTTGTTATGGAAGCAATCTAACCTTTGTTGAATTCTATACTTGTTGCTTTTAGACGAGGACGAATCATGGTGTTATGAGAACTTTGTGGATTATAAGGCGCTTAAATCTGCAGATAATCTTAGGCAACAACTAGCTCGTATAATGGCTAGGTTCAACCTCAAGTTTTGCAGCACAGATTTTAACAGCCGTGACTACTATACCAACATAAGAAAGGCTATGTTAGCAGGATTCTTTATGCAGGTTGCCCATTTGGAACGCACCGGATATTATTTGACCGTGAAAGATAATCAAGTTTGTTATGTTTTTCTTGACTTGTTTTTATATGTATTTAAGTAAAACTTGGATTTGATGTATATTTTGGTTTGGTGTTTGCAGGTAGTTAATTTGCATCCATCATGCTGTTTAGACCACAAGCCGGAGTGGGTTATTTACAACGAGTATGTCTTAACAAGCAAGAATTTCATCCGCACAGTTACTGATGTTCGCGGGGAATGGTTAGTCATCTTCACCAGTAATATTTCGTCTTGTTTTTAACTTGTGTCCATGGATGAGTTATTATTTTGACTTCGTGGTGGCTGGGAAATATAAAAATTAGAATGAAATCCTATATAAACTAATTAACAACAAATAATGATGAGAAAACATATAGAGATAAACTTGTGTTTAAACTTTGTTATCTTCAACACTCCCTCAAGCTCGTTTTTAGATATTAATATATTATACAAATGAAGCTTGAAAACGAGTTCTTTGTAGTTAGCTCTAGGCAAAGCTTTAGTTAGAATATCGACTCTTTGGAGATGAGAAGAAACGTAGTTGGAGCTGAATGGTCGCGGTGAACGAAATTTCTTTGCTATGCTAATAACAGGCTAATTATCGATTTTTTTAAAGATTCTTTTTTCATTAAGTAGTCTTTGCATCCATGTTTCTTTACAAATTCTTAGTGCAAGAGCTTTATACTCAGATTCAACATTGCGTATTGCAAGACACGACAAACTGTTTTTCGGTTTGTATCCTTGCCATCTAACTTACATCAAATATCAATATACAGTTGGACATCATGGTTATAAGGCCAAGTGAACCGTAGGCCCAACACTGGAGTCATCTTGAGGAATCTTAGAATGCGATTCACGACTTCTAACTTTCTAAGTAATCTTCCTTGGGTTTGTTCATTTGTTGGTTACCAATAGCATTGTGTACGTAATGTGAGGAAAAAGGTAATTGAGTTTACCAACAAGTGTTCGATAATGTCTATGACGGCCTTGCTGGTCTACACACCCTAGATAAAAAGTTTCTCATAAGAGGTCCAATATGTATTTTCCTTAGGATATGGCAACATCTTTCCATTCTAAGGAAGTATTTGGGATGTCTCTACTCTTTAATTTCAAAATTCCAGGTTCTTTTGTTATAGTCTAATCTCCCTATGGTTGTCTCTTGTCGGAATGATATCATCAAAGTACTCAATAAGTATACCTTTCTTCCTATACTTTGTACAAACAATATTTGATCGACTTGGCATTGGACATAGCCTTGAGAGGTGATAGCTTAATGATTGTTTGGGGACTTTTTCTTTTTTTTCAAATATGCACTCTAGGTTGTCATTGGGGCTATGAGGCATTGATATGTAGATTATTGAATTGGCTGAGAGTCGGATTGCTATTTATGGCTAGAGAAAGTAATACCTAAAGTGTATATAGTTGACAACGAGCACAAATGTCTCTTGGCAATCAACACTATGGGATTTGACTAAATTATGTTTGAGAGAGATTAGCCACAAGTTATCTACAAGACGGATGGAGTTTACCATAAGGAACACATTTTATAACTAGACATTTGGTACATGAGCGAAAACCTTCGTGTTCAGCAATTGATAAATTGGAATCATAGATGATGGGGTTCAACAATGATTTTGGTGCCGGTAACTGAATTCGTACCTTGTCGACTATTATCAATTATGGAGATTGAGTTGCGGTGTAATGGCTTCTGCTTTTGATGAACGATTTCTTCCGAAAGATTAAAATAGACACTAAAATAAACACGCCGTTGCTGACTACTTGGAGACAGGGGTGCAAATGAGCCGAACTGGCTCGTGAGCTACCCGGGACCGGCTCGCTGAAAGCTCAGCTTGAGACCGATTTTAAACGAGACCGAGCCGAGCTCGAGCTTAATATAAGAGTCGTTTGTTAAACGAGCTCGAGCCGAGCCTGTGTCACCAAGCTCGATTAGGTCGCGAGCCCTAAACGAGCCTATATATAATATAATTTTTATTTTATTTTTATATAAATTAAATAAGTTGTTATTTTTATGCAATAGAGTAAACGAGCTTCTTAACGAGCTCAAGTCAAGCGTAAGCTCGTTTAGGCTTGTCAAGAAATAAACGAGCCGAGCCTGCATATTTCTTAACGAGCCCAAGCCGAGCTTGGGACCATAAAGCTCGAGCCCGAGCCGAGCCCTGTATATTTCTTAACGAGCCCGAGCCGAGTTTGGTCAGGCTCGTTTGCACCCCTACTTGGAGACATGATTCTCAATTTTGTTATGTGTTGGAATTTCCCCCTAATCGGTGGTTTTCAAAAATGTAACATCTATAGTTATATACATTTTACGAGTGAGTGGTGAGTAACACTCATAGCACTTTTGATTATAATAATATCCGATAAATACATGTCGAGGGATTAAGGGTCTTATTTACCGTTGTTTTTGAATATTAACAAAGTTTGTTTACTCGATTTTCCATGTGGTGCGTGAGATGGAAACATGGGGATGTGATTTTGAGAGTAAATGTCAAGGAGCTTGAAACTATAATATACGGTAGGCATTCTATTGATGATGCAATTGGTAGTGAGTAAGAAGATATATATTGAATAAACACAAAAACAGTTTCTTTAAATAATAGAAATTTGCGTGACCTAATCTATGATGTCATAACATTATTACGACCAGAAACATTAAATAAGGATGGAATATTACACTTCCCCTAATTCTCGGCTTCACAGTGTGGTAGAGCTCATCACAAACTTTAGCACTACCAATCATCTTCCCCGAACTCAAGACCTAGAATACAAAAACATATGGCGTTAAAATGATAATGCAATTCAGTACTTCATTAGTTTGGTGGGATATCTCAAATCTTAGTCAATATTAGGGATATATAACATGGATTGCCGTGTTATATCCTTGGATATGACAACTATATCAAACTTCTGCGGTTGCTACTATGATGGTTCTTCTCTTAGGGTCTGTTTGGTACGATAGACTGGAATCATGGAAGAATGAAATGGACGGCGTAATGGAATGAATCATTGCATTCCATTGTCACGTTTGGTTGGCTTGAAGGAATGAAATACGTCATTCAAACATAGTGTTTTTTATTAATATATAAACGACATACAGTAAATTTGATAAAAAGGAAAAGAATGTTATTTTATAAAATAATTTATGTTAAGTAAAGATATATCTTCGAATAAATTACATTTAAACATATTTCATTTCATTCAAAATGCATATCATATGTTCTGCAAATAATTGAAAAAGAATTAACTATAATTTTTTTAAAAAGGTTATAAAATAAAGAGAATAATATACCATAAAATCTTAAATATAAATATGATAAAAGTTATTTAATTTTGAGAATTAAAAAATTATTTTAATGAAGTTTTGAAATTTTCAAAAAATTGATGTTTATTGAATATTATAAAAAAATAATTTAATTGTATCATATATCATTCCGTTCCATGAGTGAATGAAAAAAAAAAAAAACACCCCTCCCCATGGAATGAAATTCAGCTAAAGAGAAGGAATGACATTCCATGAGGAATTATCCATTCCATTCATTCGAGCAACCAAACATGATCTTTTTCATTTCGACGAGTATTAGCAACCAAACATGATCTTTTTCATTCCGACGGAATACTCCATTCCATTCCTTCTTGGATTACTGAATACCAAATACTACCTTAGACACTAGTTGGAATTCAGTGGTGATCTCCACTCATGTGATTGGTAACACCATAATCAGCAACCCGATGTTTTGCTCTTGATACACTTGTTGCAAATTTAGATGAAAAACTGCCTTATGCAATTGTGGTTGTCCCTTTGTCTTTAAAAGTTGTACTTTGCAACTCTTTTCGAAGAGCTTCAAGTTGTTTCTTGGTAAAAAATCCCAGATTGTCACTTGTTGCCATATCGCCATGCAAACTAGGTTTCGAATCAACAGGTTTACCATGAATCTTCCATTAAGCTTCTTTATTCAAAGAGTTTTCAAAGTTTAAAAAACAATTCTTTTTATAGTTCATCTTAAGATCAGCCTTTCATGATAATTAACCCTAAGTAGAGGCTACCTAGAAACCTAAACAGAGAAAAAAAAAAAAGAAAAAATCCAACTCAGCGCTATAAATTTCTAATTTAATCTAATTAGTAATTATAAATCTGATCTACTTAATTTGAAATCATATAAAACAACTATTCAGTTAACTCTGTTTTCACTGTTTTAATATTCAGGTTGGTTGAGATTGCACCTCACTACTATGATCTTGACCACTTCCCACAATGTGAAGCAAAACGAGTTCTTGAGAAGCTTTACAGGAAAAAAGAAGAGTCCAAAAATACACACTAGTTGTTTTTTTTATTGATCTTTTTCTTTTTGTTGAAAGTCTTATTGACAAATCAGTTGATGTCTATAACACTTTGGTAGGGAAGCCGTAACTCGTAAGGATATATTAGCATGGTTGCTTTTACAAAAAATAGAAAATTGGCCTGGTTTTGCTTAAAATTAAAAGAAATAGAATGTTCTGTTATATAATGACCATGCTGTTAAATATATGAAAATGATCAATTTTCTATTGTTTCGTAAAGCCTTATTTCGGTCCGTTTTTGTGTAAAACAAAAACATACTTTAATTTTCATCGACTGATAATGAAAATTGGCTATACATGAATCTATAATATACTAACAAACAACAGAAACTGACAATTGCTTATTTCTTGAACGTTTGTTCATGCATAAATGGAATTTGCTACTAGCATAACAAAACGACAATGGATAGTTTCTTAAAGCACAAAGCATCAAATGCACACAGTTGCCTTCACATGAACCTATAATACATGAAGCATAGGCACAATTATCTATACATGAAGCATGTATACAGCTCCATAGTTCTTGAACTTTTGTTTAATTTCATAAATCATAGCATGAAAATTTAGAGCATACTGTCCAAAACATACACATATAATAAACCGCCCAAACATTAACTAAGGCAAGAAATACATGAGCCATTCATGACCATTCATAACGTACACATTCGACTACCAAATTGCAAAACCATCAACTAACCAACCAAAACATTAATCTATCATCGCCGTTACTCACCATAAAACATTAACAAAGTAGAACAATCATCCAAGTTACTCGACCAAAAGCTATCTTCACACTTGCTCAACAATCCTTTACAGACAACTTTCGTCCCTTTAGAATACTCACCGCCTTTAGAATGACTAAACCCACTACAAGATGTACCACTACCTTCAACACCAAATTGGTCATACACATCAATGGTTTTCGAATTATCATTGTCTTCATGGGGACACTACAAGAAATGAAGGCTATAGAGACGAAAAATGTCGTCGCTATAGCCCCAAAAGTCGTCGCTATAGAGGGCAGGCACGACATGTCGTCGTTATAGATGTCGTCCCTCTCAGTTTCGTCATTATAGCCCAAAAAAGTCATCGCTATAGAAAGTCTATTGAGACGACATCTCATTCCTATACCTTTGTTGCCGAAAATTTTCAATTAAAAAAAAAGAAAAAGAAAAAGAAAAGCTATAGAGACGACATGTCGTGCCTATAAGTCCATCTATAGGGAACAACTCAAGAACATGTATGTGTTCACATGGAACGATAACAAAAACTCAAGATCTGATCGATTCCGGAACGAAAATAAAAACACAAAATTCCATATCTGAATCTGAGATGTTCTTTGATCGATTCCAACAACTAAAACAAAAGCAGAAAAACCTGTAAATCATGTTGGCCAAAGAAGATGATGGGAGATGTTGGCTGAAGAAGAGTCCGGAGGTGCAACACATAATCAAAAACTTGTTTTATATGCAATAGCCGGTAATAAATGTGTATTTAGAAAGAGTTCAATGGCAAGTAGTTCACCAAAAGTAGTGTGACTATGTGGACGGCTAATGATATTATATTCTAGACAAAACTTCACAAATGGTCCTTGTGGTTTAACAGGATATCAAGTTTCGTCCCTAACTTTTTTTTATTTCAAAGATAGTCCTTGTGGTTTGAAAACTTTTTATAGATCGTCCTTGAGCCATATGAAAAGACTAATTTATCTTTTTTAATTTTTTTTAAATTTACTTTATCTAAAATTTATTTTTAAGAAAAAAAAAGAAAATAATAACCTCCCTTACCCCACTTCTCTCTCTCTCTCCTCATTCTCTTTCTCTGTTAGTCGAGTGAGGGTTCCTTCGCCTCCCCCATTGCAGCAGATCCAGGAAGAAAAAAAAGAGAATTTCGGTGGTCGTGTGTGCGATTCAGAAGCATGGAGAATCAATGAGACCGAGAGTTAAATAAGTATTTGTGTATATGTCTGTGATTCTAACTGAGAGACAAAGGGAGATCGATAAAGAGAGTTAACAGTGGACATAGTTATCGAGGAGCAAAGTCAGTGGGAATCAGAGGAAAATAAACTCAGAAGCGTGTGTTTAATGTGCGGTTCGACCAGAGATTGGAGATTTCAGTGGGATAGAGAAAGATTCGACGATACACAGAGAATGAGATTGAGAGAATCAGACGAAAATAAACTTGCTGCCAGTGTACTGGGGCGGTGATTGGAGATTTCCGACGACCGGTGGTGGTGGGTTCCAGTGTTGATGGTGAGCAGAAATAACATTGAGACTAGGAAACATGAATACAAGCGACCTAGATTCATAATTTCAGTTTCAAATCATGTTTAAAGGTAAAGATTATTCTTTCTTTTCAGGTGGGACACAATCAAGAACAAAGAACCGTAATTTTTACTCGTCTCCTTTTATTTCACCTCTAGCATCATCTGATTACTATAATTGGTTCTTGTTCTCACCCACATCATTTAACTGGTCTGACTTATCACTATTGTCTTAACCTTTGCTTTCGGATTGGAATACGTAATTCGGCTTAACCATATCACTATCTATTTAGAAGGTGGTCTTTTTCCATAGAAGAAATGGGTATGATTGAAATTCCTGATTTTGTTCTTTGAAGCTAATTTTGTTCTTTATCAGTGGGCTAACGTGGATGGTAGAGGTGATCGGTGGTGGAAGTTTAAAAAGGGAAAAGGGTGGGAAAAAGTAGATATTGATGGTGGTGGTTGATGGTTGAAGTATGAAGAAGGAAAATGGTCGGAAAGGATGGATATTGATGGTGTTTGACCGTGGTGGACGGTGAACAGTGACAGTAATGGTGGTGTACGGTGGTGGTAATGGTGGAAGCATTTTCTAATTTAATAATGTAAAAATTATATAGATTCTAAATTAACTAGAAAGAAAAAGGTAAAATATAATAAAAATGGTATAAAAGTCATTTTATATACATGAGGGACCATTCATGATAAAAAAATTGATAAAAAAATTGAAAACACAAAGACTATCATTGAGATAAAAAAAGTTAAAGACGAAACATGATATCCTGTCCACGGGGGCCATTTATGAAGTTTTGTCTATATTCTATATAGTTATTAACAAAAGCTTTTTTATAAGATAGAACTGTTCCTAGTCCATTTGTTTATTTTCTTTATTTTCTTACAGCTTGGCTAGTCCACTTTCAACAGTTCAGCTCCGCCTTTAATCCCAACAAATTACTTTTATCTAAAAAAGATTTTCTTACAGCTTGGCTAGTCCACTTTCAACAGTTCAGCTCCGCCTTTAATCCCAACAAATTACTTTTATCTAAAAAAGTATATCATATATTTTCTCGATTTTAAAACATAGGCAAATCTATCTCATACATCTGCGCTCACCTTTTCTCAAAATTATAGTCTTTTAAATAGTTAAAAATAAACCAATTTTGGAGTTTGATCAGCCATTTGCCATAATCTCGAAAATTATGTAAATATGAAATGGTCGAATATAAAGTTTGTGAGAAAAAAGATATTGCAGAAGTTCTATTATGATATAGGAATTAAAGAGATTAAAACTGAATTAAAAAAACAATATACCAACAAACTGTTACAAATTAACAGTTATTGAACAAAACATTTTATCTAAAAATATAATTTTAAAAAATAGTACTTGTTTAGATTTATTTACCATTTAATTGTATTTTCAATAAAAAGGAAAATATTTGAAAAAAACCGACTCCATTTGTTTTCTTCTTCAAGATAATCACACTACCGCACTTGTCTTCCTGGATAACCCACCCGTGCATGTTCTTTACATTTAGTTTTGAGACAATGACATAAATAGGTAGCAAACTATTTCAAACGTTTTAAAAATGACATTAAACTAAACAAATGATGTTTAAAGGCAACAAACTGTTATTTTTGTTTTTAAAAGACCATTGTAACCGAGATCAGTGGGTTTTTACAATTACAATGGTATTTAAAAAAAAAAAATAAATGTTTGTTACCTTCTGACAATATTTATAGTTCAACGGTGTTTTTAAACTTCCTTAGATAGTTTGTTACCCATTTATTATATCATTGTCATTGTGTAAATACTAACTCAAGGCACTAAAGGTAAAATTTCAGATCATTTTCTAGTGCATATGGTGTTGATTTCCCTTCGTGCACAATTTAATCAGTTAAATCTCAGTTACAACTGTTAATGGGACAAATAAGCTCTTAATGAGCTCATTTCTATATGTGTAAACGAAGAAGAAAGCATGAAGCAAGAAACGACTAACAGTGCCAATTTGGCAAGTACCTCTAAAGATAAGGGCAACAAAAAAGGAAAGAAGCTGCTACTAAGTGATGTTTGTTTCGTAGCAATGGAGAAGGGTATGGATTATGACTACTTCCTTAGATAGCATGTTTGTTTTCATGTTTTAACGTTGTATTTTGCCTTAACTCTATGTATTTTGCATGTTTACAGAATTTAAGTGAACTTTAGAGGCATTGGAATTCTTCTACGCTTTTTGTGTGTAAATATCCTTGAAGAAGCCTTCCCATATTCTACACAACACCATGTAAATATAAATTTCTATAACATCTAGCTTTTTAGGTAGTTTTAGTTTCTATTTCGGTTTGCATGAGGTCTTTAACCAACATGTTTGACTAAACCTCTATCGTATCATTCTTGGTTTACTATTTGAATTTTATCGATCAATATATTCCAATTTTTAACCAAGTAAAGTTATTTGTAACATATGGAAGTACTTTGTTTTTGAATGGTTTGACACATGGAATCAATCAAATTAATAGAGAGTAGAGAATCAACATTTAGGCGAAATACATCTGTTTTGGTCAACTATAATGTTGATTTTGGTTGACCAATTGTGGTGTGCATTCATTTTATACAATTACAATGTTATTCCTAGTTGTATAATTGTGGTGCACGTTTCTTTTTGTTCCGATCTAACATATAAACATCCATCTTTAAAATTGCATACTTGTTATCAGTTCCTTAACAAAGGACGAAATACTGTTTTTGGAAAGTACTCGTGTGTCTAAGTGATATTTTGTCATCAAAGAAATACATCTATCGTTTTGAGTTGGCCATTCGAAATTATTTTATTTTATACTTAAATACAATACTTTTTCACAACTTAGACCATTGAAGTATTAAGCATATTAATTAGGATTTTATTCAAGCTAATGTGTTATTGTCATTTTTCATTGACAAGAACTATCACCTAACTATTACTTTTATCCAAGTGAAAATAAACATCAAGATTGATTAGACTTCAGGTTAGATCCATCATTTTTAGTTTTTTATATTATATTTACTGTTTTGTCTCTTTTCTGTTTTTGTCCCCTTTTACTACAAAACCCCCCATTTTCCCATATATCTCAAGTCAACGTACACAATGCACAAGATCGATTAACCCGTCCCCTGAGGATACAAACCTTACTACCATTATAATATCCCTTAATTAGAGTGTGTAAATAGGTTCACAAACTATCTTATTTTTTTATTACATTCTTCTTTTCCCATACACTTCTTTTATTTGTTGGTTTTACGACACCTACAAATTGACGATGTTGTCAGGGAGAAGACATATCTAATCATTTTGTGTATGTACAATACTTGAATTATGATAAAATAAACAAAAAACAGAATTTCAAAAATAAAAAACAGAAAAAAAATATAAAAACTGTAGAACCATATTTATTCTTTTAAAACAAAAAAAATCGAAACTAAAAAAAAAATGTCCTGCCAATAACATTAAACTTAGCATTTTAAAGGATTCAAATCTTTAAGAACTTTGTCGATGTGTTCCATAGGAACCATTGTGAGACTTCACTCGTCCTCCTGAGATACCGATAGGTTTAAAAGGTTTGTTGGACATGCCAAGGGCAATCGTAAACCCTAGCGGAATTTTGGGTTAGTTAGTCATTTTAGTTTCATCGAATTTATTTTATCATGTCAAGATGCAAGCATCAATGATGGTGCTTATATTTAAGCTTGTGCATGTTACGTATGAAAAATAATAATTTTTTTACTCTATTTTTTTCATTTTCTATAAAAAAATAATAATTATTTTTATTTTTATTTTTTGCATATAAGTTGCACTTATCACGTCTCGAATACCTTTAAATGTAAAACTATGTTACATATTCATTTTCAATATTTTGGTTGCTTGTCCCCCATGTGTATGAAAAATGATTGCTTTATGAAAAACTAGATTACATTTAGTAACTTTTATTTGTTAATACATTTAGCATAAACACATATGATGGATTATGAAGCACCAATTTTAACTGAATCTATTTGTAGTAAGCATAACAATACAAAGTACACCTATCCCGTGAGAACTTCATCGTGTGTAATCGAATAGGTTAGTCCAACAACTTTTACTTTAGTGCTCCTACTTTGACCAATGCACTTGCTCATAACACGTGAACTGCACGATCTTCCAAAATTTTATATTATTAGTTCATCTGGTTCTTTATGTCAAAAAAATTTGAGTTTTTTATTTCATATTGTAATATCAATTTCAAAAAGAGAAATATTTTTGTTCTTTTGTATTATTGTATGTTTAGTCAACAATAAAATGTGAAATCCAGAAATATTTTGTTTTTGCTTGGTTCTAAATGTTTTGTTTAAAAAATAAAAAATATATAAAAAAGAAAAAAAGAAAACCAGAACCAAGTAGTTGTGTTAGAAAGATTTCAAGAAAAAAAATCCAATAAAAAAAGAATAAAGCACAATGCTTGTTCTTATTTTTCATAAATTTCACAATATTTATATATAATTGTGAACTTTATTTCTTTAATATGGCTTTCTCAAATAAATGTCATTGTTTTATGTCAATGTTTTAAATAAAAATTCACATTTCCAACTATAAATGTGAATTTCATTTCAAAATGGCATTTTCAAGCAGGTGTCATTGTTTTGTTAAATTTGAAAATAATTTCAATATTTGAGTTTTATCTAAAAGTTTTAGTTATTTTGAATAAAAACGACTTTCATAAAAGTTTGTGTGTTATTATTTCAAGTTGTATTTGTATTTAATTTATCGACTTGTAAGTATTGATTAATTTTCTTTTGTTTTGGAAGATCATACACCTTATTGATAGGTTATGACAAATGGGGTCGTTTGAGAATTACGACAAAGTCACTATAGCACAACTCCTAGTACGACATCTAAGCGTAAACAGAACCCATTTTAAACAGAAGCGTTTGAATACGTGAAAAGAACGAACAATTGTGAGCACTGGCTTTGTATTGTTTCATTCTTGCTTAGGGTAATGAAAGTCGCGAGTTACTTTATATTCAAAAAGTGACGTGGTTATGTTATGTGTTTAGTGGATAACTGTTTATGAGTGGAGTATATTGTTTCACAAGAGTGTGATAATTTTCAAATACAGGGGGAACATGTTAAGCACTCTATTACTAGTGTTGGTGTTATCATGATTTACTACCCAATGTATATCTTTTTTATTTATTTCCTTCTTTTACCCCTTAGTTTAAACTTTTATTGTTTTATTTGATGACAAAGAAAGGTTTAAGCTTGTGGATGTTTGTTAGGTACATAAATATGCACATTTTAGCATGTTTAATATTGTGTTTTAACATTTTATTTTGCATTAACTCCATGTATTTTGCATGTTTTGGAACTTTAAGTGGATTTTGGAGGAATTGGAATTCTTGTATACTTTTTGTGTGTTTTGTAGGTGTTTTGAAGGTTGGAATATGATTTGGGTACATATATGGAATCTTTGGGAAAAATTTCAGGCAAACAAACCTAAAACAAAGAAATTACAAAAATTTAGTTTTTGTCACAGGGCCAAATTCAACTCCAGTCGGTTCACACTAACAAGATTCGAGTCGAGTCTCCATTTTTAGCCGAAACAGTAGTGTACTTTTCCCCAATAGGCAATGTACTTTACCTAAAACTCGAGTCAGGTCATTTATCCTTTTTAAAACTCGACTCGAGTCTTGTAACATAATAGATATGAAGCACATGCTTCACCAGCTTTTGCAGTCTTAGGGATGAGTTGGTTTAATTAAATAAGACCCAATCTAATCAGTATTTGGGACATTTAAATACTATAAATAAAGTGTTTGTACTATGTAATGATTATCCAAGAAAACCCTTGAAGAAGATTCCCATCTTCTACACCCACACCATGTAAATATATGTTTCTATCATTTCTAGCATTTTAGGTAGTTAGAATTTATGTTTCTGTTTGTATGAGGTTTTTAGCCAACATGTTTGACTAAAACCTCCACCATATCATTCAAATTTTAGTCGGACATTTTTCTTGTTTGTGTTATTTAATCTTGGAATTAGTATTTAAAGAAAAACCTAACACACACACTTAGCACAGTGGAAGTCAGGGTCGAGCCGCAGGAGTTACGTGGTCAAGTCAGGTGATAGATTACCAACTATAGTGTCACGCTATAGTCAGAGGACTTAGTTCCTACACTTTTGGCTACTGATCCCAGAAAACCTAAACTGAAATGATTCCAACCAAACATAAACTAAACTAACTTCAAATCAAACCTAGTTACTTTCTGAAATTAGAAGTACATCTCTGCTTCAGAAGCAACAAAGGCAAACAAAGAAACCAAACAATCATAAGGCATGAACCAAACCAATAACTAAAAATCCAAAGGACAGTCACTGGCTAGAATCCAAACCTAAAACCTAACCTAGTTGGCTACTGAAATCAGCAAGGAAAAACAGTCCCAACAAGGTCATAAACACATCCAAACATCAAACAAGCTCACAATCCAGTATCAAGCATCAAACACCGAAAAACCAATATTACTGGTAACCAAATGATTATTATAAACCCAAAACAGGTTCCAATCATCCAATACAGTAACAATAACTAAAAAACAGTAACTAAAGTGCTCAAGATCAGTGGTTGTCACTCCCACAAACCTTAGCCACTAATACTAACTATTAAACTAAAAAGAAATTAAACATAAAAACCTGAAATATCCAAAGGTACTTGCTGGAAACGAGTTCTTGGAGTCAAAGAGCCTCTACGATCGATTTTTCACCAGGGTTTTGCTCAGGTTTTCGGCCGAAAACACCTCTATTTATAGTTGCAAATTTTACGCAGCCGCGCCGCGCATATATGGTTTCCGCGTCGCGCGTGCTGGCTTAGCCCCGTTTCTTCGGACTTTGAATTTTGTTCCACCGCCTTACATCCGCGGCACGCCTTCTTGATTCCCGCAGCGCGCGTACGTATTTTTCCTGATTTTTCCTTCTTCTACAAACTTCCTCCAATTTGTACGCTTTTGGTCCCTGTTTTCATTATTTTCTTCCAAACAAGTACTGGCACGAAAAGTGAGAATACCACGATATATATGATATAATTTCACTAAGAATATGGCTCAACAACGATTAAAATGTGCAATATCACTAGGCGTTGTCACAATCCAAGTATATACCAATTATAGTTATAGGCTTAGACACCTTATCCAACAACTTCACCACTAGGTCTCCTGGTTCACTGGTTCAAGTTAGCTTAATACATTACAAAACATATACTATTAGCACGTGTCATGGAATCTTAATGCATATAAGCATATACTTGCATAAGTGTGAGCATTTACGTAAAATAAACACATAATTCCCTAACAATCCACTCTTAACTTAGACTCAACAGTCTAATCATCTTATAGGTTTGAGATTTATCTTAGAATCATAGGTTCATCAACCTATCTTAAGATACGTCTTATCATGGACTTTACTTTATTGCTTACGGTCTTATCTTAAGTTCACATTCTCACTTAAGCCTCACATAGTTTAAGCCAAGGTTCGAGTCTCGACACCTAATTTGCTTAAACTATGGCTCTGATACCAACCTGTAATGCCCCGATTTTTCATACGCCTTAAATGGTGTAATATTTTATAAAACTTAATGTGAAAAATTCCATATTTCAAAAACCGTGTTTCTTTATAGAACAAAATGTAAACTTTTAAAAACTTTTCTCATGACGTCGAGTTACGTCTTAAAACTTTGGTCCCAACAAAAACCATTTAGTTGTAAAAATGTTTATACAACTTCGGGGGTTACAACTCCATATCATACAAGACCATAGAAAGCAAGTTAGGATTATAAACCGTTACATCGGCCAAAGTTCATTCCTTCTAAAATCTCAATTTCTTTAGGTCATCTACTTACTTCTATCTCTTATGTAGAACCTGAGATACATGACATAAAAATAAAGATATGTAAGACGAAAACGTCTCGTGAGCTATATGGGTTTGAAACACAAAAGATTTATAAACATAACTCAATCCCTATCCAAAACCTTTGTAATCAAATCATTTATTGACACTTACTGTGACACAGTTCATAAACAAATCATGTCGTAATACTTGATTGTAAAAAATCTTTACCATTGAACCATATCATAATTTTTGTTTGAAAAGCCTTTTCATAAAAACTTTACATGAAACCTTGTCAACATAAAACATCACTATTTTACTTGATTTATATTCGTTCAGATATAGATTTTTATACTTAGGGCCTTAATCACCTTAGGTGATATCCCAAGTTTGCACCAGGGTAGAAAGAACACAATCAGTCCACCATAGCACCCTTTGATTTTAGGACGTCTACTTCGCGAAGGGGTCGGTACCACCCAGTAGACTCCTCTAACTTCTCTACAGTAATCATCGCCTGGGCACAAGGAACCATGTTCCTTGTTCATATTGTTGTACAAATAAATACCATTCATCCATAGCATATTAAGGTTACTTGCATCAAAACATTCTTTTAAAACATATTTGGCAATAATGCCAACTTTACTTTCAAACCATATTCGACTTAGTGTCAAAGAATACTCCAAAACATATTCGGCTTAATGCTATTTCGTACTTTCAAGACTTAGGCTGAATGCCAAACCATTATTTAAAAACAAAGTAGGCTTAATGCCAAGTCATATTTTTAAAACATAGTGGCTTGATGCCAAAACATAATTTTCATATGATAGTAGGCTTAATGTCAAAACATATTTTCATAACATTCATAAGCATCGTATAACCCTTTCTTAAACATAACACAGGTAGAAAGACTTGGATTTCATTTCACATTTGAAAGTCACATAAAATTTTATAAATACTAACCATGTACCCCATAGTGGGAAAATGCCACACGTACACACCCTAGTAGCTAGGTACTATAGCATTTCGTTGCTTCCAAGCGTCCTTCAATCTCTATTTATTTTAATAAGAGATTAGAACTTATTAGCCAACTAAACATACACCATTTATCTAATCATTCTTTATCTACTTCTAATCGTTATCTAAATAACAATCGTTAAGCATGCTTCTTAAAACATATTAATCATTTTGGACATCTTTACCATTTTGTCCCATTTTGGCTAAATTAGTGTTTTCGTGTTCTACAAGGTTATTTCAACAACATTATACATTTTACATCTCTATAAGTTCACTTCAATAGTTAGATATCAAAACATCTTTCTTTTTACTCATTTATGCCATTTTGGCAAATTTCAACAAATAAAGTTTCTAAATATAGAAAGCGTTGTAAAACATGATATTACGGTTACTTGATACTAAAGTGATCCCAACGCTTCATAATGTTATTCCGATTAATTTCTAGGTTCACTTTGTGCCATATAACATATCCCTATATTCTCATTTGCTTATCTCGTCGAAATTGATAATTTATTAAAATTATTCCATTTTAGTCTTTCTTTATGTGATGGAATTCAAGATTCCATTCCTTTCTTCTAATTCCTAAAGCTGAGTTTCTTAACAACAAGTAATATTCAACAATTCAATGTATAAAACCATTACTAAGATAATTTCCATCGTTTCATAGATCTTTATCTACCGAGTTCAACATAAATTTAAAATTTTGTTAACTTGAAACATCAAATATGTTCAAATTCGAACAATAAGGTGTTCTTAAAACTTTCCAACAATCCTTAGCATGCATTTAACCATTCCAAAATCAATGCCAACATGAACAATTTTCTTGTGTTCTTGATTTCTTGAAGCTATTATCAACCAAGCACGCAATCAACCACACCAATCAACCAAAACCTTAAAATCATAAGTGTTTCTTGAATCCATAAAGTCTTAGAACCAAAAACCCAACTTCAATTCCACATGCTATAGGAAATTTCAGATTTGCTAAACTAGAGTTCATGAAATGAGTTTATACCTTTCAATTTCTTGACAAAAAAAATATGAAATTAGGCAATGTTCTTGATCATAACAGTGGAAACCAGACCTGTAGGAGATCCTCAATAGAAAATCAATTGTCAAACTCGACATGCACTTAAAATCCCTAGAAAATTTCAAACTTTGTGATTTGGTTTCAAGAATTACCTTCTATCTTCTTTCCAGATATGAAATTGAAGATGTTTTCTTAAAAAATCGAGCCAAAGGATGTTTCCCCTGCCACTACTAGTCGTCCGCCGCCTTCACGCGACCTCAGTCGCCGCCAGAAGCGATGACACCGCCGCTCCTAGTTGGAATTGCACCCCAACAATAGCTTGTTGCTGCTTCGATCTTCCTCTGCCCCGCTATCTCTCTCTCTCTCTAATTTTTGGAAATCGCAACCCTCAAAAACGAAAATCGAGCCCTAGTCGTTTTCTGCTTCACTCGATTTCTCTTTCTGGTTGAAACTACCGAACACACACACCCATGCTCAACATTTGCAACCTAGCCTCGTTATTTTCCTCACTTTGATTAGAAACCACGCACTCTCAGCAGGAGTGTGTGTGTGTTCGATCTGCTTCCATGCCCTATTCCAATTTTCTTTTCCCTTTTACGCTAACAAGAAACACCCATAGGAAAGTCATGATCAGGAGGTAGAATCACTGATTTTCATTTAGCTAACCTCGCAAAAATGACTAAACTGCCCCTCCTTACTAATGCCTTGAAAAAATACTCTTTAATTTACTTTTTACTGATTTTTATATAGTCATAACTTCTTCTTATGGCATCCTAATTTTACAAACCATATACCTTTGAAAAGGTGGGAATGAAAACAATTTCTTCTTACTAACTAAAGTCCAAATTTTCAATTTTTTCGTTACAGACCCTTAAACATGGCCATTTGACAATTTTTGTCACTTTTTGGTCATTTTGAAACCTTCATAACTTATTCGTTATAACTCCGAATGACCTGAATCTTTTTCCTATATTTTTATTGTCTCAAATATTACCAAAGATACCTTGAGGGCTTTTTTATCAATTTTTACTAGATTTTGAGATATTAATTTTTAAAGATTGTTCAATAAAGTTTTCACTTTTGGTCCTCTATTCCCCTTTTTGCTCTTGGGTCGCTAAAACCCAATTCTAATTGAGGTATTATCTCATCATAGCTTAATAAAAGGTTTTAACCCATAAGTCTCCATCTTTTCACCTTATTTGACCATTTTGTCGTTCCATAATACGTTTAATTTATTCAACTATCAAGTTTCGTACATCGAATACTTGTAACAAATTGTTATCTTTTATATATCCAAATTTTGGTTGTCACACTAGATTTCTCAACTCATGTATCTTCTTGTCTAATTCTAGTAATAATAGCAAGTGGAAACCTTTGGCAACTGGTTTTCCTTTACATTTATTCCTTAGATGAAACCAATGATCAGTTTGGAGCCTTTAGAATGTCACTGGTTCTCATGAGACATAGAACTTCATTACCGTTTGGATAAAATATCCGATAAATGGGTTTAATGACCGGGTTATAGGGAACTGCCTCAACCCCCACAAGAATTTTGTTGTTTATCTGTCTTGTCCCATGAACTAGCAATACGCTCTTAGGAGGAGGCTTGTATGTCTTTCTAGTTCTTATTTTCTTAGGATCACATGTAGATGTAAGTTTCAGCTCAACAGCCACTAGCTCTAAAGCTTGTACCTTCTCAGTCATAGATATTAGAGCCATCCTCATGTAACGCCACAAATTTCAGAATAAAATTTTCATTTATAAAATTAGATTGTACTTATAAAACCGGGTTGAAAATAGAGAACATTCATTCAATTTTTAGAAAGCGAGTCAACATAAAATCCATGTCACAAAAACGAGTACATGATTGTAAAATAGCGAAAGGCATGACACCCAAAAAGGTCGGATGTGATACAGTCGCGCCGTGCTCCATTGATTTGCAAAGTACCTGAAAAACATTTAGAATGAAGGAGTAAGCATAAAGCTTAGCGGGTTTCCAAAGATACCACATATTCCATCACATTCAAACAAAAAAGGCACATACAACATCTAGGTACATCCCTAACACGACACTGCACCTTTGGGTATCTTGGCACGGGCCCTCATGGCTCTGACCTGTCACTAGCCTAACCTGGCTCTGGCCTGTTACTGGCCCTCCCTGGCTCTGGCCTCACCCCATCCATGGAAACCGGTACGACTTATCAATCCTCTTCGTAGCCCAGGGACCTGACTCAGTCCTAACATGGCAGTGACCTATCCCGATTCTGACAAAGTCGTAAGAACAAATCATACGACTACACATAAGTACATATAGTCCTAAACAATAAACAAACAATCACTCTCTCGCTCCCTACTGTGCTGTACTACCTACACATGCAACTTCACACATAGTACAATGAGGAGACTCACCTGATCCGCCGAGCTGATAACACTTCACATGCGTCCTTAGAAATAAAGTGTCACGAATTTCCTAAATAAGGATAAGCACGACTTAGCAACTCAACCCTTAAACAAGGTCACCTCCTTAAGATAAGCATCCCGTATCTATTTAAGTTTTACCAAAAGTCAAACTGATCAAAAGTCAATGGTCAAAGGTCAAAGTTAATGTTAACGGTCAACAGTCGTGAAGACCCCCTTTCTCGCGTCGTTACGATAGTGATGCAGATCAGGGTTCATCCGAATCGCATCGTGTCCCTTCCTTGGTCGTGTCGTGATGGACAATTAGTCCCAAAACTCCCATTCAATCCTTAATGCACTAAGCCAGGGGTCCAGGTTTTCCAGAACTCATTCAGAAGGGTCATGAATCCATATAGTCACCATCCTTATGGTCATGCATGTCCAATGGATGTCCAAACATCAAAACCTAAGTCTAAAAGCTTGAAACTAGCCAAAGCAACCATGCAAACTACCCAAGAGCTTGGCTCACTTTCTAATCTGACTTAAAGGTTCCAAAAGTGATACAAGAAGCATAAAGTTCTGAACTTTCCCATCAAGTTCCAAAGACCAAGCTAGAAGGGACTAATAATCCATGCAATACTCCCATAACTACTAGAATAAGCTTAAAAACATAAAAGGCAAGAGCTTTCTACTTACAATAGTTCAGAAAATGAAGATCTTGCTGATTGCTTCTTGAAGAACATCTAATAGCACCACCACACAAGTTTCGTCTCTTTAAGAAAGCTTCAAAAGTGGGTAGAAGAGCCAAAAACACTAAGAGGAGGCTAGGGTTTCTAGAGAGACGATTTTGGAGGTTGAAAAAGGAGAATTAACGGCTGCTTAGGGTTTAGTGACCTTTAAATAGGGCCTAAGGCCCAAAATCTAGGGTTTTGTGCCTCTAGCGACGTCACATCATGATCTATAGCTGGCCATTTCCCGATCATGCGTCATTGCATCACGACCTTTATACCGTAGCGTCGTGATGGGCCTTTTCCCCTCCTTATTCGACTTTTAACCTAGAACTTACACGGCTCGCTTAATCCAAAACTTGGGTCTTACACCTCAGCTCTTGATAAAGAAGACCTTTGTACCCTTCATTTATTTTTAGCATCTCTTTCCATTTAGAGTACCCATATTTAACAATACTAGTTACCAGTAAAAGGATTATGCCTACCCTTTCTTTCAGTGAACACTTTCAATATCTTCAAACTCTTGGGCTTGGTGCACCTGACCTTAACTATCTCATTAGGGTGAAAACAGTCAGTGGCAACATTAACATAATTCCTTAGATTGATAACTCTGTTAAGTTCACCCATCCTATTCCTTCGGTTCATAGCCTTTTCAAGATCCTTTTCAATATTTCTTTGTTCTTCTAGTGTAGCTTCAAGAGACTTGGCACCCTCTTTGGCTAGAAATTCTAAGGCAAGATGTTCTGCCATTTCTATCATTTTCTTCTAGATGAGTCCTTGATTGTACACCTTGGCAATTTCCCTGGCTATGTCGACTGGGACTTTCAGCTCATCGACAATTTGCTGAACAAATTGGGTTATCCTTTCTGTCTCTTAGAACCGGAGGATGCATGTGACACCCCATTTCTACTGTTTTCAAATACTATGGTTTTTCGTATAAATACATGAATACACAAAAATACGGTTTATCAAAAACCGATAATTTACATTTTTTTAAAACTGTGGGTGTTACAAATCCATACCAAATCTAACCATAGTAAGCAAGAAGAGGATTAAACCTTGTTTCCAAATTAAGAGATAACTTAGGCTCCACTCCAGCTAAACTTCATCCCATTGATAGCAACTTATTTGACCTGGAATACATGGCAAAACAAATAATACGTAAGACAAAAATTGTCTCGTGAGTTACATGAGTTTTAGACTCAAACCTTTAATTTCTTTTCCAATCTTCATATAAAACTTATGACATAAACATCTTTCAAAGTTTTAAAATATTATCATAACATAACTCTTTAATCTTTTCAAAATCATTACATATCATACCATGCATAATTATCTTCTTTCAAAACTTTATATTAGCAATATAATATAACTCTTTACTACTCAAAAATCATTCTATAACATACTTTACGAAAAATAACATCGTTCTTACTTTCTTTGACTGGTTTTATAAGCTTGCTGGATTTTTATACTTAGGGCTTTAATCACTGTAAGTGATACCCCAAGTCTCTATGGCTAGAAAGAACGGATCAATCCTCACCATAGAAGTGCTGAGGCGATCTACTTCGCGATGGGGCTTGTCCCCAGTAGACCCCTTACCTAACCCGGGTAGGTTGGAACATAGTTCCCTTACTAACGCTGCTTGCTACAATTACCAGTCATACAAAAACTTGCTGCTAGCTTGAACATTTCTCATAAACATATTACTTGTGGCTAGATGCCAAATACATAACTTTCGTTTCACATAAATTATATGTTCAAAACATGTCTTTATAACATTTTAGGCTTAATGCCAAATCATACTTTCCAAACATCTTGTGGCTATATGCCATTTCATACTTGAAAACATATAAAATTTGTAACCAAAACATACTTCTTAAACATTTTATGGCTATATGCCTATCCATACTTTCAAACATGTATAACTTGTATTAAACATATACTTTCACATATTTGGTTCATAGACCAAAACATACTTTCACATAATTGGTTCATAGACCAAAACATAACTTCAAATATAACATTATACTTTCACAAACGAGTTAGAGATAATACTCTTGCATATAATTTCACATATAGAAATTTTATAAGAAATCTTGAAAATACTTACTTGCCATGTACCCCAGAATGGGTAAAAATACTGCATGTACTCACCTCAAGTCGGCAATGTAGAAATCCGTGCGGCAACTCCGCAAATCCAACTAAGCTCAAAACCGCACACCTTATACTCCTATAAGGTAGATTAAGTTATTATATGTCATAATAATTAAGTCGTACCTTAATTATATACTTTTAGAATTAAAACACTTATTATATTTATCTTTCAGCTTTTATCCTCAAAGAAGAAAGTCTGTTTGTGACCACTTAAGCTCATCGTAACCTCAACAAATCAAGGATATTTTTAGATATTTACCTAGACCATCTCTTTACCTTTCCAGGGATGTAAGCAACATGCATTAACTATTTTTCCTCTATTTTATATGAATAAACCAAGATTGGGTATCAAAATATGTTAAATCCAGACCAGATTGCAAAGATTGCCACTTTAAACCTGGAAATGATCATCAATAAATTCTGGGAAAAATATTGGACAAACATGACCCTAATTCAAAACTACAGGCCCTGACCTCATGTCATTTTCATTTCTCAAGAATAAAAAAAATCCCCAAAAGGTGACTGATACAATCAGTCCACCTACTGAACCACTCTTTAAAGATAGAACCATAACACAAACTAGACACATAGCACGAACTTTCACCACTGGTCTTGCCCCCAAAACATCTTTGTACAATTATTTATGAATTTCTAAAAACATAATTCACTGTACAGGACAGTCCTGGACCTGCTGGTTCAAATTGCAACTTCCACCCAACTTTTGTATGGAACCAGACCCTAGGAAAAATCATGAGTAGAATAGACTCAATAATAGAGGTCTGAGAGTTGGAACCAACTCAAAATACATTTTCGAACTCAATAGATAAAATTCACAATACAGAACAAATAAGAAACGATAGTGCTGATGAGAAAAACACTGGTCTGTTATATTTCCCAATTACCATAAACTTGGGAATGGAATCAGACATCCATCTTTTCCAGATATCAAATTTACTTAAATACAATGATTCTAGGAGGCGGAATTATGTAAAAAGCTTTCTCCAAACTCCTTTTATAAAATAAACAAAACAGCATAGCTAATCTGAACGGAATTAGAGCAGTATGTAAAGATGAGCAATTACCCCATACATACGTTCTTTAAAACAGATAATGATCTACTGTGGAAAGTTGCTCAACTCAATTTGTGAACCGTGTGCACCGATACTAACCTTATTTGACCTCTGAAACTCCAGATATGATTTTCGCAAGAAGAGAGACTCACCAGAGGAATCTGCCAGAAACCCTAGGTCATGTTGCGAAATTCATAACTCCACTTCTAGACATTGAAATCGAAAACCCTTCAATCAGGCCCTTCATTTATGTCTTGGGAACCTTCATTTAAAATTTCGTGGCGATCCAATATCTGAATCTCCGGGAAATCATCAAACACTAAGGTTGTGTCTTCAAAAACGGGAATAAAGAGCGATGGAGAGGGTGAGGGTTTGAGTGATTCACTAGTGTGAGCTCCAAGACTCATCCGACGCACACATATAATTGCACAAACACTGTTCATTCAAACTTTTTAGGAAAAAGTCAAGTTTGGTCATTCTACTTTGGCACACTAATTTTTTAAAAGCCTCAAATAATTATTTCCATCAAAAGGAGTCTACTAAAACGACAATATACCCCCTCCTCAACATATCTTAATTTCTAGGTTATTAATATGAATATTACTTTTATTTTAATTATATTTAATTATATAATTTATGCACTAAAATAATTAATTCGCGGAAAACAAAAACGTATCGGAAAACGGGGTGTTACAATGCATGCCTTTTCTTGATGATGATAGTGATGGGAACCGGATCATCAGATTCTATTTTAGTTGATGTCTCCCCCCAGCTTGTTAGATGTATTTTATGCATCTTTTTCCCTATTTATTTCATGCATTTTTACGGTAATTTGTTGACATAATCGATGCACTTCTCGGGACGAATTTACCTTTTACCGTGAGACGTTTTTACGTGGTAAATTCTTATGGATTTCAGGGCAATTTGAAGACGTGGATGAACTTGGAACGATGAAATAAAGCCATGGTTAAAAACACGGGCAAAACGGACGCTGCATTATATCTGAGATATGGGAATTCATCTTTTTAATTTGTGGGGTATTTTTTGTATTTTGTTTTCCAAAATTAATTTATTTTCGATTATACTATTATTAAAACCAATTTTAAACCCACCCTTAACCAAAGCATTTTGTTTTTATTAGTTTTTTAACCCCAAAACTAATTTTAACATGAACCATTTTTATTTTTTACCATTTCGATTTTACTCTAAATTGTTTACTAATTTTATTTTTATTTTTATATCTTTTTAGCTTATCCAATTTTATTAGAACCATTTTTTTACACTTTTCTTTTTGATTGGGTTTACCCCATAAGTTAAAGTTAATATTGTTTATCATTGTTCATGTTAAATTCATCAACCATGATTAAGCAAAACAAGAAAATGATGCATGACTAGTGTGGTTGGAATATTTTGTTAGTGTATGGGTTAGGGCTTCGGCCCAATGTCTTAGTGTATGGGTTAGGGTTTCGGCCCAATGTCATTTAGGGTTTAGAGTTGGTGTCTTTATATATTGTTATGTAACCTCTCTTTTGGGATCAATTAAATATATCAAGCATTCTATATTCTAACATGGTATCAGAGCGGGTTCAAACCTTGTGCTGATCACAACCACTTGCCACCACCACCCACCTCCGGCGACATTCTTTTGACGTTGTCGGAGGTGCCTTCCATTTGTTTCTTTATGTTTCAATTTTCCTTTTCTTACCCTTCACATTATAATAACCAACCCTAACCCTAACCATAATCTCCTCCACTTCTACTTTCAGCCGTCATCTCCGGCTCCGACGGCTCATCTCCGGCCACCTGTACCTGCTGCTGTTCCCTTTCCCTCCTCGCCGGTAACCTCCTCTGCCGAACGCCACCAGCACCGGACCTTCCTTCTTCTTCTCCGGTCGACCTGCTTCCAAGCTCCCGCTTCTCTCTCTCACTCTCTCCCCACTCCGCCCTCCGCTGCTTCTCTACCCATCGCAGATCTCCTTCCTCCCTCACCTGCAACCTCCGATTTCTGCACCTGATTTGTCTTTTTCGCTGCTTCCACCGCCGGCTTTCTCCTTTTCATAGCCGTTTTTGGTCTTCTGCAAACCTCCGGTGCAAAACCCACTTCCCTCTATCAATCTGCTCAAGATAGCTCTGTCTCTCTCTCTTTTCCATTTCCCAACCGAGACAACCATCTCCCACCTGCAACCTCAGTTTTTGGCACCTAAACCACCGGTTCCCGGCCTACCGACACCGGTTCCGAGCACTAGAGACCTTCCGGTGCAAAACCCTTACCTTCCATTTTCCCGATCTACAACACGGTTGTTGACTCGGTCAACTTAGCGAGTTGACCCCGCGAGTCAAACCGAGTCGGGTCCGAGTCGGCACAGTGGTTTGAGTCCGTCAAAGTCAGCGGGTTAGTTATGCAGTCCACTTCAGGTGTCGGTCCAAGCTATCTTATTCTTATTTGTTCTCTTTTTTGTTTTGTATTATTTGTTTTCAGTTTCATCGTCCCGCCCGATGAAACTGCGGGGGGATGTAAGTGTATGGGTTAGGGCTTCGGCCCAATGTGTTAGTGTATGGGTTAGGGTTTCGGCCCAATGTCATTTAGGGTTTAGAGTTGGTGTCTTTATATATTGTTATGTAACCTCTCTTTTGGGATCAATGAAATATATCAAGCATTCTATATTCTAACATATTTGAAGGCTTGAAATGAGTGGAAGAAAGACAGAAACAAAAATAAAAACATCAATACATGCTACTTGGTATAAACTAATGGAAAAACAAGAACAGATGCATGTGTTTGAGGCTTATGTCTTCAAAAGTTGAGAGTTAAAGAGATAGAGAAGCATAAACCAAATAACAAGTAATAGATGTTGCATTAAAGATTAAATCACACATGAAGACAACATCTAAAAGGTCAAATAAATGAAATGACAACGTCCAGTTTTTGTTGTTTTGTCCTTTTTTTTCTTTTTGTCTTTTTTATGCTTCTCAAGGCCAATAATAAGGAAGAAAAGAGAAAAGAAAGCAATACGACATAGGAGTGTGTTTGAGTTGTGCCTTCAAGACCGGAAAAGGAAAAGAGAAACATAAAAGCCATGATACACTTGTCAAGACAATAAAAAATAAAAGTGCATGTGTGTATGTGTTCAAGTTATATAATGTTGTGAAGAAAGTTAGAAAGGAGGGGGAAAGGGATATCTTAGGATGTAAATATTAAGTTATCTACAATTTCAAGTTTACTTTTTTACTTGTAGTTTTTTATTTTCTGTAAGAAGTTTTTAATCAACATGTTTGGTTAAAGCATCAAACTACACCCGACCTTGAGTTGAACATTTCTCATTTATGTTATTGAATCTTGGATTTAAGTTCGATGTTAATAAATTTATACAATTTGAGTAATGCAAGCTTTTCTTTTTAATCTTAACTAATGGGGGACCCGTGCTCGGGTTAGAGAGGAAATTCGCGTTTTCATGTGCTATTGGAGTAGGTTCGCACATTTAAATAGTATCTAAAAGAAGTATCAAATATCACGATCCATAATGTCATCTTTCATGAACAACTCACCGACACAAAGGTGCGTTAAGATACTCTCGTATAGCGGTCAGTACCTATGAAACTTTTATGTTCACCGTAAAAAATTTAAATGGTTTCATGGTAAGTCATCTTGATAATTTTTTGTTTTGATATAATATACAAATACGTAAACAGTGTATCAAATTGTCTACGAAAACCATAACTTGTAGGTCTATATACAAGAAATAGCAACTTACTTTCATTTAGTCATCATACTACTTTATCGATTTACTCAATCAACTATTATCTTGACTACTTTATCGATTTACTCAGTCAACTATTATCTTGTCAGTTTAGCAATATAAAGTTTAATGAACTTATATGGAAAGTGTAAACATTTACCTCGGGCAATTTGTTTTGAAGATGGTCCACATGCAGCCTAACATTAGAAGCAGCATAGACCTTAATAAGACATTTTCCAGTTTAATTTCATTTTTTAGTTGGACATTATTACTTGGAAATTCACCCAATTATAGCAATCAAAATTGCTTTGAATTAGGATGGCACTATTAAATTGGGTAAAATTTTCAAAGTACAATGTTGTAATAGGAGGAAATGAAAGAAGGATGCTATTATTAACAATCAATGAAAGTACGTTGCCATTTCTTGATTCAAATTAAGTCACAGTGATACACTATTGTTCTTAAGTATTAACTATCATATATTCGTGAACCTTTGCTTTAAATATATTAATTCTATATCTTTCTAAAATGACAGTTAGTAAAAAACTAACCTCTGTCTTCATGGTGTGTATGTATATGCTGAGTAACATTAAATATTTATGGGGTGAAAACATAAACACCACAATTTATTAAATCACTTACCTGCAATCCACAACAGAAAATGCATCATACTTTTAACTTTTTTCTTATATTATAGCAGAATGCCAAAAGAATTGGATAGATTTTAGTTTATTCTTCATTGTAACATAATTCATGTTCAACTCATACATTCCAGTTAATTACATAAACAACATTATTTGAAATCAATAAATTGCAATACTGAAAGAATATCAATCCATTGAAATTCTCTATTTAGCACCCTGTCACTTACTTTGACTGTACAGCACAAATACACTCCGATCAACCCAAGATGAACAATACAAAGAAAGTGGAACTACATTTTGCAAATTAGCGAGTTTGAGTAGCAATACTAACCCCCTATTGCAAATATCTTTAGCGCATTAGATTTTCCCCCCAGTGATCTCTATTAGAGACCTCAACCGTAACTTTTTCTCCAAAAGCAATCCATGAAAATAAAAGGGTTTAGGTAGATTCAAGTAAAAATTCCCCATCAATAATCTACACGTATGAACTTTTAAACATACATACCTTTTGACCATAGACTTGAATCCCCAACTCTTTAGATTTGGTGTCAAAAAACATAGATTGCATAGCAGGCTACTGTATAAAAAGCAATATACTATATTAGACAAAGAAATTGAAGTACATTGCTAGTTCTTGCATTTAAAACCTAATTGGGACTTTGACATATATACAGACACAACAACAACATACACAGAATTTGATTGTGTCTTCCTGGTTTTTTTTTCTTGAATTCCTGGTCTTAACCTGGTTGTGGAAAGGGGGTGAGTTGATATTAAAGTAAAGCCCTCACAGCCCAGGCACAATGACGCAATTATCATGGGCGTGCTCTAAAAAGAATGCCTGATTGGTCTGCTCAGCAGATTTTATTTTGCATTTTTTTCAAGATACATATAAAGCCACACACGCACACACGCACACACGTTATTTTTTCTCTTACATCATTATACTTAAAAAAAATTAAAACGTTAACAAAATATATAAACTAAGTTACTAACAGTATAACAAACGGTTAAATGAGAGATAAGTCATCTCCCCCTTAATGTCGTATGTCCATTAAACTAAAAAAGAAACAACATCAAAAATAAATATTTCGTAATCGATTGTCAATGCTTATAGATGTAAATGTACAATTTGTCAACAAATTTAGCAAAGATGTGCAACTAATGAGAGAAGAAATATATGGGAGCTGACATCTTTCGGTGCGTTGAATAAACTCATGGTCCAAACCAATAAATTTACTTTTTATCAAATAAATATACATAAAAATTAATAATAAATGTGTCATATCATACCCATCAAATTTACCTCGTTCCCGTATATATCGGAATGAAAATTGGTAAAATAGCATTCTCATTATATTTAATAGCGCCCTTGTCATAAACCATATAAAAAATTAGTTTTCCATTTAAATATGGAATTTAAATTTTGACAGTTAAATTCTTCAAAAATAAGGAAGTTAATATTTTACCAGACTGCTTCAACTTTTGTATCAAAGAGACCCATACACACACACACACCTGTTAAAGAATATAAAGATAAAAAATCAACTTGACAAAAGAATAAGCATCTGTCAATAACAACAATCAGGCCATAGCTAAGATATAAGCATCTACAAATATTGGAGAAGGGACAAAAACTGAAAAATTGCCATTAATCATTTGTTGCTTAATTTCTTTTTTTCTTCTTTCGATTTGCTTTTAGTTTTCTAAATACCGTTATAATGTTCCACTGTTGAAGCGTGATGTAGGGTTGTTGGATACTTTGGCAGATATATGTATAGGCATGCCGACCTTAACTCATAGGGCTGATAATCTGTAATGAAGTATCCATGGAAGAAGCCAGTTTAGCCCAACATATTGATACATAAATTTTTCTATAGACCTATAGTTTATACTACATGAATTTTGTTGCTGACTTTCATAAAGAATCGTTTTCAATTTCTCGGTTAAATAGGGTCCTAACATCACACTATTGCAAATAAAAGAGAGAACAACAGTAATAATGTAGAAACCTTGATTTGCATTAGCGCTCATTTCCTTCTCGACTTTGGCCTGCATATCCCGGATTGCCGCAGCTTCTTCCTCCATCTCCTTTAATCTCTTTTTCATATCATCTAGTTCCTGTTCCATCAACAAATTCGTTACCCCTTGTTTCATTCGCTTCTCAACGATCATCGAACCGGTAAATTAGGGTTTCACGGTAAAAACGATTCTAAAAAGAAGTTGATAACAAAATTAATTGAGTAATAACGATTGACAGTTAATAACCGTATTGTGCTGCTATCTACCGGCACTATATCGACTTACAAAACATACGAAGCGGTTTTGCAGTTTTACAATTGAATGCGAAGCTAATGGACGATCCGACCTGAAGAACTCGGAACAATACCAGGAACCATTCCAAGAAGATGAAATTAACAGACTGCAATTGTCGATTTTTGATTAAGAAACACAACGATCGAC
The DNA here is from genome assembly GCA_023525715.1 of Cichorium intybus. Classification (NCBI taxonomy): domain Eukaryota; kingdom Viridiplantae; phylum Streptophyta; class Magnoliopsida; order Asterales; family Asteraceae; genus Cichorium; species Cichorium intybus. The sequence continues at coordinate 54,349,634 of CM042013.1, read as the reverse complement.
TCGGCCTTACCACTTGGGGTTGAGAAATCGAGACTGGAGAGAAGAGGGTGGAGTCGGTGGTTAACAAATGGACACGAAACATTTCAATCGATACCTGGGTCGGTGGAAAAAAACGGATCCAAATTGGATCCACATAACCCGCCTGACACCAAAAAAATACACAAACACAAACAAATAGGGGAATTAAATAAAGTATAGAATCATGATATATTGTTGAAATTTGGTTAGTCACTATCTTTTAACTATTTATCACGTCGCGTATTTTGTAGTTCTAATTGTTTTGGGACACAAAAATGAGTGACACCTCATGAGAGGTTTGATCGAAGACAGTCGATTTATAACTTTCTTTTGTTCAGATTTCTATTTTCAATATAAACTTGTCATTACTTTTTAATCTAACAAACCAAGTTTGTTTAGAACCCAAACTCAGCTTTTTTACTTGGCTCAAATAAACTGTTTGAATTGAGTTTAATTTTTGTGTAGTTATGTGATTTATAAAATCACTAATTGTTTTATGAATAAAAAAAGTGACAATAATTCGATTTTTATACAGTGTAAACTTGGCATTGTATATTTTCACACTTCCGAATTTGCAAGGTGAAATGGTAATTGTTTGGGAATACTTGTATAAATTTCTATGTGGTTTTTCTACTTATAACTAAGAACTTGTTTGGTTTTAAGTTAGTAAAAGTTACTTTTAGTTAAAGAAATTATTTTAACTAAATATTTTTAACAAGTAAAGGAATACTGGATCTCGCTAGTATTTCTTAGTACCACCTTATATTAAAGATATCATCACTTTTATCTAAGTGGAAATACACATATGATATTTATTAAACTTGAAGTCGGCTCTATCCTTTTTGCTCTCTTGTTTTTCATGTATTTTGTCCCATCTCAGATTTTAGTTTTTATTCAGTTTTTATATGTGACAACCCCCATTTTATATAAAATATACGCTATGCAAAAGATCAGTTACCCTGCCTCCCTGAGGACATGAACCTTACTTCCACCTTGCTATCCTTAATGGAAGTGTGTTGGTAGGTTCGAAACTATCCCTTCTCTTTCTTTTTATTTCTTTCATCTTCTTATTTTTATCTCTTTCTTCTGGTATTTATTTCTCCCCATCATATATTCTCCTTTTATTTGTTGATTTGATGAGTCGACACAACTTAAAAAGATTCTTCAATTGTTTCGTAAGGGTAGCATTTAAGATTGGGTCAACATACAAAGGCTTTTCCCTGAGATATATCACATCAAATATCCCTTATTATTCATCAAAACCTTGCTCCCCCTCAATTGATTTCCCCCTTAGTCTATGTCTCCCTTTTTTGACATCATCATTCTCAAAGAGAACCAAGAAAATATTAGGACGAGCTGAAGGAATAATGGCTTGTAGTTGGCTTAGGAGAAGCTGTGGTGGAGGTATTTAAGTGAACAAAGGATGATGAACTTGGCAACATTGAAGTGTAGCTTGAAGGCTGGTGATAGTGTCAGTTGATTTTGGTACTGATGCTGACATTTGAGCTGAAATAAACACTGATGCTGAATTTTGGAGCTGCTGAACATTAGCATGTAAGATACCGATCTGGGTGGAGAAATAAAAAGAATACCTTTACACCATTCACAATGTAAAGAATCTGTGGCAAAGTCACTATGGTGGCTACCACATCTATAGTAGGAGGCTTCAACGTCGGGTCATGTGCTATAGAGAATGTAACTTGTGTCTTTGGTGGGTTCTCTATAAAGACATTGGTGGCTCATGAAGAGGGTGTTGGAGAAATATACCAAGTTCATGTGGTATCCTTTTTTAATACAACATCAACTTATTGAGAAGCTGATGAATGTTTAGGCTTTGTTTGTGTTATTTTAGTAATGTTTTCGGTGGTATGCGAGTTCTTGTTAGATGGGATTTCTTCGATTGGATGTGTGGGCCTGGCTGATAGCTTATCCCCTATTAACGTGTCATTCTTCCAAGGAGAATAAGGACCTGATGGCGGGTCCTGATCATATTCAATGTGAATAGGACCAACCTCATAGTGGATAGGAGGTTGAGTAGGGGAAATGGTCGGTGGCCTCTCAGCGGAATTTTAGGAGGATTTGGTAGGTTGTATTGGTGTTGTATCAACCTATCCTCTATGGAATGCGAAGAAGCATGGGGTTTTTGTCTAATAGGTTGAGATTGAGAAGAAAATGACATACCTTGGCTATTTTCAAGTGTAGCAAAGGAGCCAGTCTTACATTGTTGTGGTGGTGGTTATCTTTGGTGTTGACAGTGTGTAGATGTGTTGTGAGAGCCCTAGAGTATGGTAGATAGACTGATCATCCTTAGACGATGGATTAGTGACAACATGACCTTTATCAGCATAAAGGTTGGATCCTTGACCAGCATCAGTTGTTTCAACTTGAGTGGTCTCAATTTCTTCATGGCAGGAGTGATGGATGGATCATTGGCTCATGGTGCTTGTTGGAAAATGTTGGTGTTGAGAGCCTAGAGAAGCATATATGGTCCATCAGCCTCACAACTGGAGGCTAGTCCAACAAGTTTTTCGAAAGCTAGAGACAAGAAACGTTGAAATGGAAAAATTTCTTGATGTTTCTTCTTTCAGGAAAGACTAACAAGTAGATAAAAAATCATTGTTGCAAAGTCTAATCCAGCATTTTCAACCATGGCATAAAGAATCCGTAACTCAAATAGACTCAATTGATCTTGACTGCCATGCTTGTTCGTGAGATATTTCGAGATTACACAGCTATATACTTTCAAGCAAGTGGAAAGCATTGAGGAAGAACCAAATTTTATCGTCTCTTGTACCTTGTTATCGTGTATCATACCCTAATCTTGAATAAATCAACTTGTAGTGCTCTTTATATGGAAGGGGAGAGTATAAGGGATATGCAACTAGCTTTAGAGCACGTATAATGATACCAAGATTAATAAAGATTTGGTGAGTGCCATTCCGTATGGTTCCTCATAGGGACTGAAGTCTATCATTGACACGTCACAATCGTTGATGAGGTCAAAAATACTAAATTTAACCTAACTAGTTCACGAGCTAGCGACAAGTAAGGGTCGAACCCTGGAGTCTGTGGTTGGCAGTTTGTGTCGAAAAACCAACTATAGTGTCACTCTATAGCCGGTTGATCACGAACATGTGGGAAACGAACCAAAACTCAAATAAACCAAATGATAAACTCAGATTTGATTGTAGATCGAGAAAAGAATATAAAACCTAATGCGTCTTTTATAAACTCAAAACCAAACCAATATACAAACAATCCAAATATCTAGATCTAAACTAACCAAAGAACTATTGGAGTTATCATGAGCCTAAACCAAACAAAACATCGAGTAATAGAGGGAAATCCCAATTGCGGAATAACTCGATACTGAGTTGATAAAAATAATAGAAATCTAGATATCTAACCAAACCTATCAATTGAAACTGAGAAAATGATAAAAAATGACCATAGGATCCCCCTTGATACCCCTGGATGATAGCTGTGAAATTTGAGGATAGCGTCGCTAACTTTAAGGGTTAGCGTCGCTACCTTCTCATACGGGCCCCATTTCTCTCAGTTTGAAATTCAAAAGTTGATGATTTCATCTTTATTAGGACTTAGTGTCGCTAGGCATAATCTTGGCGTGACTAAGCCTTTATCCAACCCTCAATTCACGCTTTTTGAATTTTGAAACGGAGGATTATCACTTTTGACCTCCTTAGCGTCGCTAAGCATATGCTTAGCGTTGCCATCCTCATATGATACACCTCTTTTTCCTTTTTGCTCATTAACTTCTTCCAAATTGCATTTAAAACCCTGTATTTACACTAAAAACACATCCAAGAACTTTGGCACAAAAGTGAGTGATATTAGTCAATTAAAAACAATAAACTAACTAAAACCCGACTCAATAACACCTAAAATGGCTAATATTGCTAGGTGTTATCAATCATCATATATACAGGTGTACCAGAATTCCCCAAGTGCCATCGGTAAGTAGTAATGGGGATGTAACTCTAAATCCGAGCAAAGAAGATGAGATTGCATAAATTGAACAAATGGCTCATATCATTTTCCTTCGAATTAGGAAGGAATGTTGTGATTAATACTTGATTTGTTTATTCTATATGAGAAGGGCCTTCTTTCATAAGTGGAGCTTTAATCATCTGCTCTGTTGGTTCGAAGAGAAACAAAGTGGGTGCCATGATCGTGGAATTAGGGTTTTGAGGAAGTAGATGATGGAAAAGAGAATAGAGTGTACACTAGAAGAAAACTGCTATTTCGTTACACCAAAAAAGTGTGAGGATATGCATATAGTCACACTTGCTTTTTTAACGTATGTGTGACGAAAGGTCGAGTGACCATAGGGTAAATACAATGACATTAGCGAGTTTGTAGTTGTATCCGTTTAAAAACAGTAACCAAAACCATAAAATGTGTGACTAGTTGGGTACGACTTTATTTGGGATTAATCAGTTTTAGTGACCGTAAACAATTTATAGTCACACGAGCGGTTTTTTATAATAACTATTGTCCGTCCTTTGGCCACATGAGTATATAATATATGTGGCATTTGTGATGATTTAGTCACACAACGAAATTTTTTCTGGAATTAGTCACAGATAATTAAGCAAAAAGTGACAAAAAATATTAATGAGTGTGACCATATGTTTTTCAAAGTCAAGTAAATGTGTATTTTGTGTGACTATTGTCCATCCTTTGGCCATAATAATATATGATATATGTGACCTTTGCGATGATTTAGTCACATACAATTAAGCAAAAATTGGTCAAAAGTATTCAATATGCTTTTTAAAGTAAAATAAATATGTATTTTGTGTGACTATTGTTTATCCAATGTCCACATGAAATTTGTATGTGTGGCGTTTTGTACTATTTAGTCACACAACGAATGCAGGGATTTCGTCACATACAATTAAGCAAAATGTGGCCAAAAGTGTTAATAAGTGTGACCGTATGCTTTTTAAAGTCAAGTAAATGTGTATTTTGTGTGACTATTGTTTATCCAATGGCCACATGAATTTTATGTATATGTGGCGTTTTGTAATATTTAGTCACACAACGAATGCTTTTTTAGGGATATAGTCACATACAATTAAGCAACATGTGGCCAAAAGTGTTAATAAGTGTGACCATATGCTTTTTAAAGTTAGGTAAATGGCCACATGAATTTTATGTTTGTGTGACATTTTGTAGTATTTAGTCACCCAATGCATGTTTTGTTTGGGGATATAGTCACATACAATTAAGAAAAAAGTGGCAAAAAGTGTTAATAAGTGTGACCATATGCTTTTTAAGGTCAAGTAAAATGTGTATTTTGTGTAACTATTGTTAATATAATGGCTACATGAATTTTATGTTTGTGTGACGTTTTGGAATATTCAGTCACACAACGCATGTTATTTCTATGGATTTTGTCACATACAAGTAATCAAAAAGTTGCTAAAAATATTAATAACTGTGACCATATGCTTTTTAAGGTCAAGTAAATGTGTATTTTGTGTGACTATTGTTCATTCAATGGCCACATTAATTTTATGTTTATGTGGCATGCTATTTTGAGGGATTTAGTCACATAAAATTAATCAAAAAGTGGCAAAAAATGTTAATAAGGGCGTGGCCATGAGCTTTTTAAAGTCAAGTAAATCTGTATTTTGTAGGACCATTGTTCACCCATTAACCACATGAATTTATGTTTGTATGACGTTTTATAATATTTAGTCACACAACGAATTAAGCAAACAGTGGCCAAATGTGTTAATAATCGTGCCAATAATTCGTGTCACGGTATATATATATATATATATATATATATATATATATATATATATATATATATATATATATATATATATATATATGTTATAATACAAACATAATTGTACAAACAAAAGGAAAAATATCTTAAAATTAAGAGGTACAACACATTAATGCAACTTTTTATAATTTCTATCTGTAATAAAAATATTTATTCTAAATAAGCTTGACCATAGATTGTTTTGAAGCAATCAATGGCTTAAAACAGCCCAGACAAATGCATATGGATTAGTATTTAAAAATTTAAACTATCTCCAAAAATTACAAAATGACATTATAAAATCAACAAGTTCCACACCCAAATCGTTACTACATCTTTTGTTTCTTCCCAACTCCGTTTCTGCACATCTTTCCGGCCTGTTTCTGCACACCAAATGTTATAATTTCTCCCACCCATCCTTTTCATTAATATCGATTTAATTTTTGCAAATAAAGACAAATATTAAAATAAATGTGATTTAGCAGGTTTCTGTGATTGTTGGTCTTTTTACAGGTTGATGTATAGGTGACACAATTTAGATTACATTTCATCTTTCTAGGTTTTTCTGCAGGTTGTTCTTATCTGTTTTGGATGTCATCTTTCCAGGTTTTTCACGCATTCATTCCTCACTGCTTTGTTTGGGGGTCCGAGAAACAGGATGTTGGATGGATGACAGGACAGAAGGGGACAACCGGAGGAAGCAACATGAAGGTACGGTTAGGTGTTTTGAGACTTAAGGGCTGTGAGATCCTCGGGTCAATCTTATGGAAATTAACCTAGGTATTCTCTTTGTTCTATCGTTGATTTTCCTTCTCTTTCCTTCTTGTTTCTCGACATCCTTGACCCACCATAAAACCTCCACACATCGCCATGTCATGTGGTTGTGTTATGATCACACTAGGCATACATTTTATTATTTGACCTTTGGTATGTGTGTGGGTTTTTGGACCACCGTATGGCCATCGTTACACCACCGTGTCACCCCTACCTCACCACCATGTGAAGATGGCTGTAGTGACTTGTTGGTTCCAGCCTTGGGGTGGGTTTAATTGTGTGCCTATGGGTTGATATCGGTTACTTCCCAAGTTGTATAGCCATGATTTTATGTGAGGGTTAATCTTCTAAACTACTTGTTCAAGTTCATCTTCCAACCACTTATAAAGATTTTAATGTATATCCTAACTTTAATAATCAGTAATTATGTTCAAGAACTTAATATAAGATGTGTATGAGTAATAAGCAAAGAAAGCATGTTAAAAGTTGGAAAAAGGATGCAAAAGTTCGTGACAGATTCTGTCCCTGAACTTGCAGATCGTTTTGCAGAAAATCGAGAGAGAAATGGAGAAAAACCCGTGACACAAGAGTCGTGTGGTATCGAGTCTAGTTTCCAGAAAAGTATAGCAAATGTCAAATACACTTAGGGTTTCAGAGTCATGGTCAAAACACTAAGAAGTGGTCTAAAAGGGCTTAATTGGAAAAATACATAAAAATGCCATAATATGTCCTTAATGCATCATGAGCCTTGAAATCAGATAATCAGGCATATATAGCATGTTTTAAGAAGATTATAAAGTCATTGATTGGTTTATAAGTATAAGCCTAATGCCTAAAGACCGTAATGTTTAAAAGCTTTAAGACTAAAAGTAAACAGGAAGTTTAAAATAAGCGACGAGTAATACGTGAACTAAATATCAACTTTAATGAACATTTGAATGGTCCTAAGAAAGTTTCATGTTATAAACGGCTTAATGGGTTAAGTTCTTTTGGTAAAGACTTAATGAACAAGTGAAAGAGAAGTTAAAATTAATAATATGTAATAATTATTAACTAACAAGTTCACTGTAATCTAAGTAGTGTTTATTGATAATATTTGTAGGAGTACATGATATGTGTGATGGTTGAATATGGAATCGTTACTAGCAACCTGGTGGTATTAGTTGAGTTGCACCAACTCGTCTATTATGTCAGTGATGCATGTAATGCCATTATGTGTGATGTGAATGTTTGTTTATAAATTTTCAATTGTTGAATGTGATATATGTTATGTGAACATATGGTGTATGTAATTTGACTAATCACGAAGGACCCACGAGGTGAAGTGGTATAGTCGGTTGGTCATGAAGGACCCATGTGGTGAAGTGGCTAGTGGTAGTGTCCGAGACAAGCCCTTCGGAGAAATCGGCCATTGTATAGTAGTTGGTACCAAGTGTATGTGTTAAGGAGTTAAGTTATGATGTGTTTAGTTATGCATTGTTATATTAATCTATGTTGTATGACATGCTTGTGAATGAATGCATTTGTTACGTGAATGCATTGATTGGTATAGTATGCGAGTACTGTGTTCCTCACTAAGCGTTTCCGCTTACCCATCGAATTCTATCATTTCTGGTTTAAAGAGTATTTTTTGAAAAACGACACGGCGTGATCGCTTCGAGCTCGTATCCATATATAAAGGAAGGGACCTTTTAAGCAATGTATTATTTTAAGTCTTCCGCTTTTAAATGTATTTATTAACTTTATGTTTTGGTAACACCATTACTTTGATACAAACTATTTAATTATCTAAAAATATTTTCAATTATCTAAACGTTGTTTTGTCCAAAAGTGTATTTTAGATTTACTTAATGTTTTATTAATAAAAGAAAATTAGGGTGTTACAAGTTGGTATTATAGCATAATTTGAGGAATTTAGGCATGCATTATTGTGTGTCTAAACTCAAACCAAGGCTCACGGAATGTTTTGGTAAGAAAATATTATTAAGAAAAATCAAGTTTTAACAAGAAAACGAAACGAGACGAGCAATCAGCTGGAGTTCAGCGGGGGTGAGTACACTTTGTATTTGATATCATGTTATACGTAAGATGAAAGGTTAAAGTAGTATGTGATAATTTTGATATTGATATGAAATATAAATGTTATGTAAGTTGTGGTAAATCTTGGTTTCATAATCTTCAAGGAAGAAAAGGTCAAAGTCATAATGCGTTCATGTAACGCCCCAATTTCACAATTATAAAATTTCATTTATTACCAAGGTTCCAACAAAATATTTATTAAATATAATAATATTGTTCGACATATTTATTAGACCAACAGCGGAAACATTTGAAATCATAACATAGTTCATTAAAATAAATCTCTTGTATGCGATGCGCTGCCGTCAAGCCTTGCCCTTCCCTTTGTCATTTGAAATACCTGAAATGTTATCAAATCAACGGGTAAGCTTAAAGCTTAGTGAGTCCTCAAATTACCATACATGCCCACATATTAAACAACCCGTCCTCAAGAACGACCTGACCCTACCCGCCATACAACAACTACTGGCTTCTATCATACAACAACTATGGACACGTGGCGGTTCTACCCATCATACAACAACTATGGGTTCCCGGTTATGGCCCAGCCCATCATAAAACAGCTATGGGACAAGGTAATAGTCCAACTCGCCATACAACAGCTACGAGGGGACATGCATCAGTACCGAGCCCAACAGCAATTAATCACAGATATAAAACAAATCATATAACTGTAAATAACATACAAGATGCCTAACATGCAACATCATATAGTAAGGTGAGGATACTCACCTGATTCGTAACCGTGTAGATATTCTTTAATATCCCCACTTAGCTCGTCCACACACCTAAATCCCACATACACAACATATAAAGCACTGGCCAAACTCTTATAGACTTGCCTAAAGGTCAGACCCAACGTTTGCTAACCAACATTGGTCGAAAATAAGCTTTTGGGTAAAACAGTCGCTCGCCGCGGCATGGCTCCTCACCCTACGCGTCGCGGCTATCTTCGCAGTGTTACGGGGTTTAGCCGAATCCGCGTCGCCGACATAGCCAGTCCGCGTCGCAGACTCGTATTAATCCGAAATCTTATTAGCTCTTAATCAGTACAGCCATCAGCTAGGGTTCTTCTCTATAGCCTTCCTGGGATCAGAAACTACCCTAATGTCACTTCCTTATGGACATGCAAGTCCATGCATGTCCTTAGTCCAAACCCTAAGTGTTACAAGACATTAAGGCTACAAACCAATGGGTAACACCTTATGACGGGATGAAATGGAAAGTCAGAAGAGTAAATCTTCTTACCTTATTTTCGAAAAACAGAGTGATGCCCACGATCCGTTACAAGCCTTTTCTCGCGTTGGATCTCCTTCTTCTAATCTCCCAAAACCTCCAAAGCCTTGAAACCGAAGAGCCTCTGCTGAAACCAGTCGACTCTACTCCAGGAAACTTCCCAAAAACATGAACCCTAGGGCTAAAATCCTTTATATAGGCGTTTAAATCCGAATTAGGTTTTTTCATAACTGCGGCGCACCGCGTCGCGGATTCGCCCGAGCCGTGCCGCGCGTACAAATCATTCGCGAACTTAGAATCTCTCCAAGCCGCGCCGCGGATCCATCCGGGCCGTGCCTCGGCGGAACGGATCTTACAATTCTCCCCCACTTAACTGGATTTCGTCCCCGAAATCCGCGCCTGTAAACAATTCTGGGTAATGCCTCCGCATTTCCTCCTCCAGTTCCCAAGTCCACTCGGACCCTTTACGATGTTGCCACTGTACCTTAACTAATCCTATCGTTTTATTTTGCAAAGTCTTTATTTTCCTTTCAATGATGGCAATCGGTCGCTCCACATAATTTAGGCGTTCATCTAGTGAATATCTTCTAAAGGCACAATTGTAGTTTCCTCGGTAATGCACTTCCTGAGTTGCGAAACGTGGAACATGTCGTGAATCTCGCTAAGCTGCTTGGGCAGCTCCAACCGATAAGCTACCTTACGTACTCGTGCGATGATTCGATATGGTCCAATGTACCTAGGGCCAAGCTTTCCCCGCTTCCTGAAATGAATAACTCCCTTCCAAGGCGACACTTTTACAAGGACATAATCCCCAACCTGAAAATCAAGATCGGACCGCCGTCTATCAGCATAAATTTTCTGTCGACTCTGAGCCGTTAACTACCTTTCTCGAACCTTCTGGATTAGCTCAGTAGTCTTGAGTACTACCTCAGTACTACCCAACACCCGCTGGCCAACCTCGCCCCTGCAAACAGGAGTCCGACATTTCCTTCCATACAACATATCGAAGGGAGCCCTGTCGATGCTCGCATGATAACTGTTATAGGAGAACTCAGCTAAAGGGAGATGGGAATCCCAACTCGCACCGAAATCGATAACGCATGCCCTAAGCATATGCTCCAGCGTTTGAATCGTCCTTTCACTCTGCCCATCCGTCTAATGGTGATATGCTGTGCTGAAATGGAGGCGATTGCCTATTTCCTCGTGAAACTTCTTCCAAAACCTAGACGTAAATTGGACATCCCGGTCGGATATCACCGAGACCGGTATACCATGCCGGGAGATAATCTCGTCTACGTAGACCTTAGCCAATTCCCTTGCAGAAAAGGTCTCTTGGATGGGGAGGCAATGAGCACTTTTAGTCAACTTATCCACGATAACCCAAATGGTGTCCATATGTCTAGGGGTTCTTGGCAACTTCGTTATGAAATCCATTGTGATATGCTCCCATTTCCATTTTGGGATCTCAAAAGGCTGTAGTCTACCATGAGGCCGCTGATGCTCTGCCTTGACACTACGACAAGTCATGCATCTTTCGACAAACCAAGCTACTCCCCTCTTCATGCCGGGTCACCAATACTAATCACGCAGATCCCTGTACATTTTCGTCGCCCAGGGGTGGATAGAGAACTTGGACTTATGTGCCTCCTCCAATAGAGTTTGACGAACCCCACAAAATTTCGGTACCCAAATTCTCTCATAGCGAGTTAACAAGCCTCTGCTATCCTTGACCATAGTTGACAACTGTCCCATAATTCTCTCACCTTTCTGATTCTCGCTCTTGCTTGCCTCCACCTGAGCTTCCCTTATCAGTTCGAGTAGTGGTGCCACAACCGTCATTTTAAGACAAATGCCCGAATAGGCGCACCCGCAACTTTACGACTTAGAGCATCCCCCACTACATTGGCTTTTCCAGGGTGATAGTGAATCTCACAATCATAGTCCTTCAATACATCTAACCATCTTCTCTGTCTCATATTAAGATTTGCCTGATCCGTCAGATACTTCAAACTCTTGTGGTCCGTGTAGATGGTACACTTCACTCCATACAAATAATGTCTCCAAATCTTGAGAGCAAAGACCACCGCTCCCAATTCCAAGTCATGAGTGGGATAGTTAGCCTCATGGGGCTTCAGCTGTCGCGAGGCGTAAGCAATTACCCTGCCTCGCTGCATCAAGACTGCTCCCAACCCGGAGAATAGACTAAGATGTCGTCAATGAAAACTATAACCGACCGATCTAACATCGGTCGACACACCCGATTCATTAAGTCCATAAAAGCTGTGGGGCATTGGTCAGTCCAAACGGCATCACTACAAACTCGAAGTGGCTGTACCTCATCCGAAAAGCCGTTTTCGGGATGTCTTCCTCCCGTACTCGCATTTAATGGTATCCTGACCGCAAATCGATTTTCGAAAACCACGAAGCGCCCTGCAGTTGATCGAATAAGTCGTCGATGCGAGGTAATGGATATCAATTATTCACCGTAAGCTTGTTCAGCCGCGATAGTCAATGCACATTCTATTTGAACCGTCTTTCTTCTTAACAAATAGAATGGGTGCTCCCCACGGCGAGGAACTTGGTCGAATAAATCCCTTATCCAGTAGTTCTCGAAGGTGAATAGACAACTCCAGCATCTTTGGAGGCGTAAGACGATACGGTGCTTTAGCTATCGGAGCCGCACCGGAAGTTAAGTCGATCTTAAATTCCACCTGTCTCTCTGGCGGTACGCCAGGCAGGTCCTTGGGAAAAACATCAGGAAAATCTTGAACCACCGGTAGATCATCTGCTTTCTGCTGTGACTTCTTTTCTCGAGCGTCTAAAACATATGCCACAAATCTCGAACCTCCATGATGAAAATGTCTGCGTGCCATGGCAGCTGAGCAGAAGACCGCACCCTGATTCCTCCTTTCTCCCTGTACTACTAGCTCTCCTGCACTTGGTGTTTGAATCCACACTTGCTTGTTCTTACAGTCAATCCATAACTCGTGCCGACCCAACCAATCCATGCCAATAATAACACGAGTGTCACTTAACGGTATAGGAATGAGATCGATTGGGAACTTTATTCCTTGAATCACTATTTCACATTCCCGATAAACACTATTCACGTGCACAGTTTTATCATCTGCAATTTCTACTTCTAACGACGATGAAGAGTCCCTATTTCAATACCGAAACTCTTTCCCAGAACGGCAGACACCAAAGAATGACTAGCACCCGAATCGAACAATACAAAGGTAGGCGTAGAGTTGACTAAGAAAGTTCCTAATCAAGCATAATAAATACATTAAATTCGTACACCAAAGCATGAGGCAAGTAAAGAAAGAGTACCCGTAACGACGTTGGGCGCATCCTGTGCCTCCTTGGCGGTCATGACAAATGCTCGACCCTTGGTCTTAGGGGTTTCCCCTTTCTCCTGCCTACCATCAGTAATTCGGAGAGTAGTGGGCGCTGGATTTTGGACCGTCCCCCGAGTCAGAAGGGGACACTGGGCCTTGAAGTGGCCCACCTAATTACAATTAAAACAAATCTTGCCCTCCTGTCGGCAATCCTTGGCATAGTGGCCTTCCTTTCCACACTTATGACATATTAGTACCCAGCAACGCCCTTCATGATTCTTCCCACACTTATTACACTTACCCATGCTCCTTTGCCCTTGCTTTCCCTGATCTTCCCCTCGAAACTTCTTTGACACCTGCTGAGTCTGAGTAGGCGCCGGACGCTTCTGCCTTTGTTGTGTTTCCAATTCCAACTCTCGGGCCCGAGCGGCCGCGATCATATCAGTGAGAGTTTGGTGCCTAGCAGCAGACACAAATTCTCGAATGTCTGTGCGAAGCATCGCCAAATATCGAGTCATCCTCATGCGCTCAGTTGCCGCAAACTCTGGACAGAAGAGTGCTCGCTCATTAAACTTTTTTGGTGTTCTCCATCACCGTCTCAGTGGTCTGGGTCAAATTCAGGTATTCCTGTGCCAAGCGTTCCATTTCCACCTATGGAACATACTCCAGTTTGAACTGTTCCTTGAATTGCGGCCACGTAATAGCATCACGTAATAGCATCCAGGTGAGTAGAGGTGAGATCATTCGTTCGTAATTCCCACCAATCTTTCGCACCCTCTCTCAGAAGATTCACCGCAAATGTGACCTTGGAGTTCTCAGGACATGAACAGGTGCGGAAGGTACCCTCTACTGCGGAAATCCACCGCATACTGACAATCGGATCCCTGCCCCCATCGAAGATCGGAGGCGAACATGCCGAAAAGTCCTTATAGCTTGCATCCCTGGCCCGTGATGAACCCTGTGCAGCCAGTCGCTCCTCGAGCATTGCCATCAGTTCAGCCTTTGTGGTGCCAAAGAATTGAGATATTGCTGCCACCACTTCGGGTGATCGCCATTCTGAATCGCAAAATCCGAATATTAATACTTAGGTTACACCCATTTACCCAACTACTCGACTTTCTAGGACTTTGGTTCACTACTCTTGACTCAAGCGTGAATCCTGTGCTTTCGGTAGTACTGGCCTGGTACTACCTTCCACACCAATTCGCCGTTGTTCCAAGTTCATCAACCATCTGCTTAAATTGTCGCACATATGCTAAAACCACTTCCTATAAATCCTGTGATCATGCACCGTGGTGCCTAATTATTGACCTAATTCTCCTTCCCACACGTGCCTAAGAGAACTAATGCTAACGTCGTCGAGTCGCCTCACGGACGCACAGCCGTACACAATCGGGAATAATATAGACGTTTGAATAACTGATCCTACCCTAAAGTCACAACCAAACAAGGAACAGCCAGTAAGGCCAGACCAAGAACTCTTAGGCTATCTTACCCTAATTGTATATAACCTACCAGCATTCACTAAGCAACCTAACGACACTAGCATAAAACTCAAAAGTAGCACATATTGTACAAAACAGTCCATAGAATATATTATCCAGGCAATTCTACATCCTAAAATAATACATAGCACAAACTTGGCATGGGTAATTGAGAATCACAAACTTACTTGAGCTCGGTTGACCGTTCGCATCGCATATTCTCTTATTTAATTTTAGTTTTCCAAAAACATTTTCTTAACAAAATCGCTCAGTCCTAAGTTTGAGTTTGGATTCCCAATACAGTTCATACAAATCCCTCAAACCAAGGCTCTGAAACCAAGTTGTAACGCCCCAATTTCACAATTATAAAATTTCATTTATTACCAAGGTTCCAACAAAATCTTTATTAAAAATAATAATACTGTTCGACATATTTATTAGACCAACAGCGGAAACATTTGAAATCATAACATAGTTCATTAAAATAAATCTCTTGTATGCGATGCGCTGCCGTCAAGCCTTGCCCTTCCCTTTTTCATTTGAAATACCTGAAATGTTATAAAATCAACGGGTAAGCTTAAAGATTAGTGAGTCCTCAAATTACCTTACATGCCCACATATTAAACAACCCGTCCTCGAGAATGACCCGACCCTACCCGCCATACAACAACTACTGGCTTCATCATACAACAACTATGGACACGGGGCGGTTCTACCCATCATACAACAACTATGGGTTCCCGGTTATGGCCCAGCCCATCATACAACAGCTATGGGACAAGACAATAGTTCAACTCGCCATACAACAGCTACGAGGGGACACGCAGCCCAACAACAATTAATCATAGATATAGAACAAATCATATAACTGTAAATAACATACAAGATGCCTAACATGCAACATCATATAGTAAGGTGAGGATACTCACCTAATTCGTAACCGTGTAGATATTCTTTAATATCCCCACTTAGCTCGTCCACACACCTAAATCCCACATAGACAACATATCAAGCACTGACCAAACTCTTATAGACTTGCCTAAAGGTCATACCCAACGTTTGCTAACCAACATTGGTCGAAAATAAGCTTTTGGGTAAAACAGTCGCTCGCCGCGACGTGGCTCCTCACCCTATGCGTCGCGGCTATCTTCGCAGTGTTACGGGGTTTAGCCGAATCCGCGTCCCTGACATAGCCAGTCCGCATCGCGGAGATGCAGACTCGTATTAATCCGAAATCTTATTAGCTCTTAATCAGTATAGCCATCGGCTAGGGTTCCTCTCTATAGCCTTCCGGAGATCAGAAACTACCCTAAGGTCACTTCCTTATGGACATGCAAGTCCATGCATGTCCTTGGTCCAAACCCTAAGTGTTACAAGACATCTAGGCTATAAACCAATGGGTAACACCCTATGACGGGATGAAATGGAAAGTCAGAAGAGTAAATATTCTTACCTTACTTTTGAAAAACGGAGTGATGCCCACGATTTGTTACAAGCCTTCTCTCGCGTTGTATCTCCTTATTCTAATCTCCCAAAACCTCCAAAGCCTTGAAACCGAAGAGCCTCTGCTGAAACCAGTCGACTCTACTCCAGGAAACTTCCCAAAAACACGAACCCTAGGGCTAGAATCCTTTATATAGGCGTTTAAATCCGAATTAGGGTTTTTCATAACTACGGCGCACCGTGCCGCTGATTCACCCGAGCCACGCCGCTCGTACAAATCATTCGCGAACCCAAAATCTCCCCAAGCCTCGCCGCGGATCCATCCGGGCCGCGCCTCGACGGAAGGGGTCTTACAGTTCATACATGAAAATTTTGCATCTTGCTAAATTAATGATCTTCGGAGTATTACTATCTTTTCTTCGCAAAATTTTTTTCATCTGAATAAAATACGTAATCATCCGAATGGTTGCATTACTCATGAAAACTCAGCATACGAATGTTAAAATGTCTCACAACCATCCTCCAAGATCCAAAGATAGTTAATGTTAAATGATTTGAGCATTTATGACAACTCAAAAGACAAACATTCTTTCAAATAAATGACCGTTCAGAAGAATTTTCTATGACTCACCAAATCTCACAAAATCATAACAAAAAGATACTTTCTAAGTGGCGGTTCAATTTAAAACTTTTCAAAACCATGATGACCAACACAGTGCCGTTTCCACTTTTACAGGGTTAGTGGGACGTTACAGTGCTGACGTGGCTTATTTTTAGTGGACCTTCCAACATGCACATTTAATGCCCTTGGGATCGCAAACTGTATAAATACCACAACATCACACCGTTCAATTCTTTGTGTGATCAAATTGTTCAAACTTTCCCTGCAAAACCTCTGTCAAACTCTTACTGTTCATCATCTTCTACGTTCAATCATCATCCATGGCTACTCCTGTACAAGAAGGTTCTTCTCAGAGTCCTGAAGACATCTCGATTCCAGTTCTCAAAAACCAATCAGCCAATTTCCTTCTACGTTCTTTAATTTCAAGTTAGTTTGATAGTTAGTAGCATTTGGCTAGTGTCATTGGGAGTGACAACCATTGATACTTAGTCTTAGTTTCTGTTTTGGATGTTCTTTTACTGTTTTGAATCATTGGGATCTGAGTTTTTTGGTTAATGAATCATTTGGTTACCAGTAATTGCTTCTTTTCGGTATTTTATGCTTTTGAATGATTTTGTGGATGTTTGGATTGTGTTTGATGCTTGGTTTGACCTTTTGTTGGTTATGATTTTTAGATATAATTATGATTTCAGTTAAGTACTTAGGTTAGTATTTGGTTTAGTTAGTTAATGCTTGATTTGGAATTGTTTTAGTTTATGATCTTTGGGATTGTTTAGCAAAAGTTCGGAACTAGATCCTCTGACTGTAGAGTGACACTTGATAATGCCTAATGATATTACATATTTTAGTCGTTGTTGAGCCCTATTCTTAGTGAAATTATATCATATATATCGTGGTATTCTCACTTTTCATGTCAGTACTTGTTTGGAAGAAAACAATGTAAACAGGGACCAAAAGCGTACAAATTGGATAAAGTTTGGAGAAGAAGATAAAATCAAGAAAATACGTACGCGTGCCGCAGGAATCAAGAAGGGGCGACGCGGATACAAGGCGGTGGAACAAAATTCAAAGTCCGAAGAAACGGGGATAAAGTCTTATGCGCGCCGCGGTTTACTTAATTGCGCGGCGCGGCTGCGGGAAAATTGCAACTATAAATAGAGCCATTTACAGCCGAAAACCCTAGCAAAGACCCGGTGGAAAAACGACCTGAAGGCTCTTTGACTCCGTGATTAAGCATCAGTAACCTCCCAATTGGTATTTTATGTTTTAGAATTTAATTTCATTTTAGTATTAGTTAGCAATAGTGGCTAGGGTCTTTGGGAGTGACAACCACTGACCTTCAGCACTTTAGTTTACTGTTTTCCAGTATTGGTGACTGTATTGGATCATTGGAATTCGTTTTTGGTTAATCAGAAGCATTTGGTTACAAGTAATCTTTGTTTTTCGGTGTTTTGATGATTGTTTTTGGTTTTGCATGCTTGTGTTGTGTTTGGATGTTTGATTTGACCTTGTTGGACTATTTTCCCTCGCTGATTTCAGTAGCCAATTAGGTTAGTCTTTTAGGTTTGAACTTTAGCCATTGACTGTCCCATTGGATCTTAGTTATTGGTTTAGTATATGCCTTGTTTTGGTTTACATTTGGATTGTTGGATGCCTTTGTTTACTTCTGAATTAGAGATGCACTTCTGATTTCAGAAAGTAACTAGGTTTGGTTTGAAGCTTAGCTTAGTCTATGCTTGTTTTGGGATTATTAGTTTAGGATTTTTGAGTTTTAGTGGCAAGGGTTTGGAAACTGAAGTCCTCCGACTATAGCGTGACACTATAGTTGGTAATCTGTCATCTGGTCTGACCACGTAGCTCCTGCGGATCGACCCTGGCTACCATTGTGCTAGTGTGTGTGTTAGGTTTTTCTTATTTTTGACTGCATGACGACCTAGGCGTGTCGAATTTTGGCGTCGTTGCCGGGTAGCTGTGAGCTTAGATTAGGTGATTAGTAGGAATTCTAGTTTCTTGATTTTCTTTGAGTTTCATTTGATTAGTTTTTGGTTTTTGATTTTTGCGGGCGTGTTGCATTAGTGCATGCGTACCCGCAGGGGTGAGCAATTATCCCCTTTGCATTTTGACTCTGAGATTGAGCGAACTGCGTGCAAAATCCGTGCACGTAGGCGTTTAAATACAATGAGTTTCGGTCACGTCAGTAGTAGTGCAGTAAGTGTTGCCCAGGAACCATCATGTGAGGCAACGGGGATGTCTTTTATTCCCCTAGTTTCGGAGTTTCAATCGGGAGCACGAGTGCTTCTGGTGGTGCAGTTTCTGCCCCTGTACCCATACCATCATGCACTCCGCCATCGATTCCACCATTCCCACCAGTATCACAACCACAATCCACCAATCCATTCACATCTGCAATGTCTTGGGGAGAGCCGACCCGTGATGGCATCCCAGTCTCTAGACAGCAGACACCAACTTCTCAACCATTTTCTCAACCACAACCAGTTCTATTCAAACCTCAACCCACATTCCAACCTACACAACCACAACAATACCAACCACCTTTCCAGCAACAGTACCAATATCCAGAGGAAGAGGAGAGATATGATGAAGAAGATGAAGGATGGGTTCCACCAGCACCACAGCAACCCAGGAACCGAGGTCGAGGACCTCTGAGAAGAGCACCACAGTATCAACCACCACAATGTCAGCAGGAATATAACAGTCATCACCCTTACGGTAATCCTGCCCAACCTTTATATTTTGCACAACCGAGAAGGCAATCGGTTGCATCACATTTCTAGCCATGGGAATATGATTACATTCCTAACAATATTGAATCTCAAGTAGAAATAAGGCCTCAGTTGTTAGGAATATTACCGGAGTTTAGGGGGTATAAGCAGGATGACCCATACAACCACTTGTATGTATTTATAGCGATTGCCAATGCTAACAACCCTAGGAATACTAATAGGAACATCTTTAGGCTTAGGTTATTCCCATTCACTCTAAAAGACAAAGCCAAATATTGGTTTACGTCTTTACCAGCGAACAACATCACCACGTGGGACCAGCTCAAGGCCAAGTTCCTACAAGAATTCTATCCGGTAAGCAAGACAACGGAGATAGGAGGGTCATTCAGGACTTCGAGCAAAAGCCAGGAGAGGCTTTCCACGAAGCATTCGATCGACTGAAGGAGTTACTGCGATCCTGCCCGCACCACGAGATTCCCAAATGGCAGTTGGTCAAATTGTTCTTTGAAGGAGTCAGCGAAACACACCCGGCAATGATAAATGCCTCGTCAAGCGGGACATTTATGTGGCAAGACCCGAAGGAGGCCTGGCAAATCTTGGAACAATTGAGCAATGGCTCCAAAGCAAATTTTTCTACGAGAAAGAATGTAGGCACAGCAGCAGCAGTGGGAGCTGATGCTGATTGGAAGAAGGAGGTAAAAAAGGAGATAAATGAATTAAATAAGAAGTTTGACAGGCTCATGTCAACGCTGCAGAATGGACCTCAAGGTCAACCACAAGGAGGTCAAGGAGGACCAAAAACTCAGGAGGTAAACCAAGTTTAGGGCCAGGGTCAAGGTCAATATAATAATGGACGACCCTATAGACCATATAACCAAGGGCAGCAGCAGAACTACAATAACCAGAGACAGAACAACCATCAAGGTCAATCATCAAATCAGCCTAGGTCATACCAGCCCGCAAGCAATAATGGAAACGCGAATGGGGGTGGTAGCAACAATAATAATAGGGGACCCAACACTGCTGTCAACGATGCGCCAGGAACTCAAGAAGACCTAGTGGCAAAAATGTATGAAATCTTCAGTGCTACTCAGCAGCAGTCCCAGGCCAATGCAAAAGCTATCGCAAATATGGAAAGGCAAATTGGACAAATGGCCGAAGATCAGCGAAAAAGGGACAATGGAAAATTGCCAAGTGCTACGGAGGTTAATCCAACCCATAATCAGCGAGCTGGGAAGGAGCACGTTAATAATGTCGAGGCTGAATGGAGAAAGGTCACTCTAAAGGACCTATTGGATTCAGGAAGTGAGGCAGAGCTTAAGGAAGAAGAAAAAGTCCAGGAGAAAGTGGAGAATAAATGGGAAGGTAAGGAAGGAATAAAGGAGAAGGAAATTCCTGTTGAGGAGGGAACTCAACCAGAGGTGGACACGGAGGTCCAGGAAGAAAAGTAGTCAGTAATAACAAGAATCAAGCAGAAAAAGAAAGATAAGAAAGGGAAGAAGAAACAGGAAGCACCCAAACCAATAGGGCCATTGATAAACCAACCTCTATGGGATGAACTTAAGGATGCTCCTGAGGATACAAGAATTCTTCAGGAGATGTGTGATAGAAATGGAAAAAGTAAGATTCCTACACCAGACACTGTTAGATTGACTATCAAGGCAAGTGAGGCACTGTTGGGAACACTGCCTAAAAAAGAGAAGGATCCTGGATCGCCATTGATCACTACTACTGTAGGAGATGTGGTCATTCGGAACACTTTGCTAGACTTGGGAGCAAGTGTAAATGTGCTACCGGGGTACTTGTATGACAAGTACAAGAATGAAGAATTAGAGCCAGCAAAGGTTGTACTGCAGCTGGCTGACCAGTCAACAAAGGTATCCCGAGGAAAATTGACTAATCTCATAGTCAAGGTTGGAGAATTCTTCTATCCTGTAGATTTCCTAGTTATGGAGTATGAAAGTTTGGATGATGCGACTGCACTCATTTTAGGACGCCCATTTTTAGCTACGGCTGGCGCGGTGATTGACTGTAAGACGGGGGATGTGGACATCTCCTTTGGGACACGAAAAAGAAGGCTGAATGTGTTCGGAAATCCTGTGTCCTTACCTTCAGAGAACGGTGACAAGCAACTGGACAAAAGTGTGTTAATTGAGCCTGGGATTAGGAACAAAGGAAAAGTATGGACGCGAATAGGGGAAGGAGGAAAGGAAGAGATTTTAAAAGGAACAAAGGATCATCCATTGGCCACTATTGATAAGGAGCAGTTGCTGGATATGATGGAGATGCTAGAAGCTAGACATCAGCAATATGAGAAAGAATCAAAAGAAAGGGAAACAAAAGTCTTCAAGCTTCTAGAATCACAACAGCAATGGATTAGTGGAGTAAGCGATAGGATGACCCAACTCACATCCTTAATGTCGATGATGGCCCATAATTTCATACCAGGATTCAAGCAAATGGCATCAGCAGTCCAAGGAGAGGAAGAATATGAATAGGAGTTCTACGTCTGGCTGAAGACGTTAAACTTAGCGCTTGTTGGGAGGCAACCCATCGTGTCATAGGTTAGGTTCTGTATTTCTTAGAAATAATTAGGAAAAATATTATCATTAATTGCAGGTACCAGTGGTCTAAGGAAAGTGTGGGGTCGTGTGAAGTTTTGGAATTTTTAATGACCGTGCCGCGGCAATCACAATTGCGCGATGCGAGATCGTAAACCAACCTGATGCACAGGGGTTGATTTAGTGACACACGCGCTGCGGGTTTTGCATTTGCATGCCGCGGGAATCGATCGGTCGGTTTTCTTCTATATTAAGGTAAGCCGCGACACTATTCACACACACCACGACTCGGAGCTCTGATAAACAAAACTTTCTCGCGTTTTTTCTTGCTCATTTCCTTCCCACTACTACGGTACGTCATTCTAACTAGCTATTAATCGTTTAAACTAGTGATTAGGTAGTTAATTTGAGTGAATTGTTCAAAAAGTTCAAAACTTAGAAATCGCCAATGCTGACTCATAGGGTGTTTATTTCGCCAAATAGAGACCTTAGATGACTTAGTCGGCACTTAGGCTACCTTGTGGTTTGTTTGGATTTAATTTTAACAGGTTAAAACTCGATTTTGAGTTTGGATTTTGGAAACCGCCGCACGGCACGCCACGCCCTTGCTCAAGGGCCGCGCCGCGGTGCGGTGGGGAAGAAAAGGACTTATTTTGCAAAAAAAATTTCGTTTGTGCAGATCATGTTCAGACTAGACCACGACTTCCTTCAGTTTCCAGAGGGGCCAGCGGCCTTTGCTGAGTACCGGTCATGGAGAGACGCTTTGACGGGTCGCCGGATTCTTGAGGCGACCATTATTGACAGGGCCATCCTCGGGGATGCCGGGCTTTGGAGCGAGATAGAGCTGTTTCTACACCGCACCTGGACCCATGGGGATGCGTCTTTTACATGCCGGGGCTGGGACAGGCTCATGGCCACAGACGAGGATGTTGGGTACACGGAGCTCCTCCTGGAGTTCCTTTCGACGATTGAGTACACACCGAGGGTGACAGACCCACGGGTGAGGTTGATTCAATTCAGGCTGGGGGGCGTGCATAGGGAGTGCAGCCTTCGAGAGTTCGCGAGGCGCACTGGGATATATGTGGAGGCGGATTTTCAGCACCGCTATTTTCCCCAATTCTTTGATGCATGTATCCAGGGGCAGCCGGAGAGGCCTGCGAACATGGAGGTTTGGGCACCATTGTCCAACATATTCTACGAGGCGGGGACCACCTGGGAGAGCCACCTTCAAGATCCACTCCACCGCCTCATGCACCGCATCATCTCCACCTCCATCATGCAGCGGGAGGGGGCGAGAAGGTGTCCGGGGAGGACATGACGTTTTTCTGGGTCCTCCTCGACCCCTCCAGGTTTTTTCACCTCCCTATGCCTTAGCTGTTGCCATATCCACCCGTGCGACGGGTGCCCCCGCTAGCAGTCCATTGGGCCGCGGGTACTTCATCACCCGCCTGGCCCGATCATACCGGATCCTCACCGTCCGCACTGTCGCCACCCTGACCGCTTTACCTCCATCTCGCACCACTACGCGAGCACTGGAGAGCATGGGGCTGATTCAGACACAGTGCCCGGGACAGTTTATCAGGGCAGAGACAGAGCCACCCCAGGACCCACACCCAGCGTATGCCTAGCCTGGTAGGAGACGACAGAGGCAGGCAGCACCTGCAGAGCCAGCTCCTCAGCCTTAGCCACAGCCGCAGGAGGACGCAGTAGCCATCCACCGACTGGCAGCCTGGGTTGCCAGGATGGAGGACCAGCTGGAGTGGATTGGAGAGGTGCTACTACAGATTGCATCAGCACAGGGCCAGCAGACCCGCCCATTCCCAGCTCGAGCCCACGATCATGAGGCTGGACCCTCCAGGCCACCAGGTGGCAGTTGATGTATTTTTTCTTTTTCTTTTATATTTTTGGGATATATGTACTGAATCTATGACACATTCTATCTTTTCCTTGTTTATATTTTATTTGTTATGTTGCTTTTAATGTTTTTGTTGAGTTATGCATGTTATACCAAATTGGGGAGGAGTTGTCTCAGACAAGTGTGGGGTCACCGTGCCCCCTCCACTTGTCCTGACCACCGGCGTGTTTACTGTTGCGCTACAACTCCAGATATGAAATCAAGGACACCTTTTTGTTCGAATTTGTACCTGTGATACCGAGTACCAACCAAGCAGTCCACCGTAAAAAGGGGTAACTCTTTCTCCCTTGTTCTAAAATATTTTTATGTACAACGGGGACGTTGTACGGTTTTAAGTGTGGGGTGTGGACGGTCGAAAGAGTAATTTTTGAAATTTTTGCAGAAAATACCAATTTTAAAATTTTTACTAAATTGTAATTTTGAAACGAATAGTTTGTGATTGTGATAGCATTAGTATTCTTCAAGAGAAACTATTTAGTTGTGATTATGCTATTAGTTAGTCAAACAAGTTGAGTTTTAGGAGTTAGACGATTGGATTATTTTAGGATTTGAATTTAGGAAGGAAATGTCAATCTGTGGCCTTTGTTGTTCGAGCCGGTAGGTCCGAAAAGGGTGGCCTCGAAGAGGCACTTATGCACCTTACCACCTAAGGTCTTCTGGTTTGGGATGGTATTTCTAAAAGCTCGCTACACGGACAACATCGAAAGTCATGGACAATTCCTTAATGGCCTTTAGAATCTGAATGAGTAAGTACACTTCATTGTGGACAAAAAATTTGTATTCAAGGGTTCTCTAGAAAGCCATGAATTTTAAAGAACATTCTGGTTAGGTTCTCGCGAACCATTTTCCTCTAACTCTTGAGCCAATAAGCTTTGAAACTGAACATAGTAAAAAATTGTTTTGAGTCTTAGTTAAAATTTATTAAAAACTCTCTTGCTTGGGGACAAGCAAGGCACAAGTGTGGGGTGTTTGACAACGCCTAATGATATTACATATTTTAGTCGTTGTTGAGCCCTATTCTTAGTGAAATTATATCATATATATCGTGGTATTCTCACTTTTCGTGCCAGTACTTGTTTGGAAGAAAACAATGTAAACAGGGATCAAAAGCGTACTAATTGGAGAAAGTTTGGAGAAGAAGATAAAATCAGGAAAATACGTACGCATGACGCGGGAATCAAGAAGGCGTGACGCGGATACAAGGCGGTGGAACAAAATTCAAAGTCCGAAGAAATGGGGATAAAGTCTTATGCGCGCCGCGGTTTACTTAATTGCGCGGCGCGGCTGCGGGAAAATTGCAACTATAAATAGAGCTATTTACAGCCGAAAACCCTAGCAAAGACCCGGTGGAAAAACGACCTGAAGGCTCTTTGACTCCGTGATTAAGCATCAGCAACCTCTCAATTGGTATTTTATGTTTTAGAATTTAATTTCATTTTAGTATTAGTTAGCAATAGTGGCTAGGGTCTTTGGGAGTGACAACCACTGACCTTGAGCACTTTAGTTTATTGTTTTCTAGTATTGGTGACTGTATTGGATCATTGGAATTCGTTTTTGGTTAATCAGAAGCATTTGGTTACAAGTAATCTTTGTTTTTCGGTGTTTTGATGATTGTTTTTGGTTTTGCATGCTTGTGTTGTGTTTGGATGTTTGATTTGACCTTGTTGGACTATTTTCCCTCGCTGATTTAAGTAGCCAATTAGGTTAGTCTTTTAGGTTTGAACTTTAGCCATTGACTGTCCCATTGGATCTTAGTTCTTGGTTTAGTTTATGCCTTGTTTTGGTTTACATTTGGATTGTTGGATGCCTTTGTTTACTTCTAAATTAGAGATGCACTTATGATTTTAGAAAGTAACTAGGTTTGGTTTGAAGCTTAGCTTAGTCTATGCTTGTTTTGGGATTATTAGTTTAGGATTTTTGAGTTTTAGTGGCAAGGGTTAGGAAACTGAAGTCCTCCGACTATAGCGTGACACTATAGTTGGTAATCTGTCATCTGGTCTGACCACGTAGATCCTGCGGATCGACCCTGACTACGACTGTGCTAGTGTGTGTGTGTTAGGTTTTTCTTATTTTTGACCGCACGACGACCTAGGCGTGTCAACACAACAGTTGGTAATCTGTCACCTGTCTCGATGACGTAACTCCTGTGGATCGACCCTAACTTCCATTGTGCTAAGTGAGAGTGAGGTTATTTTACTATTTTTGACCGCATGACGACCGCTGTGATGTCAAATTTTGGCGCCGTTGCCGGGGAGTTGTGAGCTTGAGAATAGGTGATCTGTTGGACTTAGTTTCTGATTTTTGATGTATGATTTTAGTTTTTTGGTTTTTGGTAGGTGTACGTCTTCATAATGGGCGATTACATGTACCCGGATCAATATTATGAGTATTATGAAAATCCGGCCGACACCTATTACGAGGATGATTGCTTTAATGGATCATTCGATGACAATGGATGGCGGACCGAGGAGTCATCTCAGCCTGAAAATCCTGCAATTTGGGCCCGACTTTGGGTACTCATGTATAACACCCACCAATTACAGAAGGACCAAGCTGATGCTCTTGTAAGATTGCAAGCTTCTTTGGATCAGTTAGAGGAAAGTTGGAATTGTTCATCACCCTCGCCAGAACCTGAGGCGAGTGATTTTTATACCAATGATACTGTGTGTGAACTTGCATCAGCTGAATATGTGATGGAAGGGCATGCACCTTGGGAAAGTCAAGAGACCACTGAGATGGTCGAAAATGTTGTTGAGGAAGAGGTTGTAGGTGACAATGCTGCCTCTGACTCAACAGCTCTTGATGTTTTTGATATTTTTAAAAATGTTGATCTGGTGACGAGTGAATGCATACTATCACCAGACAATTTGATTAATGAGGATGTTGTGGAGGGGGCTGTAAGTGACAGTGCAGATCTCAACCCAACGATTCCCGAAATTTTTGAAATTGTTTATATTATTGGCGGAGGGGGTGTAGATGATAATACTACCCCCGAACCTATGATTTTTGAAAATTTTGAGCAGTTTGAAGATAAGGATATGGTGGTGGGTGACTTTATACCACCATCAGATCAAACCAGTCGCTCACTCTTGGTCCCGATCCACCTGTTGGATGATGATCAAGAAGATGATGCTGACGAGTTGGTTTTTGAAAATAATAAACATGATTTTATCGCCACTCATGATCCATTCATGAATGGAAAATTAGATGTTATTAACACCATCGATGAGGATATATGGAACCATCCTGACATGTTACCTTCCGATCCCATTCGATTGGAAAATTTTTATTGGTACTGCAAGCCAAAATTTCAAACTGAAGATGACACGCAATATGTGAGCAACAAACAAGGCACAACACAACTACTGGAAGCGGCACTGGGCCACTTCATGTCAAACCCGTAATTTTGAAGAAATGCAGAAGGAAGGATCGGGCTTGGAGGTTCAAAGCTACCTCCAAGTATTCACGGGAAGTAATTGAAAGACGGCAACTGGGAAGCAGCAGAAGAACTGGCAAGCCATTTGACCCAGGGGAGTTTGAGGAATAGAGGGTCAATGAAGGGACGGTGGTGACTGCAAATCAGCAAAGGAAGAACGCATACGATCCACCGTAGTAGGAATAGGAATAACACGTCTGGCTAAAGACGTTAAAGTTAGCGCTTGTTGGGAGGCAACCCATCTTTCATAGGTTAGGTACTATATTTTTTTTAGGAGTAATTAGGAATATTATATCATCGTAATTGTAGGTATTATTGGTCCAAGGCAAGTGTGGGGTTGATTTGAAAAAAAATTGAATTTTCAATGATCGTGTCATGGTTAGGTGATTTGCTCGCCGCGGTTTCGAAAACCAACCCGATGCGCAGGGGTTGATTTGGGAACACGCGCGCCGCGAGTTGCTCATATCCGCACCGCGGGAAACGATCAGTCGGTTTTCTTCGATAAAAAGGTAAGCCACGACACTATTCACATGCACCCACGTCGCTGAGCTCTGATTATCAGAATTCTCTCATGTTTTTTCTTGCTCATTTCATTCCCGCGATCGAGTTAAGTCATTCTAACTAGTTTTTACTTGTTAGAACTAGCGATTAGGCAGCTGATTTGGTTGATTTCTCCAAAACTCAAAAAACTTAGAAATCGGCAATCTCATAGGGTGTTTATTTTGCCAAATAATGACCCTAGATGAGTTAATCGGTGCCTAGGCTACTTTGTAGTGCAATTGGATTGAGTTTAAACAGGTTAGATCGTGATCTCAGGTTTGGAAGTTGAACCAGACGCTCGCCGCGCCACGCCATGGTTCTTGGGCCGCGTCGCGGTGCGGTGGGGAAGAAAAAGGGACTTAATTTGCAAAATATTTTGTTTGCCTGTTTCTTTTTTTGCGGATGTCTTTCAGGCTTGACCACCCCTTCCTCCAGTTCCCCGAGGGATTGGATAGCTTTGTCGAGTACGCTGCGAGGAGGGACGCGCTCACAGGTCGCCGTGTTCTTGAGGTCGGGACATTTTGCGAGATGCTGGGCTCTGGGCTGAGATCGAGCCGTTTCTCCACCGCACTTGGGTCGATGGGGAGGCTACCTTTACATGCTGAGGCTGGGACAGGCTCATGGCCACCCAGGACGACACTGTATATACGGAGCTTCTACTGGAGTTTCTTGCCACAGTTCGCTATGCACCGGGTTCTCAGGAGGCCTGATTCAGGCTCATCCGATTCAGATTGGGGGGGTGTCCCCAGGGAGTGCAGTCTCCAGGATTTTGGGAGGCGCACGGGTATCTACACGGAGGCAGACCTCCAGCACCGCCACCTCACGCAGTTCTTTCGTGCGTATATCCAGGGGCAGCCCGAGAGGGATGCCAATCCGGCAATTTGGACACCTCTATCCAATGTATACTTTGAGGCGGGGTCGGCCAGGGAGAGCTAGCTCTGCAACCCGCTTCACCGGCTCATGCACCGGATTGTCTCCACCTCCATCATGCACAGGGAGGGGGCGAGAAGGTGTCCGGTGAGGACATGACGTTTTTGTGGGTGCTACTCGACCCTAGTAGGTTCCTCAACCTGCCGTATGCCTTGGCCGTCTCTCTGTCCACCCGTGCGACGGGCGCTTCGTCCAGCAGTCCTTTGGCCCACGGGCATTACATCACCCGCCTGGCCCGTTCGTACCAGATCCTTACTGCCACGACTATGGCATCCTTGACTGCTCTACCTCCAGTTCGCACTACGGCGCGGGCTTTGGAGAACATAGGGCTGATTGAGCAGCAGCGCCCGGGCTAGTACGTGAGGGTGTAGACCGAGGCACCCCAAAACCCCCAGCCAGCATACGCCTAGCCGGGTAGGAGACGCCGGAGACCGGCAGCACCAGCACCAGCAGAGCCAGCGCCACAGCCACAGCAGGAGGATCCATCGGTCATCCACCGACTGGAGGCTAGGGTCGCGAGGATGGAGGATCAATTGGAGTGGATTGGGGAGGTACTTTTGGATCTACCCACACAGCTGGGACACTGCCCCCCACCATTTCTAGCCCGGGCCCACGATCATGAGGCTGGTCCTTCCAGGCCACCAGGTGGCGATTGATGTATTTTTATTATTTTCTTTTGGGATATATGTACTGTACTTATGACACTTTTTATCTTTTGTCTGTGTATATTTTATTTGTGTTTGTTTGCATTTGATGTTTTGTTGAGTCTTGCATGTGATACCAAAAATAGGGGAGTTGTTTCAAGCAAGTGTGGGGTCACCGTGCCCCCTCCACTTGCTTTGACCACTAGCGTGTTCACTGTTGCGCTACAACTCCAGAACGCTAAATCAAGGACCTTTTTGTGCGTATTTATACCTGTGACACCGAGTACCAATCAAGTAGTTCACCGTCCAAGGGGTAACTCTTTATCCCTATTTCTAAAATTAATTTTGTACAACGGGGACATTGTACGGTTTTAAGTGTGGGGTGTGGACGGTCGAAAGAGTAGTTTTTTGAAATTCTTACGGAAAATGATCGATTTTCAAAATTTTTAGCAACTTTTTTTAAAAAAAAATTATTAATAGATTGTAATTTTGAAACGAATAGTTTATGATTGTTTATAGCATTGGTATTTTTCGAGAAATAATGTTTACTTGTGATCATGCTATATGTTTAGTCAAATAAGTTGAGTTTTAGGAGTTAGACTATTGGAGAGTTTTATGATTGGAATTTAGGAAGGAATTGTCAATCTGTGGCCTTTGTTGTTCGAGCCGGTAGGTCTAAAATGGGTGGACCTTACGCACCTTACCACCTAAGATCGTCTGGCCTGGGATGGTATTTCTGAAAGCTCGATACACGGACAACATCGAAAGTCATGGACAATTCTTTAATGGCCTTTAGAATCTGAATGAGTAAGTTTGCTTTATGCATACAGAAAATTTGTAATCAAGGGTTCTCTAGAAAGCCATGAATTCCAAAGAACATTTCGATTATGTTTTCATGAACTATTTCACTCTAACTCATAAGGTAATAAGCTTTGAAACTGAACACAGTCAAAAATTGTTTGAGTCTTTATTAGAATTTGTTAAAAACTCTCTTGCTTGACAACGCCTAGTAATATCAAATATTTTAGTTGTTGTTGAGCCCTATTCTTAGTGAATTTATATCATATATCTACTGGTATTACTCACTTTTGTGCTAGTGTTATTGTGCAAGAAAAAGATGAAAACAGGGACCAAAAGCGTACAATTTGGAAGAAGTTTGAAGATCAAGGCAATATTAGGCGAATTCGCACGCATGCCGCGGGATTCACAAAGGCGCGACGCGGTGATGAGGCGGTGGAGAACATTCAAATGCCGAAAAAAAAGGGATAAACCCATACGTGCGTCGCGGAATTCATCTGT
This sequence comes from Cichorium intybus, assembly GCA_023525715.1. Lineage (NCBI taxonomy): Eukaryota > Viridiplantae > Streptophyta > Magnoliopsida > Asterales > Asteraceae > Cichorium > Cichorium intybus. The sequence continues at coordinate 54,318,768 of CM042013.1, read as the reverse complement.
ACGCGGCGCGGTCGCTTAATTTTTGCAACTATAAATAGAGGGTTTTAGGTCGAAAAAATCAGCAAAGACCTGGCATAGGAGCGACTCCCAAAGCCTCTTTGACTCCAAGATTCAACTTTCAGCAGCCATATTTGGTATTTATGTTTATTTTTCTTTAATTTCAAGTTAGTTTGATAGTTAGTAGCATTTGGCTAGTGTCATTGGGAGTGACAACCATTGATAATTAGTCGTAGTTTCTGTTTTTGATGTTTGTTTACTATTTTGAATCATTGGGATCTGAGTTTTTTGGTTAATGAATCATTTGGTTACCAGTAATTGCTTATTTTCGGTATTTTATGCTTTTGAATGATTTTGTGGATGTTTGGATTGTGTTTGATGCTTGATTTGACCTTTTGTTGCTTCTGATTTTTAGATATAATTCTGATTTCAGTAAGTACTTAGGTTAGTATTTGGTTTAGTTAGTTAATGCTTGATTTGGAATTGTTTTAGTTTATGATCTTTGGGATTGTTTGGCAAAAGTTAGGAACTAGATCCACTGACTGTAAAGTGACACTACAGTTAGTAATCTGTCACCTGTCTCGACCACGTAACACCTGTGGATTGACCCTGACTTCCACTGTGCTAAGTGAGAGTGAGGTTATTTTACTATTTTTGACCGCATGACTACCGCTGCGATGTCAGTCTTCTTCTTTCTTCGGCAGTGTTCCTAACAGAGCCTCGCTTGCTTTGATAGTCAATCTCACCATTTCTGGCGTTGGCACTTTGAACTTCTCATTCTCCTTACACATCTCCTGAAAAATATTTTTATCCTCTGGCGTATTTTTCAATTCGTGCCATAGAGGCTGGTTGATCGATGGCATATTTGGCATGCTAGGCGCTTTTTGCTTCTTTTTCACCTTCTTATCCTTCTTCTTCTGCTTAATACCAGCTACAACTGGTTGCTCATCCTTCTGGACATCCTCGTCCTCCTTAATTTGGTCACCTTCCTCAATCTCATATTTACTCTCTTCAATCTTACTTTCATCTTCCTTTTCTACCAGATCCTTCTCTGTGACCTTTCTCCATTCAGTCTCAATAGCATTAACATGCTCTTTTCCTACCCTTTGCATATGATTTGGATTCATCTCTGTACTGCTTGGAAGTTAGCCACTGTCTCATTTGCGTTGATCCTCAGCCATCTGAGCTATTTGCCTTTCCATATTGGCAATAGCTTTGGCATTCGCTTGGGTTTGCAGCTGACTAGCATTCACAAGCTCGTACATTTTGGTAATAGCTTTCTTCTTGGTAGTTGTTCTGTCTGTTGTTATAGGACTGACTGTTGAAATTTTGAGTTCCTTGGTTATAAGGCCTGTAAGGTCGTCTATTATTATAATGTCCTTGACCTTAACCATGGACTTGATTAACATCCTGAGTCCTTTGTCCTTGTTGATTGCCCTACTGCTGATTCTGTGGTCCGTTCTGCAAAGTGGACATCAACCTATCAAACTTCATATTTAGTTCTCCAATATCCTTCTTCACTTCCTTCTTCCAATCAGCATCTGCACCTACTGTTGTGGCTGTACTCACAGGTTTCCTGGCAGAGAAGTTTTCTTTCAATCCATTGCTAAGTTGTTCCAAAAATCGCCAGGCGTCATCTGGCTCTTGCATCATTATTGTCCCGCTGGATGATGCATTAATCATGGCTTGTTTTGTCAGGTCCACCCTGTCGAAGAATATCTTCACCAGTTGCCACCTCGGCACATCATGATGTGGGCAAGATCTCAAAAGCTCCTTTAGCCGCTCGAATGCATCGTGGAATGCCTCTCCCGACTTCTGCTGGAAATCCTGAATAGCTCGCCTGATCTCTGTGGTCTTGCTAGCCGGATAGAATTCTTGCAGAAATTTGGCTTTCAGTTGCTCCGAAGTAGTAATACTATCAGGTTGTAATGAAGTAAACCAATATTTGGCTTTGTCGTTTAAGGTAAAGGGAAATAGTCTTAACCTAAAAGAATTCCTATTTGTATTTCTAGGAGTGTTCGCATTGGCTATGGCTAGAAATTTGTAACGATGATTGTAAGGATCATCTTGTTTATAACCCTTCAGGTAGTATGCGTAGAATTTGCAGCCTAATTTCTACTTGATTTTCAACATTCTCAGGAAAATATATGGGCGAGGCATCATCATACTCCCTGGGTTGGAAGTGTGATGCAACCGATTGCCCCCTCTGTTGAGAAAAATACAGAGGTGGAACAAAATTACCGTTATACTGCTCGTTGTTGTAAAACTGCTGCCCCTGTTGTTGTGGTTGTTGAAAACTCCTCGGAGGTCCCCGACCTTGGTTCCATAGCTGTTGTTGCTGGACTGGATGATATGGCATCCATCCTTCGTCTTCCTCATCATACACTAGGTCTGCCTCTTGGTACTGGTATTGTGGTTGCTCAGGTTGTATTTGAGGTTATAATTGATGTTGGGTTTGTGGCGGCATAGGTTGGAATGTAGGTTCTGGTTTAAAAATGGGTTGTTGTGGTACAGGTTGCGGTTGAGAAGTCGGTACCTGCTATTGCGGTATTGGGTTGCCATCTCCGGTCGGTGCTCCCCAGGCCATCGTCGCAGAAAAAGGGTTGGTAACAGGTTGATCTAAAGGTTGGACTAAAGGCTGAGTGTATAACGGTATTGGTACGGGGGCTGAAACCGCACCACCACTAGCACTCGTGCTTCCTACATGAAATTCAGAAACTGGGGGTATAATTAGTGCTCCCCCCATTACCTCACAACTCCCCGACAACGGTGCCAAAATTTGACAACGCAGGGGTCGTTATGCGGTCAAAAATAAGAAAATAAACCTCACACACACTAGTATAGCAGTAGCAAGGATCGATCCACGGGAGTTTGGTGGTCAAGATAGGACGATAGCTTACCAACTGTAGTGTCATGCTACAACCAAAGGGACTAATTCTACTTTTCCAAAATCAAACATAAACTAAAACAAACCAAATCCAATTCTAGACTATGATTACTTACTGAAATCAGAAACTAAATTCAGAATCCAGAAGCAAACAAACAATCCAATGAAACCAAACAAGCATCTAAACACAATTAAAGCTAGAAAGTGCAATAAAACCATAAATGGAATGATTACTTCAATTAAAACTAAAAACAGAAGATCCAATGTACTGAAATCCGAAAATAATAAACCTAGGCTACTGCTACTGATTTAAACAATCCAAAAACACTAGGCTAGAAGCTAATTGAAACGAAATAACATTAAACTAAAAGTGAAAACATAAAAAATACCAAGAATGGTTGCTGAAATCTGAATCCTTGAGTCAGAGAAGCCTTAAGTCCACCTTAGGGTTCGTTCTTCTCCTCCAATTTTTGACCTAAAGACCTCTATTTATACTTGAGAAATATGTCGAGCTGCAGCGCGTGAAGCTTAAAGCCGTGACACGCGTATCACCTTATCCCTGCTTTTTCGCTTTTTGAATCGCCTGATCTTTGACGTGGCGCGATGCGCATGACATCTTTCCCACGACGTGCGTGTTAATTCAACTGATATTGACTTGATCCAGACTTATTCCATTTTGTCCGCTTTTAGTCCCTGTTTGACTAGCACAAAAAGTGAGAAATACCAATACATCTATGATTTAAATTCACCAAGAATAGGGTCTAACAACGACTAAAATACTTGATATTACTAGGCGTTGTCAGTACCCGATTGGAGATAATTTCAAGCTTCAATCACTGGTGTTGATCATGCTGGATGTCGTTTAGATAGAAAAAGCAACAATGGAGGTTGTCAATTTTTAGGTGGAAGACTTGTGAGCTAGTCTTCAAAGAAATTTAACTATGGTGCTCTCTCTTCAGCAGAAGCAGAACATGTTGCAGCTTCTAGTTGCTGCTCACAAGTTCTTTGGATGAAGACACAATTACTGGATTATGTGTATCGTTTTCTTCAAGTCCCCATCTATTGCGAATCCAAGAGTGCCATTGGCATCTCTCATAATCCAATTTAGCATTCAATGACCAAGCACATTGATCATCGTTACCACTTCATCAAGGATCAAATCGTTCAAGGTACCATTGAACTCTACTTTATACCCACTGAAGAAGAGGTAGCTGACATTTTCACAAATGCCTTGGACACAGCCAAATTTCACAACTTTTTGGAAATGTTAGGTACGATGAATCCTAATCCAGGATTCTTCAAGACCTAATTGAATTTAGGACTTTTGGTTAAATTTTATCATGTTAAAATAATTGCTTTTGAATCGCTAAACATGTCTACCTGTTATTCAGTTGTATAATTTCAGTTCATTTGCATATTTCAAGTACTTAATTTCCTTATCATGCCTTCAAATTATTTGGAACTTCAAATGAAATTTTCGGCCCATTTTTATAAACTTATGATGAACCTCATTTGATCATAATCTTCGGCACAATTCAAATTTTCGGTCCATTATTTTATTAGTCCGATATTCTCCATTTCTCAAAATCATTTTCTTCTAAACCATCAAATTTTTGTTCTTCAAAAATCCAAAACAAATTTTCGGTACCATTGAACACCATTTTCGGTCATAAACGATTTTCTGAACAACCTCATTTAAAATCAAATTTCGGGCAGTTCAAATTTTCGGTACCAAAGATTACAAATGAGATTTTCGGTAGAATCACAAGTTTCGGATCAACCTCGTTTAGTTTCAATTTTCGGTTCAAAAAGGATTTACTGAAGAACCTCGTTTGAAAATGATTTTCGGTACATACAATTTTCGGTATGATAAGGATTCTTGGTTTAAGTCAATTTTAAATGCAATTTTCGGAGAGACTCAATTTTCGGTGCAACCTCATTTCAATTAAATCTTCGGCACCTAGGAAATTTTGGTCACTCAACAATTTCTGAAGAGCCTCGTTTAGATCAAATTTTCGGTAGGCACACAAATCTCGGTACAAATACAGCTTTCAAGGTACACTTTCTCACTCTCTCAAAACTTAAAATGACCAATTTCATGTTGAGAAAGTGAATTAAATAACGTTACATTAAATAACCAATAACGAGCAGTTAATTTCTTAGAATCTCTTTTAATGTATCGTTAACTGCATCTGACGTGTCATGTTCTGATTGAACCATTCTCTTACATCATGGCTTGGCGTTAAATGCCAAGCTACAACTTTTTCAGACATGTCACATCTCACATCCCATCAGACGGTTTTGTGAAATTCAAGTCGGATATAAACCGTTCACTCTCTCACTCTCTTCATCTTTTTCACATTAATTCATTCTCTCTACTCATATTCTTTGCAAACGAAACCACCATTCCTTTTCACTCTACAAACATATAAAAATTAGGGTTTTCTCTCAAAGTCGCTTTCACTTGTGCTACACTTCTCTCAATCGACGCTGCTGGTTCATCTTCTCCGATGACACCTAGGGTTTTCTTGCTCATCCCTTTGCCTCAGTCGAATTCCAGCACCGTTGGATCTCCACTTCTTACACTTCTCTTTGTCACTACTGCTGCCTACATTCGATTGTGTTGTTCTCGGTTCACGTTGCTACTGCTTGGGTAAAATTACTCAACCTTCATCTCCATCGCTGTTCTTCACTGTTCTTACTCATTTTTAGATCTTTGGGCATATCTTGCTTTGCGATTTCGGTACACTTTTGTTATGGCTACATCCTCTAAAAGCGCTACATCCTCTAAAAGCGCTACCGGCTCAGCCACTGATGAACCATCTGTCATGATTGCATCCTGTAATTACCCCACTCCGAGTGACAAAGCCACATTTAAGGAACATTTGTAGGTGGTCAATTACATTTTGAACATACACCAATTATCTTGAGCCTTCTTTGCTCCACCCCATTCTATTGCACTATCCCTTTTAGAACAAACCATGGCCACTGCCAAGAAGCACGATACCCACATCATGGTCACACTCTCCAACGATATGGATGTGATTTTGGAAAAACATTTTTACAGCTGCTCTTGAGCTTCCATTTCACACTACCTAGTTTGATATTTCATCCCAAAGAGACCTTATCACCATGATCTATTGAATGTGCTACGAATACAAGTCAGAAAATATTTCTAAGTTTAAAAATGGTTGTATATCACCCTTATGGCATTGTGTAGTACATTTTTACATTAGGAGCTTGATAGGAAAGACTGGTGGTATAGACCAGATGAGGAAAAGAATGCTTGATCTGCTTTGGAGTCTGTATACAGCCAGACAAGTTGACCTTGCTGCTATCCTCTTTGAAGATTTTCTGTCATATCTTCTGGCTTCTCAGAAAAGTCCAAGAAAAAAACTCTGCTCGATTTTGGGCAATGTGTATTTAGCAACTGTACGCGATCTACAAACTTCCATTTCCAGTAGCTGCTGATGATATCCAGCTAAATATGTCTCCAGTCAAATCATATATACCAAGATCCGATCCAATTTTCGGTATGATCAGAAGATTACCAGAAGCACTCCTAAATCTCGAGGACCCTTCAAGCACAATCGTCACCTAGTATTTGACCCTTACCGAAAATGTTGAACCTTACCCACCCAGGCCTTTGAAAGACGAATCAGCCCCCAAGAAGGGCAAAAAGAAAGTTGAAAGCTCATCCACGAAACGACCTTGATCTAAGAAACATACGAAATCTGCCGTACATATTTTTTAACCTTTACAAATCTCTGTATATCTTAAATATCGGTATCATTTAGCATGATAGAGATTTTCGGTATCAAACTCTTAATGTTCAAATTTCGGTAAATCATAAGCATCACTAATTTTCAGTATCACCAAACAAATTCTCAATTTTTGGTATTAGTGTCACAAATTGAATTTTGGTATCATCAAACTGCATCTTTGATTTTTGGTATAATACTTTCACACTCAAATTCTTTGAATAATCCTCTCAAACTCAATTTTCGGTATCACAAAATAAGAAATGAATTTCGGTATTCTACCTTACTTATTTTCTAAATAAGTCACAACAAAATGCCCTGTTATCAAGTTGTTGATTATCGTTATTGGCATTTTTGGAAATCCAGATATATATTTGGTAAATTTGTTTGAACTCTTGTTTCAATGCAATTTGTGTAACAAAAATCCATGATTTTTGGGAATCGAAAATAAGGTTTTGGTCACGAATTTTGCATCTGTGTGATAAGCTAAATTCTGTTCTCCCCAGGTATATGTTACCTTCAGTATGTATTACCTGTTAAAACTTCTAATGTCTTAAAATGTTTTCAGAATCTCATCGATTGGGAGCTAAATGATTCAGAAGAAGAGGCCCAAAAACTAAAAAAGCCCAAAAAGGAAAAGACACCCCAAAAATAAAACGAGGGTGAAAAACAAAAAGATGCCGGAAAAGAAAGAAAGGCACAACAAGGAAGATTACCGATTCCTGGCTAATTTCACGAAATGAAGTTCAAGAATGCTGTTGGTGCACAGAAACAAATGATTGCGAAAATACAACTGAGATTTAGTGTCCGTCTAACTGAATGTATGATGTTGCAAGCCATGGGTGAACCAAAGGATGATGACACAGAAGCCATCCAAACACGAAGTGTAGAACTCCAAACCGAAATAGATGCGATCAACCAGTTCCTTGAATTTGAACTTTCCAAGATGGATGTGCCTAGATTTATTTTTGATACAAATGAAAAGTCGAGGGAGAATATCGCAACTCACATTATGCCACTCACGTATGAGACATTTCTAGCTTGCAAAAATGAACGAAACAAGCCGAAGTTTACCAAAGATCCTTCCCCTCCCCTAAGTCTCCACATAATGCAGAAGAATCTTTTCAAGCCCAATGCGGATCCAAAATTATCTTTTCAGAAACCGAATCCAAAACCATCCCTCCATTTAGGATGAGCAAGAGGTGAATCATCCACTATTCACCAAGTTAGATATTCACATCGGAGAATTAAGCTCCACTTCTGAACGATGACATGAAACCGAAATTCCTCCTTCTCCGAAAGCAGACACATCTGATCTAAACAAAATTCTTGACTCCCTTCTTAGCTTGGTAGCTAAGCTCAATTCATCCAAGTCCAATGAGGCTATCCTCAGTGAACTTATCGAGCTATGAAAGAAGGTTGAAGTACTTGAGAAGAAGGAACTCACTCTTGATTCCTTAGTCACAGACGGTCATCTCTGAAGGTATTCAGAAGATTGATCAAGAAAGGCACTCAGCAGGCACATAGTTGCTTAAAGCGGCTGAAAAGACAATGAATGCAACCTTAAAGCTTTTTGATGAGGTAAAATCCTACAACTCCACCATTTCCAGCGTATTTTCTGACAATCAATCTCTCCGGAACAACAACCTTTTACTCATTCGATTGTCGTCCGTCACACTTCGGAATATTTCTGATTTTGTTCGTGTTCCGGTCAACAATCTCAATCTAGCTGTTAACCGGATAGATGATCTTAGTCCCAAATTGGACAAACTTTCTTCCACACTGCACCAGTTTTTACATAATTAAAAGGGATCACGAAGAAAGTATATGAAAAGTTGGAAGAATTGAAAAGCACCTACCCGTGTCCCCATCAACTGTTGAAAGATCCCCAGGAAGGCGAAAGGTGCCTAACTTTGGCAATGATGAAGGTGGTAATGATGATGAAATGTCTGAAGAAAGAGAAGGTTATGAAACCTTTGGCGGTGATGAAACTTCCGGTGACATACCGAAAGATGATTAGAAAATTCAAACTCCTCCCCATTCACCAAAAACCCTAAAAGATGACAAAACTCCAACTCCCTCCTCCTCACCTAAAAAATCTCCATCTCCGAAAAAGTCTCCATCCCAGAAAATTCTCACTCCACGTTCCTCTCCTAAAACCATACTGAAAATGACGAGCCCAAATACTCACCGATAAAGCCATCTGATCCCCCTAAAATCAAAACTCTGAAAAATGCAGACTATGAGGAACTTGCAGCCAAATTTGCAAAAGACCTCAAAAATAAACTTAAGGCTGAGCCTGTAACAACCGAAGAAGTATCCGGTTATCCTTGTCTATCCAACATTTTTTATTTTCGGCCTTTGACCGATGTTGACTATCGACCGGTGGCGTCCTATGCTCCTCCTAAAAGCCTTTGTCATAGCTGGGATGTCCCATTTACCCCAAATGGGGAAAAATATACCTACACCTTGAACTATTCTGCCATTCCACTATTTAATCGGACTGTGGAATGAAACTTAGAGTGCAAAGGTTCTTGGATAGGTTCACCCGATCAATGTTGAGAATTTGTTCAGCAGAGCCCATCACAGCAGATACCCGTTTAAGGAAAAGAACGCTTGAGAAGTCCAACTTTTATGAGTAATAATTACTCAGAAACGAAAAGGAGCTGGTAATCAAAGAAGTAGACTTCCGAAAAATGAACCCAACAGATCTTTACACCATTGTGATGTGGTTGGCTCCGAAGATTGAGCAGAAGAATGATACAAGAGAAGCGTATTTGGCTGCCCGAAGATTCTTGCAACAACTTCTGATGAGTTTATTTGTCAAGATGAGAATTGTTCGTGATAATCCAAACTCATCCAGATGATCAATTTTCAGAGATGATGGATCTGTCCTTGCCCGATGGAAGAGAACAATAAAATTATGGAGCTACAAATGATCCGATCCTTGGCATAGTGTACAAATCAAAAGATCAATCCACAAGGATGTTCTTCAGAGTTGATGAAATGAGAAATTACACTGGATGATGGGTGTAAGGAAGTTATTGGAAATGGCATGGAGGCAACCGAAAGGGGAATTGTTGATGTTTTTAAGTCATTAACCAACTTGTTACTCGTGGTTTTTGTTGATGTATTTGTGATAAACAATATTCTGATGTTAGCTTGTAGTGATGTATGTTCTTGATATAACAGCTGAATGTCTTCGAGTTATTAATGAACATACTTTATCACTTTCACTTGTGTTTGTTATGATGTTAATATGAATCTGAGAATTGGAACATCGAAAGTCACACATCAATTTCGGTCTGTGCTACTAGAAGTTTTACAAGTTCCAGAAGTGAAGTGATATAAGACACCAAAATTCACACATTAATTTCGGTATAGAAGACTTCGATTCAGCAATTCCTGAAGACATCACAAGATCCTAAAGTTCAGCAATCCACTTACCAAAGTTTACTCTTAAACTTCCGTTCCTTTAGAAGACTATTTCATGATAAGAGTTCAAGACAAATGAAGATAAAGACAAAAGATAAGAAGATCAGTATATATAGTACAGTTAGGCTATTCACTTCTTGTTCCCTAAAGTTGCATGGCGCATGTACTGTTTAGATAGAGAACAATCAATTTTAGGCCAGCCTAGTATGACTTTGTACTATTATCCTTAGAATTATACGGAATGAACTGGTCTTTGTCTAGTGGGAACTCTCCTTGCACTATAAAAGGAGAGTTCCACCACACTTTATCTTCATGGTTTGGAAAACTCATCTGTAACTATCTTTCTATGAAATACAAATCTTGCATTCCATCAAATCCATGTTCTTAATATTTATATCTATGTTCTTCCTGATGGGAAATAGGCAAACAAATAAACTTTAAAACTATTAAGTTCACATGCAACCTAAAGGATCTATGTTTTCTTTATTGAACATATAAATAAGAGCATCTAAAGGAAACCCTAGGTATAATGAAAAATTACTAAAGAGGGTTTCAGGATTACATACCTGATATTGCCTAATTTATACATATATTTCGGGCAATATCGAATGCTAAAACACGTGTTTTTGGTATAATCTAAAGATAAAAGATACTTATACGCTAAAATTACCAAAACTCAGGAAAATAGCTTTGCGGATAAAGAAGGAGCTGAATTCAAGCTTAAAAGTGAACAAATGAAGTAAAATGACATTGCTGGAGTAAAAGAGCTGGATATAGAGATTTACGTGCAAAAAATAAAGGAAAAAGCCCAACAGAAGCCAGATCGCGACTCTATCTCACTCAGGATCGCGACCTTATATGCTGACAAAATGGTGACACATTGCTGACCAAGAAATCGCAACTGGCAAAAGATCGCGACCCGATCTCCTTTGGGATCGCGACGCGATTCACTTACCAACTACGTTCACTAATCAGGAGGCATAATCATCATACCTACTACAGTCCACTCATCGGGCCACTGGCCAGCACAAAAGAACTCATTAACCATTTCGCGATGCGACCTATGTTGATCGCGACGCGATGGTGTCTGGAACAGCAACTATAAATTGAGGCATTCTCCTCTACTTTGAGAGACCAGAATAGAGACACCATAGAGAGCAAGGAAACTATAGTTCAGATATATTTTCGTGTATTTATCATTTTTACATATTGTTGAGAGTGATTTTCATAACAAGAAGGAGCTAAGATCTTCACTATAGCAAGGATTCATCGATTGTAACCGGTTGGTATCTTTTATCTTGTCTTCTTCATCTTGTGGTTGTACATTTGATACCATGCTAGGCTAAATCCCTGTAACTTTTGCCTAGGAGATGTTGATTCAATAATATAAACATGTGTTGATTTAGTTCTTGATTCGAGTTTAATATTGGTTAGGATATATTACTTTCATGTTATACATATTAAATGAGATTAGGGTTCATATTCTTGATTACCATCTTCATGTGATTAAAGTTTATTGACCATTTAAACTTATTGATTATATGAACCCTATGATGTGTAATTGACAATTATATATCGTTGGACTAGTTCTTGGCCATTTAACTAGGAAGGTTGTCTAAGTTATGAACTTGATTAGTGAAATAAAACTTATATCACATTTAATTACAACTCATGACCATTGATTGTATGAACATATTGCTATGACCATGAGGATATGGACTATGTTTGCATGCTAGCTTGTATAAATACTTCATGATTATAAGTTGTTTAGTTACATGACCATTGTGCTATAATAACTTAAAAGTCATTAGAATTGGTGAATTGACCATATGATCCTACACTTAATGCAACCTATTTAAACTCATTGCACATAATCAAAAACTAATCAACCTAAGTTTATATGAATCAACAAATCCTAGGTGAAAGTTTCCTTTGTTATTATTTGATCATACTATATCTTTATTGTTGTGTTATTACAACCATTGCATCTTATTAGTTTACCTCTTTTATAAACATTCAAAAACTTGGTTTTACGAGTTTTCACTAAAACTCGCCCTAAAACTGTTTGACTAAGAATTGCAAACTCTAAGTTAGTTAACAACTCCCTGTGGAAATTCGATACCTTTACTTACCAAAACTATACTAGTAAATGATCTAGTAATGCTTGCTCGTAAGTCTAATAGTCAAATAATAAGGTAAATAATTGGATTAAGACTTAAATGACATGACAACTACAAGTGAGTTGTTTTCACGACAACAAGTTTTTGGCTCCGTTGTCGGGGAGTTATTCAATTAATTTTATTGTTTACAATTGTTAATCAATCGATCCTTTTTACGGTTTTTACCGTGGGAAGTTTAAATTTCAAAGTGATTCTAATCTTTCATGTGTTTCTCTTGTTTCTGTTCTAAATAATTTCAAGACCCGCTTGCAATTTATTCAGTTATTTCAAACTAAATTGATTATCAGTCCAACTATAATGCTAGTAATTCTACTTCTGAGAACGGTGTCAGAATACACAGATTCGGTCTGATTGTTGGATTTTTGAAAGGTCATTGACCGAAAGAGTCCTGCCTCCCTACTGTCCTGCCTGGCCGTTCTTTATTTGATAGTCAACGCATTATAGTATATTTGATAAGATATTCAGTTTCTTATAACTAATTGATTACATAAAGGTTTAGAAAGGTTTTAAATTTTTATTTGCTTTATTTTATAAAAAAAACAAAGAAACAAAGAGGGTGCATCCAACTTGAGTGATGTTTCTTCTAATTCTTTTGTACGGTGTATGACCCGAAGTTCACAACCGAATATCATACCTGCACTGAACGAACCAGAACGTGAGTTTAACGCAAGGAGAAGAATAAGAAGAAGCATATTTCCAAAAGAAGAACCAAGACAAGAAATGGACATCCCAGTAAACGAACCAGAACCAACTTTGAAAGCACATTACAATAGAGCACGAGATGGAACAGGACCAAGTCTTGTACGATCCAAGATACCTAATTTTGAGCTTAAAGGCCATTACCTTTCCGCTCTTAAAGGCATCACTTTGAAAAGAACAGAAAAAGAAGATCCAGTTGAACACATCGAGCAAGTCACAGAAATAACTGATTGTTTCAACATTCCAGGAATTTCCTCAGACGCAATCATGCTACGAATCTTCCCAATGACATTACGCGAAGGAGCAAAGAAATGGTTGAAGAGACTACCTCCAGGTTCCATCACTACATGGAACGGTCTGAAACAAGATTTCATAGAAGAATACACTCCACCGTCCAAAATCAATAAACTGAAAGCAAAGATTCAGAACTTCCTCCAAGACGAAGATGAAACTTTGTACCAAGCATGGATTCGATTCAAAGAATTGATTCAGGATTGTCCACAACACGACATGGACAAACATCAAAAAGTACAAAAGTTCTACGACTGCATCAACACACAAACCAGACAACTACTAGACGGGAGAGGACCACTCATAAACCTAACCGCTACCGATGCCTTCGAAAGAACTGAGGAACTTGCAAAACACTCTCACCATTACCATTCCTCAAGAGATCCATCATGCCGAAGAAAGTTAAAGGAAGAAGCAGTGGAAGGAATGTCCGCTATTCATAACCGACTGGACCAATTTGGGAGAGATCTAAAGCAAATGACTCAAAATATCCATGCCATCACGGTAGGATGTGACAATTGCAGCGGTCCTCACCTACAGAAAGACTGTCCCTATGATGAAGATGGTAATAAGAAAACAGAAGCTTGTTACTCATCCGGAGACAGATTCGATTACCCGATACGTAGAAACAACTGGCGAGGAGGAAATGATTTCTACAACCAGCAACAAAGGCAACAACCACCATTCGAACGCCAGCAACAAACCTATAATCAACAAAAGCAACCACCACCAGGATTTAACCTACAACATACCCAAGAAAAGAATCCAAACTTCGAAGACATATTGGGTAAATTCATGGAAGGGTCAGAAAAGAGACACACAACAACTGAAGTTCAACTAAGAAATCAAGCCGCCTCTATTCAAAACATAGAGAACCAAATTGGCCAAATTTCAAAAGTTTTACAAGAAAGACTACCAAGGACACTTCCTACAAACACCGAGCCGAACCCACGAGCACAAGCAAAAGCAATCACTACCAGAAGCGGGAAAATCATCCCACCAGCAGTCATTGAAGACGCCATTAACTCAACTCCTGAAACACAAAAGGATAAAGCTGGAAAAGATCCGGAGAGCACTAACGGTGGAGGAACAAAAGAAACAGTTTCACCTGAACCACACCAACCGACCATTCCATTCCCTCAACGGTTGAAGAAGGAGAAGGAGGATAAAGAATTCAAGAAATTTCTTGACACTTGAAGCAGCTGAGCATCAACATTCCTTTTGTTGATGCAATCACACAAATGCCAAAATACGCCAAATTCCTCAAAGACCTCCTAACTAACCGAAAGAAAATGGAAGAAGTGTCACTGGTAACATTAAGTGAAAAATGCTACGCATCGATGATGAAGAACTTACCAGAAAAAGTGGGAGATCCCGGTGGTTTACATCTTCCATGCACCTTCGGAAACCAGGCCAGCAGCTATGGTTTGACAGACTTAGGTGCCAGCATAAATTTGATGCCATATTCCTTCTACAAGAAACTCAATCTACCAGAACCAAAACCAAAACCAGTTCGAATGGCAATCAATCTTGCTAATAAGGCGGTTACTTATCCAAGAGGGATAGTAGAAGATCTTCTGGTAAAAGTTGACAAGTTTGTTTTTCCTGTAGATTTTGTCATACTGGATATGGAGGAAGATGATGAAGTCCCCATTCTTCTTGGAAGACCTTTCTTAGCCACAGCAAGAGCTTTGATAGATGTTCAGGACACAAAATTAACCATTCGGGTGGGCACTGAAGCTATCACCTTTGACATGGACCACACGATCAAACACTCAACGATGAGTGATGACACAGTCTTCCATATTGACACTTTCGACTTAATATTGGAAGAAGAAGCCAGAGCCATACCGGAAGAAAGCTATAGTCATGAAATGCAACTTGTTGAGGAATCATTCGATCCAGAAAAGGATCTGAAGGAGCTGGAGGAACTCTTGAGAAATGAACCACATTTCGCTAACCAAGAAGAAATTGTACTACCAAAGCAAAAATCTCCTAGGAACCAGAGCATCCCGGAATTGAAGATACATCCAAACCATTTGGAATATGCATTTTTGACTGACACCAAAGAATACCCGGTTGTCATTTCAGCTGATTTAAGCCAAGAAGAAAAAGGAGAACTTATGAAAGTTCTCAAAAGGAGAAAAGATGCCATCGCATGGAGCATCTCAGACATAAAGGGAATAAGCCCAACCATCTGTTCTCATAAGATACTGATGGAAGAAGATTCAAAACCATCAGCCCTGCATCAAAGAAGGCTTAATCCAAAAATGCAAGACGTGGTCGATAAAGAGATCATGAAGCTGCTCGATGCTGGTATCATCTACCCGATTTCTGACAGCAAATGGGTAAGCCCAATCTACGTCGTTCCAAAGAAAGGAGGAATAACAGTCATCACCAACGAGAAGAATGAAGTAATACCTACTCGAACAGTGACAGGATGGCGGGTGTGCATCGATTATCGCAAATTAAACTATGCAACACGAAAAGACCATTTTCCCCTTCCCTTCATCGATCAAATGCTGGAACGATTATCAGGAAAAGCCTATTACTGTTTTTTGGATGGTTTTCGGGTTATTTTCAAATTCCGATTGACCCAGAAGATCAAGACAAGACGACGTTCACATGCCCTTTAGGAATCTTTGCATACCGAATAATGCCTTTTGGTCTATGCAATGCTCCAGCCACTTTTCAAAGATGCGTCTCAGCGATCTTCCATAACATGATGGAAAACTCAATGGAGGTCTTCATGGATGACTTCTCACTGTTTGGTAACTCATTTACAGATTGTTTGTCTAATCTAGACAAGATGCTAAAAAGATGTGAAAAAACCAATCTAGTGCTCAACTGGGAGAAATGCCACTTCATGGTGAAAGAAGGAATAGTTTTGGGACACAAAGTGTCAAGACATGGGATTGAAGTCGACAAAGCAAAAGTGGAAGTCATTGCTAAACTTCTACCATCGACCAACGTAAAAGGTGTCAGGAGCTTCTTGGGACATGCCGGTTTTTACCGGAGATTTATAAAAGATTTCTCCAAAATAACCAAACCTTTAACACAACTTTTACAAAATGATGTAAAATTTCATTTTAACAGTGAATGTGTTAATGCTTTTGAGTTTTTGAAGCTTAAATTGACTACTACCCTAATCATGGTCGGCCCGGACTGGAATCTACCTTTCGAACTGATGACAAACGCAAGTGATATCGCATTGGGAGCCGTCCTAGGCCAGAGAATCGACAAGAAATTCAAGCCAATTTACTACATCAGCAAAACTCTGAATCCTGCCCAAGAAAACTACACACCACTGAAAAAGAACTCCTGGCAATAGTGTATGCTTTTGATAAATTCAGACCTTATCTAATTTTATCAAAAACCGTTGTCTACAAAGATCATTCTGCAATCAAGTATCTTTTCAACAAACAAGATGCCAAACCCCGTTTAATTCGTTGGGTCTTGCTGTTACAAGAATTTGATATAGAAATTCAAGACAAGAGAGGATCTGAGAATTTGGCAGCAGATCATTTGTCAAGACTGAAAAATCCGGAGCAAAAGGCGAGGGAAGAAAAGGAAGTGAACGACTCCTTCCCCGAAGAACATGTAATGTCAATTCATGTTGATATGGAGACCCCTTGGTATGCGGATATTGTAAACTATCTTGCAGCCAAAGTACTTATCAAAGGGCTTACTCACCAACAAAAAAAAGAAGTTCTTTGCCGATATCAAGTACTACCTATGGGATGAACCATACCTTTTTCGCTCATGTCCGGATAACATCATACGGAGGTGCGTACACGGGAAAAAGATAGAAGACATACTCAAACAATGCCATCAAGGACCTACAGGTGGACATCACGGAGCAAATTACACCGCACAAAAGGTGTTTGAAGCAGGCTTTTATTGGCCCACTATCTTCAAAGACGCTGCAAATTTCGTCAAGACATGCGATCCGTGTCAGCGAGCGGGAAATATCTCGTCCAAAAATGAAATGCCATTGCATTCTATCCAGGTATGTGAAATTTTCGATGTGTGGGGTATTGACTTTATGGGACGCTTTCCTAACTCCCACGGAAATAAATATATATTGGTTGCGGTGGATTACGTATCAAAGTGGGCTGAAGCAAAAGCTTTACCCACGAATGATGCGCGAGGTGTGGTTAAATTTCTGAAAACCATTTTTGCACGTTTCGGTGTCCCTAAAGCACTTAGAAGCGATAGGGGTACTCATTTTTGCAACAAACAAATGGAGAATACTTTGAATAAGTATGGGGTGACCCATCGACTATCCACACCATATCACCCGCAATCAAGTGGTCAAACAGAGATCACAAATCGATCCTTAAAACACATTTTAGAAAGATCCGTGGGAAATAGTCGAAAGGACTGGTCAGAAAAGCTTGACCATGCACTCTGGGCTTTTCGGACCGCTTTCAAAACACCAATTGGCACCACCCCATACAGATTGGTGTACGGAAAAGCTTGTCACCTCCCAGTAGAGGTTGAACACAAGGCATTCTGGGCTTTAAAAACGTGTAACTTGGACTTTAATCTTGTCAGTACTAACCGTTTGTATCAATTGAACGAGCTAAATGAACTGAGAAATGACGCATATGAAAACTCAGCGATTTACAAAGATAAAACCAAAAGGTGGCACGATTCAAGGTTGAAAGGAAACAAAGATTTCCAACCAGCAGAGAAAGTCCTCCTTTACAATTCATGATTAAGACTTTTCCCTGGAAAACTGAAGACACGTTGGTATGGTCCGTTCACAATCAAAGAAGTATATCCACACGGGGCTGTGGATCTTTTTAAGGAAGGTGGAGGAAGTTTTAAACTGAACGGTCACAGGTTAAAGAGGTATGAAGAAGGCGTTCAAGACAAGAACGAACGCGAAGACATCTCACTCCAAACAGTAGAACCTTAGAGGGGAACGGAGTCCAGCTAAAAAGACTCCAAATCTTTGAAAAAGAAGCGCTTCCAGGAGGCAACCCGAGTTTGTTGATTGGTATGTATTATTTATTGTTTTTCCTTTTGATTTAAATTTAAAAAAAAAAAACAAGAACGAACGCGAAGACATCCCACTCCAAACAGTAGAACCTTAGAGGGGAACAGAGTCCAGCTAAAAAGACTCCAAATCTATGAAAAAGAAGCGCTTCCGGGAGGCAACCCGAGTTTGTTGATTGGATTTTGGCGATGGCACTGGTGCTTCAGGTTCTGTGTTTGATGATGTTGAGGATTGATTTTATGTTTATGTATTTAAATACTTTTGAATTATTTTGGTTTTATTTAAGTGTGGTATGTTTTTATAATTGCATAGTGTGTTTAATATGTTTCTGAGTGTTGATCCAGAATGTGGTATTGATCAGACGCTGGCAGTCAGTTCAGCAAGTTCTTTCTGTGGAAAAATTCCTTTAAGCAACACAGCTCATTACCCAAGGGGAGTCCATTCCAATTAAAACTCCTTTTTTATTTAAATACGATTATTGTATAAAATAAGTGTGGGGTAAGAGCGTCAAACTGCAAAAATCAACCAAACCAATTTAAATTTGTTTTATCTTCAACAACTTTTCCAAAGATTGAATGCTAATAGATAATTGTTAAGAAAAATATTTTGAAAATAAATTCGTAGATTAAATTTAATCTTATGCATATATTTTGGTTTTTCAAATCTTCATACAATATCTAATTCTTTAGATGACAAG
The DNA here is from genome assembly GCA_023525715.1 of Cichorium intybus. Lineage (NCBI taxonomy): Eukaryota > Viridiplantae > Streptophyta > Magnoliopsida > Asterales > Asteraceae > Cichorium > Cichorium intybus. Next base: position 54,299,816 of record CM042013.1, on the reverse strand, counting down.
TTTCTAGGGTGGTAGTTACAAAATGTTTTGCATAAATTAAGAAATAGACCCTCTGAAGATTTGTCAATTGTTAAAAATTGAGTTTTTACCAAAAAAAAAAGATTGAGTCAGTTTCTCTATTTACAGATGTACGAATTTACTAAATTGAGGAAGCTAAGCCTCGATAAATGAGCTTAAAATGAGAAAAATTTTCAAGAAATCTAATGAGATCGAAAGCAAAAGCCAAGTAAATCCATAAAAGAGAAACTCAGGAAGGAAAATTCAATCAGTGGCCTTTGACATTCGATCAAGTAGACATAAAATGGGGCCTACGGACATTTCTACTCCTTATTACCTAAAACCAACTGGTTTGGGATAATATCGTCGAAAGCTCGCTACACGGGTGTCATCGAAAGTCATGGAATATTCTTAGTGGCCTTTGGAATTTGAATTAGTAAACTCTGTACAATCATGAGTTGAAAATTTGTAATCAAGAGTTCCATAGAAAGTCAGGAGTTTCAAAGGTGCGAGAGAATATTATTAACAATCAACTTAATCTGATAAATCAAGTTCAGCATCGAATTCTAAATATGGGAAACTCGACAAAAAGTTTTGAGGTAAAAGAATCTTTAAGGGTTGTATTCAATGTTATGTAAAAATGAGTATTTTTCAAACTAAGGACTTGTCATTTTTAGAAAGAGAGTTTGTATAAATTTTTGAAAAGTTATAAATATGAGCATAAGACTAGATATAATCAACTATGTTTATTTTTAAATCATTATTCTTAACATCAGTAATAAATGCTAGATCGTTGGTAGCAAATGGAAAGCTGTTTGAACATCTAAATTGTTGACTTGGTTCTAAATTGTAGTTTGCTTGAGGACAAGCAAAGTTCAACTGTGGGGTATTTTGATATTGCCTAATTTATACATATATTTCGGGCAATATCGAATGCTAAAATACGTGTTTTTGGTATAATCTAAAGATAAAAGATACTTATACGCTAAAATTACCAAAACTCAGGAAAATAGATTTGCGGATAAAGAAGGAGCTGAATTCAAGCTTAAAAGTGAACAAATGAAGTAAAATGACATTTCTGGAGTAAAAGAGCTGGATATAGAGATTTACGTGCGGAAAATAAAGGAAAAAGCCCAATAGAAGCCAAATCGCGACTCTATCTCACTCAGGATCGCGACCCTATATGCTGACAAGATGGTGACACATTGCTGACCAAGAAATCGCAACTGGCAAAAGATCGCGACCCGATCTCCTTTGGGATCGCGACGCGATTCACTTACCAACTGCGGTCCACTAATCAGGAGGCATAATCATCATACCTACTACAGTCCACTCATCGGGCCACTGGCCAGCACAAAATAACTCATTAACCATTTCGCGACGCGACCTATGTGGATCGCGACGCGATGGTGTCTGGAACAGCAACTATAAATTGAGGCATTCTCCTCTACTTTGAGAGACCAGAATAGAGACACCATAGAGAGCAAGGAAACTATAGTTCAGATATATTTTCGTGTATTTATCATTTTTACATATTGTTAAGAGTGATTTTCATAACAAGAAGGAGCTAAGATCTTCACTATAGCAAGGATTCATCGATTGTAACTGGTTGGTATCTTTTATCATGTCTTCTTCATCTTGTTGTTGTACATTTGATACCATGCTAGGCTAAATCCCTGTAACTTTTGCCTAGGAGATGTTGATTCAATAATATAAACATGTGTTGATTTAGTTCTTGATTCGAGTTTAATATTGGTTAGGATATATTACTTGCATGTTATACATATTAAATGAGATTAGGGTTTATATTCTTGATAACCATCTTCATGTGATTAAAGTTTATTGACCATTTAAACTTATTGATTATATGAACCGTATGATGTGTAATTGATAATTATATATCGTTGGACTAGTTCTTGGCCATTTAACTAGGAAGGTTGTCTAAGTTATGAACTTGATTAGTGAAATAAAACTTATATCACATTTAATTACAACTCATGACCATTGATTGTATGAACATATTGCTATGACCATTAGGATATGGACTATGTTTGCATGCTAGCTTGTATAAATACTTCATGATTATAAGTTGTTTAGTTGCATGACCATTGTGCTATAATAACTTAAAAGTCATTAGAATTGGTGAATTGACCATAGGATCCTACACCTAATGCAACCTATTTAAACTCATTGCACATAATCAAAAACTAATCAACCTAAGTTTATATGAATCAACAAATCCTAGGTGAAAGTTTCCTTTGTTATTATTTGATCATACTATATCTTTATTGTTGTGTTATTACAACCATTGCATCTTATTACTTTACCTCTTTTATAAACATTCAAAAACTTGGTTTTACGAGTTTTCACTAAAACTCGCCCTAAAACTGTTTGACTAAGAATTGCAAACTCTAAGTTAGTTAACAACTCCCTGTGGAAATTCGATACCTTTACTTACCAAAACTATACTATTAAATGATCGAGTAATGCTTGCTCATAAGTCTAATAGTCAAATAATAAGGTAAATAATTGGATTAAGACTTAAATGACATGACAACTACAAGTGAGTTGTTTTGACGACAACAAGTTTTTGGCGCCGTTGCCGGGGAGTTATTCAATTAATTTTATTGTTTACAATTGTTAATCAATCGATCCTTTTTACGGTTTTTACCGTGGGAAGTTTAAATTTCAAAGTGATTCAAATCTTTCATGTGTTTCTCTTATTTCTGTTCTAAATAATTTCAAGACCCGCTTGCAATTTATTCAGTTATTTCAAACTAAATTGATTATCAGTCCAACTATAATGCTAGTAATTCTACTTCCGAGAACGGTGTCAGAATAAACAGATTCGGTCTGGTTGTTGGATTTTCGAAAGGTCATTGACCGAAAGAGTCCTGCCTCCCTACTGTCCTGCCTGTCCGTTCTTTATTTGATAGTCAACGCATTATAGTATATTTGATAAGATATTCAGTTTCTTATAACTAATTGATTACATAAAGGTTTAGAAAGGTTTTAAATTTTTATTTGCTTTATTTTATAAAAAAACAAAGAAACAAAGAGGGTGCAACCAACTTGAGTGATGTTTCTTCTAATTCTTTTGTACGGTGTATGACCCGAAGTTCACAACCGAATATCATACCTGCACTGAACGAACCAGAACGTGAGTTTAACGCAAGGAGAAGAATAAGAAGAAGCATATTTCCAAAAGAAGAACCAAGACAAGAAATGGACATCCCAGTAAACGAACCAGAACCAACTTTGAAAGCATATTACAACAGAGCACGAGACGGAACAGGACCAAGTCTTGTACGACCCAAGATACCTGAAAATGAAAATTTTGAGCTTAAAGGCCATTACCTTTCCGCTCTTAAAGGCATCACTTTCAAAGGAACAGAAGAAGAAGATCCAGTCGAACACATCGAGCAAGTCACAAAAATAACTGATTGTTTCAACATTCTAGGAATTTCCTCAGACGCAATCATGCTACGAATCTTCCCAATGACATTACGCGAAGGAGCAAAGAAATGGTTGACAGGTTCCATCACTACATGGAACGGTCTGAAACAAGATTTCATAGAAGAATACACTCCACCGTCCAAAATCAATAAACTGATAGCAAAGATTCAGAACTTCCTCCAAGTCGAAGATGGAACTTTGTACCAAGCATGGAGTCGATTCAAAGAATTGATTCAGGATTTTCCACAACACGACATGGACAAACATCAAAAAGTACAAAAGTTCTACGACTGCAACAACACACAAACCAGACAACTACTAGACGGGAGAGGACCACTCATAAACCTAACCGCTACCGATGCCTACGAAAGAATTGAGGAACTTGCAAAACACTCTCACCATTACCATTCCTCAAGAGATCCATCACGCCGAAGAAAGTTAAAGGAAGAAGCAGTGGAAGGAATGTCCGCTATTCATAACCGACTGGACCAATTTGGGAGAGATCTAAAGCAAATGACTCAAAATATCCACGCCATCACGGTAGGATGTGACAATTGCAGCGGTCCTCACCTACAGAAAGATTGTCCCTACGATGAAGACGGTAATAAGAAAACAGAAGCTTGTTACTCATCCGGAGACAGATTCGATTACCCGATACGTAGAAACAACTGGCGAGGAGGAAATGATTTCTACAACCAGCAACAAAGGCAATAACCACCATTCGAACGCCAGCAACAAACCTATAATCAACAAAAGCAACCACCACCAGGATTTAACCCACAACATACCCAAGAAAAGAAACCAAACTTGGAAGACATATTGGATTAAGACTTAAATGACATGACAATTACAAGTGAGTTGTTTTGACGACAACAATACCTTATTGTTATTATAATAAATAACAATCATTCCTTGTCTCGTTGATCTCTCAAATGCAATGACCAGAAATGTCGAGCCTCTAATGGTTGACACCCAAAAGTCCAAGCAAAGAGTTAATTATCTTATTAAGAAAAGCTCGCTATAAAACCATAAAGAATGATTATAGATTCTGCTTGAGACAGAAGAGAAAATTCCAGAGAACTGTCTATAGGAATGGGGTAGAGAATAAAATACTAGGGGAGGCATATTTATAGCTTCAAGTGTGATAAGGATAAACCTTATTTGAATTCAAACAAGATAAAGAATTTTATCTTTGAAACCTTGCTTGTTGGCTGTCTGTGACGCACGTGTCACGGTTATCCTTACCTGTGTCGTGCGTATTACATCGACCAGACGTTTTCTATTGTTCACCTTTTGAACAATTACAATCCAGCCCTTGCACTTTTAATTAATCCCAAATTAATTCCAATTAATTCTAATTAATTCCACACTAGTTTCTAATTAATTTATCATCACATAATAAATTAACAAACTATTTCTCTCTCTCTCTCTTTCTATTAACCTTAATACCATTGGACAATGAGGGCAACCCAAAAGGACTTTGCTACTATCAATTCAAGTATATACCAATTATAGTTATGGGCTTAGACACCTAATCCGACAGTCTCCCACTTGGATACGTCTAATAACTATAACTACTGTATAACTTCTAAATCGATGAACAAATTGTAGCTTCCAAAAGCTGCTGTTGAACTCTAACTCAGTTAGTTACGCGTCCTAAGATAAGTGATCATATAATCCTCTGTTCTACAAGATATCATGCAGACATGAGACATGGATTGGAATCAATCTCATTGTCCAAGACTTTGTTTCCTGATTTTTGATTTGTGATGATATAGGACTTCTAATCGAACACATCAATTTTGTCCTGGTTGGGCCCAACACTATAAGTCAACACCAAATCACCGAGGGGCCCAAAGATATCGCTTTTCCCATTAAGGCGAAAGGAACGAATAAACTTTGACTCATATGCTTGTATCCTTTACTCATCAAATCATGCATGACAATACGTTTTATAACATCAAGTTACTGATGCGTTTACACACTACCAATGTACAATGGACTTGTAAATTTCAACTCATATATCTCCGTTTCAAGATCATAAGATATTATCGTCTCAGAATTACTTGTAACATAATCCATGAACTAATTCTCTGAGCATGGGTTTATCCAATACTCAAATCCCCATTTCTAAGTACTAAAAAATATTGCAGCAAAACTATTGCTATGTCTAACTCGTTAAACTATCTACAATTCAATTCATGACAGTCTTGATTTACTACTTACTTCCAAGAGTATGAGCGACTGTGGAATTTCAATAATCATATTATTCAGGAAGTAAAACATGCAAAATGAAACACAATAATAAACAATTGACAAATAGCAGTAAATAATACCCATAAATAATTCTCTATTATTTAATCACCAAAAGTCAATTACATTTACTTTATTACAAGTTTCAAGATAACTATCTAACTACTAAACTAATATCATCTCTCAGACAAATACTCCAAGCATTCTAACTGTGCTTGACCCTACTCAGAGCCTTCATCAAAGGATTTGCAGGGTTATTTTTAGATGATACCCTCTTCACGAAGAGGTGACCTTCTTCTACTCTATGCCTGATATAATGGTACTTTCTGTCGATATGTCTGGACTTTCCATGATCTCTCGGTTCCTTAGTCAAGGCAAACGCTCCTTCATTATTGCAGAACAGCTCTATTGGCTCATGAATGGTCGGGATTACTCCAAGGTCACCGATGAAGTTCTTCAGCCAAGCCGCTTCCTTTTATGCTTCACTTGCAACTATGTACTTTGATTCACAAGTTGAATCAGCCATCGTTTCTTGTTTGGAACTCTTCCAAGTTACCGCTCCACCGTTCAGAAGAAATACCCAGCCTGACTGAGACCTAAAGTTGTCTCTATCTGTCTGGAAGCTGGCGTCACTATACCCACTCACTCTCAACGTATCATTGCCGCCAAGGACCAGAAGCATGTCCTTCGACCTCTGCAAATACTTGAGAATGTTATTAACTGTTGTCCAATGAGCTCTGTCAGGGAAGCTGTGATAGCGACTAACCATGCTCAAAGAAAAGGACACATCAGGGCGAGTACATGTCATAGCGTACATGATCGACCCCACAGCCGAAGCGTAAGGTACCCGACTCATGTTAGCTATCTCTTCATCTATATTTGGGCTTCGAGTCTTACTCAATTCGGCATTGCTCTGGAAAGGTAGCTCTCCTTTCTTTGAATTTTTCATACTAAACCTTTTTAGTACCTTATCCAAGTATGTACTTTGACTAAGTCCAATTAGTCTCTTCTTTCTATCTCTCACTATTCTTATCCCGAAAATATAGGCAGCTTCTCCAAGGTCTTTCATGGCGAAACACTTTCCAAGCCAAGATTTAACTTCTTGCAAGGTTGGAATGTGACTTCCCATAAATACTATGTCATCGACATACAACACTAGAAAAGTCACTATACTCCCACTAGTCTTGATATACACACATGACTCATCTTCACTACTATAGAAACCAAACTCTTTGACTTTCTCATGGAAGCAAAGGCAAGATGTTTGTTTCAATCCACAATTAGATTTCTCAAGCTTAGACACCCTATTGGGAAACTTTGCATCTACAAAAGACTCTGGCTGATTCAGGTAAACATCCTCATCCAACTTCCTATTAAGGAAAGCAGTTTTGACATCTATCTGCAAAATTTCATAGTCATGAAATGTAGCTATGGCGAGCATTATCCTAATAGATTTTATCTTGGTTACTGGTGAGAAGGTCTCATCATAGTCAACCCAAGGGGTTTGAGTGAATCTCTTAGCAACCAGTCGAGCCTTGAAAGTGTGTACATGTACCTTTCCATCTATGTCGGTCTTCTTCTTGAAGATCTATTTCCACCCAACTGTCTTTTGACCTGGTACATTATCAAGCAAATTCCAAAAATGGTTGTCATACATGGACTTGATCTCGCTGTCCATTGTCTCTTTCCATTTAGCAACCTCAGGGCGTGCCACTGCTTCCTTGTAGCTAGCTGGCTCATCCAAATTTACCAGTGTCCTATCACTAAAAAACGTGTCACCATAGTAATATGGAAACCATAGATTTCGGGTGGCATGCTAACTCTACTAGAACATCTAAGAGGTAACGAATTGTTTATTGGTACAACAAGAACTTCTTCCTCTGGTTGAGTGCTAGTATCGTCTAAGGTTCCTTCATTGGTTGACTCCTGAATTTCTTCAAGATTAATGGTACTCCCACTGTCCTCTTTAAATATGAGCACTCTCTCTCTCTCTCTCTCTCTCTCTCTCTCTCTCTCAAGACTCCCCTTCGTGCTACAAAGACCACGTTCTCACTAGGTCTGTAGAACAAATATCCAAAAGACTGCTTTGGGTAACCAATAAAAATGCATGTCTCACTTCTAGCCGCTAGCTTGTCATGAGTCTCTCGTCATACGAAAGCTTCACAACCCCAGACTTTGATATGTGCTAACGAGGGAACTTTCCCTGTCCATATATTATGAGGTGTTTTGGCAACCTTCTTTATAGGGACAAGATTGATGATGTGGGTGGCTGTCTCTAAGGCATACCCCCAGAAGTGGATAGGAAGAGAAGATCGACTCATCATGGAACGAACCATGTCTAACAAGGTTCGGTTATGTCTGTCAGCCATACCATTCAATTGTGGTGTCCTAAGAGGAGTCAAATGTGAAACTATTCCACATTCCTTAAGATAGTCGTGGAACTCGATACTAAGATACTCACCACCTCTATCGGATCTAAGCATCTTTATCTTCCTTCCTAATTGATGCTCTACTTCCTGCTTGAACTCTTTGGCCTTTTCAAAGGTTTCTGATTTATGCTTGATTAAGTAGATATAGCCATATCTGATGTAATCATCTGTAAAAGTCACATAGAATCGATTAGCATCCCTAGTGGATGATCAGAGGTCCATATACATCCGTGTGTATGAGATCCAACAAACCTTCACCTCTTTCACAAGATCCCATGAAAAGTGATTTTGTCATCTTTCTCAAAACACATGATTCGCATACATCATCTGACCTAAGGTCGAATGATTCCAACACTCCATCCTTTTCGAGTTGGGCGATGCGTTTCTTGTTAATGTGTCTAATGATGACAATGCCACAAGCACGCCTTGTCAATACCATTAGACGAATCAATTTGAAATACACTATGGCCTAAATTGTCTACACATGTCACAGTTTTATACACACCATCACAAGGTAAAGCTTTAAATATAAAAAGACCATTTTTATAAGAAGAAATAGAACCATTCAAATGATCAAAATAATATTTATAACCTTGTCTGAACAATGCATGAAATGAAATATTATTCCGAGTCATCTCTGACGAGTAACAACAATTTAATAAATCTAAGCTAACATCACTACTAAGCACTAGAGTATAAACTCTAATTTGTTGGATATCCATGTTCATGTTATGAGTTTCAAAAACTTGAAGTTGCAACGGAAGCTTAAAAGATGAACACGAATTCCATTTCAAGAGGATCATGCTACATGCATGTAGAGATAAAATGAAAAACAAACATAGTTAAAGTTCAAGATCATAACCTTTGTTCTTGGAGTTTATTTGGACGACTTGTATATGGCTAGGAACCAAATTAGACTCCCTCTATAGTTGATCCACCACAAGCTTGAACACACTTGAATGCTAGTTCCACAACTTGCAAAATGAACACCTTTAAGCCTTGATGCTTCAAACGATTTTGGCATGCAAGAAGGAGAAGTTCTTGGTTGATTTAGAGTATGAAGATGATCTCCCTCACTCTTGTTTTTGGCCGGCCACACTCATAGGAAAAAAGAAGAAAAGAATAGCCTTATGCTTAAAAGAAAGACCATTTATGTTTCCTATGGTCAAACCTAGAAGACATAAAGAATCTTACACCACTTTTAAGACTTCCAACCATGCCATGTCTCACTTATGATGGCCGGCCATTTTAAGTCAAAAGGATAATAATTTTAGGCTTTTATTATTTATAAAACTTATACAATAAAAGCTTATAAATAATACATCTTCATATTTCTTTAATAGGATAACATTTAACCCATAAATTTGTATAAATAAACCAATTGAACATGCAATATTAATGTAGTGAATATATATGTCTACATATATTACAATGTGCATATTTTATTTAATTTACCAATTAAATTAAATAAAAAAGGTTTACTTATAATTCAATTAAATCATCTAATAACTTAAACAATTTAATTGTTACACTTGGTTAATTCATCACATATGAATTAGTAATCAACCTTTAATTTTGGAGTTATTATTATTTATAACAAATAATAATAACTTACAAGATTAAATTGCAAGTTTAGTATCATTTGATGTTAAATCAAATTTAACATTCCAAATGATCAATTGGTGTCAAACTTGTTATTGGTGTGACCCTATAGGATCATGTATTATTAGTAATATCATTTTATGATCATCCTTGGGCATATAGAACTAACACAATTTTGGTAACAAGAGAAGATCTCATATTCCCCATGAAGTTTATGTTGGATTAGGTGTTTAAGCCATGACTAATAATGTGTATTTACCTAATTAATAGTAGCAAAGTCCATTTGGGTTGCCCTCAAAGCTGTAGGTTTAGTAGAAAGTTCGGTAGAGAGAAAGGTTGATTTATTATGTGATTAATAAATCAACAGGAATTAAGTATATGGTTTGTTAATATATTAAAGTAATAATATATTAATTAGAAACTATATTAATTAATTAGAAATTAATCCTGAATTAATTGGATTTAATTTGGTGATTAATTTAATTAATTAAAGGTGTAGGGACTGAAACTGTAACTATTCAATAGTTGAGTAAGTGACAGTTATAGTAAACCAAATGACCACGAAATTATGTATGGGATAATACATAATTTCAATGATAATAAGTTAGGATAAATAGATTTGAATTGTAAGATAAAGGCTTATCTTATTTGAATTCAAAAAGGTTTATCTCTAAAGGCTTATCTGGTTATCGGTTGAAACCTATAAATAGGGAGCCCCATGCACACCATTTGGCACGACTTTTGACTCTATTTTCTCTTTAAATTTCGTGACCTAGCTCTCTAGCTTGGGTGTGATCTCATTTGAGGCAGGACACTTGTGCTGCTTAGCTTGCAAGAAACAACTAAAGGTTAGTTTTTCTGATTTATTCTTTTAGTTAATTTTTGTTTAGCCTTTAGGAATTAGTTACATGTTTAAAGTTAGAAAACATAGACCCAATCTAGGTTTCATGTGAACGTAGGGTTTTAGTTCATAGATTTGCATAAAATCTTTCAGTGGTATCAGAGCTTTGTTTGTTTTCTTGTTGAATGGTTGTAATAGTTTTCCTAAAATTAGGGTTTAAAGCTTATAAACCCTAATTGGCCTAATTTCGATTTTGGGGTTTAGGTTTTTGAAACCCTAGCCCTTCCCCCACTTTTTTTTTCGATTTTCTTGGTTAGAGTTTTAGGAGGTTTTCTATTTTTGGTAACTTTGATTGTTTAATTAAATGGATAGCCTTAAACCCATTTGTTTGAATTCGAAAATTAGGGGTTTAACATAGGTTTAAAATAATTTGTGAAACCTATCTACATTTGAATTAGTTTAATAAATTGTTTAATTAAAAGATAATTGAAGCGATTTAATTTAATTTTAATTTAATAGTTAAATTTCGAAAAAAATTTAAAGGATAAATCCTAAAATATTTTAAAAGGTTTAAAATATCTAGATTTAATTAATTTAATTAATTGTTAATTAAAGGATAATTAAATCGATTTTTAAAGGTTTAATTTAATTTTAAATTTAATAGTTAAATTTGGAAAAATTAAAAGATAAACCTGGAATATTTTAAAATGTTTAAAATACATCTTATATATATTATTAAAAGTTAATACTATATGTATAAGATAAATTGGTTAGTCAAATCATTAGTAGGCCTCATTCACAAAGGTGATCTATAAAGTGGGTATAATGAGACTGCCTATAAAATGGCGGTCTAACGAGTGTACACACTCACCCACCGCTCGCCTGATCAGTGGAGGGTCGTTAGCCGAACGAGTTTGATAGGACCGCTTAATCATTAAAAGTATAATGATCAAAGTACTAGAACACTTTACAAAAATTCCCTATCTAGTTACTTTAGGAAAAATGTAAATTTGATGCTAATCCATGAAATTGCACATTGCACTTTATGAAACGGTGGTGGAGCGCGTGTGGTTTACCGGCACACCAATAGGGGTTCATAAAGAGTGGCAATGGGTTTCTCGGGTGTTATCATTGTTGATGGAGAGTGTGTGGTTAACCGGCACATCAATTTGAGATGGTAATTGACCCCGAGAGTACCAAGCTAATTTGCATGGTTATTCACACCCGGTTTGTGATCCTCAGCATCCTAGTCACAAACGGTGGGGAATATCCAAGATTAAACATGTCATTGAATAGTTCAATAAATCATACAGATCTAGGAAATTCATAAGACTGAAATTGATAAATGTTATCTACCTTAATGACCATTGTGTTGTGATTACGGCATCGCTCTTCACAGCATAGTTGGGGTATTTTGGATCCTAGCCTTGTTAAATAATAAATTGGGTAATTATTTAAAATGATTAATTAAACTAATAAATTCAAATTTTATATATGTCTGAAGAAAGTGTCATTCTCCTCCTTCCCCTCCTTCACCCATTTCTGAGAGCTTCAGAAAGCACATATTAAATATGGTAAGGCTGACTGGCCTTGACTGTGTGATATGATTTTGCAATTAGAGAATAGTTCTTAGTTTTGCTGGCAAACAATATCCGACCGAGTGTCCGCTCCTAAACATGTCATCACACAGCAGCTTGTGATGAGCATGACTCCTTGACAATTGAGTCCAAGGAAGTTCGTTGCCTTATGCTATTGATCATTGACCCCGAGTTCCGCAGGGATTTAGAATTCCTGGGGTCAGATAAGTTAGCGCAGCTAGTTGAGGAAAGGTTCCGAGAACTGGTTGAATAAAGGGAACGAACTAGGATCTTCAAAAAGCTTGAAGTTGCAAGCTAGAAGGAAGTAGCACCAATTTGCGTGTTCCCGAGATTGAGAGATACATAGGCGAACAGTATAAAACTAGTTTCCCTTTGTGATCGGGAGTTAAGCATTAGCTCGACTCGCTGATCTGTTCATCCAGATGAACAGAAAGGGTAACTGGATAAGACAATCATGAAAATGCATTCAATGTCGACTCTGTATGAGTCGTTCATGGAGAAGCATAGTTCCATTGATTCAGCTGCTTCAAGATTGAGTTCGGTATTAAGGTACATCAAGATATGATCCAGATCGTCTGGACCAATTGTTCGATGTTTTAAACTGGGATATAAGGTGGGACACAGTCACAGAAAGATTGGAAAAATGCTCCAAAACCAAACCGTTTAGCAATCTCAATAATATCTTAAAACTCAGAATACCTGATCCTCATTTCCTTGATACGTGATGTGTTTCTCACATTTGCTCTGTATGCACGGACTCTGTAGGATGCAAGATTTTATCGCACAGGAGCATATTCAGATTGGATCTGGAGCTCGTGCATTTTTTGGAGTTAGGCTAGATATTTGTTGTAATACCATATTATTAATTTATATATAGATTTTGTGTTAATCTTAGTGTAATTAAGATTAAATAGATTGTTATATGAGTTAGGATGGTTGAAAACCCAATTGAGTAAAGTTTGGACTTGTAAAATGTCAAATCAGAGCTACACGGGTCGTGTATGGCCACACGGGTCGTGTCATAAAGGATTAAGAACCAAACAGTACCCTCTTTCAGGTCTACATGGGTCGTGTACCTCTACACGGGTCGTGTAGCTCTTGTTCAAAAATTAACGAAGCGAGTTTGGGTCTCACACGGGTCGTGTGAGGCTACACGGGTCGTGTGGGTCTGTGCATATTCAGGATAGCTTGATGTATGTCTCACACGGGTTGTGTGAGCCTACACGGGTCGTGTCGCGCACTCAGGGCTATTTTAAAGTGCGGGTTTTCTTTCATTTGGGTCATTTCCAATTTAACCAAAACCCTCCCAAAACCCTAGAAATCGATTCCTAAGCTTTCTAAGTCGAGATTTGAGTCTATCTTTCACGAATTGAAGCTAGAGATTAGTTCCTTGAGCTTGAAAGGTAATATTCTTTGATTTCTATCTTGTTTTGACGGTTGAATCTTTGGATTTGAGATGGTTCCTTGTGGTTTTGATGAACCACCTACAACTAGCATGAATTAGAGTGAGTTTGTTTGGATTAGTGTGTGTAATGGATTTCTAATTCGAGAACCAAGCTTGCAAAGTGCTTGTATTGTGTTTTTAGGGTTATATGAGTTAAATTGTGAAATTGGAAGTTATAATTAGGATAGTATTGCTATCTTTTGATTGTAATCCTCTCTTATGATTTAAATTCTTGATTGTTATTGATATTGAGTATGATTGAGCTTGTTGAATATTGAGTTTGACCCGAAATGTTGTGATACAGCTAAGGCTAGACAAGAGCACGACACACGGGATTCAGGAGTTCCACAGAGTAACCCGACAACAGGTGAGTAGTTAATTATTAGATGATTATGCCTTATTATGATGTTGTTTACATATAAGAAATGAGCTATGTTTTGATTTGGTTGAGTATAACCAAATTTTGAGTATATGGAATAAAGAGTTATAGTGTGTATATCACACTTAGGACTGAGATAGTCCATTGAGTTTGGTTAAAATAAGATAATGGATGATACAAACCAATTAACCTTAAATTTCTCACTGAGCTTTCATAGCTCATAAATTGTTTGTTATTGTTGTTTGTGTTAGGTTTTAGTAGTGGCGATCGGGGGAAGCGTGTTTCAGAGGGATAGCTGGACTTGGACTTAGTTTGTTGTTTTGAAATATGTAATGTGACCCGGTTTTTGAATGATAGTTTTAAATACTATTGTAAATAGTTTATGACTTAAACTATGCTTTTGGTAATAGCTTTGTATTACTTATTTTTTTAAATTGAGTTACACCCTTTAATGTTGTTCTAATACGAGAAGATTAACGTGTTATTCATCTTTGGGAAACCGGACGTTACAATTTGGTATCAGAGCCGTGGTTTAAGTGAATTAAACCTTGAGATGGGTTTAGACTTAAAGCAATGAGATAGAAAAGTCCCAAAGAGTCCCGAATGGTTCTCCTTCGCGGTGTACTAATGAGTTGATTATGTAACCATATTGAGTATTATGGTGACATACAAAATGAGTTGATTATACACCATATTGAGTATTATGGTGGTGATTGCTAAATGAGTAAATTTTCTTTTCAGTTAAAATGAGTTCTGGAAAGGAAAAAGAGGGAGGTGATCACTGAGACGAGCATTCGGGATCACAAGATTCTAGACTGAGTTGACATCATCCTTACAAGAGTTGATTGCTGTGGAGGTAGCAAAAGCAGTTAAAAGCTTATTGCCTACGTTAATGAGACCTCAGACGGAGGTGACGAACAGAGATGATCGAGACCGACCTCCTATCACACCTGTGGTTGGGGAGGGACGGAGAGAACCGGTTATTTTACATACTGAAGTTGGAGGGTCGAGCGAAACAAAAGGTTGTAGTTATGAGACATTCCGCAAATGTAAACCGAATGATTTCTTCGGTACTGATGATCCTATTATTGCACGGAATTGGCTGACACATATCGAGAAAGTCTTTCGTACAAGCAAGTGTCCGAAAAAAGATAAAGTCGAGTATGTCACTAATTGTTTACACAAAGATGCCCAGTTCTGGTGGGAGAATATAAGCCTTGATGTAGAGAGAGGATTAGAAGCAGAACCGACATGGGAGGAGTTTAAAACAAAGTTTATGAAGGAATATTGCTCAAATACTGCAATGAAAAGTTTGGAAGAAGATTTTCTAAGATTGCAGCAGGGAACGCGGTCAGTACAGGAGTATACTACAGAATTTAACAAAAAAGCCAGATTTGCTGCTCACCAGGTGGATACTGAAGAAAGGAAGATTGACAGGTATCTATGGGGACTGAGGACTCAGATACGAGAATTCTTACAGAGTTCCAGCTTTACAACTTATCAGCAAATTGTCGAGGCAGCCAAATCTCGAGAAAAAGAACTTCGGAGGCAAGATAATCAAAGAAATGGGGACCAAGGAAGTGGAGGCCAGAAGAGGAAATGGGAAGGAAGACCCGAGGGTAGTTCTCAAAAACAGCCAGTTTCGAGTTATCAATATCGAGGTGATTTAAGAAAGACTAAGAGTAAGTGGTGCGAAAAATGTCGTCGAAAACATGCTGGAAACTGTGAAACAAGTACCCCGTCTCTTATATGTTATCAGTGTGGGAAGACAGGGCATATGGCTCGAGATTGTTTGGAGAAAAATCGAGTGTGTTTCAATTGCGGGAAAAGTGATCATATTCGCCCGGATTGCCCAAAGCCGAGAACTGATTCACGTCGCGAGACTCCGAGGGCGGGACGAGGTGATAATCGGGGCGATAGACGAGATAGAGGCGGTGGGAATGTTAGAACTCGAGCTTTTCAGATGACTGTGGAGGAGGCTAGAGAGCGACCAGATGTGATTACAGGTATCTTTATCCTAAATTCTCTTCGAGCTCGTATGGTGTTTGATACTGGTGCATCGATTTCTTTTATATCTGTACCTTTTGCGACTCGAATTAATGACCCGGTGTCTAAGATGAGTGAGAGTCTGATAGTTGATGTTGCTGACGGGAGAGATGTTATAGTAAATACTCAGTATATAAATTGTCGGCTTGAAATCAATGGAATTTCTTTCCTTATTGATTTGAAGCCGATGACTACTCGTGCGTTTGATGTAGTAGTTGGAATCGACTGGTTAGATAATAATAGGGCAAATATGGATTGTCATGGAAAGATTATTTCTGTGAGAACTCCGAGCGGGTCTCAGATGTTAATACGAGGCGAACGCCATTTTCAACATATTCCGGTTGTATCTTTCGCGAGAGCGCGAAGGTATACCGAAAGAGGTGCTCATTTATTTATGGCACATGTTGCCCCAATTGAAACCGAACATCCCACTGTGAAGGATGTTGAGATAGTGAGAAATTTTGCCGATGTTTTTCCTGATGATCTTCCGGGCTTACCGCCAAATCGTCAATTGGAGTTTGTTATTGATTTAGTTCCTGGAGCGATACCGATAGCTCGAGCACCCTATCGGTTGGCGGCGTCAGAAATGGAGGAGTTAAAGAAACAACTACAAGAACTTTTAGATCGTGGTTTTTTTCGTCCGAGCTCGTCTCCGTAGGGTGCGCCGATACTGTTTGTTCGAAAGAAGGATGGTTTTATGCGTATGTGCATAGACTATCGCGAGTTAAACAAGATTACTGTGAAGAATCGTTATCCCCTACCGAGAATAGACGATTTGTTCGATCAATTGGAGGGAGCGGTGTATTTTTCGAAGATTGATTTGAGATCGGGATATCATCAGTAAAGAGTAAGAGAATCTGACGTCCCGAAGACAACATTTCGTACCCGATACGGTCATTATGAGTTTCTAGTAATGTCGTTCGGTTTGACGACTGCCCCGGCGGCTTTTATGGATTTGATGAATCGAGCTTGTCATCCATTCTTAGACAAGTTCTTAATAGTATTTATTGACGATATCTTGATTTATTCCAAGGGCTGGGATGAGCACACGCAACATTTACAGTTGATTTTAAACCTTCTTCGTAAAGAAAAGTTGTATGCAAAATTTTCAAAGTGCGAGTTTTGGATGCAAGAGATTCAGTTTCTTGGTCATGTGATAAACAGAGAAGGTGTTAAAGTGGATCCTGCCAAGATAGAAGCAGTGATGAGTTGGGCACCACCCAAAAATCCGACTGAGGTTCAGAGCTTTTTGGGACTAGCTGGCTATTATCGACAATTTATTGAGAAATTTTCGAGTATTGCATTGCCTTTAACAAAGCTGACCAGAAAGACAGAGAAGTTTATCTGGGCTGAAGCACAACAAGAAGCTTTTGAAAAACTGAGACGGGCGTTATGCGAAGCTCCGGTGTTAGCTTTGTATCAAGGTGTGGAAGACTTTGTCCTTTTTACCGATGCTTCACAAATCGGTCTTGGATGTGTATTAATGCAAAGGGGGCGAGTAATTGCGTATTCGTCTCGACAACAAGCTTATCCAGTACATGATTTGGAGTTATCCGCCATTATTTTTGCACTAAAAATTTGGCGACATTACCTTTACGGTGTGAAGTTCCAAATATATTCAGATCATAAGAGTTTAAAGTATTTGTTTGATAAAAAAGAGTTGAATATGAGACAACGAAGATGGATGGATCTTTTGAAAGATTATGAGTGTGAAATACTTTACCATCCTGGTAAAGCTAATGTAGTGGCAGATGCGTTAAGTCGAAAAGAACCACCTATTCGAGTCGTTTCAGCTCGAATGGGAGTGGTTAGTAAATTACCAGAAATGGTTCAACGTGCCCAGAGAGAAGCCAATGACATGAAGAATGAGAGAATGGTTGGCTATGTAGATAAACTAGTTGAAAATGCACAGGGAGTGAAGACTTTTCAGGGACGAGTGTGGGTCCCAAGACACGGAGACACGAGACAACTGTTACTTGAAGATGCACATTGTACACGGTATTCAATCCATCCAGGTAGTACAAAGATGTATAGAAGTTTAAAGCCGTTTTACTGGTGGCCGGGAATGAAATGTGATGTTGGGAGATATGTGGAGAAGTGTCTGACTTGTTTACAAGTCAAGGAAAATCATCAGAGACCACACGGGTTAGTTCAACCACTACCTGTACCGATGAAAAAGTGGGATGAGATTTCTATGGACTTTATCACTAAATTACCCCGAACTCCACGAGGGTTTGATTCTATATGGGTAATTATTGATAAGTTGACCAAGTCAGCACAGTTTATCCCCATAAGAGAAGATTATCAAGCGTCTAAGTTAGCAGAGATTTATGTTAGGGAGAAGATGAGACGACACGGAGTACCTACCTCTATAGTATCCGATCGCGATAGTCGTTTTACTTCTCATTTTTGGCAAAGTTTTCAAAAACATTTGGGAACTAAAGCCTTAATGAGTACGACATATCATCCATAGACTGATGGTCAAACCGAGAGAACTATACAGACGTTAGAAGATATGCTTAGCGCTTCAGTGATTGATTTTGGAGGTAGTTGGGATGATCATCTACCTTTAGCTGAATTTATGCATAACAATTCATATCATTCTAGTATTCAAATGGCACCCTTTGAAGCGTTATATGGGTCAATGTGTAGACCACCATCATGTTGGTCAGAAGCGGGAGAGAAGCCACTAGCGGGTCCTTAAATTATAACCGAAACTGAAGCGAAGATAAAAAAGTATACGTGAGCATATGAGAGTTGCTCAACAGCGTCAAAAACAATATGCAGATAAACAAAGGAAACCGTTGGAGTTTAAAGTCGGAGATATGGTAATGTTAAAAGTGTCTCCCTAGAAGGGAATTATTCGTTTTGGTAAACGTGGCAAGCTAAGCCCACGGTTTATTGGACCTTTCCGTGTGATTCAACGAGTGGGAGCAGTAGCTTATAAACTTGAACTTTCTGATGAGCTACAGGGGATTCATAATGTGTTTCATATCTCGCATCTTCGTAAGACTTTATACGATGAGTCGGCACGTGTTCCTTTGAAGGAAGTTCAGTTAGATCGTAAACTTCAATATCAAGAATAACCGGAGAAGATCCTAGACAAAAAGATCAAGAAGTTGCGAAATAAAGAGATTGTAATAGTTAAAGTACAATGGCGACATCATAGAGGAACAGATGTCACTTGGGAAGCTGAGGAGGAGATGCAATCAAAGTATCCCTTTTTGTTTCCAAGAGATTCCGAGGACGGAATCTTTTGAAGGGGGTAAGAACTTGTAATACCATATTATTAATTTATATATAGATTTTGTGTTAATCTTAGTGTAAGTAAGATTAAACAGATTGCTATATGAGTTAGGATGGTTAAAAACCCAATTGAGTAAAGTTTGGACTTGTAAAATGTCAAATCAGAGCTACACGGGTCGTGTATGGCCACACGGGTCGTGTAGAAAGGCTTAAGAACCAAACAGTACCCTCTTTCAGGTCTACACGGGTCGTGTACCTCTACACGGGTCGTGTAACTCTTGTTTAAAAATTACCGAAGCGAGTTTGGGTCTCACTCGGGTCGTGTGAGGCTACACGGGTCGTGTGGGTCTGTGCATATTCATGATAGCTTGCTGTAGGTCTCACACGGGTCGTGTGAGCCTACACGGGCCGTGTCGCGCACTCAGGGCTATTTTAAAGTGCGGGTTTTCTTTCATTTGGGTCATTTCCAATTTAACCAAAACCCTCCCAAAACCCTAGAAATCGATTCCTAAGCTTTCTAAGTCGAGATTTGAGTCTATCTTTCACGAATTGAAGCTAGAGATTAGTTCCTTGAGCTTGAAAGGTAATGTTCTTTGATTTCTATCTTGTTTTGACGGTTGAATCTTTGGAATTGAGATGGTTCCTTGTGGTTTTGATGAACCACCTGCAACTAGCATGAATTAGAGTGAGTTTGCTTGGATTAGTGTGTGTAATGGATTTCTAATTCGAGACCCAAGCTTGCAAAGTGCTTGTATTGTGTTTTTAGGGTTATATGAGTTAAATTGTGAAATTGGAAGTTATAATTAGGATAGTATTGCTATCTTTTGATTGTAATCCTCTTTTATGATTCAAATTCTTGATTGTTATTGATATTGAGTATGATTGAGATTGTTGAATATTGAGTTTGACCCGAAATATTGTGATACAGCTAAGGCTAGACAGGAGCACGACACACGCGGTTCAGGAGTTCCATAGAGTAACCCGACAACAGGTGAGTAGTTAATTATTAGATGATTATGCCTTATTATGATGTTGTTTACATATAAGAAATGAGCTATGTTTTGATTTGGTTGAGTATAACAAAATTTTGAGTATATGGAATAAAGAGTTATAGTGTGTATATCACACTTGGGACAGAGATAGTCCATTGAGTTTGGTTAAAATAAGATAATGGATGATACAAACCAATTAACCTTAAATTTATGACTAAGCTTTCATAGCTCATAAATTGTTTGTTATTATTGTTTGTGTTAGGTTTTAGTAGTGGCGATCGGGGGAAGCGTGTTTCAGAGGGATAGCTGGACTTGGACTTAGTTTGTTGTTTTGAAATATGTAATGTGACCCGGTTTTTGAATGATAGTTTTAAATACTATTGTAAATAATTTATGACTTAAACTATGCTTTTGGTAACAGCTTTGTATTACTTGTTTTTTTAAATTGAGTTACACCCTTTAATGTTGTTCTAATACGAGAAGATTAAGGTGTAATTCATCTTTGGGAAATCGAGCGTTACATTTGTTCTCGTTATTAGTTCATAGATACATATTGTTGGATTAGGTGTCTAAGCCATGACTAATAATTAGTATTTACTTAATTAATAGTAGCTTAGTCCATTTGGGTTGCCCTCATAGCTGGAGGTTTGGTAGAAAGTTTAGTAGAGAGAAAGATTGATTTATTGCGTGATTAATAAATCAATATAAATTAAATAAATGGTTTATTAATATATTAAAGTGATAATATATTAATTAGAAACTATATTAATTAATTAGAAATTAATATGGAATTATTTGGATTTAATTTGGTGATTAATTTAATTAATTAAAGGTACAGGGACTAAAACTGTAATTATTCAGTAGTTGAGTAAGTGGCAGTTTGAGTGACTGTAGTGACCATCGAAATATATATATATATATGGAAATATATAGATTTCGATCTATATATATATATATATATATATATATATATATATATATATATATATATATATATATATATATATATATATATATATATATATATATATATATATATATATAAGAGATAATTATAGTTTGAATAATTAAGATAAAGGTTTATCTTGATTTGAATTCAAAAAGGCTTATTTCTTAAGGCTTATCTGGTCATCTGCTGGAGGCTATAAATAGGGAGCCTCATAACCCTCATAACCTGCGATTTTACCCTCATTCTCTCTAGAAATTTCGTTCTCCCTCCTCTAGCCTGGGTGTGACTTCATTTGAGACAGGACACTTGTGCTGCTTTGCTTCCAAGAAATCCTAAAAGGGTAGTTTTTTCTGATTTTATTCTTTTATTTTTTTTATGCCTTCAGGAATTAGTTATATGTTCAATTAGAATAAAACATAGATCCTTATAGGTTGCATGTGAACTTAGTGTTTTTTAGTTCATATATTTGCACAAACCCTTTCAGTGGTATCAGAGCTTTTGTTTATTTTCTTGTTGAATTGCTGTAATAGTTTTCCTAAATTTTAGGGTTTATTGTTTCTAAACCCTAAATGAGGCAAAATCGATTTAGGGTTAGGGTTTTGAAAACCCTAGCCCCTCCCCCTTATGATTTTCGAAAAATATGCTAGGGTTTTAGAAGGTATTCTATTTTTGGTAACGTTAATTTGATTAAATGGATAACCTTAAGCCCATTATTTGAAATCGAAAATTAGGGGGTTTAAGATAGGTTTTAATTAATTTGATAAAACCTATCTGCATTTGAATTAATTTAATTAATTGGCAATTAAAAGATAATTCAAGGATTTAATTTAATTAGATTTAAATTGTTTTAAATTGGCAAAAAAAATTAAAAATAAATCCCAAAATATTTTAAAAAGGTTTAAAATATCAAAATTTAATTAATTTAATTAATATTTTAATTAAAAGATAATTAAATCAATTTTAAAAGGTTTAATTTAATTTTAAATTTAATAGTTTAAATTCCAATAAATTAAAAGATAAACCAGAAACATTTTAAAAGGTTTAAAATTCATCTTATATATATTATAATTAAAAGTTAATATTATATGTATAAGATTTAATGGTTAGTCAAATCAATAGTAGGCCTCATTCACGAAGTTTATCTATAAAGTGGGTATAAGGAGACTGCCTATAAAATGGCAGTCTAATGGGTGTCCACTCTCACCCACCGCTCGCCTGATCAGTGGAGGGTCGTTAGCCGAACGGGTTTGATAGGACCAACTTAATCTCATTAAAAGTATAATGTTATTAATGAAAGTACTAGAACATCTTTACAAAAATCCCAAATCTAGTCACTTTAGGAAAAATGTAAATAGATGCTAACCCATGGAATTGCACATTACACTTTATGAAACATTAATGGAGCGTGTGTGGTTTACCGGCACACTAATAGGGGTTCATAAAGAGTGGTAATGGGTTTCTCATGATTTATCATTGTTGATGGGGCGCGTGTGGTTAATCGGCACATCAATTAGAGATGATAAATGGCATTGAGAGTACCAAGCTAATTTGCATGGTTATTCACATCCAGTTTGTGATCCTCGGCATCCCAGTCACAAACAGTGGAGCACATCCGAGATTAAACATGCCATTAAAAAGTTCAATGAATCTCAACAGTTCTAGGAATTTCATAGGATGAAATTGATAAATGTTTATCTACCTTAATGACCAATATGTTGTGATTATGGCATCCCTCTTCACACCATAGTTGGGGTATTTTGGATCCTAGCCTTATTAAATAACATATTGGGTAATTATTTAAAAGGATCAATTAAACTAATAAATTCTGTTTATTTTATAGATGTCAAGTGTCAATTCTCCTCCTTCACCCATTTCTGAAAGCTTCAAAATGCACCTGCTACATATGGTAAGGCTGGCTGGCCTGAACTATATGGTATGGCTTCATAAATAGAGAATAGTTCTCTGTTTTGCTGGCAAGCCATATCTGACTGAGTGTCCGCTCCCTAAAGCATGTCATCACACAGTAGCTTGTGATGAGCATGACTCCTTGATTGTTAAGTCAAGGAAAGTTTGTTGCCTAATACTATTGATCATTAACCCCGAGTTCTGCAGGAATTTAGAATTCCTGGGGTCAGATAAGTTAACACAGCTAGTTGTGGAAAATTTCCATGAACTGGTTGAGAAAGGACGAGCTAAGATCTTCAAAGAGTTTGAAGTGTACAGGAAGGAGCACCAGTTCATATGTTCTCAAGACTGAGAGACACATAGGTGAACTGTATTAATTTGGTCCCCTTTTGATCGGGAGTTAAAGCATTAGCTCGACTCGCTGATCCGTTCATCCTGATGTACAGGAAGGGAAACCAGATAAGACAATCGTGGATATGCATTCAATGTTGACTCTGTATGAGTCGTTCATAGAGAAGCATAGTTCCATTGATTCAGCTGCTTCGGGATAGAGTCCACTAATAGGACACATCAAGAAATGATCCAGATCGTCTAGACCGGTTCCTCGATGTTTCAAACTGGGAACCCACAGGGTGGGACACAGTCACGGAAAGATTGGGAAATGCTCCGAAGTCGAACAGTTTGGCAACTCAGGAATTTCTTAAAACTCAGAACCCCTGATCCTTAATTCCTTGATATAGGATGTGTTTCTCACATTTTCTCTGTATGCATAGACTCTGTAGGATGTGGGATGTTGTTGCATAGGAGCATATTCAGACTGGATCTGAAGCTCATGCAGTTTTAGAGTTTAGTTAGATATTGAAGTCAGGTTGTTAGCTTATTAGATGCATATGACATTGTCTATCATATAATACATTGTTCAAGGATTTTGTTTTAATAAAATTGTCATTTTTCTTTTAACACATGTTGTTTGAAATATCCTTGAAATGTTGTATGATTGTGTTGAATGCATGATTAGTAATAACTTGAATATTGATACATCCAATGTTTTTCGATTTAGGAATTGTGTCACTTATGATTGTTAAGACAAATGTTGTAAATAATCAATTCAACCGAAGGTCCAATTGGACAGGACTTTGGAATCATTTGACATAGAGTCTCATGATGAATTGAGTTCTTAATGTGTCAATAAATGAATCACCCAAAGATCCAGTTGGACAGGACTTTGGAATCATATGACTTAGAGTCAGATGATGATTAAGTTCTTTATTAAGCGCATATGGCAAGAAATGAATCACCCAAAGATCCAGAGGATAGGATTTTGGAATCATTTGACTTAGAGTCAACTGAAGATTGCATGTCTTGAACAGAATTAACAAAGTCATAAGTTTACATAGATATGTAAAAGGCATTGAGATTAGGAGCAACGGACACATCAGTTTCTGTTTATTGCTCGAATCTTCAAATAAAACACAATTGTTTGTACTTCACGATATTTGTCATTCGATATGACGAATATGGCTTCGCTTATCAGAATAAGCGATTGAATTGAAACCTTGAACAGTTCAAGGACTTCAAAGGAAGTACAAGACCCGCAGAACCTAAGTGACAACATAAACTGGGAAAAATGTTTCACAATTTATTCTCTTCCAAAACATTAATAAGAAATAATGTGTCTTAGGGAAGATGATGGAGCATTGGTCGAAACAGTTCGATCCTCGATGTATGAGATACATTGTCAATTAGTTTCCAATAAATTGAATTCTAAACCAGTCAGACCATATTCCGACCACATTCTAGACTAAGTAGGCTTAGGAGACACTTCTGAAATATGAAGCTGGGATTATCCCACTTGCACATAGAGAGTCCAGGGTCTTGTAGTGTTCGTCTGAACCTCATGACTAGCCTGAATATCATCAGAAATGTCGTTTCACTTGCTATCCCGCTGTACCTGTAAAAGAAGAGCTCTTTTAGAAATAACTCATGTTCTAAGGAAACAGTGGGAGTTGGGACAGTCCTGAATGAGTTCAGGATTAGCCAAGTGAAAGAGCCTTTAGTCATCACTAGGCTTGGAGCAGAAATCAAATTTCTGTTTTTAATACTGACATAATCTTCTCTTGACCAGTAGTTTTGATCACCATCATAAGTAGTTATGATCGAGGTGACATACCATTTGGTGGTAAAACACTATAGTTGGTACGGATTATCAATCCAACTACTTGGAAGCATTGGTGAGCCCGGTTGCTGCCAATTAAGAGAACCTTAGGACGAGATACAGTCCATATGGCATTTTGATTGATTTTTCACCTGGTCTAAAAACCAGTGGGAGTAAATGAATCATCAAAAAGAAAACATCATGGACAGAAACGTAACTTCAGAACATCTGGTTGAGTGAGACGATACTCAGAGTCAAGTAATTGGCTCCGAGAGGAGCACTCTCAATAGAAGATGAAATCTAAAAGGATATTGCATATTGTAAGTCGTTAGTGGAGCGCGTGTGGATCACCGGCACACTAATGGGGGCTCACAAAGAATATGCTGGTATAAAGGTACATGGGCCCCAGATTTTTCCACGGGCATCTCGCAAGAAAGGATATTCAGATTCTCGAAATATGCCAAAGGATTGGATTTTGAGAATGTGCTGAAAGATTTCCATTAAGATGTCAGAAAGGGTTTGGATTCAGAAAATGTGCCAAAAGTTCTGGATTCTGTGAATAGTCTATAACCATGTCAAAGGCAGTGGGAGTCGCCGTTATCTACAATCTCCATACGTGGGATACATACTGTTTCTAGGAAACGTCTCTTTTCATTACAAAGTGTAATGACTTGGTGTTAAGAGACGGATCGCTATGAAAGCCTTAATAGAAATACGGCATACTCAGGTGGTTGCAAACGTCTATAAGATAGATCTAGACTCTGCCAAAATGATCTTGATGAGATTCTAGATACATAGACCCAGGAAAATGGTTTTCTTATCATTGCAAAGTGTGATGACTTGGCATGAAAGAAATTAAGAAGGTGCAACGAATTCACAGTCATCTATTGGATAGATGAAATCGCCAGCATAGACCTAGCCAGCATGATATAAGATTCAAGATGCATGAGAAGGGTCTCCGAAAGGAAATAGTTTTTCGAAAATCATGACACAAGGATTATAAATGATCTTTGGATTCCGAAAGGGATTGGAATAAGATTGGATCGGGTTCCACAAGTTTCTTGGATCGATCATAATGTCATGAACATGTCCTGATGACTTGATGCTTAGGGCATAGTAAGTTCGATTCAGGACATTGTTTGGCTGGGAATACTGGATGGATTGTTTGAACTCAAGTGAGAATTCATTGGGAAATGATTAGGGTGAAAGTGATAGGGTTAATTTGAAAGATTTTCCAAAGTGGTAATTATTAACTTCAGGACATGATGTTAAAGGACTTCATGGTTAAAGAATCTCGTTGGTATTCTGATGGAGCGCGTGTGGTTCATCGGCACATCATAACATCTCGAAATAGTCTTAGGGTGTAGTCAAGTAGACTAAGGACCCCAGAACCATAGGAAGTCAAAGTACACATTACCAAGATGGAGTTAGGAGAGAAATTGACATGATAACATATTGAGATGTTATCGGATGAGCATCCGATTGGATCATCTGCAATAAAGTGTATAAGTATAAAGATATTTTAGATACATAGAAAGAGTGTAAGATTCATAAAGACATAGCAATAAAATTAGAATTGAACGTTTAAAATAAATCTTGAAACCTATAATAGTTTATGACAAGATTTGACTTGGTGATTACCTTGTGGAGACTTGGTAATAAGTAGGAGTAGCTGCCGATCAGATATTTATGTTTCGCTTTTGCATGTTTTACTTCCCAAATAATTTAATTATTCAGAAAGGTCCACAGTCGCTCATACTTTGGGAAGTAAGTATTGAATCAAGACTGTCATGAATTGGTTTGTAGACTGTCTAAGGAGTTAGACATAGCAATATGATTGCTACAACATTCATGAGTACTTAGAAATAGAGATTTGAGTATTGGATAAACCCACGCTTAATAGATTGCTTCATGGATTATATCACAAGCAATGTTGAGACGATAATATCTTATGATCTTGAAGTGGAGAGATATGAGTTATAATTTACAAGGAAGTTGTTCATTGATAATATGAAAACGCATCGGTAACTCGATGTTATAAAATGTGTTGTTGTGAATGATTTGACTGGTAAAAGATATAAGCATATGAGTCGAAGCGTATTCGTTCCTTGACCCGGATGGGAAACAGATATCTGTAGGCCTCTCGATGATTTTGAATTTGACTAAAGTGCTGGCCAGTCTGGACTAAATTGATGTGTTCAATTAGAAGTTCTAAAGTCATAAGCATTATCGAAAATCGGGAAACAGAGTATCAAACAGAGATTGATCTCAATCCATGTCTCGTGTCTGAAAATATCTTGTTGGACGAAGGATCATATGATCACTTATCTATGGACAGAATTGACTAGGTCAGAGTTCGACAACAGTTTCTAGGATGCTACAAATTTGCTGATTAATTAAAGGTTAAATTAGTAATTATAGTCATAGACTTATCCAAGTAGGAGACTATTGGATTAGGTGTCTAAGCCATGACTAATAATTAGTATTTACTTAATTAATAGTAGCTTAGTCCATTTGGGCTGCCCTCATAGCTGGAGGTTTGGTAGAAAGTTCAGTAGAGAGAAAGATTGATTTATTGTATTATTAATAAATCAATAGAAATTAAATAAATGGTTTATTAATATATTAAAGTGATAATATATTAATTAAACTATATTAATTAATTAGAAATTAATCTGGAATTATTTGGATTTAATTTGGTGATTAATTTAATTAATTAAAGGCGCAGGGACTAAAACTGTAATTATTCAGTAGTTGAGTAAGTGGCAGTTTGAGTGAGTGTAGTGACCATCGAAATATACATATGGAAATATATAGATTTCGATCTATATATATATATATATATATATATATATATATATATATATATATATATATATATATATATATATATAAGAGATAATTATAGTTTGAATAATTAAGATAAAGGTTTATCTTGATTTGAATTCAAAAAGGCTTATCTCTTAAGGCTTATCTGGTCATCAGCTGGAGGCTATAAATAGGGTGCCTCATAACCCTCATAACCTGCGATTTTACCCTCATTCTCTCTATAAATTTCGTTCTCCCTCCTCTAGCCTGGGTGTGGCTTCATTTGAGGCAGGACACTTGTGCTGCTTTGCTTCCAAAAAATCCTAAAAGGTTAGTTTTTTCTGATTTTATTCTTTTAGTTTTTTTTTATGCTTTTAGGAATTAGTTAAATGTTCAATTAGAAGAAAACGTAGATCCTTATAGGTTGCATGTGAACTTAGGGTTTTTTAGTTCATAGATTTGCACAAAACCTTTCACATATGACATGGATTCGCATAGTACTTTGTTCTGAGAATAATTCTGGTTTAATGAAATATTTTTCTTTTAAAACATGATTGTTTTAATTGTCCTCAAAATGTTGTGTGAATGTGTTGATGCGTAAATGGTAATAACTTGAATGTTGATACATCCAATGGGATTGGATTTATGAATTGTGTTCCTTATGATTGTTAAAGTGAATTTTATGAGAATCACTTCAACCAAAGGTCCAGTTGGACAGGACTTTGGAATCATTTGACTTAGAGTCACATGATGAATTGAGTTCTTAATAAAATCAGTTGTTGCAACAAATGCATCACCCAAAGATCCAATGGATAGGATTTTGGAATCAATTGACTTGGAGTCAGGTGATGATTGCATGTCTTGAACAATATTAACAAAGTCATAAATTTACATAGAGATGTAAAAGACCTTAAGATTTTGAGTAACAGACACATAAGTTACTGTGTATTGCTCGAATCTTCGAACAGAACACGATTAGTTATACTTCATGATAATTGCCAAATAGTTTGACAAATATGGCTTCGCTTATCGGAATAAGCGATTGATTAGAACCTTGAAGTGTTCAAGGATTTAAAAGGAAGTATAAGATCAACAGATGCTGAGTGACAACATAGACTGAGAAAATGTTTCACAGTTTATCCTCTTCCAAGAACATTAATGGCTATAATGTGTCTTAGGGAAGACGATGGAGCGTTGATCGAAATAGTTTTGATCCTCGATGTATAATATACATTTCTGATTAGTATTTCAATAAATTAAATATTCAACCAGTCAGTCCGCAGAAACCATATTCCAACCATATCTTAGACTAAGTAGGTTATGCGGACACTGTCAGAAATGTAAAGCTGGGATTGTCCCACTAGTACATAGAAAGTACAGGGTCATGTAGCATTCTTCTGAATCTCATGACAAGCCTGAAACTGATCAGCGATGTCGTTTCATTGGCCATCCCGGTTACCCTTTGAAAGAAGAGTCCTTTTAGAAAGAGCTCATGTTCTAAGGAAACAGTGGGAGTAAGAATAATCCTGAAGGAGTTCAAGGATTAGCCAAGTTAAAGAACCTTTAGTCACCACTGGGCCTTGACCAGGAATCGGATTCCTGTTAAACCTGACATACCCTCTCTTTGCTTGACCTGTAGTTTTGGTCACCGTCATAAGGAGTTATGATCTGGGCGACATATCGATTACTGGTACAACACTAAAGATGGTACGGATCAGTAATCCGACTACTAGGAAGCATTGGTGAGCCCAGTTGCTGCCAAATAAGAGAACCTTAGCGTGAGACACAGTCTATGTGACAGTTTGATTGATTTTACAACTGGTCTAGGAACCAGTGGGAGTAATTGAATCATCAAAAGAAGGGAACATAGAAATGTACTTACAGAACATCTGGTTGAATGAGTCATCACTTGGAGTCAAGCAATTGATTCCGAGAGAGGCACTCTCAATAGAAGATGAAATTCGAGAGGATTCTGCATGGCATAGTGTGAGTCGTTAGTGGAGCGTGTGTGGTTTACCGGCACACTAATAGGGACTCACATAGAGCATGCCATTACAAAAGGTACATGGCCCCGGGATTCGTCCCATGGGCATCTCGCAAGAAAGGATATTCGGATTCTCAAAATAGGCCAAAAGGTTTGGATTTTGTGAATAGCATGGAAGATTTCCTTTAATATGTCGGAAAGGTTTGGATTTCGATTTTGCAAAATGTGCCAAAAGTTCTGGACTTTGTGAATAGTCCGAAAAAGTAATATAACTGTATCAAAGCCAGTGGGAGTATCGTTGTTATCTGCTATCACATGTGTGTGGGTTACATACTGGTTCTAGGAAACGTCTCTTATCATTACAAAGTGTAATGACATGGTGTTAAGAAACGGTTCGCTATGAAAGACTTTAAGAGATACAACATACATAGGTGGTCGTGAACATCTATTAGATAGATTGAAATTCTGCCAATATGATCTTGATAAGATTCAAGATGCATAAACCCAGGAAAAGAGTTTCCTATCATTGCAAAGTGTGATGACTTGGCATGAAAGAAATAAAGAAGGTGCAACATACTCACGTGGTTTACACACATCTATCAGATAGATGAAACTGACAGTATAGACCTAGCCATTGAGAATATGATCTTGATGAGATTCAAGATGCATAAGAAAGAGTCTCCAAAAGGAAATGGTTTTCAGAAGTCATGACACAAGGATTATTAGTAATCTTTGGATTCCGAAAGGGTTTGGAATGAGATTACATCAGGTTCCACGAGCCTCTTGGACCGATCAGAAGTGTTATGAACATATCCTGATGGCTTGATGCTTAGAGCATAGTAAGTTGGATTCAGGACATGACCTGGTTGAGAATACTAAATGGATTTTGAACACACGTGAGAAATCATTGGGAAATGATTAGGGTGAATGATTTGAAAGGAGTTTCAAATCAGTAATTGTTTAAACCAGGACGTGGTGCTGTAAGACTTCATGGTTAAAGAGTTTCGTTGGTTTCCAATGGAGTGCGTGTGGTTCACCGGCACATCATGATGCCTCGAAATAGTCTTAGGGTGTAGTCGTATAGACTAAAGACCCCGAGAACCATGGGCAGTCACGGTACACATCACCGGAATGGAGTTGTGAGAGAGAAAGACAGAATGACAAATTAAGATATTATTGGAAGAGTATCTGATTGGATTATCTGCAATAAAGTGTGTAAGTGTTATACATTTGGATACATAGAAAGAGTGAAAAGGTCATTGAGTTAAAATAGACATAGATATAAAAGACTTGAATTGAAAGTTTAAAAGAGAATAAGAAACCGATAATAGTTATGATAAATCCGACTTGGTGATTACCTCGTGGAGACTTGGTAATAAGCAGGAGTAGCTGCCAGTCAGATTTTATGTTTCGCTTTCGCATGTTTTACTTCCTGAATAATTGGATTATTCAAATATCCATAGTCGCTCATACTTCTAGGGAGTAAGTATGAAGGAAGACTGTCATGAATTGGTTTGCAGATTGTCTAAGGAGTTAGACATAGCAATAAGGTTGCTGCAACGTTCATGAGTACTTGGAAATGGAGATTTTAGTATTGGACAAACCCACGCTCAATAGATTGCTTCATGGATTACATCATGAGCAATGTTGAGACGATAACATCTTATGGTCTTGAAGTGGAGAGATATGAGTTATAATTTACGAGGTGGTTGTTCATTGATAGTACGAAAACACATCGGTAACTCGGTGTTATAAAACGTGCTGTTGTGAATGATTTGTCTGGTAAAAGATATAAGCATATGAGTCGAAGCTTATTCGTCCCTTGACCCTGACGGGAAACAGATATCTGTAGGCCTCTCGATGATTTTGAAGTTGACAAAAGTGCTGGCCAGCCAGGACTGAATTGATATGTTCAATTAGAAGTCTTATGTCATATGCAAAATCGGAAATCGAGAAACAGTGTGTCAGACAGAGATTGATCTCAATCCATGTCTCATGTCTGAACATATCTTGTTGGACGGAGGATCATCTGATCACTTATCTTTGGGCAGAACTGACTAGGTCAGAGTTCGGCATCAGTTTCTAGGAAGCTACAGTTTGCTGATTAATTAGAGGTTAAATTGGTAATTATAGTCATAGACTTATCCAAGTGAGAGACTGTTGGATTAGGTGTCTAAGTCATGACTAATAATTTGTATTTACCTAATTAATAGTAGCAAAGTCCATTTGGGATGCCCTCATAGCTGGAGGTTTGGTAGAAAGTTCGGTAGAGAGAAAGGTTGATTTATTATGTGATTAATAAATCAACAGGAATTAAATATATGGTTTGTTAATATATTAAAGTAATAATATATTAATTAGAAACTATATTAATTAATTAGAAATTAATCCAGAATTAATTGGATTTAATTTGGTGATTAATTTAATTAATTAAAGGTGCAGGGACTGAAACTGTAATTATTCAATAGTTGAGTAAGTGACAGTTATAGTAAACCAAGTGACCACGAAATTATGTATCGGATAATACATAATTTCGATGATAATAAGTTAGGATAAATAGATTTGAATTGTAAGATAAAGGCTTATTTTATTTGAATTCAAAAAGGTTTATCTCTAAAGGCTTATCTGGTTATCGGTTGGAACCTATAAATAGGGAGCCCCATGCACACCATTTGGCACGACTTTTGACTCTATTTTCTCTAAATTTCGTGACCTACCTCTCTAGCTTGGGTGTGATCTCATTTGAGGCAGGACACTTGTGCTGCTTAGCTTGCAAGAAACAACTAAAGGTTAGTTTTTCTGATTTATTCTTTTAGTTAATTTTTGTTTGGCCTTTAGGAATTAGTTACATGTTCAAAGTAAGAAAACATAGACCCAATATAGGTTGCATGTGAACTTAGGGTTTTAGTTTATAGATTTGTATAAAATCTTTCAGTTTATCCTTCCATGCTCCACTTTCTCACTTTCTCTTAGTCGCTACAAATCAGAACAAATGTGAAAACCACATCCCGTATCAAGGACCCAAGAACGAGAAGATGATGAGTTATTAGAAATAGTGTATATACCTGCAGTCAAGGACTTTATCTTTCCATCCTTCAGGTCTTGCATGTACTTTGGGCAGCTTCGTTTCCAATGCCCATTCTCATTGCAGTAGAAGCAATCGACCTCTGTAGGATTTGGGACGGGAGGAATGTCAGAACTGGGCGTGGCCTTTGGGCCATTGCTAGATGACACAGCATGGGCCTTGGCCTTCCAGTTCTACTTAGGATGACCTTTCTCTTCTTCCCTTTTCCATGTCCAATGGCCTAAGCGGGAGCACCGGCAGCAGTGGAGGCTAAACCTTTACCCTTCATTCCTGCTTCAGCGGTCTGCAGCATGTTGTGAAACTGAAGGTGGTCTCACTGTTGTTCAGGTGATAAGCTAAGATAATATGATCATAACAACTAGGTAATGAGTTCAGGACTATATCAATAGCCAGCTCCTCATCAAAATAAACAATCAGCTTCACGAGGCGTTCCATGTATCGTTGTATTCTCTGAACGTGGGCGTAGACAGACTCTCCCTCTCTTATTTTGCACGGCATGAGGGCCTTTACTACTTCATACTTTTCTTGACGAGCTCGCTTACGGAACTTTTCCATAAGGTCATTGTTCATCTCATATGGCCAATAGTCCTCATAAAATCTCTGCAATTCCGGGACCATAGTAGTGACCATAATGCAGGCCACTTTGGTCGCATCGTCGTAGTGTTTTTTTATATGAGGCACATTCCTCAGGAGTAGCTGTTTCTTGATCGATTTTGATGAGTTCTTTTTCGAGAACATAATCGTTGTCCTCGAATCTAAAAGCCATCTTAATGTTTCGCGTCCAATCATTGTAGTTGGTGCTATCTAATGTCACCTTCGAGTAGAGCGAAAGGATCGAAGAGAAGTTATTGTGGTTTTTGTGGGATGCGGATTGGGGAGTAGAAGCATTAACAGAAGTGATATATATAAAAGGAATGTAGTCTTAAATAGATAAGAATAATCCTTAATATATTAACCCAAGAATAAATATTAAGGCCAGGATCCAACTATACAATTCACAACTTAGAAGATGGATGCCGTAATAATTGTAAATTTTATAAAGGTAGGTAAATGACGATTTACCAATTTCACCGCGGAAGATAATCAAATTAATTGAAATTCCTAGGTCTCTTGAGATTCACTGACACTATTTAATGGCATGTTAAATCTCGGATTATGCTCTTCTATTTGTGACTTAGATACCGAGGATCACAAACCAGATGTGAATAACCATGCAAATGCGTTTGGCAACCTCAATGTCGTTTATCATCTCTATTGATGTGCTGGTAAATCACACACGCTCCATTAAAAATGATAAATAAGAGATGCCCATTACCACTCTTTATTAGTCCCTATTAGTGTGCGGGTAAACCACGTGCGCTCCATTAACGACTAATAAAGTGTAATGTGCAATTTCATGGGTTAGCATACTTTTCACATTTTCCTAAAGTAACTAGATTTGGGATTTTAATATAAAGGTTCTAGTAGTTTATTTAATAACATTATACTTTTAATGAGATTTAGCGTCATATCAAATCCGTTCTGCCAACGACCCTCCACTAATAAAGGAAGCAGTGGGTGACTGGACACCCATTCAACTGCCATTTTATAGGTAGTTTCCGTATACCTCCCTTATAGACCAGCTCGATGAATGAGGCATACTAGCGATTCGACTGACTGATTCTTATACATATAAATATTAACAATTAATGATAATATATAAGGTGTATTTTAAAATTTTAAAATACTAGGTTTAAATTTCGAGAATTTAAATGATTTAATATTAATATTTTAATTAAGAATTAATTAAATTTTAAATTAAATCAGATAAGGATTAACTAATTAAATTAATCAAATAATTTAATCCTAATCCTAACCCTCTATTTTTCAAAAAGTAGGATAAAGGATTTATCCATTTATTAGTTAATCATAATTACCAAAATAGAAAACCCTAAAACCCTACAAATTATCAAAACAGGGGAGCATGCTAGGGTTTCAAAAAACCTATCCAAATGTCGAAATTTATGGCCTTTAGGGTTTAATCTCAATAAACCCTAATTGATCAAGTTTTCCAATTATAGCAATTCAATAAAAAAACAAAACTAACGCTCTGATATCCCACTGGTGGGGAATAGACAAACAAATAAACTTAAAACTTCTAAGTTCACATGCAACCTAAAGGATCTATGTTTTCTCTATTGAACATATAAATAAGAACATCTAAAAGAAACCCTAGTTATAATCAAAATTACTAAAGAGGGTTTCAGGATTACATACCTTATTGTTATTATAGCAAATAACAATTATTCATTGTCTCGTTGATCTCTCGGAAGAAAGAACTACAAATGTCGTGCCTCTAATGGTTCACACCCAAAAGTCCAAGAAAAGGTTAATTATCTTATTAAGAAAATCTCGCTATAAAACCTTAGAGAAATATTATAGATTCTGCTTGAGAGAGAAGATAAATTTCCAGAGAAATGTTTACAGGAATGGGGTAGAGAATAGAGTACCAGGGAGGCGTATTTATAGCTTCAAGGGTGATAAGCATAAACCTTATTTGAATTCAAATAAGATAAACAATTTTATATTCGAAACCCTTCTTGGCTGTACGCAACGTGCGCGTCTCGACTATTCTTGCCCGCGTCGTGCATATTACTTCGACCAGACATTATCTATTGCTCAACTTTTGAACAATTACAATCCAGTCCCTGCACTTTTAATTAATCCCAAATTAATTCCAATTAATTATAATTAAATCCAAACTAGTTTCTAATTAATTTATCATCACAAATAAATTAATAAACTATTTATCTCTCTCATCCTATTAACCTTAATACTATTTGGACTACTCAGGACAACCCAAAAAGACTTTGCTACTATCAATTCAAGTATATACCAATTATAGTTATGGGCTTAGACACCTAATCCAACACTTCCTTTACTATATTTAATTCTTGCATTTTCATCTTTAAGTATTTCATATTTCGCACTTTAACTTGTTTGTATTTATTATTGTTAATCATCGATCTTAAAGTATTTATCAAGTTTTCAAACTTGTCCTCTCGCTCGTTACTTTCAACACCAGCCCTATCTACGCATACCGGTGGATCGAGTTCTCATTTGAAGATTGCTTATGATTTTGTAAGTTTGTTTTTTAATAGTTAATCTTATTATTGGGTATATTTTTATAATTTATTTTGTGGTATTTTATGTAGAAAAGGTGTTACGGACGTGATTCGGTATACAGGTAATTATTCATGTATACACAAACTAAGAATCATGATAGAACATCTTTTATACGTGACAAAGTAGAGAAAATTCATATAAGTTTCATTTAATATACGTTTTAATTTGTGCTATAATTTTTTCATATAATGTATCTCAATTTAAAATTATAATAAATTTATAGGATGAATTTAATGGACGATGTGAACAATTGGAAGCATCAGCAGAGAAATTTGAAGAGGATGTTGACACGCCTAGGTCGTTATGCGGTCAAAAATAGAAAATAAAACCTCACCCACAAACTAGTATAGTAGCAGCAAGGGTCGATCCGTGGGAGTCTCGTGGTGAAGATATAGTGTCAGAATGACCAACTACAGTGTCACGCTATAGTCGGCCGTGTTTCCTTCACTTCCTGAAAACCGATAAATTGCAATCCCCAAAACTAACACAAATATTAACTAAACTAAACAACTTCAAACTTTAAACCAATCTTACTTACTGATACCAGAAGTGAATTCCAGTGAAATCAGAAGCATTAAATCATCCAAAACATCAAACAAGCAATTGAATATAAACAAATACCGAAAACATGCAACATAACTCAAACCGAATGATTATCATAAACTAAAACCTAATCCAGAAACCACAATGTTCTAACTTCGAAAATATCCAAACTAAACTTGTTCCAACTGATTCTACAACCCAGAATCAAAGGAATCAAGCTAGAACTAAAACTATTAAAATACTAAAAAGAAATTAAAAACATAAAAATACCAATTGAAGCTGTTGAAATCCAAAATCTTGAGTCAAAGAAGCCTAGGTTGCACCTTTGGGTCGTTTCTTCGCTACTGAAATACGACCTAGAGACCTCTATTTATAGTTGAGAATTCGAGCTAATCGCGTCGCGCGTAGCTTAAAACCACGGAGCGCCTTATCCTTATCCCCGCTTTTTGCACTTTGAAATTCAACTTATCATCTGATCCTTTGACTAATCGCGTCGCGCGTGCTCCTCTGTTCGCGGCGCGCTTGTCGTTTTGACTGAAAGTTAACTTTATCCAAACTTCTTCATTTTGTCCGTCTTTAGACCCTGTTTTTATCTTTTTCTCGCATACAATTACTAAGCACAAAAGTGAGCAATACCATGACTTATATGATATAATTTCACTAAGAATAGGGTCTAACAACGACTAGAATACTTGATATTGATAGGCGTTGTCAGATGTGATAATGCTATTAAAGGACATTATTGCAAAAAATGAATATATGGATTTTACACATAGGGCAAGGTGATTGCTTCGAGTAAGAGTTCAACTGAAACATGTTATATGCTGGATAATAATGTCGATAAAGAGCGTGTCAAGACAAAAGCTGAAATAGAACAATAGAAGGAGTTAATGACGATGCAAAACGAACAAAACAATGTGAAATGTGAGAAACCTTAACAATTTGCTTGTCCCTAAACAAGAGAGTTTTTAAAAATTATAACTAAGACTCAAACATTTTTGAATGTTTTTAGTTTCAAAGTTGATTGTTTCTAAAAGTTAGATTGAAAATGGTTTTGAGAAAACATGACCAGAATACCCTTTGGAATTCACGACTTTCTAAAGAACCCTTGATTACAAATTTTCAGTATGCAAAAGCAAAGGTACTCATTCAGATTCTAAAGGTCGCTAAAGAAATGTCCATGACTTTCGATGTTGTCTGTGTAACAAGCTTTCAGAAATACTATCCCAGACCAGACGATCTTAGGTAGTAAGGTGCATAAATACCCCTTCGTGGTCACCCTTTTCGGACCTACCGGCTCAAACAACAAAGGCCACTTTTGACAATTTCCTCCTAAATTCCAATCCTAAAATATCCAACTCCAAAATTTTTCTAACTCCTAAAACTCAACTTATTTGACTAAACAATAGCATGCTTACAACTATACAATATCTCTTGAAAAATATCAAGCTATAACATTCAAAGCTATTCGTTTCAAAATTACAGTCTCTTAAAATTTTTGAAAAATTGCTAAATTTTTTGAAAATTACTCGTTTTCTACAAAAATTTCAACAAATAAACTCTTTTGACCGTCCACACCCCACACTTAAAACCGTACAACGTCCCCGTTGTACATAAAAAGTTCAGAATAAAGGAAAAAGAGTCACCCCTTTAGACGGTAGACTGCTTGTTGGAACTAACTGTTACAGGATAAAATTCGTACATCATGATTCAGATTCCCGGAGTGAACATGCCGGTGATTGCAAATGTAGGGGTACAATGACACACTTGCATGAAACAACTCCTTGGTAGATTCCATTGGTACTTGCACAAACAAACACTCACAAACAATTTAAACGCAAAAAGAACAAACATAAAAAATATACAACCTAGATGAGCTACGGACTACCGTGGCGCGTGTGTTTGATGCGCGCATCGTAGTAACTAGGAGATTGTTTTGTCTATGTGATATCAGAAATGACCGCGGTGTGTCTCGATATAGGGCCGCGTCGCGGTAATTTCAGAATTTAAAGCCAACTTCAAACAACCATTTCAACTCATTTAACAACTTATTACCTAAAATTTACCTTTTATGACTACTGTCCAATGACATATTTAACACATAAACATTTAATTCCAAACTTTTATCAAAAAGAATAACCTAAACCTAAAAATTCAAAAACACTAAATAATTACAAAGCAACCCTTAGTTGTGAGTCGTATCTTCATCCTCTCTTTCTGTTGGCTCCACTTCTTCCTTAGGGTCTTCTTCGGGTTCCTCTTCGTCTTCGATCAACAGCGGTTGATCTGGTGGCAAGTCGCATTTGAAGTCATCCATATACTTCTTCGTGCAATCCGCTATCCATAGTACTTGATTTTGAATATTCTGCGAGTAGCAGATTGTTTCCTGGATCTCCACGGAGAGCGCGTTGTACTCAAATCATTGGGTCTTCATAGTTTTATTAATGGATTTCATCTCGTTTGCTAAGTAGCAGAGGTCGGGATTCACGGGTTTTGTGTGAGCCGAGAGACTATTTTATATACGAGGTCGTTTCTTTGATGCCAGTGGCTCATGGCGGAAGGCCGGGAATGGTGAATGGCGGACCGAAGGAATACCATCGTCGATGTACGCAACCTCCCTTGAGATTGTGGTAGGTGGGTTAAACGAGACTGCGGGAATCACGGTCAATTCACGGGTATCGGCGGGCGCTAGCAAACCGTAGGAACGGGCAAGGCGCGTAACAAAATGGCCTCCCCCAACTGCAATAAACTCCAGAGGTGCATCGGTCACCCTCATGAAATAATCTGCAATGAGATACGGCACACTGCAAGTCTCCAGCTTGGCAACCAATGACCACATGAAGAGAAGCTCAGGGTAAGTGACCCGATGCACATCGGCCGGCGACCAAACCGTAGTCGAGATGAGGTGATGAAGCATCCGATGCGATGGTAGATACAATTGGCCCTCCGAAACCGTGTTCTCATGATACAGTGTAGACGAAATCGACCCCCAAAAGTGGGCATAAGAAAGGGAGTCACTCGGGGTTTTAGCAGCCCTCCTCTAGAATGGTGCGAAACCAGTCCCATCAACCTCTGCTTGACTATAAATACCCAGATAAACCCCGAACTCCGTGAGGCTGCACGTCCGATTCACATTCCCGAGCCAGAACATGATGGTGTCGGGATCGTCATTGCCAAGTGGCTCCCGATCGAATGTAAAAGTGCCGAGAAACTCACGAAGAGGTTCGCGGTACACCGGCTCGTCCATGTGAAAGATTGCCTCAAATGCCCGGCAGGTAAATGTGAGCTCATTATTCTCGTACCCTTTCTGAATGCACCACTGTTCCAAGTTCTTCAGAATCCCCGACTCGCGGGTCAACTCCCCAGCTGACAACTTGAGCCGGTAAAATGCGCTTGCTAGAAAACACCGCGATTCGATCTAGAAACTACCGTGGGATGATGCTGGTAGTGTAAACTGGTACATCAAGGCAATCGATGTCGCCAGAGCTGCTCTCAGAAGACATTTTCCTGCACAACTCAACAAAATTTTCCGAAATTAGGTACTGTTTAGTGTCATCCGCGGCGCAGTAATTGCTTCCCGCGTTGCGCGTTATGAATGTTCAACCCCGCGTCGCACAGGATGATCCTACGCGGCACAGCGTATGAATATCAAAACAGAATCGATCACTTAACATCTATACAGTCTAAATTCGTACTTCTGATTACTAGGTTATGTTGCAATCACTATTATGAATCATTTAACATCATACATTATTAACCAAAAGCATCAATTCGCAGTCTGTTCATGGTTATCTTAAAATTCGAGTTCAGATAAATCCGCGACGCGGTTTAATATCCCCCGCGATGCTAGTACCATTTTCAGCTTTATCTCAATTCGCAAATCACATTTTTGCGCGGCACGGATTAAAGGAGTCCGCGTCGCGTTTATCTAAAATTCCCAAAAATGACCTCACACTTGTTCTTTTCTAACCGTAATTGATTAACATTATTATAATACAATATTTAAAAAAGATCGGGTTGCCTCCCAACAAATGCTAAGTTTAACGTCTTCAGCTGGACGTCCACTTACCTGGTTACGATTCGTATTCGGGTTTGTCGGTCACGAACTCAACTGTTTCCACCTTTAATTTCTGGAACGTACCTGAAATGACATAGGGTTTTAACCTATGTCCATTTACCTTGAACGCTTGTCCTCCTTTGAAATCGCGGATTTCAACAGCACCATATTCTGTGACGCTGATGACCTTGTATAGTCCATTCCACTTGCTTCGTAACTTTCCGGGAAACATCTTTAGTCTCGAGTTGTAAAGCCACACTTTTGGACCTACTGTGAATGTCTTTAGTTTGAGTTTGGCATCATGATATCTTTTCAGCTTGGACTTGTAAGTACCAGCATTCTCATATGCTTCATCGCGTAGCTCCTCCAGCTCAGACAACTGTAGCTTGACAACGCCTAGTAATCTCACATATTTTAGTCGTTGTTGAGCCTTATTCTTAGTGAAATTATATCATATACATCGTGGTATTCTCACTTTTCGTGCCAGCACTTGTTTGGAAAGAAATAATGAAAACAGGGACTAAAAGCGTGCAATTTGGAAGAAGTTTGAAGATCAAGGCAAAATCAGGAAAAGACGTATGCGCGTCGCGGAATTCATCAATGCGCGACGCGGGTATGAGGCAGTGGAAAGAATTCAAATTCTGATAAAACGGGGATAAACCCCTACGCGCGACGCAGGATCTACCTATGCGCGGCGCAGCTTCGAGATTTTTGCAACTATAAATAGAGGCTTTTAGGGCGAAAAAACTAGCGAAGACCTGGTGTGAAATCGACCCCCAAGGCTCTTTGACTCCGAGATTTAGCTTCAGAAACCATCTCTTGGTATTTTCATGTTTTTATCTTTAATTTTCAATTAGTTAAATAGTTAGTGATAGTGGCTAGTGTCTTTGCGAGTGACAACCATTGACATTGAGTCTTTGTTTCTGTTTTTGGATCTTTTGGTTACTGTTTGTGTCATTGGATCTGAGTTTTGAGTTAATGAATCATTTGGTTACAAGTAATTGCTTCTTTTCGATGTTTTATGCTTGTGAATGAATTGTTGGATGTTTGGATTGTTTTTTATGTTTGATTTGCCTTTGTTTGCTTCTGATTTGGAGATATACT
This sequence comes from Cichorium intybus, assembly GCA_023525715.1. Lineage (NCBI taxonomy): Eukaryota > Viridiplantae > Streptophyta > Magnoliopsida > Asterales > Asteraceae > Cichorium > Cichorium intybus. Next base: position 54,257,778 of record CM042013.1, on the reverse strand, counting down.
TCTGATTTCAGTAAGTAACAAGGTTTGGTTGGTAGTTTAGTTTAGTTCATACTTGCTTGGAATTGTTTTCTTTTTGGGATTAGTTGTCAAAAGTTAGGAACTAGGTCCTATGACTGTAGCGTGACACTGCAGTTGGTAATCTGTCACTTGTCTCGACCACGTAACTCCTGTGGATCGACCCTAACTTCCACTGTGCTAAGTGTGTGTGTTAGGTATTTTCTTATTTTTGACCGCATGACGACCGCTGCGATGTCAAATTTTGGCGCCGTTGCCGGGGAGTTGTGAGCTTGAGAATAGGTGATCTGTAGGACTTAGTTTCTGATTTTTGATGTTTGATTTTAGTTTTTTGGGTTTTGGTATGTGTACGTCTTCATAATGGGCGATTACGTGTACCCAGATCAGTATTATGAGTATTATGAAAATCCGGCTGACATCTACTACGAGGATGATTGCTATAATGGATCATTCGATGACAATGGATGGCGGACGGAGGAGTCATCTCAGTCTGAAAATCCTACAATTTAGGCCCGACTTTGGGTACTCATGTATAACATCCACCAATTGCAGAAGGACCAGGCTGATGCTCTTGTAAGATTGCAAGCTTCTTTAGATTAGTTAGAGGAAAGTTCGAAATGTTCACCACCCTCGCCAGAACCTGAGGCGAGTGATTTTTATACCAGTAATACTATGTGTGAACTTGCATCACCTGAAACTGTGATGGAAGGGCATACACCTTGGGAAAGTCAAGAGACGATTGAGATGGTCGAAACGGTTATTGAGGAAGAGGTTGTAGGTGACAATGCTACCTCTGATTCAGCAACCTTTGATGTTTTTGATGTTTTTGAAAGTAGTAGTAATGTTGATCTGGTGATGTGTGAATCTATACCATCACAAGTCAATTTGGTTGATGAGGATGTTGTGGAGGGGGCTGTAAGTGACAGTATAGATCCCAGCTCAACGATTCCTGAAATTTTTGAATTTGCCAATGTTTTTTGGGAAGGGGGTGTAGATGACAATGTTACCCCTGACCCTGTAATTTTTGAAAATTTTGAATGTTTTGAAAATAAGGATTTGGTGATGGGTGACCTTATACCACCACCAGATCCAATTAGTCGCTCACTCTTGGTCTCGATCCACCTTTTGGATGATGATCAAGAAGATGATGCTGACGAGTTGGTTTTTGAAAATAATAATCATGATTTTATTGCCACTCATGATCCATTCATGAATGGAAAATTAGATGTGATTAATACCATCGATGAGGATATATGGAAGCATCCTGACATGTTGCCTTCCGATCCCATTCGATTGGAAAATTTTTATTGGTACTGTAATCCAAAATTGCAAACTGAAGACAACACGCAATATGTGAGCAACAAACGAGGAGCAAAACAACTACTGGGAGCGGCATTGAGCACGCTTCATGTCAAGCCTTCAACCTTGAAGAGATGCAGAAGGAAGGATCGGGCTTGGAGGTTCAAAGCTACCTCCAAGTACTCGCGGGAAATCATCGGGAGACGACAACCGGTCAGCAGCAGGAGAATTGGCAAGCCATTCGATCCAGGAAAGCTGAAGGAGCATGTGGGCAACGAAGGGACGGTCGTGACTGAAAATCAGCAAATGAAGAAGGCATACGATCCACAGTAGCTGTAGAAGGACTCTATGTCTGGCTGAAGACGTTAAACTTAGCGCTTGTTGGGAGTCAACCCATCTTTTCATAGGTTATGTACTGTATTCTTAGGGGTAATTAGGAAATTATATCATCGTCATTTGCAGGTATTATTGATCCAAGGCAAGTGTGGGGTTGTTTTGAAGAAATTGGATTTTCGATGACCGCGCCGCGGTCAGGCAAATTGCGCACCACGGGATCGTAAACCAACCCGATGCGCAGGGGTTGATTTGGGGGCACGCATACCACGGTTCGCTCACATCCGCGCCGCGGGAATCGATCGGTCGGTTTCCTTCGTAAATAACGTAAGCCGCGACACTATTCACACACACCATGCGTAGAGCTCTGATCATCGAAACTTTCTCGTGTTTTTTCTTGCTCATTTCATTCCTACTACCAAGGTACGTCATTCTAACTAGCTTTTACGTGTTAAAACTAGTGATTAGGCAGTTGATTTGGTTGATTTCTCCAAAAACTCAAAAACTTAGAAATCGCCAATGCTGACTCGTAGGGTGTTTATTTTGCCAAATAATGACCCTACATGAGTTAGTCGGCACTTAGGCTACCTTGTAGTGTATTTGGATTGAGTTTAAATAGGTTGAATCGTGATCTTGGATTTGGAATTAGAAACAGCCGCTTGCCGCGTCGTGCCCTAGTTCTTGGGCCGCGCCGCGGCGCGGTGGGGAAGAAAATGACCTAAATTGCAAAAAAATTTCCTTTTGTGCAGATGTCGTTCAGATTAGACCATCGGTTTCTCCAGTTCCCTGAGGAACTGGATGGCTCTGTGGAGTTTGACAGCAGAAGGGATGCCCTCGTAGGTTGCCAGGTTCTCGAGGCGACGATCATTGACAGGGATATCCTCAGAGACGCGGGGCTTTGGGGCGAGATCGAGCCATTCCTCCACCGCACATGGACCCACGGGGATGCTTCATTCACGTGCCGAGGCTGGGATAGGCTTATGGCCAACCAGGAGGACACAGTATACACCGAGTTTCTTTTGGAGTTCTTATCTACTGTCCGTTTTGCACCTGGATCGGCAGAGGCCCGTTCCAGGCTGGTACGATTTAGAATGGGAGGGGTGCACAGGGAGTGCAACCTCTAGGAGTTTGGGAGGCGTACCGGTATCTATACAGAGGCGGACCTCCAGCACCGCCATTTCACACAGTTTCTTCTGGCGTGCACTCAGGGGCAGCCTGACAGGGCTGCCAATGCAGAGGTTTGGGCACCGTTGTCCAACATATTCTATGAGGCGGGGACATCCAGGGAGAGCCATCTTCGCGATCCACTTCACCGACTCATGCACCGCATCGTCTCCACCTCCATCATGCACAGGGAGGGGGCGAGAAGGTGTCTGGCGAGGACATGACTTATCTCTGGGTCCTCCTTGACCCCTCCAGGTTCCTTCACCTCCCGTTCGCCCTAGCTGTCTCTCTGTCCACCCGTGCGACGGGTGCATCTGCCAGCAGTCCCCTGGCCCACGGGCATTACATCACCTGCTTGGCCCGTTCATACCGGATCCTTACTGCTCCTGTTGTGGCATCCTTGACCGCTTTACCTCCAGCTCGCACTACAGCGCGAGCCCTGGAGAATATGGGGCTTATTGAGCAGCAGCGCTCGGGTCAGTACGTGAGGGTGGCGACTGAGGCACCCCAGGACCCCCATCGAGCTTACGCCTAGCCGGGTAGGAGACGCCGGAGACTGGCAGCACCAGCAGATCCAGCACCACAGCTACAGCAGGAGGAGGTGACGGAGGTTAGGCGATTGCAGGATCGGGTCGCCAGGATTGAGGACCAGCTGGAATGGATCGGGGAGGTACTTTTACAGATCGCTTCAGCACAGGGACAGCGCCCCCGACCATTCCCAGCCCGAGCCCACGATCATGAGGCTGGATCTTCCAGGCCACCAGGTGGCGATTGATGTATTTTTCTTATTTTTTTTTTCTTTTGGATATCTGTACTGTACTTATGACACTACTATCTTTTGTTTGTTTATATTTTATTTGCTTGTTCTGTTTGTGTTTAATCTTTGTGTGAGTTATGCATGTGATACCAAATTGGAGGAGTTGTTTCAAGCAAGTGTGGGGTCACCGTGCCCCCTCCACTTGTCTTGACTACCGGCGTGTTCACTGTTGCGCTACAACTCCAGAACGCGAAATCAAGGACCTTTTTGTTCGTATTTGTACCTGTGATACCGAGCACCAACCAAGCGATTTACCGTCCATAGGGGTAACTCTTTCTCCCTTGTTCTAAATAATTTTTGTACAACGGGGACGTTGTATGATTTTAAGTGTGGGGTGTGGACGGTCGAAAGAGTAATTTTTGAAATTTTTGCCGGAAATGATCGATTTTCAAAATTTTAACAAGTTTTTCAAAATTTTTACTAGATTATAATTTTGAAATGAATAGTTTGTGATTGTTTATAGCATTAGTATTTTTCGAGAAATACTATGTAGTTGTAATCATGCTATTAGTTTAGTCAAATAAGTTGAGTTTTATGAGTCTAGAAGATTGGACTGTTTTAGGATTAGAATTTAGGAAGGAACTGTCACTCAGTGACCTTTGTTGTTCGAGCCGGTAGGTCTAAAATGGGTGGGCCTTATGCACCTTGCCATCTAAGATCGTCTGGTCTGGGATGGTATTTCTGAAAGCTCGCTACACGGACAACATCGAAAGTCATGGACAATTCTTTAATGGCCTTTAGAATCTGAATTAGTACGTATATTTCATTGTGGACAGAAAATTTGTAATCAAGGGTTCTCTAGAAAGCCATGAATTCCAAAGAACATTCCGATTATGTTTTCACGAACTATTTCACTCTAACTCATAAGGTAATAAGCTTTGAAACTAAACACAGTCAAAAATTGTTTGAGTCTTAGTTAAAATCTATTAAAAACTCTCTTGCTTGGGGACAAGCAAGGCACAAGTGTGGGGTGTTTGACAACGCCTAGTAATATCACATAATTTAGTCGTTGTTGAGCCCTATTCTTAGTGAAATTATATCATATACATCGTGGTATTCTCACTTTTCGTGCCAGCACTTTCTTGGAAAGAAATAATGAAAGCAGGGACTAAAAGCGTGCAATTTGGAAGAAGTTTGAAGATCAAGGCAAAATCAGGAAAAGACGTACGCGCGCCGCGGAATTCATCAATGCGCGGCGCGGTTTCGAGATTTTTGCAACTATAAATAGAGGCTTTTAGGGCAAAAAACTAGCGAAGACCTGGTGTGAAATTGACCCCCAAGGCTCTTTGACTCCGAGATTTAGCTTCAGAAACCATCTCTTGGTATTTTCATGTTTTTATCTTTAATTTTCAATTAGTTAAATACTTAGTGATAGTGGCTAGTGTCTTTGGGAGTGACAACCATTGACATTGAGTCTTTGTTTCTGTTTTTGGATCTTTTGGTTACTGTTTGTGTCATTGGATCTGAGTTTTGAGTTAATGAATCATTTGGTTACAAGTAATTGCTTCTTTTCGATGTCTTATGCTTGTGAATGAATTGTTGGATGTTTGGATTGTGTTTGAAGTTTGATTTGCCTTTGTTTGCTTCTGAGTTGGAGATATACTTCTGATTTCAGTAAGTAACAATGTTTGGTTGGTAGTTTAGTTTAGTTCATGCTTGCTTGTAATTGTTTTCTTTTTGGGATTAGTTGTCAAAAGTTAGGAACTAGGTCCTCTGACTGTAGCGTGACACTGCAGTTGGTAATCTATCACCTATCTCGACCACGTAACTCCTGTGGATCGACCCTGACTTCCACTGTGCTAAGTGTGTGTGTTAGGTATTTTCTTATTTTTGACCGAATGACGACCGCTGCGATGTCATAGCTTCTGTTCCTTTCCAACTGCATCATAGTCAAGATAACCTGCTTAGTTGCCCACAATGCTCGGTTAGCCAGCTCCACACGTAGATGACATCCCTTCCCATAAACTAGCCGATAAGGTGTGGTCCCAAATGGCGTCTTGTAAGCTGTCCTGTATGCCCAAAGCGCATCGTCTAACCGCTGCGACCAATCTTTTCTATCTGTTTTCACAGTTTTTTGCAGTATCTCCTTGATTTTCTGATTTGAGACTTCCAGCTGACCACTTGTCTGTGGATGATATGGCGTTGCAATCCGATGATTAACCCCATAATGCCTTAGGAATCGTCCGAATTTAAAGTTCTTGAAATGTGACCCCCCGTCACTAATGATCACTATCGGTACTCCATGTCGAGTAAATATATTATTCTTGAAGAACTTGTAGACCACATGATGATCATTCATGCGGGTCGCCTCAGCTTCAATCCATTTGGAGACGTAGTCGACAACGACTAAGATGTATACATAACCTTGCAAAGTGGGAAACAGTCCCATGAATTCAATACCCCAAACATCGAAGATGTCAACAACTAGAATAGGATTTAATGGCATCTGATCTCGCTTCGAGATGTTACCCAATTGTTGACAATTTATACATTCCTTTGCTGTTTTGTACGCATCCTTGAAAATTGTCGGCCAATACAATCCTGATTCCAAGATATTATACCCTGTCTTCTTTGCACTAAAATATCCCCACAAGCGGATGCATGGCAATGATCCAACACTTTAGGAATTTCGCTGTCAGGGACACAACGGCGGATTATCTGATCTTTTCCTACCTTGAAAAGGTCTGGATCGTGCCAGATACATCACCTTGCATATGTAAGGAATTGCTTATGTCTTCACTTCATCCAGTATGCAGGCATCGCTCCAGTTACTAAGAAGTTGACATAATTTGCATACCAGGGTGCTGCCATCACTTCTAACAGTTGCTCATCAGGAAAGGTATCCTGTATTCCCACTTCTAGTACTTCTATTGGTAATATTGATAAGTGATTGGCCACCACATTTTCCGTTCCTTTCTTGTCTTTTATCTCCACATCAAACTCTTGCAGCAAAAGGATCCATCATATCAATCTTGGCTTCGACTCCTTTTTCTCTAGTAAATGTCGAAAAGCACTATGATCAGTGTAAACCACGACTTTCGATCCCCAAATGTATGATCTGAACTTATCCAAAGAGAAAACCATAGCGAGTAGTTCCTTTTCTGTCATGGTGTATTTAACTGAGCTTCGAAAAAGGTTTTACTTACGTAACATATGACCACTGGCTTCTTATCGATTCGTTGCCCTAATACCGCACCAGCAGCATAATCACTCAGGCCACACTTGATTTCGAATGGCTGGGTCCAATTTGGCAGATTCAAGATGGGTGCTTCAACCAGTTTGTTTTTCAGAATGTTGAATGCTTTGACACATTCCTCATTAAAAGCAAATGGAGCATCCTTTAATAAGAGATCACATAGTCGTTTGGAAATGGTACTGAAATCAGTGATGACTCTCCCATAAAATCCTGCGTACCCTAAAAATGACCTAATCCCTTTTGCCGATGTTGGAGGCGGCAACGTACAAATCACCTTGACTTTTGCTAGGTCCACTTCAAATCCTCTTTCAGAAACCACATGTCCCAAGACAATACCTTCTCTAACCATAAAGTGACTCTTTTCCTAACTCAACACTAGATTGGATTCCACACATCTCTCCAAGACCTTCTCTAACTGATTCAGACATGCTTCAAAGGATGAATCAAATATGGAAAAATCATCCATGAAAATCTCCAATGCATCTCCAATCATGTCTGAAAAGATCGCCATCATGCACCGTTGAAATGTTGCTGGAGCATTGCAGAGCCCAAATGGGATTCTCCTAAATGCGAAGGTTCCATACGGACAAGTGAACGTCGTTTTTGCCTGATCCTCCGGATGGATTGCAATTTGATTGTACCCCGAATACCTGTCTAATAAACAATAGTATTTCTGCCCTGCTAACTTCTCCACACTCTAATCGATGAATGGTAATGGAATGTGGTCCTTTGATGTTGCTGCATTGAGCTTCCTATAGTCGATGCACACCCTCCATCCTGTCACGGGCCTCGTAGACACCTTATCACTGTCCTTGGTGTCCACTACTGTAATAGCAGACTTCTTCGGAACCGTCTGCGTTGGGCTAACCCACTCACTATCTGAAACTAGATAGATGATTCCAGCATCTAGCCACTTTAATACCTCCTTGTTCACTACTTCCTTCAGGTTCGGGTTCAGCCTGAGTTGAGTGTCTCTTGCGGGTTTGGTCCCTGCTTTAGTGATAATACGATGCATGCATGTCGTAGGACTGATTCCTTTTAGGTCCGCAATTGTCCATCCAATGGCTTCCTTATGCTTAGATAGAACCTCTAGCAATGCTTTTTCTGGTTCCATTGTTAAGTCAGCTGATAAGATTACCGGCAAACTTTGTTTCTCCCCTAAGAATGTATACTTGAGGTGAGTAGACAACGGCTTCAACTCCGTTCTTGTAACGATGGTTTCAACGTCTTGGGAATTTCTGTTGGTAACTTCTCAACTTGCGAGCATTCTTCATATTTCGAACCCTTTTCCTTTCCTTCTTCCTGATGCTCCTTTGGCTTAGTGTCTTCTTCTTCAGGAAATTCTATCACTTCTTGTTGTAATACTCCAGGCGTATACTGTTGAACCAATTCATCTATAATGTCAACCTGAAAGCATTCCTCCTCTTCCATCACGCTTCCACTTTTGTTGAAAATGTTGATCTTTGTTTGTTGGTGCCCAAAGGAAATCCCCATCTCTCTAGTGCGACAGTCAATATTTGCATTTGCTATAGCTAGAAACGGTCGCCCAAGAATAATCGTAGGTTGTTCCTCCTTAGCCACCAGATGAGAGTCCAAAACTAAGAAATCAGCTGGGTAAAGTCTCCAACCTTGATGATAACGTCCGACAGCATTCCCCGCGGAATCTTTGTAGATTTGTCAGCAAGCTGTAAGATCACATCCGTGGGTCTCAATGTACCAAATTCATGCTTGTCGAAAAAGCTGTCCTGGCAAGATGATCACGCTTGCTCCTAAATCCAATAAGGCTTTCTTGATGTGAACATTTCCTAAATCGACAGAGATGAGAGGAGCTCATGGGTCCTTCATTTTGGGAGGTAACGTATCCATGATTATTGAACTAACATACTCAGTCAATTCGATCTTTTTCGACAGGTGCGAGTGAATATGTTTCCTATGGATGCACATATCCTTTAAAAACTTTGCGTACGCGGGAACTTCTTTAATCTGCTTGACCAGCGGAATGTTTACCTTGATTTGACTAAATAGCTCCCACATATCCTCCGCTTACGGTCCCTTCTTTCCATACGGTTTATTTCCTGGCTTTTCCAAACCTGCAGGAAAAGGAGCTTTTCCACTAGTCTCCCCCTTCTCCCATTTGCTCTCAGGTTTCTTCTTCTTTTCTCGCTGTTAAATAATGTTTTTATGTTTTTATGTTTTTATGTGACCATCACTGAAATAAGTCGAAATGTTTTTTAACAAATATTATCAGTATTTCAGGTTGCATGGATTCAAGATTGAACGAGATAAAAAGAAAATATTCTTAAAATGCAAAAATGACACCCAGCTACAGCAATCACGACGCGACAGAAGCCATGGTCGCGACGTGAAGAAGAGCAAATACAGAAGTCCAAATCGCCACAGCGATCGCGACGCGACGGCAAGGGTGGTCGCGACGCGAAGACCTTCGACGCGACACCACCTACTTCTTGATCGCGAGACTACCAACCCAACGCACTAACCAGTGGCCGACCAAAAGCAACACGATCACGCACCCTCGCGACGCGACAGAAGGCCAGGTCGCGACGCGAAGCCTGTGTTCAGCAACTATAAATAAGAAGCTAATCTTTTGACATTCTTGTGCAAAAAAAAAACCTTACACCACACAATACCCATTCAAGCACCAATATATCAAGATTACCCCACGTCCAAAGAGCAAAAAACCTGCCAAAACTCTCTAGAAAACCCTTTTCAACCAAAGAAAATCCACGTCCAAACCAACACAAAACCGAAGAAATACCATTTCAGCAAGAAAACCCGACACCAAACAAAACCTCTACCCGACACCAAACAAAACCTCTACCCGACACCAAACTTCAAACCTCTAAACAAACTCAACCCGAATACCAAACTACAAAACCTACACACCCTCTACCAAATACATACACCACGAAAACTAAACCACAAAAACCCCGTGCATCTCAATTAAACCGACACCAAAAACCCATTTCACCAAACACCAAAAACTACCAAACCTCATCCTACCGTAAAGAACAAGAATCGACGCTTCAAAGAAAACACCATCTTCCTCAGCTATCGATAAGTTCTTTTGAAATTATTTGTGTCGTTATTGATTTATTTAAACTGTTATAAATCAACTGTACCAAATATCCAATACATCCGAATTGAACCTTGACAACGAAAACATATGTGGACTGTATTTAACCGAGACATCTAATTTCTAACTTCTAACCTTTTATTTATTGTAAAAACACTTTATCGTTGATAATGGCGTTTATTACATCCAACCTCTAACTTCTAACATTTACTTTATTTACTGTTTTCTGTCTATTTAAATACTGTCTAGATTAAATTTACCGCTTTATTTTACTTATTTATAGCTTTCAGTAACTTAGTTTTAGTTTATATTTATTCCGCAACTCTTATTTATTCCGCATATTATAGATAAAATACATATCTGTCACACAGTAACCGGCTTAAAAACCCTTATTCGTGGAGATCGGTTATCGTATTTTTCAACAATTGGTATCAGAGCTCGTGTGATTTAGTCTGAAATTTTTGTCGAAAACTTTATTTGTGTAGCGTTTTTTATAACCAACCAATAAGTTTTCCTTAAAAATTTCATTTTAATATCACTTGTTCAAAATCCTTTCAAAAAAAAATTATAAAAAAAAATTAAAAAAAATTTAAAATCTTAAAATTTTCAAAAAAAAAAACACAACCCAAAAATGTCTTCCATAACCTACTCAAGAGCTCCATATGTCATCGATCAGGTATGGTCTATGATCTCAGAAATCGGTCTTTCAAAAACACCATTTGAGTCCCACATGACTAAGATTGAGAACAGTTTGAAAGCTGATCTCAAACTATATCATGACACAATAGTCAAATATGATATCAGCAAATCTGAATTACAAACCTTGCAACTCAGATTTGGAGAATCAACAATGACTAGAGACAAACTTGAAAGAGAAGTCAAACGAAAATCAGAAGAATATAATCACGTCTTAGATCAATTAAATGAAGCTCTAAAACAAAAAAGGGACTTAGAAATAAAAAATCAATCTGTTTTTCCATCTGAAATAAAAGATGCCTTAGAAATAGAAGTCCTTCAGTTAAAACAAAAAATTCAAGATTTAACTAACAAAAACACTAGTTTGATTCTAAAACTAGATGATTCTTCAAAACAAATCAAACTTCTTGAATCCGAGAATCAAAGATTTCAAGGAAAACTGGATTCTATCAATCTTGCTAGAAAGCTAAGTGATGATATTTTCATCAAAGCAACATCCTTAGGATCTGGCAAAATCGATACGAATTACAGACCTGGATTAGGAAGAGAATCCTTCGAAATCGAACAAGCCAAACAAGAAACCAGGACTAACAGTGAAAACTTTGAATCAACTCTAACAGATCTATCCACATCTGTTAATGAGGAAAATTCAGACGATGAAACAGTTATCAACTGTAACCCAGATGATACTGACTTCACTGTTTCCAAAAGATCTTTCACTAATAGGTCTTCAACCCACCAAATCCAAATTACCAACCAAAACTCCAAAATTAAAGACTTTTTGAATAGATCAAACTCCTTTTACAAGAAAGGCAGTACCTCTAAACCAATTGCTCTTCAAAAGGAACAAGGCAAACCTAAAGTTTTCAAACAAACCCAAAAGAAACCTTTGAAACCAGCATCTTTGCCACAAAAACAAAAACCTTTTCAAAAACCATTTCCAAATCGCTTTCAAGAGATAAACTTCAATCTCTCAAGGAACTTTCAGAAACCATCATTTCACCAAATTCCATCTCATCATCATAATGTTTTTCAAAATCATCAAAATCCCAGATACAAAGAAAGGTCATCAAACAGAACTTCACATATAGAATACTTTTCACAAAATCAGAAATCGTTTCAAATGACAGGTTTTCAAAGACAAATCTCACTTTGGGAAAATCTAATAAATCAACTTAAACCTCAACCATTCCATCCAATCAACAAATACTACAATGTTTCCAAGTTATCAAAAACCATTAACAAATCAGGACCCACCATGGTTTGGGTACCTAAACTTTCTGTCTAATTGCAGGCACTTTGTGCTGGAGAGCCCAAGGATGATACATGGTATATCGATAGTGGCCGTTCCAAACATATGACAACAAACCATAGCCTTCTACAAGACTTCAAACCCACACTACCTCCGATGCAGAAACTTCACAATCAAACCAAAATGATGCGGATCCAGTCGAGGGGGAACCACCAAAACCAGAACCCTCCTAAAACATCCCAATCCACCTGTCCAAATAATATCAATGCATTATTTATGGGAGAACCACCAAAACCAAATTCCTCTTTAAACAATCCCAATCTACCTATCCAAAATGATCCCAGTGCATCATTTATGGGGGAACTCTCGTTACCCCATTCTCACCCCCAAACCAAAATTTTCAAAAAAAAAAAAAAACATCCACATAATCAAAAATCACAAAAATTGAATAAAGTTTTATCTTTTAAAGTCTTTATAAAACCATGTGATTAACATCTTCTTGACTAAATTTTCAGATACTTATGCTCGATGAATGTTCTCAGTCATATTGATTCTTAAATTAAAGTGAAGGTTCAAATCTCAAAATTTTCGTTATGAACATTCTCATATTCCCTTTGAATTCATTTCAATTATAACGATTTTATCTATTAAGGAACATAAGATCAGGAGATTCAGATGAAAACCAAACCCATTTGAGAATTTGTGCCTCGTCTTCAACTGCTAAGTGAAATTCTTTTCTGTGAGCAAAGGTGTTTTCATTATGACTTATAGGATTTATACTCTTATACCGTGATGCTAGTCTCATTTTTGCTTAGATATCAAAATGACCAGGGACGATACAATCATTTTCTTATATATTAGACAAACTGTCTATTATATCACCTATCCCTATCCTCAATCAAACCACTTCAAAGAAAAAGATTCATCATCTGGCATAACGAATCTGACAATTGAAGAAACGACAAAGTCATATCCAAGAAAACCAGAAGAAAACTCAAAATCTCAAAACTCAAAGTCATATCCAACAAAAGATGTCAACAAATCACAACCGGTAACCACATCAGATATCTTTTACACAATGTGTATTCACACAAATCAAGAAAAGGCAAAGGTGAACGCTTCACCAAAGAAAAGGAAGATTTACAACAACAATCCATCAAGACAGACATCTCTCGAAATTTCCAAACAACAGATTCTCAAATGCTTTATCAAATATAACTGTTAAAACCGAAGATTTACCGGGATACTGTAGCCTTCATAATTGAATATTCTTAGTTGCAAACTGCACTATGAATATTTCTAAACCCCTCTACATGTATTTCCCGACGGAGAGAGAGTGAACATCAATGGCATGAATGAAGAAACCCTCTGAGTAATGCCGAAACCAGTCTTATGTGATTGATTATCTAATATGAAGACCAAGTGACTAAAGTATATAGGTATAAATCCACATTAAGCATAAGTCAACACCTTCAAACTGAGAGATATCACTCATCTTTAGTGATTATACACCAGTTCTGCACCCAGAACAACCAAAACACCTCAGTCAAGTGTGAGCTATACCTATGAGCATTCATCTGAATCGACCTGTTAAGATCACTTGTCGTCTTTATAAATGTTATAAAATCTTAAGGAATATTATGAAAGTACATATACAAAAACCCTTTGATTATTGAACATGAAACCTTGATTCAGAAACAAATATTCTTGACAAACATTTTTCAAAACATAAGTAAAATCTAGTCACACTTTTTCAAAACAAGTGATATGGTTTTATAAATGTCTTATCCAAATTTCAAGAATTTTCAATCAAACATTTTTCTCCTCATTTCATTAATGATCACATAGGGGGAAATTGTTAAATAATGTTTTTATGTTTTTATGTTTTTATGTTACCATCACTGAAATAAGTCGAAATATTTTTTAACAAATATTATCAGTATTTCAGGTTGCATGGATTCAAGATTGAACGAGATAAAAAGAAAATATTCTTAAAATGCAAAAATGTCACCCAGCTACAGCAATCACGACGCGACAGAAGCCATGGTCGCGACGTGAAGAAGAGCAAAGACAGAAGTCCAAATCGCCACAGCGATCGCGACGCGACGGCAAGGGTGGTCGCGACGCGAAGACCTTGGACGCGACACCACCTACTTCTTGATCGCGAGACTACCAACCCAACGCACTAACCAGTGGCCGACCAAAAGCAACACGATCACGCATCCTCGCGACGCGACAGAAGGCCGGGTCGCGACGCGAAGCCTGTGTTCAGCAACTATAAATAAGAAGCTAATCTCTTGCCATTCTTGTGCAAAAAAAAACCTTACACCACACAATACCCATTCAAGCACCAATATATCAAGATTACCCCACGTCCAAAGAGCAAAAAACCTACCAAAACTCTCTAGAAAACCCTTTTCAACCAAAGAAAATCCACGTCCAAACCAACACAAAACCGAAGAAATACCATTTCAGCAAGAAAACCCGACACCAAACAAAACCTCTACCCGACACCAAACTTCAAACCTCTAAACAAACTCAACCCGAATACCAAACTACAAAACCTACACACCCTCTACCAAATACATACACCACGAAAACTAAACCACAAAACCCCGTGCATCTCAATTAAACCGACACCAAAAACCCATTTCACCAAACACCAAAAACTACCAAACCTCATCCTACCGTAAAGAACAAGAATCGACGCTTCAAAGAAAACACCATCTTCCTCAGCTATCGATAAGTTCTTTTGAAATTATTTGTGTCGTTATTGATTTATTTAAACTGTTATAAATCAACTGTACCAAATATCCAATACATCCGAATTGAACCTTGACAACGAAAACATATGTGGACTGTATTTAACCGAGACATCTAATTTCTAACTTCTAACTTCTAACCTTTTATTTATTGTAAAAACACTTTATCGTTGATAATGGCGTTTATTACATCCAACCTCTAACTTCTAACATTTACTTTATTTACTGCTTTCTGTCTATTTAAATACTGTCTAGATTAAATTTACCGCTTTATTTTACTTATTTATAGCTTTCAGTAACTTAGTTTTAGTTTATATTTATTCCGCAACTCTTATTTATTCCGCATATTATAGATAAAATACATATCTGTCACACAGTAACCGGCTTAAAAACCCTTATTCGTGGAGATTGGTTATCGTATTTTTCAACACTCGCACCTGTTTTCTTTTTTCTCGAATTCTTCATTTTCATCAAAAACGATCTCCACATCACTATCTTCTTCAACTGGTGGAGCAGCAACCTTGTTGTTTACCTTCTTGCCACTTCTCAGTGTGATCACCTCATTTACTTGTATGTTTTGAGGTTGCATCTTTTCCTTCTTATCTTGTTCTCTTTCTTGGTCAATCTTCTGAAGTTGAGTTCCCAATCTTAATAATTCCTGAGTATTAGCATCTTCTGCCTCCTTAAGCTTGACCAGGATTTCATAAATCTCCTTTGGATTGATATTCGCCTCTCCTTCTTTTGGTGTTGACTGCCCAATTTTCTGTCTCCCTTGAGGTTGCCTAATATCTCTTTGCTGATTATTCCTAAATGGGCGCGACGCGTTGTGAAACTGCTCGTATCCATGAACTTAGCTTACCTCCTCATGTGTCATCGTACATTTTGTGCAAGTATGACCTATTTCACCACCGGTATTGCAGATAGTCTGACCGTGCAATACATAAGCTCCCTTTTCTTTCTAAAATGTTGTGAGTAACTGATTGAAATTTTTCGTAACATTACTCAGCTCATTCTGAATCTCCTTTTTCCATTTGTTTTCGGCCTCAACATTTGCTACGCATGTTGTCCTATCCTGTATAGGTCCACTGACTTTTGAACCTAAGCTGAGCTGCTCCAAAAATTTCCATGCGTCTTCCGGATCTTGCCACATGAAAGTCCCACTAGATGGAGCGTTGATCATAGCTTGATTTGTTGTATCTACCCCATCATAGAAGAACTTCACAAGTTGCCACCGTGGAATGTCATGATGCGGACAGGATCACATCAGCTCCTTTGATCTCTCGAAAGCATCGTGAAACGCCTCTCCTGGCTTCTGATGAAAATCTTGGATAGCTCGCCTGATTTCTGTCGTCTTGCTGGTCGGGTAAAATTCTTGGAGAAATTTCGCCTTAAGTTGTTTGCAGGTTGTAATGCTATTAGGTTGCAAGGATGTGAACCAATACTTGGCTTTATCTTTTAGAGTAAAAGGAAATAGCCTTAATCTAAAAATGTTCCAATTAGTGTTCCTAGGAATATTAGCATTTGCTATGCAGTTATCGCGGTAAAAATTCAAATAGCAATCATTGTCGCTATTTTAAATCACGATTTTCGTGGTGATATAGCGCTGATATAGCAGTTTTTATATTATGTAGAATTTATATTACGTTGAATATTTATAACAGAATATTAGTATTTCTAATACAAAAATATAGAATTAGAATATGAAACATCATTCTAGTTTAATAAAACAAAATTTCATTCAAGATTTAACAACATTCAAGACTCATGACAATAGACCTTCTCTAATGTGAAATGTAATCTGATACAATTCAGAATATGGAATAACTTTCTTTCTAGCATATCATCGAACACTTTATATGCATATATTTTTAAGAACTTACAAACCAAGTTCCAATTCAAACATTGAACCAATTCACAACCAATAAACGCAATCGCCTGCTCGAATTACAAACATGGATTAAAATAAATCATATTAAATAGCCTTGGGAGTACACTAGTTATAAATAGTCTTAAAATTGATTATTCCACACTGGTTTCACATTAAGACACAAACGGAGTACACTAGTTATAAATAGCTCTTATTGATGTTATTGCAAAATTACTCCTTTATCCTTTTATGATTTGGTTCACTCCTGGCCTTACTTGATTAAATCAAAATTTAAAAATTTTTAGTTGCTAAAATGAAATAGCGGGTTAAAATTGCAATAGGGACCAAAAAAAATCGCGCAAAAATGCGGTATATGGCGCCGCTATTAGCGGTATCGGTATTTTCTATCGCTAAATGAAATATTATCGTGGTGAAGAGTGCTATACGCTATAGCGATGCTATAGCACACTATTGACTGCTTAGGCATTAGCTATGGCCAAAAACTCATACAGATGATTGTAAGGGTCATCTTGCTTATATCCTCTAAATTCAGGTAAAACTCCTAACAGTTGTGGTCTAATCTCTACCTGGCTATCAGCATTTTTAGGAATGTAAATGGGCGATGCATCATCATACTCCCGAGGGTTGAAGTGTGAGGTAACCGACTGCCTAATGGTTGAGCGAAGTACAAAGGTGGAATGAAATTACCGTCATTATATAACTTGTTATAATGTCGTTGCCCTTGTTGTTGATGTTGCTGTTGGTATCGTCTCGGCGGTCCCCGACCTCTGTTACATTGCTGATTCTGCTGCACAGGATGGTTTGGCATCCATTCTTCATCCTCATCATCGTAGACTGGATCTCCATCTTGATATTGGTATTGTTGTGGTGGTTGTTGCGGTTGGATTTGAGATTGAGGTTGTTGTGGTATGGGTTGAAAAGGTGGTTGAGGTTTATAAATGGGTGGTTGTTGTAATGGTTGCGGTTGAGAAACTGGTACCGGCTGTCACAAACGTGGGGTGCCATCATGGGTGGTCGCTCCCCAGGTCATTGCAGCGGATACGAGATTTCCCAAAGGGTTGATAATCGGTTGACTCAAAAGTTGAACCATAGGTAATGTACTCAACTACTACACTATCGGGACTCATGTTGATCAAGGTCCTGCGCACACGGTTTCTGCGTGCGGTTCGTTCAATCTCAAAATCAAACAAAAGAGGTGATGGTTGTTCACCTCGACGGGTACGCATGCACTAGTTCAAACGACCGTCAAAACCAAATACCAAATTACTAAATCAACTAAATAACCAAAAACTAAAATAAAAATCAGAAAACAAACCACTAACATTATATCTTAAGCGCACAACTCCCCGGCAACGACGCCAAAATTTGACACGCCTAGGTCGTTATGCAGTCAAAAATAGAAAATAAAACCTCACCTGGACACTAGTATAGTAGCAGCAAAGGTCGATTCGTGGGAGTCTCATGCTCAAGATATAGTGCCAGCATGACCAACTACAGTGTCACGCTATAGTCGGTCGTGTTTCCTTCACTTCCCGAAAACCGATAAATGGCAATCCCGAAAACTAACACAAACATTAACTAAACTAAACAACTTCAAACTTTAAACCAATCTTACTTACTGATTCTAGAAGTGAATTCTTGAGAAATTAGAAGCATTAAATCATCAAAAACATCAAACAAGCAATTGAATATAAACAAATACCGAAAACATGCAACATAACTCAAACTGAATGATTATCATAAACTAAAACCAAATCCAGAAACCACAATGTTCTAACTTCGAAAATATCCAAACTAAGCTTGTTCCAACTGACTCTACAATCCAGAATCAAAGGAATCAAGCTAGAACTAAAACTATTAAAATGCTAAAAATAAATTAAAAACAGAAAAATACCAATTGAAGCTGCTGAAATACGAAATCCTGAGTCAAAGAAGCCTAGGTTGCACCTTTGGGTCATTTCTTCGCTACTGAAATTCGACCTAGAGACCTCTATTTATAGTTGAGAATTCGAGCTAATTGCATCGCGCGTGGCTTAAAACCACGGCGCGCCTTATACCTATCCCCGCTTTTCGCACTTTCAAATTCAACTTATCGTCTGATCCTTTGACTAATCGCGTTGTGCGTGCTCCTCTGTTCGCGGTGTGCGTGTCTTTTCGACTGAAAAGTGAACTTTATCCAAACTTCTTCATTTTGTCCGTCTTTAGTCCCTATTTTTATCTTTTTCTCGCATACAAGTACTAAGCACAAAAGTGAGCAATACCATGACTTATATGATATAATTTCACTAAGAATAGGGTCTAACAACGACTAGAATACTTGATATTGATAAGCGTCGTCAGATGTGTTTTATAATGCTATTAAAGGACATTATTACAAAAAATGAATATATGGATTTTGCACATAGGGCAAGGTGATTGCTTCGAGTAAGAGTTCAACTAAACATGTTATATGGTGGATAATAATGTCGATAAAGAGCGTGTCAAGACAAAAGCTGAAATAGAACAATAGAAGGAGTTAATGACGACGCAAAACGAACATAACAATGTGAAATGTGAGAAACCTTAACAACTTGCACACGCAATGTCTGTTATTAACGCTTTTAAAGACCAGCTCAAAACTTTTCCAAGTCAGGGATAGAGTATCATATTATGAGTATTGATTTGTTTTCTAGCGACTTTTTATTTTGAATTACGTTATATTTTCTTCTTGACCGTCTCGACATCCGTCAAACAAATCAGACACAAAGTAAAGTCCAAATCCAA
Source organism: Cichorium intybus (assembly GCA_023525715.1). Lineage (NCBI taxonomy): Eukaryota > Viridiplantae > Streptophyta > Magnoliopsida > Asterales > Asteraceae > Cichorium > Cichorium intybus. The sequence continues at coordinate 54,238,499 of CM042013.1, read as the reverse complement.
ACCTCTACTTTCCAGATTAACTTTGGAAGGCAGACGATTCAACCTAAGTTTCCACATAAAAATATTCACCATAACAGGGAGAACCCGATTCCACCTGGTCTTCATATTCGACACCTCCAGAATCAAATTGTCAATCAAACTCCTGCCTGACAAAACCGCGTAACCCCCCAAAGAATCTGAATCCCATACCCAGCCATCCTCCTTATTCGAAATCACCACATGATCCACTAGCACCTTTAAGGCTTGAAACTGAACTAACTCGACCCCACCATTTGGCAAATGACATAAAAACGGCCCCCAACTATGAAGACCCAGCCATCCTCCTTATACGACTAGAAGTTGCTATGGAATTTTCTACGACAAATACGGCTACAAAATTTGCTGTGGAATTACAACTACGGAATTCACTACGGAATACGGGTTCAAAATTTGTTACCAAATTACATTCACAAAGTTTGCTATAGAAACTATTTGCTACAGAATAAAATTTGTAAGAAAATTGCAACCAAAGTAAAATTTTCGTAGCAAAAGAGTTTGCTAACATGAAATTTGCTATGGACCTTGATTTTTGAATTTGTAGCTGTGACAATTAAAATTTTACATAAGTAGAAAGATAGTACAAGTACATTTGATGTTGATATTCATGATTATCAGATGTACAATGGAAGGACAAAATGGTCCAAGAATGTAAAATTGTGGAAACGTTATTGTTAAGACTTTGTATTAAGTCATTGTGAGATAGTATATCCATTAGAAATTTGGTCTTAGCGACCCAAGAGCAAAAAAGGGAATAAATAACCAAAAGTGAAAACTTTATTGAGAAATCTTTAAAAATTAATATCTCAAAATATAAAACGAATTGAGAAAACGTCATCAAGATGAATTTGGAAATATTTGAGATAACAAAAACATAAGAAAAAGATTTAGGCCGTTTGGAGTTATAACGAAGGAGTTATAAAGGTTTTAAAATGGTCCAATAGTGACAAAAATGATCAAACGGTCGTTTTCAAGGGTTGATAGTAGAAAATATACAAAGATTTGGACTTAAGTCAATAAGGGAAAGTTGTAAAGCTCGTTCCCACCTTTTTAAATGTATAAAGTTTGTGACATTTCGATATCATATGAGAGAGTTATGGTTCAAAGAAAATCAGGAAAAATAAGGATCAAAATATGAAATTTTTTTAAGTCTGGGAAGTAAAGGGGTAATTCTGTCTTTTCAGCTTTAAAAACCCAGCCATCGGATTCCTTTTGATTCTGGGGGCTCGATACCTTCTCAAATCACGTGAAAGAAGTTTCGGAGAGGGGAAATTGGGAAGAGGGCTCGAAATTAGATCTCGACACACACACACACTCGTGTGTGTAAATCGCGAATCGAGAGAGGGAAAAGATGGTCAGGCACCGACTACACGCAAGAGAGGGTGAGAACAATAGCAGTAGCAACAGAAATGGCGTCTGGAGGCGCGATGGTGGCGAGGGTTGGCGGCAGACCGCCGATTGGCGGCAGCTACAGTGGGAACGCGGCGGTGGGTCTTGTGATTTACGATTTCTACCAGTAGATACCGAAGGGAGACAACAAAATTGAGAGTAAGCGGCACCTTGCTGTTGTTCGTGCTTTATTTGGCCGGAAAACAATAATCAATAGCTAAATACTGCTGCTGCCGGCTGCGGAGGTGGCTAAGTGCGACGGTGGTCGACGGTAGGAGGCGAGGAAGGGTTCTAAAGCTTCGATTTTGTGCAGAAAATGGATATTCAGTTCTGATTTCGGGATTTTGGGGAAAAAACTCAAAGGTATAATTGATTTTTGGAACCCTAGTTTGCTTAACCCGAAAATAATGACATGCATGTGGAATTTGAAGTGGTTTTTCGATTTCTAACACTTTGTGGGTTCAAGAAAACACTTATGATGACAAAGTTTTGGTTTTGGTTTGGATTATTGAATGTGCTTGATAATGGTTTCTAGATGTTTATTATGATCATGCATTACGAATTGGTTCAATAAAGCTCAAAAATCAAGCATTGTGCAAATATTAAATCAAGTTTAATATTGGGTTTTTGAGTGAATTACCAGTTGCATGATTGTTAATGGTTTCAAAGAAAGAACAAAAACGTTGGTTGTTTGATCTTGGTCATGGTTGACAATTTGTTAGTCAAACCTAGCAATTACATTAAGTTGGTATATGTTGAAACTTTAGATTTTAAAGTTCAAGTATAATGTAAATAATATATCGGGATTGAGGTTGATTTTCGTTGTTTTAGTCAAACTCGACCCAAAAGGGGATTTTTATCTATGTTTTATTTTTAGGGATATGTTGGGTTCTTAAGTTACTAGTGAAAGAAATACCGAACAATTTATTTAAAGATATTATTTAGACATTTATATCCAATAAATTGGAATGGAATTGAGAATTCCACCTTCTATGGAACAATTTTTGGTATTTGCAAAAACAGTGTTTAAAAGAGTATAAAAACAATTTTTGGGCTTCCGTTTTTATTCTCCCTAAATCTATCTCTAACGAGATTGAGAAACTCATTAGAGGTTTCCTCTGGTGCAACGGTGAGATGAAGCGTGGTAAAGCCAAAGTCTCATGGAAGACTGTGTGTCTCCCTAAGACCCACGGTGGTCTGGGTATTCGTAACCTTGCTGTTTGGAATATTGCACTTATAGCTTCCCATGCCTGGAGACTCTTTTCTAATAAGGATTCTCTCTGGGTCAGGTGGATCCACTCGTACCTCCTCTGTGGCCGTAACTTCTGGGATGCCCCCAAGAAGCGCGGTACGGGCTATGCCTGGCGCAATATCCTCGACATGCGGGGTAAGATCAGGGACTTTATTGTCTCCAAGGTTGGTGATGGCTGCTCTACGTCTGCTTGGTTCGATAACTGGCATCCTGCTGGTCCCCTCTCTCAGTTCTTATCTGCCCGTAACATCCATAATGCGGGCTTCACTACTGATTCTAAGGTTGCTGACATTGTCCTCAACGGGTGTTGGGTGCGCCCCCATTGCTGGCAGGACTCCCACCCCGTTCTCCTTTCTCATAAACCCCCTTCTCTTTCAAAGGCCGTACCTGATAAACTCCTCTGGAGGTCTTGCGACGGTAAGGTCTATCCTTTTTCGTTTCGTTCTGTCTGGCACTCTATCCGCCCTAAGGAGCAGCCTGTCGACTGGTATCATCTTGTTTGGTTCTCCCAGAATATCCCTAGACATGCCTTCATTCTCTAGGTTGCTCTCAAAGATCGACTCAAGACCCATGATAAAATCAGAAGCTGGGAGTTGTCTGGTTCTTCCACCCTCACCTGTGTCTTCTGCAGCGATTGTTCCGATTCCCTTCCTCATCTTTTCTTTGAATGTTCTTTCCCTTCTATGGTTTGGCATGATCTTCAGCATGTTATGAACCTCTCCTTCCCCACAAATTGCTGGTCGGATATCATCAATCTTCTCAAGCCCATCTCTAAGGGTAAGAATGTCTGGTCCGTTATCCGAAGATTTGTGCTTGCGGGAGCTATCTACCACATTTGGCAGGAAAGAAATAACCGAATTTTTAAAAATAAAAGAAGAACGTATCATGCTGTTGTCAAGTCTATTATTGATGATGTCCGTTGTAGACTGATGAGTCTGTCTATGAAACCTTCAATTAATGTTATTTTGGCTAAAAGGATCTGGTCCCTCTCCTAACGTTGAGAGTTATACTTCCTATTTTCCACTATGGTCTATTATTCTCTCCTATCCCATCCTTTCCATTATATATTTCTCTACTTGTATTGTTTGTTTTTTGCAGGATGTTTGCTTTTTATGTTCCTGTTATGTTTTCTGGTTCCAAAATCTGTTTTGGTTCCTAGTATAGCCTTGTTGTCCATTGGGGAATGTCCCAATGGATTTTTGTTGTTTCTTAGGTGGGGAGTCCCCAGCCTTCAATTGTATTTATTCTTTTTATTAATAAAATTTGCCTGAGGTACCGTCCTCTTTACCCAAAAAAAGAGTATAAAAACTTAATTGGGATGATAATGTGAAGTATTGGGAATGTTTTAGTATCACACGAAAGGAAAACAACACGATTTACAATGGTTTCTATTTTTAGAAATTTTATTCGTTGCCAAAAATGGTATAAGTGAATAAATTGAGTGTTGTTTTGCCGTCTAATCACTAAAGTAAACTTGTAGAAATGTAAAAATTTTAAATGTTGCTAAAGTAGTCGTGTAGAACCTGAAAACGCCATTTTTGTTCAAAATGGGACAAAAGGGTAAAATCGTCCAAAACAATTATTATGCCTTAAGAGTCATGTTTGGACATTGGAATGGAACTAGATGATGATTAGAAATAGTTCAAGAATGATTAGACAAATACTATGTGTTTATTTGTCTAATAAATTCTAATCTTCTATTAGATTAATAGAGTTTGAAGGACGATGAACGCAACAAAAGGCTAGAGTTATGTGGATTAGTGTAGCTAGACGTACCTAGCTACCAAGGTGAGTACATGTGGCTTTTTCCCACTATGGGGTACATGGCAAAGTAACTATAAAGTTTATGTGACTTTTAAATGTGAAATCTATATGAAAGTTTACTTTTATTCTTGAAAAGTATGATTTTGGTATTTAAGCCGACTATGTCTTGAAAAGTATGATTTTGGCATTTAAGTCGAATATGTCTTGAAAATGGCGTTTAGCCTATAAAAGCTATGAAAGAATGTTTTGGCGTTTAGCCTATTAATGTTATGGAAGAATGTTTTAGCGTTTAGCCTTTGAAAGATTATGAAAGAATGTTTTGGAATCAAGCCTACAATGATTACGAAAGCATGTTTTAGCCTTCTATGTTATTAAAAGATTCTTTTGGCATCAAGCTTATTATGCTTATGAAAAATTTAAATTGTTAATGCTTATATTATTGTACATGCGTCTCATGGCATTATATGATATTTTATACAAAAGAAAAAGCTGTGTCTTTACGCATGCATAGAGTGTGAATGCAATAAGAGTCGAGTAAGGTTCGGACACGTCCCCGTAACGGGACAAGACTCTACTGGGATGGTACCTCACGTCGCGAAGTAGAAGTCTTTCAGGCGTAAATATAGGATGATTTGTTATCCTATTTTGGCGAGCTTTGGTCTTTATAGACTGTTAAGCGCAGTATATAACCGCGAACTTTTGTCACGAATGTGACATGGTCTTTTGACCTAAGGCGCGAGTAGGAAAACCCGCGAGTTTTGCATTGGTGTGAGAATCATGCATTGCATGTGCACCTATTATGTATGATACATATTGATTTGAATATATTGTTTAAGTTTCAAGATTTTATGAGTTGGTTTTGCAAAGAATTTTTGAAAGTAAATGTCATCTATATGACTTAGATCGTAAAGAAGTTTTGGAAAGTAAAGGTCATATTATATGACTTATTTTGCAAAGGATTTTGAAAGAAATATGTCAAAAATATGATATTGCTTATAAAACATTTTCAACGATGTTTGAGTCTAAAACCCATGTAGCTCACGAGACGTTTTCGTCTTACGTATTTTATTTTACGTCATGTATCACAGGTTCTAAACACGAGTGATAGAAACAAGTAGATGACCTGAAGAAATTGAGATTTTAGAAGGAGTGAGCTTTAGCCGATGTAACGGTGTGAATCCTAACTTGCTTTTTATGGTATAGCATGATATGGAGTTGTAACCCCCGACGTTGTTTAAACCTTTTTAAAATTTACTTGTTTTTTTTGGGATCGAAATTTTAAGACGTGACTAGACGTCATGAGAAAAGTTTTTTTTTAAAGTTGGCATTTTTCACGTAAAATTTTTATAAAATATTACACTTCTCAAAGTGTATCAAAGATCGGGGTGTTACAGGTTGGTATCAGAGCCATAGTTTAAGCGAATTAGGTGTCGACACTCGAACCTAGGCTTAAACTATGTGAGGCGTAATTGAGAATATGGACTTAAGATAAGACCATAAGCAAGAAAGTTAAGGCTATGATAACATACGTCGTCAGATAGGTTGTTGAACCTAAGAACCTAAGATAGATTGCAGACCTATAGGAAGGTTAGACTGTTGAGTCTATGATAAGGTTAGACTGTTAGGGAATTATGTGTTTATTTTCCATAACTGTTTGCAGTTATGCAAGTATTTGCTTATAAGCAATAAGATTCCCTAATACATGTTAACAGTATATATATTGTGGTGATATATGTTTCCCTGAATCAGTGGACCAGGAGACCTAGTGGTGATGCCAAAATCAAATATTTATAGGTGGTTATGATAATATGGGCCCGTATTATCATAATCATAGGATATGTATTTGAGATTGGTGGAATCACGAAGGGATCTTGGGAATCTGGTAAGGGTTATATGTAGAAAGTTTGAATAACATAGGATTGTTATACTTATGTGTTAAGGTTAAATATGACTGAAAAGTATTAAGGATACTATAGTGGGTATGTACCACATAGTCTGGAAGTTTAAAATAAACAAATGTGACAACTCGTGTGCCTTATGTAGACTGTTTACCCCTATAGGGTATGCTTATCAAAATAAGACTAAGTATGAATAAGAACATTTAAGGAAGTATGATGGGTATATTCTACCCAAATAGGATTATGAAGCAGTTAGTCTGAAAGTAGACGATAATGAGTTGCGCATTGTTGTTTGGGGACAAACACTATAGCTACATGACATAAGTAAAGAGAAAGATTGAAGGTAGCAACCTGGAGTGCCACTCATGGACTACTCTGGGGCAAGCATAAATATTAAAAGTTATGACTAAGTCTGTTGGTTAGAAAAGGATGGTAGAATGCCTAATCAAGGCAAAGAACCCAAGATGATTGTAAAGAATAAAGATAAGGAAGAGAAACGTAGTTAAGAAATGAAAGCTATGGCTTCCAGGCCTGAAGGAGGAGGTCGAGTAAAAGTATTTAAAGGCTGGGCAAACGATCAAGTCATTAGTACGATGACAAGTGAAATGCCCAAAGGGGGAATGAAATGAAAACGAAGGAGTAACAAAGGTACGAAATTTCAAGTATTATAGTCTTTTGTAGCTTTGGTGCCTGTATGAACTTAAGCTGTATGTAAGGGTACCGAAGATTTCACTTTTAGACTGATTGAATATGACATGACATATGTTTTAAGCATAGTGTCAAAGTTTGGCAGATTAATGTGTCGCGGTTGAGAAGATAGAAGAATAAACCAGGACAAGGATATTATGCCTTGTTTTGCGTGACAAGATCATACGGGAATCACTACAGGATGGTAAGTTGATTGCCATCATAGCGTATAAGGCTGAAAGTTGATTGCCTAATAAAATGTGCAGAGGAAGTGGACATTAAGGTAGGCTTGCAAGTGTCACAACACATCTACGTGGAGATCACAATGCCATGTTTGAGCACAGGTTGATGTTCGAAGATTCGTCATGGACGAAATGCTAAAAGAAGAAAGTGCTCTACACTTAAGTGGACGCGATGTGACATCGGAAGATAACGACGCTTGGGCTATACCGAGTTATAGCTATGTATGTGTGGTGGACTTCTTGAAGCTTCTTAGATTGTTCCTAAGGGACTCTTCATTGCCAAAAGCTAGATTTAAGACGAAGTCGATGCATTAACAAGTCTAGACATTGAAAGTGTGCCATGTCTATGTAGAGGTTCAGGATAGTTTGGATGTAAGTTGTTAATTCACAACATAAATAAGAACGTTGGAATTATCATTGGGTAAGTAAAATTATCATGATTGTTGTGCTAGATTTAGCACATTAAGGATAATAATTAGGAAAGTATTTTGGGGACTCTAATGAGATTAGTGTTTCCTCATTATGAGATGATTATCATAAAGGTGATATTTTGACTGGAAAGTTGATTGGTTCAAATGACATAGTAAACTTATGTCATCACATGTAGGGTTAGATGAGAACTAGTGGAAACTGACATTTAATGATGTCAAACGGTTATCAAGGGATAACAAAAAGTAGGAATAGACAGATGGAATATAGGCTCTATCATGTAAAAATCTTATAAAGAATTTGACCTTAAACGAAAATGCCCTTCATTTTCGTTTAAGGGGTATATGGGAAGACCCTACGTTCTTACCCATATGGATGTTCACAGTGGCGGAATAGTGCCAGCCTGAGTCTAAAGACTTGATGAACGGGGTACATCAGGAGGCTGGAAAGGATGAAAGACATAATATGGTGCTTTAAAGCACATCTATCATTAGTGGATGTTGTGGTTCAAGTGGTGACAATTAAAGAAAGTTAGAAAGGTCTAAGTTATTTAAAAGCCCAAGCAAGATTCTCGATTATCACGAATGCATCTAGATGATGGAAACATCCTTGTGACGATCCTAAGTCAAGTAGTTGCAAATCCCCGAGTTAAGACGGGTGATTAAAATTTTTTTAATGGCAATGATTGATACAAGGGTCATGGATAGTGACTGAAGTATTGGTACATGCATAATGATAGAAAACAGATGATTCCCTAATCATTTACCGTAACACAATTGTGTAAATATACGATGTACAACGACCAATTGGGATGGTCAAGGATATTTGGAACTTAGTAAAGTTCAAAGGCTAAATAAGGGATTGATGAAATCTTGTGAGTGATATGCATACCGGGATGAGCTGTTATCATGGTATGATTGATTTAACAGTCAAAGTCGTTCATGATGAACTGATAATATAGTATGACTAATCTAATAGTCAAAGTCATTTAAGGTAAAAAGGGGCAGAATGAAAGAAAAAAATCATGGAGATAAAAGTCTTATGACTGACAACTAAGTAGAAATGATAAAGTAAAATGCTACTTTAGGTGCAAGTGACTTGAAGGAAAATGAAGTACAGGTTTGACTTTTGGGAAAAGTAAAACCTGTTATGGCATATAAAGTAAGAAGTTGTCAATATCTCCAATGGAAGTACATCTCAGTGATAATGAGTTAAGTAAAGGAAGCACGAGAAATGAAATTGAGTGATATCAAAGGAACGGACACCCTTAGAGCTTCACAAAGCGATGAGTACTAGAAATCAGACCCTTGATAGGGACTTAGTAGAAAATTCTAATCTATGTTGAATTATGTAATTGCAGGTTAAACACATTGTTATGATAGTGATTCCGAGAACGGAATCCGTTTAAGGGGTAGATATTTGTGACAACTAAAAGTTTGCATAAGTAGAAAGATAGTACAAGTACATTTGATGTTGATATTCACGATTATCAGATGTACAATGGAAGGACAAAATGGTCCAAGAATGTAAAATTGTGGAAACATTATTGTTAAGACTTTGTATTAAGTCATTGTGAGATAGTATATCCGTTAGAAATTTGTTCTTAGCGACCCAAGAGCAAAAAGGGGAATAAATGACCAAAAGTGAAAACTTTATTGAGTAATCTTTAAAAATTAATATCTCAAAATAAAAAAGGAATTGAGAAAACATCATCAAGATGAATTTGGAAATATTCGAGATAACAAAAATATAAGAAAAAGATTTTGGCCTTTTGGAGTTATAACGAAGGAGTTATAAAGGTTTTAAAATGGTCCAAAAGTGACAAAAATTACCAAAGGGTCGTTTTCAAGGGTTGATAGTAGAAAATATACAAAGATTTGGACTTAAGTCAGTAGGGGAAAGTTGTAAAGCTCGCTCCCACCTTTTTAAATGTATAAAGTTTGTGACATTTTGATATCATATGAGAGAGTTATGGTTCAAAGAAAATCAGGAAAAATAAGGATCAAAAGATGAAATTTTTTTAAATCTGGGAAGTGAAGGGGTAATTCTTTCTTTTCAGCTTTAAAAACCCAGCCATCGGATTCCTTTTGTTTCTGGGGGCTCGATACCTTCTCAAATCACGTGAAAGAAGTTTTAGAGAAGAGAAATTAGGAAGAGGGCTCGAAATTAGATCTCGACACACACACACACACTCGTGAGTGTAAATCACGAATGGAGAGAGGGAAAAGATGGTCAGGGTACATGGCAAAGTAACAATAAAGTTTATGTGACTTTTAAATGTGAAATCTATATGAAAGTTTATTGTTATTCTTAAAAGGTATGATTTTGGTATTTAAGCCGACTATGTCTTGAAAAGTATGATTTTGGCATTTAAGCCGAATATGTCTTGAAAAGAATGTTTTGGCGTTTAGCCTATAAAAACTATGAAAGAATGTTTTGGCGTTTAGCCTATTAATGTTATGGAAGAATGTTTTAGCGTTTAGCCTTTGAAAGATTATGGAAGAATGTTTTGGCATCAAGCCTACAATGATTACGAAAGTATGTTTAAGCCTTCTATGTTATTGAAAGATTGTTTTGGCATCAAGCTTATTATGCTTATGAAAGATTTAAATTGTTAATGCTTATATTATTGTACATGCATCTCATGGCATTATATGATATTTTATACAAAAGAAAAAGTTGTGTCTTTACGCATGCATAGAGTGTGAATGCATATGAGTCGAGTAAGGTCCGGACACGTCCCCGTAACGGGACAAGACTCTACTGGGATGGTACCTCCCGTCGCGAAGTAGAAGTCTTTCAGGCGTCAATATAGGATTATTTGTTCTCCTATTTTGGCGAGCTTTGGTCTTTATAGACCTTTAGGCGCAGTAATAACCGCGAGCTTTTGTCACGAATGTGACATGGTTTTTTGACCTAAGGCGCGGGTAGGAAAACCCGCGAGTTTTGCATTGGTGTGAGAAGCTCAACCGACACGCGAGGCGGGCGCCTAAATTCCTCGTCTATGGAATGGGGAATTCAATTCGGATTCCTTGGCTGATTCCACAACTCTATTCAGAGTCACTACCTAACGGACTAAGAAGAAGCCCCAAGAAAGAGTCTTCTTACAGGTTATCAGGGTATTTTCGAGGGGTGAAAGGTGCATGTGGGGTTATCATGCATTGCATGTGCACCTATTATGTATGATACATATTGATTTGAATATATTGTTTAAGTTTCAAGATTTTATGAGTTGGTTTCGCAAAGAATTTTTGAAAGTAAATATGATCTATATGACTTAGATCGTAAAGAAGTTTTGGAAAGTAAATGTCATATTATATGACTTATTTTGCAAAGGATTTTGAAAGAAATATGTCAAAAATATGATATTGCTTATAAAACATTTTCAACGATGTTTGAGTCTAAAACCCATGTAGCTCACGAGACGTTTTTCGTCTTACGTATTTTATTTTATGTCATGTATCCCAGGTTCTAAACACGATGGATAGAAACAAGTAGATGACCCGAAGAAATTGAGATTTTAGAAGGAGTGAGCTTTGGCCGATGTAAGGGTTTGAATCCTAACTTGCTTTCTATGTTGTAGTATGATATGGAGTTGTAACCCCCGACGTTGTTTAAACCTTTTTAAAACTTAAATGTTTTTGTTGGGACCGAAATTTTAAGACGTGACTCGACGTCATGAGAAATTTTTTTTTAAAGTTGGCATTTTGTCACGTAATTTTTTTATAAAATATTACACTTCTCAAAGTGTATCAAAGATCGGGGTGTTACAGTAGCAAATTTTGTAGCTATTCGTGTTCAGCTACAAAATTTCAACTTTTTCCTACGCAATTTTTCTGTAGCTATATCAATTTTTTCTTGTAACGTATTCCACAGACAACTTTTTTATCTCCTCCTTATCTGTATCGTTGGGGATGTGAGATACAAAGAATGTGATAACCTCAGCTTTACTGCGCTTATCATCTACGCCTCGCCATACTTGCATCCATTTACCATGATGCTTACATGTTGATACTCTCCAATAATCAAGAGGATCATAATGCTAGTAAAGAAAAAACGCATCGCATAAAAAAACCGAATGACCTCTTGGCCAAGTAGTGAATAGGACGACCTCCGTATTTGAGGTTGAGGGTTCAAGTCTCACAAGAGATTTATATAAAATTAAAGGTAGGATAGATTTGTTTTTCAAAAAAATTATTAAAAATATGCATGATACATGCAATAAAAAAACAAAATGCTCATTATATATTCGAAGTTGTCATCATATTTACCGAAAAGACACTATCCTTAAGCCCATCATGTTATGAACCTCTCCTTCCCCACAAATTGCTGGTCGGATATTATCAATCTCCTCAAGCCCATCACTAAGGGTAAGACCGTTTGGTCCATTATCCGAAGACTTGTGCTTGCGGGAGCTATCCACCACATTTGGCAGGAAAGAAATAACCGGATTTTTAAGAATAAGAGACGATCGTATCATGATGTTGTCAAGACTATTATTGATGATGTCCGTTGTAGATTGGTGAGTCTCTCTATGAAACCTTCTCCTAATGTTATTTTGGCTAAAAGAGTATGGTCTCTACCCTAACGTTGAGAGATGTATCTCCTATTTTCTTCTGTGGTCTATTATTCTCTCACATCTCATCTTTTCTATTATATATTTCTCTGCTTGTATGGTTTGTTTTTTTTTTTGCATGATGTTTGCTGTTTATGTTCCTGTTTTGTTCTCGGGTTCCAAAACCTGTTTTGGTTCCTAGTATTGCCTTGTTGACCATTGGGGCCTGTCCCAATGGGTCTTTTTGTTGTTTTTTGGTGGGGAGTCCCTAGCCTTAAATTGTATTTATTCTTTTTATTAATAAAATTTACCAGAGGTACCGTCCTCTTTACCCAAAAAAGACACTATCCAATATTAAAAAAATGCTACTAGAGAAGAAAAATGCAAAATTCTCATTATCTATGAAAAATATGTACGAGAATACTTTTGAGTTATCTACTCACACGCTTCGTATCGACTATGAGTGGAAACCTCCTATGTGCACTCATTGCATGGTCTACGGTCATGAAACTAACACTTGTTTGCATGTCATTTCTAAGACTAATGAAGATAAGCTAAAAGATAAAAGCTCTACTGATTCAATGCAAGCTTCTACTCCTATGGAACAAAATGATGGTTTTACGGTTGTCTCTAAGGAGAAAAATGTTTCTAAACAAAACTCGAAAAATGAAAAGAAATCTAATGATATTTTGCAAAGTAATACAATTAGAAATATCAAATCTTCTTATAAACAAGGTTCAAAAAATGAAAAGAAAACTAATGATAATTCACAAAGTAATTCTAACAGAAATACCCAAAGTGTTGTATCGGCTAAAGATGTTTCAAAAAATAATACTTATAATAAAATTAATAACACTATTAACAAATCGCGATTTGAGTTCCGCCCAGTTCCTATTAAGAACCGCCCCCACATTCCCCACCTTTCTCATAATGCCCCACCCGGTTTCCCTTCCCCCTTTGTCCGACTTTCTTCCAACACGCCACATAAACAGTCTGTGCGCAATACGCCACAGAAACAGTCTGTGCGCTCAACTCCTATCTTCAATGCCTTCTCCGTTCTTGAGAGTTGTTCCACCGACATGATAGATCATCCCGCTTCTACTTCCCCTCTACCCCCTAAACCTGCTCCCACCGACGAGGATAACTGCATTGAGGTCGACTCTGATGATGGGGAAACTGCCCAGTTCATTGCCGGAGATATTGGATCCCCTCATGATCACCTTATGATAGCTCCGGAGTACGAGCAGATGAACTCCACCACCCTCTCGGTTCCCATATGACGCACGTCGTTGCGTGGAACACTCGTGGTCTCTGTAAGCTTTCTCATCAGAAAGCTTTGAGAGAGCTTATCCGCGAACAAAATCTCCAAATTTGTGCCGCCATCGAGACTCATGCCTCCCTCTCTAATCTCCCTGGTATCTGTAGTCGTGTCTTTGGATCATGGTCTTGGTCTTCCAACGGGCTTTCTTGCGCTCGGGGAACTAGAATTGTGATTGCCTGGGATCCGCTGGCTGTTGATATGATGCTTCTCGACTCCAATGATCAGGTTATGCATTTCAGCGTTAAAATTCGTGATTCTAATAAATCCTTCTTCTGCTCGTTCATCTATGCTCATAATAATCACATGCAACGCCGCATTCTTTGGGATTCTCTGGCGGCTCATAAACATGTTGTTAACGCTGCCCCCTGGATCGTGTTGGGTGATTTCAATGTTGCTCTTGACATGAAAGATAGCACCGCTGGGGCGTCTGGTATCTCTCGTGGCATGGATGATTTCAGGAACTGTGTGAATCGGATTGAGATGGAGGACCTTAATTTCAAAGGTCTCTTCTACACCTGGACCAAGTCCCCTAACGGTTACGATGGCATTCTTAAGAAGCTTGACCGTGTCATGGGTAATCCGCGCTTCGTTGCTTCTTTCCCCTCTGCTTCGGTCACTTTTCTCCCTTACCGTTCGTCTGATCATTCCCCTGTTGTGCTTTCTCTCCCCCTCAGATCCCCGTTCAAGCCTAAACCATTCAAGTTCCCTAATTTTCTGACCTATAAGAACGAGTTTAAACATGTAGTTGCTTCTTCTTGGGATCCTGATATCCCCGGCCATCATATGTATAAGATTTTCCAAAACTTGAAAAATCTGAAAGCGCCTTTGCGTAAGCTGCTACGTAGTCAGGGCAACCTCTTCTCTAAGGTTATCTCTCTTCGTACTGAGCTTGATAGAGTTCAAATTGCTCTGGATCGGGACCCTTTCAATATGGCTCTCCGTGACGAACAATGCAGGTACCTTTTCGCTTATAATGAGGCTTGTCTGGATGAAGAGAGGTTCCTGAAACAGAAGGCTAAGGTTGACTGGCTTCGTGAGGGTGATAAAAATTCTGCTTTCTTCCACAAGTCTGTTAAAAGCCGTAATTCTCGCAATCGTATTGACTCCATACAGGATGCCCAGGGCAACTGGATCTCTGGGGATGCCCTCCCCAATCTGTTCGTCTCCCACTTTCAAAGTTTCTTGGGCGCAGCCCACCCCTCCCTTGCTATTCGTGACCCGTGTTCCCTCTTCTCTAATAAGCTCTCCCCTCTTCAGTCTGCCGCCATGCTTACTCGTGTTACGGATGAGGAGGTTAAGTCCGTCTTGTTCCAGATGGGCGATGATAAAGCGCCCGGCCCAGATGGTTTCAGGGTTAAGTTCTTCAAGTCTGCTTGGGATATCGTGGGGCCAGATGTCTGTTCGGCGGTTAAGGAGTTCTTCTCTTCTTCTCTTCTGGTAAACTCCTTAAATCCCTCAACAACACCGTGCTTGCTCTCATCCCTAAGGTTGACTCACCGTCTAAAGTCACTGATTTCCGCCCCATCGCTTGTTGTAACGTTGTTTACAAATGTATCAGCAAGATCATTGCGGATCGTATCAAGAACCACCTCTCTTCTCTTGTTGATGAAAACCAATCGGCTTTCATTCCAGGGCGCCTTATCACTGACAATGTTCTTCTTGTCCAGGAGCTCATGCGTGATTCTCATTGTCATCGTGGTACCCCCAGGTGTGCGTTTAAAGTCGATATCCAAAAAGCTTACGATACGGTTGACTGGTTTTTTCTTCGCACCATCTTGATTGGGTTTGGTTTCCCCATTCGTATGATTGACTGGATCATGACGTGTGTCTCCACTGCTGCTTACTCTGTGAGCATCAATGGTAATATGCATGGATTCTTCGACGGTCAAAGGGGCATCCGTCAGGTGACCCCCTCTCTCCCTATCTCTTCACTCTTGTCATGGAGGTGCTTAACCTTATGATCAAAAGAAACATCTCTGACTCCGATTGTTTTAAATTCCATCGGCAATGTGAGGACCAAAGTATCACCCATGTATGCTTTGCCGATGATCTTCTTTTCTTCTGTCATGGCGGTACTTCTTCGGTTCGTGTCTTATTTGACTCTCTTGCTGAATTCTCTAGGGTCTTTGGGCTCTACCCTAACGAAGCGAAGAGTGAAGCCTTCTACTGTAATATTGGTGAGAGGCGCAGAGCTTCTATTGATTGTATTGTTAGGTTTCCGGAGGGATCTTTCCCTGTCCGATACCTTGGCGTCCCTCTCATCACCACTCGTCTTGTCCACAAGGACTGTAAAGGACTTGTTGATAAAGTCAAATGCAGGATTAACGACTGGAAGAACAAGTCTCTCTCTTTTGCCGGTCGTCTCCAACTCATCCTCTCTGTCCTTTCTTCCATGCAAATATATTGGGCTTTCGTTTTTATTCTCCCTAAATCTATCTCTAACGAGATTGAGAAACTCATTAGGAGTTTCCTCTGGTGCAACGGTGAGATGAAGCGTGGTAAAGCCAAAGTCTCATGGAAGACGGTGTGTCTCCCTAAGACCCATGGTGGTCTGGGTATTCGTAACCTTGCTGTTTGGAATATTGCCCTTATGGCTTCCCATGCCTGGAGACTCCTTTCTAATAAGGATTCTCTCGGGGTCAGGTGGATCCACTCGTACCGCCTCTGTGGGCGTAACTTCTGGGATGCCCCCAAGAAGCGCGGTACGGGCTATGCCTGGCGCAATATCCTAGACATGCGGGGTAAGATCAGGGACTTTATTGTCTCCAAGGTTGGTGATGGCTGCTCTACTTCTGCTTGGTTCGATAACTGGCATCCTGCTGGTCCCCTCTGTCACTTCTTATCTGCCCGTAACATCCATAATGCGGGATTCACTCCTGATTCTAAGGTTGCTGACATTGTCCTCAACGGGTGTTGGGTGCGCCCCCATTGCTGGCAG
Organism: Cichorium intybus; assembly: GCA_023525715.1. Taxonomy (NCBI): domain Eukaryota; kingdom Viridiplantae; phylum Streptophyta; class Magnoliopsida; order Asterales; family Asteraceae; genus Cichorium; species Cichorium intybus. Next base: position 54,221,988 of record CM042013.1, on the reverse strand, counting down.
GAATCCCACCCGGTTCTCCTTGCTCATAACCCCCCTTCTCTTTCCACATCCGTTCGTGATAAACTCCTCTGGAGATCTTGCGACGGTAAGGTCTATCCTTTTTCGGTCCGTTCTGTCTGGAACTCTATCCGCCCATCGGAGCAGCCAGTCGACTGGTATCATCTTGTTTGGTTCTCCCAGAATATCCCTAGACATGCCTTTATTCTCTGGGTTGCTCTCAAAGATCGACTCAAGACCCATGATAAAATCAGAAGCTGGGAGTTGTTTGGTTCTCACAACCTCATTTGTGCCTTCTGTGGCGATTGTTCCGATTCCCTTCCTCATCTTTTCTTTGAATGTTCTTTCCCTTCTATGGTTTGGCATGATCTTCAGCATGTTATGAACCTCACCTTCCCCACAAATTGCTGGTCGGATATCATCAATATTCTCAAGCCCATCTCTAAGGGTAAAAACGTCTGGTCCGTTATCCGAAGACTTGTGCTTGCGTGAGCTATCTACCACATTTGGCAGGAAAGAAATAACCGGATTTTTAAAAATAATAGAAGATCGTATCATGCTGTTGTCAAGTCTATTATTGATGATGTCCGTTGTAGACTGGTGAGTCTGTCTATGACACCTTCCCAAAATGTTATTTTGGCTAAAAGGGTCTGGTCCCTCCCTTAACGTTGAGAGATGTACATCATATTTTACACTGTGAACCATTATTCTCCTCTATCCCATTTTTTCTACTATAATTTTCTCTGCTTGTATTGTTTGTTTTTTTGCAGGATATTTGCTTTTTATGTTTCCTGTTATGTTCTCTGGTTCCGAATTCTGTTTTGGTTCCTAGTATAGCCATATTGTCCATTGGGGCATGTCCCAATAGGTTTTTGTTGTTTCTTAGGTGGGGAGTCCCCAGCCTTCAATTGTATTTATTCTTTTTATTAATAAAATTTGCCAGAGGTACCGTTCTCTTTACCCAAAAAAAAAAAACAAAATGCTCACTATACATTGATAGTGTTCATAATTATTTATCAAAGATGTTCACATGTAATGTCTAGTGAATGACACAAAGCAAATATTCAAATTACGTATGAGACACGTACTAAAAAACAAAATGGTCAGTGTAGATTCAAAGTAGTAACCATCATTTTTAAAAAGACGTGACCAATTATTCAATATGACCATCATCTATTAAAAATTTCAAACTAATAATCACCGAGGACAAACAAATACAAATGTGTCAATTGAAGTTGTCAAGAAAGTGCCCTCGATGGAGTTTGAAAAGCTGATGGATGATGATATACTATTTCAATAAATTATCTAGTATGTAATTGTTTCGTTGTACTTTTGTCTAGCTTCTTGCTAGCTGCGTTTTTTTGAGTTTTATATATTGGTTGCTGTTCTAAAAAACACTATTTCAATAAATTATCGTTTGGTATAAACTTCTAAAAAACTAGGGACATAAAACAAATAGAACGAACATAAATGATGATTTGTTTATATTCGTTCATTTAATTTAACAGAATAAACGATCGAACACAACAATTAAACAACTTTCTTGTTTGTATTTATTTGTTTACGAATTCGCCTTTTTCATGCTCATTTGTTTATTTTCATTAAAATGTTAAAAGAAACATAAACTCTTATAAAATAAACAAATTACATAAATGAATATAAAAAATATAAATAAAAATAAATATCTAAAGCAAACACCATATGTAAGTAAATGAAAGGAAACATCCAAATCAATATCGAAAATATATTTAGTAAGTAAAATTACCTAGAAATTACCCACAAATGTAAACGAATAAGAATAAATATAAACAGATTAAAAAAACATAAATGAATATAAACAAACGTAAAAGAATAAACATTAGCAAGATAAATATAAATGAGCTTTAATAAACCTAAATAAACAAACGAAATCAATTTTCAGTTTCGTTTTGTTAGGTGTAAAATAAAGTGAAGACTTGTATATTCAAGTGGGTTTCTTTGTTAGCTGACAACATGATTGAAGGAGACATGTTGGAGTTTCTTTATTAAAGGAGAGGTGTTGGAGTTTTTTTTTTCTTGATGGCATATCTACAAAAGGGATTTGTTATGGGTAATTCTAAACGCACGAAGTTTTTTTCCAAATACACGACGATTGGACATTTGACATTTGATTTGCTCGTTAACTGATGGGATAAAAAATGATTTCTTGAAATGCTTTCTTTAAAAACTATCTATACTGCTTTTCAATTAAATAAATATACTATATGTTTTCTTTATATATATATATATATATATATATATATATATATATAGGGGTGGGATCAACATAGAACCAAAATTAGACATAGAACCATAGAACCACTATGTTCAGTACTGAACATGCATATGTTCAGTACCGAACATACATATGTTCAGAGCTGAACATACGTATATGTTCATTAGTGAACATATATTATATATGTTCACTAATGAACATATATGCATATTCAGCTCTGAACATATGTATGTTCGGTACTGAACATAGTGCATGTTCAGTACTGAACATGTGGTTCTATGGTTCTATGGATAAAAAGTGGTTCTATGTTGATCCTGCCCCTATATATATATATATATATATATATATATATATATATATATATATATATATATATATAGAAATAAGTAGGTTCCGTTTAAAAAAAAAAAAAAAAAAAAAGATTGAGATTGCGAGACTAAATCTGGACGACGTATTTTTTTCATGTTACTTTAGTGCTCCAACATCACCGCCGTGTTGAAGTTCTAACGACGGGATAAATATATTATTACTCAAATATGATTTTCATATCCACCACCACTACCACCACCACCTTCATCACCACTACCACCACCGCCATCTCTACCACCAACAGTTTCCCCACCGCCACCCACACCCCCAACCCTACCACCACTACCTCTGCCACCAACCACCACAACCATCAATGCCAGCTCTGCCACCATCAACACCACCGCCACCACCACCCCTACCACTACCACCAGCACCCACCGTCACCACCATCACCTTCGTCACCACCCACCACTACCATCACAGGTACATACACCACCTTTACTACCACCACAATCGTCATCACCGCCTCCGCCATTTGTGCCACCAACACCACCACATCCATCACCGTCACTACTGGTACTGCCACCACCACCTCCACCTCTATCATTGTTGTGGCTGCAACCACCACCATTACCACCTCCACCAACACCACCACCTCTATCTTTTAATAAACCCGATTATTATTATACTTTTATATATTTATTATATGATTAATTTTGTATATTATATTAGTATAGAATGTTAATCAATATATATTTATATATAATATATCTTATTGAACAATATTATATTACATTTGATAATAGTGTTTTGTTTAAATGACCACTACTATTGCCAGAATACTGCCTATTGTCGACGCTGTACCGCCACTGTTGCCGGAAAACCACCAGAAACAGCCACCACCAACCACACCACAAAACGTTACAGGCGACATGTACTGCCGGTGACTCGTCATCACCGGAGATAGGCCAAACATATATATATATATATATATATATATATATATATATATATATATATATATATATATATATATATATATATATATATATATACATATATATATATATATATATATATATATATATATATATATTAGCGATCGGGTGAAGACTATTTTTAAAGTGAGGATTTGTAATGACACCTTTATATATATATATATATATATATATATATATATATATATATATATATATATATATATATATATATATATATATATATATATTAAGGTGTCATGAAGCGTGTACCCGGGGCTGCTGGTTTAACCAGTAGTCAGTTTCCTGCAGGGCGTCCTTACGGGGTGGGCGTGTGCTATGCACCAGGGTTTGCCGATTGCGTGTGCGGGTCTAGTCTCTGGTAGCATCTACTTGGAGAAAGGGAAGGTTCAACGGTCTACCGAGCAAAGCATCTCCGGCCGAACAGTCCCATATGTACCTAGCTAGGCTGCAGTATATTACGTACCCGTGTAATAGGATTTATCCCTAACTTGCATATATATATATATATATATATATATATATATATATATATATATATATATATATATATATATTCAATTTTTTTAAGGTGTAATTACAAGTACTCACTGTAAAAAAGGTTCTCACTTGAACGTGACCATATATATATATATATATATATATATATATATATATATATATATATATATGAGAGTGGTGAATAATAAAAAGAAAAAGCGCGTGGAGTATATGGGAGCTCCCATTTAACTTCCCTCAAACTTTGCATTGTCAGATTAATGACGAATTTTACACGAATTCTTCGTGTAAATAGGAGCACCCGTTTGTTATCCCTAAATTGATGACAACACCTACTATAATATGCTTGTTAGGTGTAAAATAAAGTGAAGACTTGTATATTCAAGTGGGTTTCCTTTGTTAGCTGATAACATGATTGAAGGAGAAATGTTGGAGTTTCTTTATTAAAGGAGACGTGTTGGAGTTTCTTTTTCTTGATGGCATATCTACAAAAGGGATTTGTTATCCCTAAATTGATGACAACACCTACTATAAATATGCTATAACGACATCGTCGCAGTCGTTGTTTCGACCAAAAATACTAGATAAATACCTTACAAACATATTAGCTAAATAGAAGCAAGGGTCTAACCGTGCAGTCCGTGGTTAAAGTCTGTGTCAAGAAATAACCAAACTATAGTGTCACTGTATAGTTGATGTCGTCCTATACACTTAACAAAATCAAAATAATACGAAAATTCGAAAACATAAACTAACAATTATCAAACTATTTAAATCCAAATCCCGATCTATCCAAACTAATACGTTCTGACCCCGAGGTATACTCAGAAAATCAAAATCGTAAATCACAATCAAACGAACAATAATCGAAAACCGAAATCAACACCGAAAAATAAATGAAACTGAATGCTTGCATTAAAATCAAACTAAACCAGACGCCGAATGATTCAGACTTCGGTAACAATCCAGAATCAACGCGGTCCAGCGAGTTCAACAATCCAGAACCGTGGATAAACGCGCGATAAACAAAACCGAAAAACACTATAATAAACTAAAATAACAAAATACCAACTACTGATCACTTAAATCCGAAAATACGAGTTGAAGAGCCCTGAGTTCCACTCAAAGGTCGGGTCTTCGCCCTCGAAACACAAACCAGAGGCCTCTATTTATAGTTGCGAAAAGAGCCCTGAGTACCACTCAAGGGTGAAATCCGCGATGCGTCCTTATCTGTAACCCCGATGTTCGCTTTTTGAATTTGAAACCCTGATATGATGCCCGCGATGTGCGTGTCTTCCAACCCGCAGCGCGCGTGTGTTTTCGCCTGAAAGTGGACTTCATTCCAAACTTGACCTTTTTGCACGCATTTAACCCCTGTATTGTATATATATCGCAAGCAAGCACTAGACACAAAAACATGAGTATATAACAGTTTATGATATATATTTCACTCAGAATAGGGTTCAACGACGACTAAAATACGTGGTATTACTAGGCATCGTCAAACACCCCACACTTGTGCCTTGCTTGTCCCCAAGCAAGAGAGTTTTTAACAAATTTTAACTAGATCTCAAACGTTTTTGAATGCCTTCAGTTTCAAAGTTTATTGTTTCCAGAAGTTAGATAAAAATGATTTTTCAAATATAACCAGAATACCGTTTGGGAATCACAACTTTCTAAAGAACCCTTGATTACAAGTTTTCAGTTCATAGAAGCGCAAACTTACTCATTCAGATTCTAAAGGCCGTTAAAAAACTATCCATGACTTTCGATGTTGTCCGTGTAATGAGCTTTCGAAAATACTATCCCAGACTAGACGATCTTAGGTAGTAAGGTGCCTAAGTACCCTTTCAGGGCCACCCTTTGTAGAACTACCGGTACGAATAACAAAGGTCACTGTGACAGCTCCTTCTTAAATCCCAATCATAAAGTGTTCTAAATCTAAGGTTTTCTAACTCCTAAACACTCAACTTGTTTTAACTCAACAATAGCATGCTAACAATTAACTAGTATTTTTTGAAAAATACCAGATGCTATAACACTCAAAATCTATTCGTTACCTAATTACAACTTCTTAAAAAAATTTCAAAATTTGCTAAAAAATTTGAAAAATGACTTGTTTTCGAAAAAATTACAAAAATACTTTTTTCGACCGTCCCATCCCAAACTTTAAACCGTACAACGTCCCTGTTGTACAAAAAACATTCAAAACAAGGGAGAAAAGGGTTACCCCCTTAGGAACGGTAGAACTGCTTGCTTGTCGGAATCAACTGTAACAGGATATTAAAAATTGTGCAACTTGTTGTGATTGTCTGGAGTTGTGGTGCAACAGTGAACACGCCAGTATGTGACAAGTGTAGGGGTACGATGACCCCACACTTGTGTTAAACAACTCCTCGGTGGATCTCGTTGGTAATTGCATACAAATACACTCAACAAAACAATTAACGTAAAAAGACAAATATAAACAACTAAACGTAGGTTTATGTACAATGTTTTCAAAAATAACAAAGATAACAAATAAGATCACTCATCACCATCATGCTGTGTCCCGGATGCGCCAACCTCATCATCATGACCTGCAGTGGGGAAGGGTCATGGATGTCGTCTAGCCGGAAGAAGGAGCTCTCGTAGTGCCTCTGCCATCCAAATATGCTGGTCCTCCAGCCGTGTCATCCTCGCAACAATAACCCTCAAGGCAGCCTGTACGTCTGCATGCTGAGGTGCTGGGCATGGCTGCAGTGGTGGCTGGACATCTGTCTCCAATTTCCTCCTCCTGTTGGGCCTCACCAACGGCTCCTCCTCCTCATCCTCCTCCTCAGCGTCCTCTAGCTCTGGCTGTACCTATGCTTGCTGATATTGCCTCATTTATACATATATTTCTGGCAATATCAAGTGCTTAAATATGTGTTTTTGGTTTAATTTCAAGATAAAATGTACTTAATCATTTTAATTACCAAAACACAGGAAAAATTGCTACATGACGAAGAACGAGCTGAATTAAAGCCTTAGAATGAAGAAAAAGGAGTAAAAGAACTATCGGGAAAGAAAGAGCCAAAAAGAGCGTATTCTGGACGAAAAAAATGAAGAAATAAGTCAATCAGACCATAGATCGTGACCCTATCACCATGAGGATCGCAACCCTATCTTCTGACGAATGTGTGACAAATGCTGACCAAAGGATCGCGGATAACGGCTAATAATCGCGACCTTATAGAGATCGCGACCCGATCTCCTCGAGGATCGCGACCCTACCCACCAACCACAGTCCGCAAAGTCAGAGTAGCGGCCAACTGCCAAACGCAATTCACACTGGATCGCGACCCGATCCTCTATAGGATCGCGACGTGATCTACGCTGGCCAGTAGTATAAATAGAGGCTTTCTCTTGTTGTTTTGGACACACATTCAGAGATATAAACTCCACACCTGGAGAATATCACCCTCTATATCCTTCATCTCGACCTCTCCTCTCAAGAAACGAAGCTTTGCTAGCGGTAGCCACGAACGATCAAGAAACATCATAGCTCGGATATTCGGTTTGCTTACTATGTTTAGCCTTCTTAAATATTCAGTGTGTTGCATGTTTATGATTATGGAGTAATTCCTTTGTGCTTTTACTTAAATTAGATGAAACTTATAATTATGTTTTGATTGATATAAAATCGGATATTGCATGTTTTATAATTTACTTTGCATGTTTATTTAACCGACTCATGCGTATTAAGAATCTATTTTTGAAACTTATAACTGAGTTATATGTAGTATAGATGACCATTCTTACTAAATTAACTTGTATCATAATATATGTGATTCATATACATATTTATGACTATTGATTGACCAAATCCTAGGTTAAGTTACAAGGAAATAATCTTATATGAATATGTCTAAACTGTATTAGTAGACCAAACTGTACAACTCATTTTGATTTTCATGACCATTGATATCAAAATAAACAAATAAATCATGCAGAGTACGAATAAATAGAATGATTAATTGGAGTAATTAATTTATAGGACCAATGGAATTGATAAACCTTTTTAATCATAAAATTGGATTGTTGGACCAAGACATCTAATTAACTTAGAAATCGGTATTTAACTTGTTAATATCCATTGCACATTATTATCAATCAGAATATTGTTATAAGGAGTAATCATCTCTGAGTAAAAGCATATTTGTTCAAACTATCTGTTCGGTTTAACTTCAACCTTGTTATCATTTTCTTACTCATTATTCCTATTTATTTGTTGTTACAACCTCTTCACAAAATTCAATTACACAAAATCCCCCCTCTTATCTCTTTTGTTGTTATAAATTGTTAATTGATAATTGATTTTCTTTAATTTAAACCAATTCCCTTGGGTTCGACCCGGACTTACCATTACTATATTACAACCGATTAGGTACACTTGCCTAGTTGTGCTGTTTTCATTCATGGTATTTCCCTGTTATAAATTCAAAACTTATGCAAAGACATTACAAGGATAATATTTATCCTCAGTATTCCAAAAACAAGTAATATCATTTTGGGTATATAAATATGTATGTCTGAAAACACATCACTTGCTGACCTGCGGGTCGTCTGACCGACTCTATCTCTGGCAATATCCTATACACGCCCTGCCTCACTAGCTGGAGCACCCTCATCGTCTCCAAATATCATCCCTGAGCACGGGTGCGTGGCATCGGCCTCAAATAGGCAATAATATTGGCAGTCAAGATGTCATACGATCGGGCCAGTCTCGTGATAAAGTGCCCACCGGTCATCGGGCTCTTCGCGCCCACGCCTGAAGCTCTGGATGTCAGAATAACCACCAAAGTGAAGGGCAGGTTGGGGAACCTGCTCGGGTCAGAGAGGATCCACATGTAGAACATGTCGTCATGGGGCACCTTCTCACATCCCCTGCAGTATGCAATGGATGTGGAGATGATGCGGTGCATAAGTCTGTGGAGTGGGGAGCGGAACTGGCTCTCCTTGGCCCCCCGGGCTCGAATGGATCATTGGACATCCGTGCCCAAATAACCGCGTTAGTATCCTCTCTCTCGCTGATCAGTGATGCAAGCAGCCAAGAAGTGCTGGCGATGGACACTGGCAACTTCCTCACTGGTGTAAATCGTCGTGCGTCTGGCAAAACCTCGGAGCGTGCAATCCCGGCTCTGTCCCCCGAGCCTGAATCTGATAAGGAGGGATTTGGGCTCCTCCAAGGCTGACTCGTATCTGCAAGTGGAAAAGAACTCAAGTGTGAGCTCCTTGTAGGCGATATCTTCCTCCCGAGCCATGAGCCTATCCCAGCCCTAACATGTGAATCGGAATGCACCCTCGGAATGGGTGCAGGTGCGGTGAAGGAAGGGCAACAACTGATCCCAAAGCCCGGATGTCGTGAATATCGCCCAGTCAAAATATACTGCCGGCTGGACCACACGCGTGTTGATGGCCTGAAGTCGAGCCTGATATCGTTGTGTCTCCTCCAGTACAACATGAAACTGTAAGAATGGGTGCTCTGGTACATACGGTACTTCTTGCTGAGCCATCTGCGTAAATATCAAAAAACAAAACAAATTTGAAAAATCAGTCCTCTACGCGCGTCCCGGTTGATGGCCACGTGTTGATTCAAATGACGCGCCGCGGCTGATAAACAGGCCGCGTTGCTGCGTTCGTCTGTTGTGAAAAATCACGAAATTTGCACCTGTTTTGCTTCAATCCAACATATATATAACGCTTCCTATACACCATCAGCCTAACTAGGGTGATGATTTTGAAAAAACACCACCCTACAAGCCGACATTGCCGATTTTCTAAATTTTTCTATTTTAGCCCTATTTGATTCGATTTCGAACCAAAAACGCATGCACAACTCGAAGGAACTAGTTCAGAAGGACTTACCTCAATAGTAGACAACTAGAATGCAAGAGAAATAACAAAAAAAAATGAGTGTTGATCCGAGCTCTGTTTTTACTGCATCGTATGACTGAAAAATGGTGCGAGTTGTGAATGCCGCGTACCTGGTTAAGCGGTTCCGTTCGATCAAAAACCGCGGCACGGTGATGCTAATCTGCGACGCGCGTGTAAATGAAAACCCCTGAACATTGGGTTCTCCTGAATACGCACGGCGTGCTTTGACCTTCCCTGCGTCGCTCCCCTCAATTTCACCTATACCTAATAATGTTGACCCCATACTCATTTTGTACCCCGATTTCTAGATGATGATGATGAATTTTCCCTTAATTACCTTGAAAAGAAAGATCAACTATTGTAGCCATTAACGTTGTTAACTGTGCGATCCGATCACTCACCTGATTGATCCACTGGTGCTACACATCCACAGTTTGAAACACCTTCGATTCCATATTTCTTGCGTCTTTTGCGTATGCTTGATGTTTCTTCTCCATCATTTCTATAATTTCCAATAGTTAAAGGTTATCAACTGAAGTGAGCGGATGTCCTTTTTCATTCCAGAGGATTTCCTCATCCTCACCCTGATTGTCTCGGTTCTCATTCTTTCTGCTCCTCCTATCCATCATTGGTATCATTAGAGGTCTACCATTCATATACTGACTGTCGTCTCCGTGTGGAAGTGTCATTGGACATCCAAACATATTTAACCTCCGTTTCCTCGATCCAAAGGTGATATCCAAATCACTTGTCTTGCAATCCATAACAGCTCCAGCTGCAGCTAAGAATGGACGCCCCAAGATTAAAGCCGGTGCATCTTCCCAACTCTCAAACTCCATAATCAAAAACTCCACCGGGTAGAAGAAGTTGCCCACTTTGACAATCATGTTTGTTAATTTCCATCTTGAAACCTTCGTGGATTGATCTGCTAGTTGTAGGACCGTCTTGGCTGGCTCCAGCTCCTCGTTCGTGTATTTATCATACAGGTAACCAGGTAGGATGTTCACGCTGGCCCCTAGGTCTAGCAATGTGTTCCGGATGACCACATCATCAACAGTGACGGTGATTTATGGAGAGCCAGGGTCTTTCTCTTTCTTAGGCAGTGTACCTAATAATGCCTCGTTGGCTTTAACTATGAGGTGGACCTTCTCTGGTTTTGGAACTTTGACTTTTTCTTTCTCTTTACACATCTCCTTAAGAATCCTCAAGTCTTCTGGGGCATCTTTTAACTCGTCCAACAAGGGTTGATTAATAGATGGTTTAGTTGGTGTGCCTTGCTTCATTTTTGACCTGTGAGTTTTCTTCATCTTCTTGAGGGCAGCTACTGTCGATTGCCCTTACTTCTGAATACCCTCGCCTTTGTTTTCTGTTCCCATAAGATCATCCATGCTTCCTTTCATCCATACCTTTTATGGTACACAATCTTCCACAGCATTTACGTGTTCCTTTCTTGCACGTTGTGTGTGTCGGATTCACTTCGGTGTTGCTGGGAAGTTTACCATCATCTATTCTCCTTTGATCCTCAGCTAATTGGGCAATCTGTCTTTCCATATTAGCGATGGCCTTTACATTTTCCTGTGTTTGTTGCTGCCTTGCATTCATAAATTCGTTCATCTTTTCTATCATATCTGCCTGCGTTTCCGGAGCAGCATGATTATTGTCGGCTATGTTCCTGTTGTTGTTACTGCTACTTGGACCATTATTGTTAACAGGTTGGAATTGTCATGGCTGATTGGGTGGAGGTCCTTAATAATTGTTCTGGCGGTTGTTGAATGGTTGACTGTTACCATTGTAGTTTTGACCCCCTGATCATACGGTCTATACGGTCGTCCGTTGTTGTTATTATACTGGCCTTGACCGTATACCTGGTTCACTTCCTGGATCCTTTGCAATTGCTGATTGTTTTGCTACTGTTTCGGCGGTCCTTGCTGAAGGGTTGCCATCAATCTTTCAAATTTCCTGTTTAAATCCCCGATCTCCTTCTTGACTTCCTTCTTCCACTCGTTATCTACCCTCACAGCTGCTGCTGATGATGTGTTAACTGGCTTCCTTGAGGAATAATTCGTTTTAAAACCGTTGCTCAACTTTTCTAAGAATCTCCAAGCGGTTCGGGGTCTTTCATCATAATGATTCCACTCAACGATGCGTTTATCATAGCATGGTTGGTGGTATCCACTCCATCGTAAAAAGAACTTGACGAGCTTCCACCTTGGAAATTCGTGATGTGGGCACGATCTCATTAACACCTTATGTCTTTCAAATGTGTCATGGAATGCCTCCCCTGGTTTCTGTTGGAAGTCTTGAATTGCCCCTTCTTGCGCTGCTCCCACGTCGTGATGCTATTCGGTTGCAGAGATGTAAACCTATATTTGGCCTTATTCTTGAGAGTAAATGGGAATAACCTTAGCCTAAAGTAATTTCTATTTTCATTTCTAGGGATGTTGGCATTTGCTATTGCTAAAAATTCGTATAAATGGTTATACGGGTCATTCTGTCTATACCCCCTAAACTCTGGCAACACTCCTAACAACTGAGGTCTAATCTCAATTTGACTTTCAACATTACCAGGAGAATAGATTGGCGATGCATCGTCATACTGACATGCCTTGGTCGTCGTGCGGTCAAAAATAAGAAAAACCTAACACACACACTAGGACAGTGGCAGTCAGGGTCGATCTGCAGGAGCTACGTGGTTAGACTAAATGACAGATTACCAACTATAGTGTCACGCTATAGTCAGAGGACTTTTGTTTCCAAACCCTTGTCACAAAAACTCATAACCTAGATTATACAATTCCAAAACAAGCATAGACTAAGCTAAGCTTTAACCCAAACCTAGTTACTTTCTGAAATCAGAAGTGCATCTCTAATTCAGAAGTAAACAAAGGCATTCAACAATCCAAACATAACCCAAATCAAGGTATGAACTGAACCAATAACTAAGATCCAATGGGACAGTCACTGGCCAAGGTTCAAACCCTAAAAGCTAACCTAGTTGGATACTGATTTCAGCAAGGGAAACAGTCCCAAACAAGGTCAAAATAACATCCGAACACAATCCAAACAAGCACAATCAAGCATAAGCATCAAAACACCGAAAAACTAAGATTAATTGTAACCAAATGATTTTCATTAACCAAAACTGAATTCCAGTGATCCAATACAGTAACCAATGAGATGAAACAGAAAACTAAAGAGCTCAAACTCAGTGGTTGTCACTCCCAAAGACTTTAGCCACTAATGCTAACTATTAAACTACAAGAAATTAAACATAAAACCTGAAATGCCAAAAGGTAGTTGCTGAAAACGAATTCTTGGAGTCAAAGAGCCTCTACGGTCGATTTTCCACCAGGGTTTTGCTCAGGGTTTCGGCTGTAAATGCCTCTATTTATAGTTGAAATTTTCCGCAGCCGTGCAGCGCATTTAAGTGAACCGAGGCGCGCGTACTTATCTTCTCCCGTTTTCTTCGGCCTTTGAAATTGGTTCACCGCCTTGAATCCACATCGTGCGTGCTTGATTCCACGGCACGCGTACGTGTTTTCCTGATTTTATCTTCTTTTCCAAACTTTTTCCAATTTGTACGCATTTGGTCCCTGTTTTCATTATTTTCTTCCAAACAAGTACTGACACCAAAGTGAGAATACCACGAGATATATGATATAATTTCACTAAGAATAGGGCTCAACAACGACTAAAATATGTAATATCACTAGGCGTTGTCACATACTCCCGCGGTTGCAAGTGCGACGCAACCGATTGCCAGATCGGTTGAGAAAAATACAAAAGGGGAACGAAGTTACCGTTATTGTGCAGTTCATTGTTGTAATATTGTTGCCCCTACCATTCATGATTGTATTGTTCTTGCTATTGACGCGGAGGTCCCTGACCTCGATTCCACTCCTCGATTCCACTACTGGTTCGGGTTGTTCAGGTTGTTCGGCATCCAACCCTCATCCTGGTCATCGTATACCTAGTCTCCAGCTTGCATCTAGTACTGTTGCTATTGCGGTGGCTGTGGCTGTGGTTGTAAAATGGGTGGTTGAGGTTTATGAGCTGGAAATGGTTGTTGTGGTTGGGGTTGGGGTTTGGGAACTTGCACTGTTGACGTAGACACGGAGTACCATCACGGGTCGGAACTCCCCATGATAACACAGCAGATACAAGATTCCCTATAGGTTTTATGGTTAGTTGACTCATTGGTGGAACTGCAGACTGAGTACATGATGGAACAGGTGTAGGGGTTGAAACTGCACCACCACCATCACTAATAGAGGCTCTATTAAAATTTACTGAAACTAGGGGGGCACAAACGATGGCTACCCCATTACCTCGCCTGTCAGTGTTGAGTAATATTTCTGATGAAGTGCCTCCCTATCCGAAGACCTGATGTTTTGTTAAGAAGACCCCGAAGCCTAAGAGACTTCGAAGTGCTCAGCATGGAGGATCCGAAGGCTTTATCCAAGTAACAACCTTTTAGTGCACGCGTGTCTATTATTACGTGGTGCATGAATCTCTTATCATATTGGCTTGTACACTGATAGGATATTTTCTGTAACAATTGTACTAGGTGTATCACTGATCACGTATAAATATCAGTGATTCCCTTCCGTGTCGAGTGTGAGTGTAATAACAAGATTGCATCCTCCCAATAGTCAAACCCTAATCGATCAATACAAGCGTTCAGCACAAGTTATTCAATCCTTATTGTGTTCTTGATTGTTCTTCATATTAGCATATGTTTTCAATTTTTAAGTAGAATCAATTCTTCATAATACTTGTTATTCATTGTTTGTTCGATTTCATCAACCAACAAGTGGTATCAGAGCGGGACAGCTCGAAAACCTGCTTTTAGAGTTTCAATTCAGTATTACATTTCTAGATCTGAATCGTTTCTCAGATCTAGATTTCTGTAACTGTAAACAATCTCTATTACTTGTTTTTATGTAAAGATCCTGTTTGGAAATCGTTCAAAATGACTGATCCTACTGCTACTTACGTTAATATGCTCAACTATGCAAATTTGATTGGTTCCTCAACCAAAGCCCATGTTCTAATTCCAACCTTCTACGATTACTGGTCGGATCGTATGAAGGACTACCTTGAAGGTCTGGATGAAGCAAAGGACATCTGGAGGTCTGTAAGAGATGGTCCTCACACCGATATTGCTGGTCGCTTCATAGATCTGGATGATGATGTAGCTGCAGCTGCTTTGAATGTAGCAGATCTAAGGAAAGTGAGAAATGACGAAAGAGCAATGCGTGAACTAAGGAGTGGCCTTGGACCAGATGTTCGTCATCACATATCAGGAGCAAAATCTGCAAAAGAAATATGGGATCGATTGGTTGTTCGTTTTGCTGGTGACAACACACTGCATTCTAGTGTTGTTCAAGAGGTCCTTGCAGATTTCAGCAACTTTAAGCAGCAAGAAAATGAAAATCTGGAACAATGCTATGAAAGATATGTCAAGATGGTGGTTGAGTTGGAGAAATATGGAGAAACTCAAAGTCAGCAAGAGGTTAACATCAAATTTCTCTACAGTCTGAGACTAGAATAGAGACTGATTATGTTGATGATCAAGTCTTATGAGAATATCAACACTTATTCATTGGCTGCTCTATACATTCTCATCAAGTCACACGAGCCAGATATCTGTGGCAGAAGGAGTGAAAAGGATAATTCCAACACTCTAGCTTTACTGTCCAATGTAGATGAAGAAGAAGATGAGGATGTTCCTGATGGATACCTTGAAGGAGACAATGGCGAATCGATTGCTTTGTATGCTGCAAACAATCGAAGATTGAAAACCATTTGTGAACAAGTCTACTGCATCAAAACCCTTTGTGAAAAATTTCAACAAAAACACCTTCACTCCGAAGCCAAAACCTGAAATTCCCAAGAGGAAACTGCGAAGTCCTCCACTCCGAAGCCGCATGTGCCAAAGGCTTCGGAGTCACCAAAAGAAAAATCAGAAGAAAAGAAGACTACAGCTGACACTGGATATGATTGCCACTACTGCCACGACAAGAATCAGTTTGCCAAAGATTGTATGCTGAGAAGAAGAAATGAGAAACAAACGCAAGTAAAAGATGAGGCGTATTACGCAAGAAAAATGGAGGAAGTAAGAGGAAAGACCAAGGACTTAACCCTGGTGGCTGCGGAGGAGTATCCTGGAACTTATCAAGTTTGGTCATCCGACTCTGATGATGAAGAAGTAAGAAAGCCAACTCATAGCGCTTTCATGGCCTATGATGATGGTAAGTGCTTTCTGAATGTCACATCTGAGGAAACTGGAGATAAAGAAGATTGGGGATATGAAGGAACTGCTGGTCTTGGGTATGAGAGTTCGGAATAGAAGAATTCAACAGATGCTGTAACTTCGAAGTGCTGGACTGGTGACACTTCGGAGGAGGAGGCAGAGGAGGAGGATGATGAAGAAGTCTGCCTGATGGCCAAGGATACGCGTCTGACCATCCCGGAACAGGTATCTAAACTTCTCTTGTCCTTTAAAATTCCTACTTCTAAATTTTTTGATGCTATAAATGAAATAACTCGTGATTGTTTTGTGATGCATAAATTACTCGTTAATGCAAACAAAAGGGAGAAAACCAATGATCAGGAGATTTTGAACTTGCGGGGGAGAGTTGAGGGTTTGAAGCTTTCCCTAGAAAAGGCAGATTTAATAATTTCTTTGCTAGAGGAGAATAGAGAGAAATATTTGAATAATTATGATGTAACTTTGAGACAACGTAATATTTTCTGTGAAACTGCAAGAAGATTGTATGCTCATATTACTCGTATTTATCACTCTGCTGACGTCTGCAATGAACAACATAGAAAACTACTGCCTTTCTTTGTGTTCAAACTGAAAAATGTCGATAGTATTTCATATGAATGTGAATCAATAGTGTCTGGGTCTGAAATGACAAATCCCTCGTATAAGCATGGCCTAATTTCTGTTGAGAAACATTTATCTGCTGAAAACATCTTACAATTCATGCATAATGAAATTCCAATTTTGAAGAAAAATGTTCCTCAGATTGAGAATTCACCTGATGTTGTTGTTGTTGAAACTGTTTCTGAAAATGAATCTGCAAATGGCTCGGATATGGAGGAAATTGATTGTTCTGCATTATCTACATTAAAGAATTCCTCCGCATCCGCACCAACCTCCGAAGACATCAGACAATTGTCTTCGGTTGATAAAGGAAAAATGAAAATGAATTGTGAAAATGAATCAAAAGAAATTGTTGCTGAGAAAAAGGAAATTGCAAAAATAAAAACTCAAATTTCTGATGATTGGATTAGTTACGAAGATTATCTGAAGGACAAGTCAAAAGGATACTAAATGTGGCCTGTATCTATCCAAAAATTTCTGACTTAAAAAATTCCATCGTTGTAAAACCTGGTGGTGTGCTTTTGATCGAAAATGATTTAATCAAACTCCTTGAGGAGGATAATTCCACAGTAACTGAGGAAGGATTCTTCTCATCTTCAAAAATGATTGAAAATGACATGAATGAGAAGCTTGAGGTCAAAATTAATGTGCGAAAACAAGATTTATACAGACACAACATTTATAATCGACTTTGTTATGAAAAGGAAAATATTCCCAAAAACATGCCTCATCTTTTGAATGTTAAAAAACAATGATCACATTTACACTAATCGGAATTACAAACAAACTCAGGTTATGGATAAACCCATTGCAAGTCAGATGCTGCTGAAGAAATGACTCACTTTGTTCTGCTTGTAAACATGGCAAGCAAACAAAACAAAGGCATCCAACTATGATCAACCTAAAGATCACCAAACCTCTTTCACTTCTCTACATGGATCTTTGTGGACCATCAGCTGTGGAATCGATTGGGAAGAAAAAGTACATTCTTGTGATTGTCGATAACTATTCTAGATTTACTTGGGTCTTATTTTTGAGAAACAAGTCAGATGCTGCTGAAGAAATCATTACTTTCATCAAGAAAATGGAAGTCATGCTAAACCATAAAGTACGAACTGTACACAGTGACAACGGTTCGGAGTTTAAGAATCAAACTCTTGATGGTTTTCTGAAAGGAAAAGGTATTAGTCACAACTTCTCTGCACCTTATACTCCTCAACAAAACGGTGTTGAAGAACGACGAAATCGCTCTTTGTGTGAAGCTGCTAGAACAATGCTTAATTTTGCAAATTTGCTCATGTACTTCTGGGCCGAAGCCATTTCTACAGCATGCTTTACTCAAAACAGATCATACATCCACAAGAGGTTTCACATTACACCTTATGAAGTACTCAACCGAAGAAAACCAAATGTCAAGTTTCTTCATATCTTCGGTTGTAGGTGTTTTATTATAAACTTGAAAGATCATTTGACAAAATTCAATGACAAATCAGAAGAAGGAATCTTTCTTGGATATTCACAAGATTCAAAGGCTTATAGAGTTATGAATAAGAGGACACGTAAAATCAAAGAAATGTTCAACCTCTCATTCCATGACTACTACATAAGGAAATCATTGACTGGTTTTCCAATGTCATCTATCTTTCCTAAGGCTGCAGTTGATGTATTACCAATCACAACATTGGATACTGACTTTAGTCGTCTCTTCGATCCACCTGTGAGAGCTGTGGACACTGAAGCCAGGGCACCAGACAACAATGTGTCCGAACTTACAGATAGCCCCGAAGACTCTCCTACAAGCAGCGTTCAAAAGCCTTCATCTGTTGAGGGGGAGCATTCGGATAGACCTGAAAGGGAATCTGGTTTTGAGGGGGAGCACAATAATACAAGCCTCATCAACCCTTCACAAGAAATCTTGCATGTCATGTCCCTGTATCCTTCGGTCCAGGGGGAGCCAGAATATCCACTCCGAATGCATCATCTTCCACCTCTTCGGATAATGGTGGAAAAACTCCAGCATCAACTCTAGTAGAAAGGGAGCACACTCTAAACTCATCTTCACAATCCATCACACCACAAACACAAGTCACAAATTCAAACAATAATTTAATAACAAATGATTTTCCCTCTACTTCATGTTATCCTTCAGACATTGAGGAAATTGATTATGAAGGACCACCTGAATTTGATCCAAATTATCCTCCCCTGGATAAGTGGACAAAAAATCATCCTCCATCACTTGTCATCGGAAATGTTCATGATAAAGTCTTGACTCGTGCACAACTTCATAAAAAACAACTTGACTTAAACAAAACTTTGAAGTTATGTATGTTCAACGTTTTTATCTCAAAGGTTGAACCTAAGAACTTTAACGATGCATTTGATCACCCTGACTAGATTGAAGCTATGAAATTGGAACTCGAAGAGTTTGAAAGAAATAAAGTGTGGAGACTGATTCCAAAACCTGCTAATGCTTCAATTGTTGGTCTTAAATGGGTATATCGAAATAAACTTGACACCGAAGGAAATGTAGTTCGGAACAAAGCAAGGTTGGTTGTTAAAGGTTACTGTCAACAGGAGGGGATTGACTACGAAGAGACATTTGCTCCTGTTGCTAGACTCGATTCAGTTCGCATATTTTTAGCTTATGCTGCACACAAAAATTTTGATGTCTACCAAATGGATGTTAAATGTGCATTTTTAAATGGTGATCTCGAGGAAACCGTTTTTGTTGAACAACCACTTGGCTTCATAGATAAAGAACATCCAAATCATTGTTACGTGTTGGACAAAGCTGTCTATGGTTTAAAACAAGCTCCAAGGGCTTGGTATGAGACCTTGGCAAAAATTTTTAAAGAATCCAATTTCAAACAAGGTTTTCAGTGGATCCAACACTTTTTAGAAAGAAAGTTGGACCTCATTTGATGTTAGTCCAAATTTATGTGGATGACATTATCTTTGGATCCACTGATCCAAATCTCTCAAAAGATTTTAAAAAACTAATGAAAAGCAACTTTGAGATGAGTATGATGGGAAAGATTAACTTCTTTCTTGGATTACAAATCAAACAATCCAAGGAGGGGATTTTCATCAATCAACAAAAGTATACAAAGAGTTTACTTGAATGCTTCGGAATGACTAACTGCTCCAAAGAAAAAGTTCCTTTACCTGCAGGTACCAGGTTAAATTCATCATTGGACAAACCGAAGACTGATATTCAAACCTACATGAGTATGATTGGATCATTGCTTTACCTCACAGCCAGTAGACCAGATATCATGTTTGTAGTTTGCAACTGTGCAAGATATCAAGCTGATCCTCGTAAACCTCATCTGGCTGTGGTTAAAACAATTTTTCGTTATCTCAACAACACTCCTGCGTATGGTTTATGATATCCAGCAAATTCTAGCTTCTACATTCAAGCTTACTCTGATTCAGACCTGGGTGGATGTTCCATTGATCGTAAAAGCACTTCGGGTGGTTGTAATTCCTTGATGGAAAGTTAATAAGTTGGCAATCAAAGAAGCAAACTGCGTTTCTATTTCCACAGTTGAAGCAGAATATGTAGCAGCTGCAGCATGTACTTCATAGATAATTTGGATCCAAAGTCAGTTAAAAGATTATGCCATCAACATGAGAAAAATACCTTTGTTCTGTGATTCGTAAAGTGCAATTCGGATATGCCACAATCCTGTTCAACACTCCAAGATGAACCATATAGCCCTTCGCTATCACTTCATCAAAAGTCATGTTGAGGAGGGGAATATAGAACTGCACTTTTTTCACACAACCGAACAGTTGGCAGACATCTTTACAAAAGCATTGAACAAAGAAGCATTCACGAGAATTGTTCGTGGACAATGATTGATGGATCTACTCTCACATAGACATCAGATTTGCTCTCTCTTACCTTAGCTTTTTCAATTACAAAATAAAAGTTTATGATGCTCCGCAGCACTCCGAAGACCTTTAACGCTTCGGAGCCCATCAGAATAAAACTTAATGCTGCTCCGTATCACTCCGAAGAACTTTGACGCTTCGGAGCACCTCGGAATAGACTTTTTGAGTTAATAAAAATTCATAAATGTAAAAACCCTTTGAAACATTCTTTGCCTTTGCACCACAAGGATAAACTTTCTCAAAATAAAAAGTTATTTAAATGGAAAAATCAAAAACAAGAATCATTTGCAAAACTTCTAAGAATCAAATAATAATTTTTCATGCATCTATGACCAATTTTGACCTTTGTTTCTAGAATTAATCAATTAAAGGACAAAACTTTGATTTTAGATTCTGTTAATCATACCTTATTGCACTAAAAGGTATTTGGGAATCAATTTGAAACATTGGTAAGAAAATAGACTTCGGAGTGAGGTCAAGGCTGATTTACAGTACGAAGTCCTGTTTGATTCTGATATCCTTAACATAATGTATATCTCTAATTTCCTATTTGAACTTGACTCGCTTCAACATTGAAGTAATCAAGTAACCTAAAAACTACTCAGGATAATTCACATGTTCCACAATTTTCTTCAAAAAGTGATATCGACATTGGCTGATATGTAAATTTAAAACCTTTTCACCTTTGTTTCAAAATTGAACTACATGAAATTTTTAAAACAAAAAGGATTGTAAAAGGAACTTCAAAAGCACCTTCAAATGTAATTACATGGTGAAATTTTGACAAGCAAAACCCAAAAGAAAAACAAAATTCAGGTGGTCAAAAGAATCAAAGACCATATATAAAGTAAAAAGATAACCAAGGGAATGCAAAAATAAAGAAAAATTAGCACTCAAAGGCATATTTATCTATCTTAAATGACAATACAAGGAACTCCTATAACATAGTCGAGTACCGTGTAGAGAATATGAACATTTCAAGTAATCTATCTTAAATGGTAATGTTGGGGTGGTGTACGAATCTCAAAGGCTTTTCATTAGAGAATACTATCCAAACACCTCAACAGATGAAATGGAATAAAATTTTCAAAAGATTCTTCAAATACAATCCAAATACTCAAACATGATTCTGATGCTCAATTCAAAAGTGTAGTTTTTCTAAATTTCAATGCAGTGAATGTTACCATCATTTAGTATGGAAATTTTGAAACATAAAACAAAATTCAAACTCTTTTTCAAACTGCGAAATTAAGTTCAACATTGGGTAATTAGACTTATGCATCCATGACTAATTATAAATCAAATAGACTTCGGAATGAAAACAGACTTCCAACATGATCCGAATGATTCTGAATACTAACATGTTAAATTCTCATTTCACAAAATTCTGAGAAGCCAAAGTTAGAAAGTCATAATGCATCATCATAAATAAAACAAAAAGCAAAACAAAATTTTCAAGTAAAATATAACGCCCCAAAATTTGTCCCTTTTTTTAAAGCGCATTAACACCAAAAGCACATTAACGACAATAGCGCATTAACGCTGAAAGCGCAATAACGCTAAAAACACAATAGCTAGTGTAGTATTTTATAGAACTCGGTATTTAAAAATCTCATATTTCGAAAATCGTGTTTCTTTATAGAACAAATTGTCAAGCTTTAAAACCTTTTCTCATGACCTTGTGTCATGTCTTAAAAATTTGGTCTCAACAAAAACAAGTTGTACAAGTGTTTGAACAACTACGGGGGTTACAAGTTCATATCAAACTAAACCATAGAAAGCAAGTTAGGATTACAAACCAGTACATCGACCAATGTTCACTCCATCTAAGATCTCAATCTCTTCGGCTCATCTACTTGCTTCTATCTCTCATGTCTAGAACATGGGATACATGACATAAAATAAAATACGTAATACAAAAATGTCTCGTGAGCTACATGGGTTTGGACACAAAACATTTATAAACATAACATATATAATTTTTAAAATCTATGTAACCAAATCATATCATAACGCTTGCTGTTAAAATCATTATAACTGAAACATGTCATCGTATTGCTTTTAAAGCCTTTCTTAAGAAGTTTCTCGTTATAAAAACTTTCATTTCTTAAACTTGACTGGTGTTCAACCTTTATGAACAGTTTTCATATAATAACACTAGTTGTCAAAACTTTTCGTACGTCATGTAGAAATATTTTGCTTTCCAAATCCTTTAAACAATCAAGTAAGAAAACTGGAAACACAATGTTTTTCTTTTTCTTTCCTTTAGGTTGACTGGCATTTGATCATGATAGTATTTTTATACTTAGGGCCTTAATCACTCTTGGTGATACCCCAAGTCTGGACTGAGATGGTGAGAACATAATCAGACCACCTCAGCGTCATATCACATGCTTTGACTGGTATCTCAACATGCTTGCTTTTTATACTTAGGGCATTAATCACTCTTGCTGAACAATTGTCATGTAGAAAATCAAGGGAAATCATAACAAACAGATCATATGAAAAGGGGCGGTTCAAATTTGAATAATCATGACTGACACACAGACGTTTCCGTCTTTGCAGAGAAAGTGGGACGAACAGATGTTGAGGTGTCATATTCCTAGTGGACCAATTCCAACGTGCATTAAATGGCCTTGGGATCACGAATACTATTTATATCCCTCGCCGTTTCAGTTCGTCTCTTTACGCGATCAAAACCTTTAAACTTACTCTGCAAGATTTCTCTCAAAGAACCCTAATTTCTCTTCATCTTCTTCATCTGATCTCAAATGGCTGGTGCAGCAACTGAAGCTTCTTCCCAAACTACTAAAGCTATGTTAAATCCGATTCTCAAAAGTCAATCGGCAAACTTGTTCTTGCGTACTGATCTCAACCTCTACCCCCAACCAATCAATGCTCTCGTTGAATGTTTGAAGCGATCCGTTCTCGGTCACGCATTGACCTATACTCCCTCATTGCTGCAACTCTGGTTCACAGGCCTCATTACACCTCGAATGCCCTGTTCGACTCTGAAAACAACGTGAAATCAGTGCACTATGAAGCTACTGATGCTAAGCTCAAGATCAAGAGTGTACCACTGACCAAGATCAAATTTGCTGAGGCGTTACATCTTCCATTCTATGATCATGCAGAAATTGTGGTACCGACTGCTGAACAATTGGTGGACATGTTCAATGGTATGCAGTATGAACCACAAATTGAAAGCATCAGCACTTTCAAGAAGAGGCAACTTCCTGATTTATGGAGATATTTCTTCAGCATCTTCCTAAGATGCCTCTCAGGAAGGATATCAGGTTTGGGCTCTGCTAGTTAAACATTCTAAAGTCTTTTGTATGAGATTTACTATGATGTCAAAGTTGACTTTGCATCCATTCTTTGGGCTGATGTCTGCTCGCACATCAGCCACATTCTCTAGGGGACTGAGATATCCAATGCGAGATTCTGGGAAATAGTTGTTCATGCTCATTACCAGCGGACAGGTTATGTTCCTGACCCCTCTTTGCCTGAAATGAAATATACCTATATCATAGTCCCAACCCTAGATGAAGTACCAGCTGAATTCTGTGCACAAATACCCCATGTGATGCTCTCAAAAGTGTCCATTGAGTGCAATGAGGCCAATATGTATCGCAACACACTTGTAATACCTTATCCTGTTCGAGAGATCATTCCAAGTGCACCAGTCAAAGCACCAGTTCAAACCAAGGGCAAGAAGAAGTCAACATGTGGACCAAGTGGTCCAAAGAAAGTAGTGAAAAAGAGAAAGGCGACAGAGCAAACAACCCCCAAAAGAAAACAACCGAAGCGTACGAGAAAACTATTGGTGGTGGATGAGGCTTCGGAGTCGAACAAGTCACACTCCAAAGAGACAGTGAAAGAACCTAAGGAAGAACACCAGTCTTCCCCAGTTCATAAAACAAGACCTCCAACCCCACCACATAACACAATTCCACCTTCACCACCTCCAACATCTGACCCTTTAACCACTATCACTACATCAAAATAAACCTCTACAATTGACACAACCACTTCTGATGTACCACCAACCACTTCTCCACTCACATCTACCATCCATACCACAGAAACACCTCCCATATCCATTCCTCAAACCTCCGAACCCATCACATCTTAGATGGAAAATCCGACTATCTCAGCCCCTCAAACATCAGAACCAATTATCACCACTTCAGAACCATTATTAAACATTTCCTCATCTGGTCTGGATACATCACCTCCTGATTATCCTTTCCAAGATGATTTTGATTTTGATCATGAAACCATCAAAATCTCAAAGCCACCATCCACTGAAGAGACCATGGCTGCTTTTCATATGGCGCCATTGGTGATTGAAGACAATGACGATGAAAATCTGGATGACAATGATTTTATCCTTGCCAAACAGTACAAAGTTCTCAAACGAAAACTGGATGCTCTTCTCCAGTCAAATACCGGTTTTGATCCCTGAAGAAGTCTGAGGGAAATTTCAGTGATCAGATGGCTGAAGTCCAAAAAGCCTTAACAGAAAAGATGGATGCGTTAGTGAAGGCTTCGGAGAAAAGAATTTTTGATCAACAAGTTGATATTCAATGCATTTTGGAAGTAAAATTCACAAATGCAGTTGAACAAGTGGAAGAAAGACATCGACTTCTGAAAGAGCAAACTGAAAAGAAAATAAATGACTTTGTGGAGAAAATGGAGTTGTCTAACTCCGAAGTGATAAAGGCCTTAATTAACCTTCAAGACGAGACTAAGTCCTTCAACTCGCAGTATCAAACTGGGTTTATAAAGCACCTGTCTGATGCTCATAAGCGGATTGAAGAGTTGACTGCGGAACAGTCGCATTCTGCAGTAACCGTCTTTGCAAACGAACTGAAGAAGACAAATTTAGCAATCACTTCGGATATCGTTGAGAATATTAAGAACACTCTTCAGCCCTTCATCAACGTATCCATAAAAATGGAACGATCTCAGGCTGCGAAGTCAAGCTCCCAAGCAATTGCTCAGGCTGAACCTGGGACTCAACCCTCACAAGGGGGAGAATCTGTAGCATCATGACCTCAACCCGCAGCCTCAGAAACTCAAGCGAGAGTCACTCAAGCTTTGATTACCCAAGCCCTTGTTACAACAACATCCAAAGTCCAAACAACTTATCAACCTACAATCTTAGGATGACCAAACTTCATCCCACCAATCATCTCTACTACTGGTCCTACCTTCGGAACCACCACGATAACTAAGGCAGGTGGATCTGGCACAAAAATACAAGGCAAGGAACTGAGGGTTGCTCCCCACATGGAGCAAGTCCATAATGAGCGTGAGCAGGATTACAAGAAACTGCTCATGATCAACAACATTGCAAATGAAAACCAAACGTGGACCGAAGATCTGATTACAGCCATTGGTTTCAATGACTTCACAGTCTTCAACAGACTTCCACTCAAGAGCCTTGACACAAAGACAGGAATAAATCGTCAACTTGATCTTCCATACAATACCAAAACCTTTTCCTTTCTACAGTTTGAAAGGCAAGTGCCAAAAGACAAGATGACTCAGTTCAAGAAGAGGAAGATTGCATTCCATGCAAAGTTCATACAAGCTCCGAACTATGTATGGAGTGAGAAAAAGATAGTGAAGATAATTTCTATCAAAGAAGGAGAGAAGTATGTTGGATTTCAAATCATGGATTTCTTCATACTTCGGGGCATAAAAGAAGAAGAATCAAGATTTACTATATCGGACTTCCCAATCATGAATCCAAATGATTTTATTGTACTTCTTGATATCTTAAAGTTTTTTGCTAGAACCGAAGCCGAGTCTGGGGGCGGTCTTCGTTGCAGCAAAGAATCACATTTCCTCTTTCTTCAGGAATTACCTTCTGAGATTTGCCAGGTTTGATATAGTTGTGGCAAATCTCTTCTGACAATATCTTGCACCCCCACCAACTACAATTGAAAATTTTGACAAGTTGAAAGCTGGGCAGATTATGGAGAAGCCCTGGGTGTGGTATTCAAAGGGTTATCTAGGGACAGTGAAACCATGGTCACTAAGTTTTTCAAGATAGATTATCTTGGTATCTACCCTTCGGAATCCATCTCCCAAGTTTTGGGATTCGTAAATAATTTTTTTGTAAACACTTGGCAAGAAAAGAAGAAAGTAAAAGAATATCTTAACTGGTGGTTGACAGTAAGGTATGTTTTGAAGGAAGCTTACAAGAAACATTATCAGAGATAGGCTTTGGATGCACTTCACACAAAGGGGGAGATTGTTGAGTAATATTTGTGATGAAGTGCCTCTCTATCCGAAGACCTGATATTTTGTTAAGAAGACCCCGAAGCCTAAGAGACTCCGAAGTGCTCAGCATGGAGGATCCGAAGGCTTTATCCAAGTAACAACCTTTTGGTGCACGCGTTTATGTTATTACGTGGTGCATGAATCTCTTATCCTATTGGCTAGTACACTGATAGGATATTCTCTGTAACAATTGTACTAGGCGTATCACGGATCACGTATAAATATCAGTGATACACTTCCGTGTCGAGTGTGAGTGTAATAGCAATATTGCATCCTCCCAATTGTAAAACCCTAATCGATAAATACAAGCATTCGGCACAAGTTATTCAATCCTTATTGTGTTATTGATTGTTCTTCATATTAGCATATGTTTTCATTGTTTAAGTAGAATCAATTCTTCACAATACTTGTTATTCATTGTTTGTTCGATTTCATCAACCAACAGTCAGCTCATTGGTAATATCTTTGACTAACACATCATTTAAACTCATATTAACTAATCGCCTAGGCACACGATTTCTACACGTGGTTCGTTCAATCTCAGTATCGAAAAGAAGAGGTAACGATTGTTCACCCCGACGTGTACGCATGCACAAAGTGCAAACGACCGTCAAATAAAAATCAAATTCAAATCAAATACCAAACTAAAATCAAAAACAAAAACCACTGACACAGTACTTCAAGCACCCAACTCCCTAGCAACGGTGCCAAAATTTTACATCGTCGTAGTCGTCGATGCGGTCAAAAATACTAGATAAATACCTTACAAGCACATTAGCTAAGTGGAAGTAAGGGTCGAACTGTGGAGTCCGTGGTTAAAGTATGTGTCAAGAAATAACCAAACTATAATGTCACTCAATAGCTGGTGTCGTTCCATACACTTAACAAAATCCAAATAATACGAAATATCGAAAACATAAACTAACGATTATCAAGCAATTTAAATCCAAATCCCGATCTATCCAAACTAATATATTCTGACCCCAAGGTATACTCAGAAAATCAAAATTGAAAGCACAAACAAACCAATCAAACGAACAATAATCGTAAACCGAAATCAACATCGAAAAATAAATGAAACCAAATGCTTGCATTAAAATCAAACCAAACCAGAAGCCGAATGATTCAGACTTCGTTAATAATCCAGAATCAACGCGGTCCAACTAATTCTACAATCCAGAACGGTGGAAAAACGTGCGATAAACAAAACCAAAAAACACGAAAATTAACTAAACTAACACAATACCAACTATTGATCACTGAAATCCGAAAATACGAGTCGAAGAGGCCTGAGTTCCACTCAAAGGTCGGGTCTTCGCTCCCGAAACCCGAACCAGAGGCCTCTACTTATAGTTGCGAATATTGCCTGGACGCGGCGCAAAAGGTGAAATCCGCGATGCATCCTTATCTGTAACCCCGATGTTCGCTTTTTGAATTTGAAACTCTGATCCGATGCCCACGACGCACGTGTCTTCCAACCCGTGGCGCACGTGTGTTTTCGCCTGAAAGTGGACTTCATTCCAAAATTGACAGTTTTGCACGCATTTAACCCCTGTATTGTATATATTTCGCACACAAGCACTAGACACAAAAACATGAGTATATAACAGTTTATGATATATATTTCACTCAGAATATGGCTCAACAATGACTAAAATACTTGATTTTACTAGGTGTCGTCATACATCAAACGAAAAATGCATCACACAACACAAACAAAAACAACTAAACAATACGATTCTCTCAAGATAAATTCCAAGAACATTTGTTATTAGGTTTAAAGCACAATTAACTTTGCAGCAGACTCCATTGAAAAACATCATTCTCTATTGATATCTCAAGTTATTATAACATTAGTGTCAGTGATCAGTTGTGAGTGCATTTTTAGCATTATATAATTTGTATATTATTGGTGATAAAAGTTCTCCCTCTCTTATTCGTCTGTGGATTAGCCAATCAGATTGATCGTGTGGACCACATTAAATTTTGCATTCTAGATATTACAATTATTCATTTTTGCGGATTCTAAGTTATATTTTTGCATTTTATAGAAGTCCTATTAATCGATCTAACTGAAGTTCTTAACTTATGTTGTTGTTTATCCCAACAAACTGGTATCAGAATTATGGTTGAAGATGGGTAAGTTAAGATAGAAAAATTTGGAAGTCACGATTTCAGTTTATTGAGAATGATAATCGAAGATTATCTCTGTGATAACCAAAAGCTTGGGGAATGCCCGCAGATTGAGTAGGAAGACAAAAATTGTATATGTAAAATATGATAATAGATATATGTATCAAAATTTTAGAAGACAAAAAATAGTAAAAATTACAATAAATGAATAGAATTCATGAAATAAAATTACAATAAATGAATACAATTCATTGCCACTCAAATATTTTGAATATCATGCTTTTATTGATAAGAATACAAACATATTTCAATGGTGTTTACCACAAAATAAAATAGTTTGAATATCACGCTTTTATTGATACAATATACAATCAAAACCACACATCGCACCAATTATGTGATTCGAGATTTTGAAAAGCACAAATTGTATTATGAAAGTTTAAAATTGGATTATACAGTATGGTGCATGCTGTTTTGTCCAACTTGATGAAGGAATACATAGTTCATATTGAGATCGACCCATTGAATTTCTAAAGTTCAAATTCATTAAAATAACTTTTTATAATACTTTTACTATATGTTTCTTTGAAATTTTATATTTGGAAAATTTTCAAACAATAAAAACTAACTAATCATTTATATAATTGTTTTACTTTGAGGAATACATTTATGTATAGAATAAACTTTTTTCATAAGTTGGTTTATCATGAAGATGTAGGATCAAACTTTTTTTTATAGTGTGTTATTTTATTTCATTTTCTTATCTCACAATGCTTAAGAAACATAACTAAAGTGAAATCAAACATGTATAAGTAAAGAGGCTAGTATATATCTCATCCCATATAGTTTAATAAGCAAATTCTAAGAGAAATCAAGCCTTTATAAGTATAGAGGCTAAAACTATTTCCCTCATATATTTGTACTTTTGTGTTATTGATTGCAACCAGCTTAGACAATGGTTAAAACATTCAATGAACCATTGGTTCGAGCTTTAAGACCGATTTTGTAAAATTTGGATGGATACCCACTAGTGCCCACTTCTATTTTTTTTTCTAAAAGTATTCAAATTAATGTGCTACATGATAAAAATTCATCCACATTGATTGAATAGCCTCTCTTATAAGATTTATTATGTAGATAAATAAATCTGTTTCAACTTTGAAAGGTTTTCAAACATTTACTATTTGAATTTTTTATATATATAAATCTTATTAAATCGAAAAATATTTTCAAAGTTGTCACAACATACTGAACTATGACGCTATGAACTTGCAACCTAATCCATTTTTAATAGATTTAACCAAATTTAATATTCATCTTCTTAGTTTCTATGTTTTTAAAGCTAAAACAAAATAGTAAAATCTATCGAAAGTATGAGAAAAAAATATGTTTTATGATAAATTGACTACTAATTAATAATATACTTTGGAAAGTGTGGTATGATAAAGATTGAAATATAAATGTGCGAAGTAATCTAATACAAATAAAAAACTTCAAATTAATATGGTGAAAGATAATAATTTATCTTAAAACACTTTGTAAAAACCATTCAATTCGATCAAATGTAAGTATTAATTTTATTTTTATTAGAATGCAAGAATAATACTTTATTATAGTCGTTATTAAATACACATAGTTTATATATAATTTTCTAAAAACCATTCAATTTGATCAAATGTAAGTGTTAATTATATTTTTATTTGAAATGCAAGAATAATACTTTATTATAGTTTTCATTGAATACACATAGTTTAGATGATTGTAAAAAATATGCTTATGATAAAGAAATTAGTAAACATTATAAAAAGAAATTTGAAAAGTCATTGGAAATATGAAAAGACATGAAAGTTTCAAATCAATGTGGTGCTTGGAAATATGCTTCTTTTATAAAATGTATATAGATTTTTGTACAACTTTGAACTAAAATATGTGAAATAGAGTTGCAATACCTATTTTAATGAAACAATTTGACCTTAAGGGTAGCTGGTCATTTTGTAGGAATTTGATCTCATTTTGAGAAATTATTTGGGTATGTAACTATATGTTATTACATACATTTGTGGACATTGAAATTGAATTTTTAGCTAAAGAGTTAATAATTAAGACATTTGTAGAAACTTGCTTAACAGGAGGTTTGGGGTTTTCTACCAATTATAATGCGACACATTCATATGAGTACACGAGGTGTTCTTAAATGTATATTGCTATAACATGGAAATCTTGTATAGTATGATGTTGTAATTGTTCATAACTTTGATACTATGTGATGCGTTAGGTTCAAAACCTGACTTGTCACATAAATAGCTAAATGACGTTAAATCCACGGATGTAACTATGCAACATATTTCCTGGGCTATCGAAATTTATGTGTTTTAACTAGGTTTAAAACAGCTTGATCCATTGGTAACCATTTGACCCGACAAAAACACTTCATATTAGTGTGTTTGCACCTCATAAAATGAATTCCTAGTTCCCTTGTAAGGACAAAACTACAAACAAAGCAAACAATACGAACAATATCTTTGAATATCAAATCAGTCGAATGATTTATTCACTGTAATATATGTATGGCTCCTAATCAAAGAGATGAGCACCTTTTTCAAACACGATTACACAGAGTTTACGACTGTTACTTTCACATATAGGGTTACATGAGATATTTATACTACCACATAATGGACCATAACGTCAAGCCCATTACTTACAGATAAGAATGGAAACCCTAGATAAACTAGCTAACTACTATAGATAAACACTATCTGCCAGCTATCAACCTTTGGATCAGCTTCACTGTCTTCGGATAGGAACATGAGTGCTTCGGATATCAATCTCAACACAATTAATATCCTAACAATCTCCCGCTTTGTGGTGAAGATGCAAGGTATCCGAAGTTATATCATTAAGAAAGCTTTCGCCAGTTCCTTCCTAACCACTGTCCACCAATGGATGTGATCACTTACTTCAATCTTCGCATGCTTAGAGTTCTCATTGTTCACATTCACGCGAGTGATCATCACTTCAATAAAAGTTGTTCGAAACTTCTCCTTGTGATCCATGTCAAAGAACAAACTCTTTGTGTGACCATTCCTCACTTCTTTTCCTCTATAGAAGACTCCCCAGGGTTTCTGTAATATCTTCCCATTGTTGTACTTGTTTATTCCTAGAAGTCGTTTATCTGCAGCAACAACCGATTCCTTAAACAACTTGGCAATTTCATAATCATAGCCTGAGAAGTTTCAGATGTATGCTCCTACAAACCTTCCGATCATTCTCTGTCCATTTCTAAGACTCAATTGATTGGACATCTTAGTCTGATTCATCTTGTAGAACCTTTCCACCATAACCACGAAGTCATTTGGTTTGATCAAAGGGAAGTCAGCAACATCGAAGGAACTTTCAACATTCTGTTCACCCTTTCGGACATGATAGGTGAAATTTTGATACTATTGGATTAGGTGTCTAAGCCATGACTATAATTTGGAAATATACTTGAATTGATAGCAGCACAGTCCTTTTAGGTTGCGCTCAAAACCTAGTAGAGGACAATATAACTTAAAGAAAGAGAGAGAGAAATATGATTTATTAATATATTATGAGAGTAATATATTAATTAGAAATCATAACATTTAATTAATAATTGATTAGAAATGAATTGTAATTAATTTTGGGATTAATTAGATTAATTAAAAGTGTAGGGGCTAAATTGTAATTGTTCAATAGTTGAGCAATGGACAATTACGGTTTGTATTATGGGTTGGACAAATTCTAAGGCTTAGGCCTTAAGGAATTCGAAATTCCCATATTGATACAAGGTCTATTTATGGCAGTGATAAGTAGATTCAGTTATATGATAAAAGCCTTTTCATATCAAGATCTTAAATAAGGTAGTTATACTCCTTATTACTTATCACCTTAAGACTATAAATAAAGGCCGTCCCCACCCCATATTCCATGCCATTCTAAGGAGTTCCACTCCTTATTTTCTCTTTTTTGCTTGTTCGCTTGGTTCTGGGTGTGAGCCATTAGAGGCACGACACTTGTGGTGCTAGCTTCCAAGGCTTGGATGTATGAAATTCTAAATTATTTTGAGAATATAATTATATACCTTATGTTCTTAGCTATAGATTCAATTTAGAAAACTTAGATTCTTTATTAGGGTGCATGTGAACTTAAAATTTAAGCTCATTGTTTGCATAAAACACATCAGTGGTATCAGAGTTAGATCTGTTTTTTGTTGAATAGCTGTAATAGAAGAACTGTTATTAGGATTTATTGGATTCAAACCCTTGACCTCAATGGGGTCAACTTCTAGCTAGGGTTTTAGAAACCCTATCTTCCACCCTGTAGTTTTCAAAAATTAGAAGGCCTCCTTAGGGTTTTTCTATTTTTGGAAAATATGTATATTTAATAAATGGAAACCCTTGGCCTTATTTTTGATAACTTAGTGGGCAAGGAATATGATTAAATTAAATTGTTTACTTTGTTAATCCTTGTGTGATTTAATTAATTTAATTAATTGATAATTAAAAGACAAACATTAAATCACTTCAGGTTTAATTTAAATTTTAACTAAAATTGTTTTAATTTCAAAAATTTAAAAGATATACCTAAATATTTTTAAATTGTTTAATATACACATTATACATATTATTATTAAAAGTTAATACCTATATGTGTATGATTAAGTTAGCCAAATCGCTAGTATGCCTCATTCAGAAAACTGGTCTATAAGGAGAGTATAAGGAAACTGCTTATAAAATGGCAGTTAAATGGGTGTCCACTCTCACCCACCGCTCCGTTGATTAGTGGACAGTCGTTAGCAGAACGGATTTGATAGGACGCACCTAATCTCATTAAAAGTATAATGCTATTAGACAAAAGTACTATAAACCTAATCCCAATCTGGTTACTTTAGAAAAATGTGAAAAGTTTGCTAACCCATGAAACTGCACATTACACTTTATGAGACATTGGTGGAGCGTGTGTGGTTTACCGGCACACTAATAGGGGATCATACAGAGTCGTAATGGGTATCTCATAATTTATTGTTGTTGATGGAGCGTGTGTGGTTAACCGGCACATCAATGTGAGATGATAAATGAAGTTGAGGATACCAAGCCGTTTACATGGTTATTCATATATTCTTTGTGATCCTCGGCATCCCAGTCACAAATAGAAGAACATAATCTAAGATTAAACATGCCATTGACTTCAGTAAATGAATCTCACCGATCTAGGAGTTTCATGGAGATTGAAATTGATAAATGTATATCTACCTTAATGACCAATATGTTGTGATTACGACATCCCTCTTCACACCATAGTTGGGCATTTTGGGTCCTAGTCCTGTTAAATAATAATTGGGTAATTATTTAAAGAAGATTAAAATTAAACTAATAAACTTTGATTAATGTCTGGACTCAGCGTCAACTCTCATACTCCTCCTCCAACACCCATTTCTGAGAGTTTCAGAAAGTATCTATTGAATATGGAAAGGCTGACTGGCCTGAGCTATGTAGAATGGCTTCACAAATAGAGAATGGTTCTCAATTTTGCTAGCAAGCCATTTCTGATTGAGTATCAGCTCCCCATTCCTACGAAGCATGGCATCACACAGCAGCTTTGTGATAAACATGACTTATTGATTGATGAATCTGAAGATGTTCATAGCCTCAAGCTAATTGACCATTGACCCCGACATCTGCAGGGATTTTGAATTCCTAGGGCCATATGAGTTAGCACGACTGGTTAAGGAAACATTCCAAGAACCGGTCGTAAAAAGAAGGAACTGGGATCTTCAAAGAGCTTGAAGTGTGCAAGCTGGAAGAAGTTGCGTCGGTCCACATGTTCTCATGATTGAGAGATACATAGGCGAACTGCATAAACTTGGTCACCCTATTAATCGGGAGTTGAGCATTAACTCGACTCGCTGACTAGCCAGTACGATGTGTTCATCCAGATGTACAGGAAAGGGAACCAGGACAAGAATATCATGGAAATGCATTTGATGTTGACTCTGTACACGTCGTTTATAAAGATGCATAGTTCCACTGAGCCAGCTACTTTGAGATTAAGTCCAGAGATGAGACGTATCGAGAAACGATCCAGATCGTCTGGATCAGTTCTCGGATGTCTCTAACTGGGAATCCACAGGGTGGGATACAATCATAGAAATATTATAAGATGCTCCAAAGCCGAATCGTTTGGCAACTCTGATATATCTAAAACTCAAAACACCTGATCCTTAATTCCCTGATACAGAATGGGAGCACATTCGGATTGGATCACGAGCTCGTGTAGTTTTGAAGTTTAGTTAGATATTTGATTTTGTTATTAGCTTATTTGATGTGTATGACATTGTTTTCATATAGTACATTGTTTGAGGATAATTTTCTATTTAATAAAATGTTATTTTTCAAAGCATGGTTGTTTAAATTATCCTTGAAATGTTGAATGAATGTGTTAATTGCTTTAGTAGTAATAACTTGAATGTTGATGCATCCAAAGTGTGTTGGATTTATAAATTGTGTTTTCTATGATTGTTAAAGTAAACATTTTATAAGAATCACTTCAACCAAAGGTCCAGGTGCACTGGACTTTGGAATCATTTAACTTGGAGTCACATGATAAAGTGAGTTCTTAATAAAGTTATGTATCACCCAAAGATTCAATGGATAGGATTTTGGAATCGGTTGACTTAGAGTCAAACGAAGAATGCATGTCTTGAACAAATTAACAAAGTCATAAATTTACATGGAGATGTAAAAGACATTAAGATTTTGAGTAACGGACACATTAGTGAATTGCTCGAATCTACAAATGAAAAACACAAATAATTATATTTCACAATATTTGCCAAATATGACGTCACTTATCAGAATAAGTGATTGATTGAAACCTTGAACAGTTCAAGGACTTCAAAGAAGTATAAAGATCAACATAGTCTGAGTAAAAAACATAAACTAAGAAAATGTTTCACAGTTCATCCTCTTCCAAGAACATTAATGGTTATAATGTGCCATGGAGAAGCAGATTGAGCATTGGTCGAAATAGTTCGTTCCACGATGTATTAGATACACTTCCAATAGTTTTCAATAAATTATATATTCAACCAGTCAGACCACAAAAACCATATTACGACCACAACTTAGAATAATTAGGTTTCACAAACACCATCTAAAGTGTAAAGCAGGATTCACCCCACTTGTACATAGAGGGTACATGGTCATGTAGCATTTGAAGGAACCTCATGACAAGCCTGAACTTGATCAGCTGTGTCATTTCCTTGGTTATCCCACAAGTACCTTTGAAATAAGAGTCCCTTTAGAAGGAACTCACGTTCTAAGGAAACAGTGGGAGCAAGAGTGATCCCTGAAGGTGTTCAAGGATTAGCCAAGTGAAGGAACCTATAGTCGTCACTAGGGCTTGACCAGGAATCAGATTCCTGTTGAACCTGACATACTCTTCTCATCGCAGACCAGTAGTACTAGTCACCGTCATAAGGTGTTATGATCTGGGTGACATACCGATTAGTGGTAAAACATTAAGTTGGTATGGATAAGCAATCCTGCTACTTGGAAGCATTGGTGAGCCCGATTGTTGCCAAATAAGAGAATGTAAGGGCGAGACTCAATCTATGTGGCAATTTGACTGATTTTACACCTGGCCTAAGATCCAGTGGGAGTAATTGAATCATCAAAAGAAAGCAACATAGATGGAAATGTAGTTAGAGAAAATCTGGTTGAGTGAGGTGATACTCAGAGTCACGGAATTGATTCTTAAAGTAACGCTCTCAACAGAAGATGAAATAAAATTGAATAGGTATTGTTTGCTATAACTACACTTTATGCGTCGTTAGTGGAGCGTGCGTAGTTTACCGGCACACTAATAGGGACTCATAAAGAGCATGCTCATACAAAAGGTACATAGCCTCGAGATTCATCTCACGGGCACCTTGCAAGAAAGGATATTTGGATTCTCAAAATTTGCCAAATTTTTGGATTTTGTGAATAGCCTAAAAGAGTACTCTAATCATGTCAGAAAGGTTTGGATCTTATGATAGTCTAAAAGATCCTATAACCGTGTCAAAGCCTATGGGAGTATCGTTGTGATCTGTCTATCAATGTATGTCAGTTGCATACCATTTTTAGGAAACGTCTCTTCTCATTACAAAGTGTAATGACTTAGCATTAAGAGACGATTAACTATGAAAAGTCTAGAACAGATACAACACACTCAGGTGATCACAAGCATCTATCAGATAAATGACATCATCAGTATAGATCCTGCCAGTGTAAGTGTGCTCTTGATAAGATTCAAGATGCATGACTTCAGGAAATGAGTTTCTTGTCATTACAAAGTATAATGAACTGGTATGATCTAAAGGAGATACAAGTTATTCACGTAGTTACACACATCTATCAGATAGAAGAAATCATCAATATAGACCTAGCCATTACGAGTATGATCTTGATAAGATTCAAGATGTATGGGAAATAGTCTCCGAAAGTCATGAAACAGGGATTATAAATAATCCTCAGATTCTGAAAAGGTTCGGAATAGAATAAATCTGATCCCATGAGCTTCCACAAATTGGATCAATCATAAGTGTCATGGACTTATCCTGATGACTTAATACTTAGAGCATGGTAAGTTGTATTCAAGATACAACCTGGCTGAGTATACTAGACAGATTATTTGAACGCACGTGAGAAATCATTAAGAAATGATTAGTGGTGATTGTAATAATTATTTGAAAGGAGTTTCAAATCTAAAATAATTTACATCAGTATGTGGTGCTGACAACGCCAAGTAATATCAAATATTTTAGTTGTTTTTGAGCCCTATTCTTAGTGAATTTATATCATATATCTACTGGTATTACTCACTTTTGTGCTAGTGCTATTGTGCAAGAAAAAGATGAAAACAAGGACCAAATGCGTACAATTTGGAAGAAGTGTGAAGATCAAGGCAATATTAGGTGAATTCACACGCGCACCGTGGGATTCACAAAGGCACGATGCGGTGATGAGGCGGTGGAGAACATTCAAATGCCGAAAAAACGGGGATAAACTCATACGCACGCCGCGTAATTCATCTGTGCACGGCGTGGTCGCTTAAATTTTGCAACTATAAATAGAGGGTTTTAGGTCGAAAAAGTTAGCAAAGGCTTGGAATATCGACTCCCAAGACTCTTTGGCTCCGAGTTTTAGCTTCAGCAACCACTATTTGGTATATTTATATTTTTCTCTTTAATTTTTCATTAGTTTCATAGTTAGTAACATTTAGCTAGTATATTTGGGAGTGACAACCATTAATACTTAGTTTTACTTTCTGTTTTGGATACTTGGGTTACTGTTTTGGACCCTATTGGATCTGAGTTTTTGGTTAATGAATCAATTGGTTATTAGTAATTGCTTCTTTTCGGTATTTTATGACTTGGAATGATTTTTGGATGTTGATTTGTGATTGGATGTGGATTTAATCTTGATTGTTCTGAATTTTAAATCTGATTTCAGTAACTAATTAGGATTAATATTGGTTTGGAGTGTGGTTTAGTGGATGCTTGTTTGGAATTATTGGAATTTAGGATTTTTGGGATTTGTTAGCAAAAGTTAGGAACTAGATCCTCTGACTGTAGCGTGACACTGCAGTTGGTAATCTGTCATCTGTCTCGACCACGTAACTCCTGTGGATCGACCCTGACTACCACTATACTAGTGTGTGTTAGGTATTTTCTGATTTTTGACTGCACGACGACCGCTGCGATGTCAAATTTTGGTGCCGTTGTCGAGGAGTTGTGAGTTTGAGAGTAGGTGATCTGTAGGATTTAGTTTCTGATTTTTGATGTTTGATTTTAGTTTGATTAGTTTTGGTATGTGTACGTCTTCATAATGGGCGATTACATGTACCCGGATCAGTATTATGAGTATTATGAAAATCTGGCCGACACCTATTACGAGGATGATTACTACAATGGATCATTCGATGACAATGGATGGCAGACCGAGGAGCCATTTCAACCTAAAAATTCTGCAATTTGGGCCCGACTTTGGGTACTCATGTATAACACCCACCAAGTGCAGAAGGACCAGACTGATGCTCTTGTAAGATTGCAAGCTTCTTTAGATCAGTTAGAGGAAAGTTGGAAATGTTCACCACCCTTGCCAGAACATGAGGCGAGTGATTTTTATACCAGTGATAATGTGTATGAACTTGCATCACCTGAATATGTGATGGAAGGGCATACACCTTGGGAAAGTCAAGAGACCACTGAGATGGTCGAAACGGTTGTTGAAGAAGAGGTTGTAGGTGACAATGCTACTTCTGACTCAGCAACCCTTGAAGTTTTTGATGTTTTTGAAAGTATTAGTAATGTTGATCTGGTGTTGGGTGAATCCATACCATCACCAGACAATTTGGTTGATGAGGATGTTGTGGAGGAGGCTGTAAGTGACAGTGCAGACCCCGGCCCAACAATTCCCGAAATTGTTAAAGTTGTTGATACTATTGGGGAAGGGGGTGTAAATGACAATACTACCCCTGAACCTATAATATTTGAAAATTTTGAGTATTTTGAAAGTAAGGATCTGGTGATGGGTGACTTTATACCACCACCAGATCAAACTAGTCGCTCACTCTTGGTCCCGATCCACTTGTTGGACGATGATCAAGAAGATGATGCCTGATGAGTTAGTTTTTGAAAGCAATAAACATGATTTTATTGCCACTCATGATCCATTCATGAATGGAAAATTAGATTTGATGAATACCATCGATGAGGATATATGGAAGCATCCTGACATGTTGCCTTCCGATCCCATTCGATTGGAAAATTTTTATTGGTACTGCAAGCCAAAATTGCAAACTAAAGATGACACACAATATGTAAGCAACAAGCGAGGTACAACACAACTACTGGAAGCGGCACTGGGCGCACTTCATGTCAAACCAATGGTTTTGAAGAAATATAGAAGGAAGGATCGGGCTTAGAGGTTCAAAGCTACCTCTAAGTACTCACAGGAGATAATCATAAGACAGTAACCGAGCACCAGTAGAATGACCGGCAAGCCATTCGACCCAAGAATGTTTGAGGAGCAGTGGGTCAGCGAAGGGACGGTAGTGACTGAGAATCAACAATGAAAGAAGGCATACGATCCACCGTAGCTGTAGAGTAAGAATAATATGTCTGGCTGAAGACGTTAAACTTAGCGCTAGTTGGGAGGCAACCCATCTTTCATAGGTAGGTACTGTATTTCTTAGTAATTAGGAATATTATATCATCGTCATTGCAGGTATTATTGGTCCAAGGCAAGTGTGGGGTTGATTTGAAGAAAAAATTGAATTTTCAATGACCGCGTCGCGGTTAGGAGTATTGCACGCCGCGGGATCGTAAACCAACCCGATGCGCAGGGGTTGATTTGGGAACACGCGCGCCGCGGTTTGCTCATATTTCTGCGCCGCGGTATTCGATCGGTCGGTTCCCTTTGTCAAAAAGGTAAGCCGCGACACTATTCACACACACACGCCGCAGAGCTCTGATCATCAACAATTTCTCGAGTTTTTCTTGCCCATTGCATTCCCGCTACTGAGGTACGCCATTCTAACTAGTTGTTACTTGTTAAAACTAGCTATTAGGAAGCTGATTTAGTTGATTTCTCCAAAACTCAAAAAACATAGAAATTGGCAATGCTGACTCATAGGGTGTTTATTTTGCCAAATAATGACCCTAGATGAGTTAGTCGGTGCCTAGGCTACCTTGTAGTGCAATTGGATTGAGTTTAAACAGGTTGAATCGTGATTTTAGGTTTGAAATTTGTAACAGCCGCTCGCCGCGCCGCGATTCGGTGGGGAAGATAGGGACTTAATTTGCAAAATATTTTGTCTGGGTGTTTTTGTGCAGATGACTTTCAGGCTTGATCATCCGTTTCTCCAGTTCCCCGCTAAGCTGGATAGTTCGGTTGAGTATATTTCGAGGAGAGATGCACTTATAGGCGGGTTCTAGAGGCGACGATCATTGGCAGGGATATCCTCAGAGACGCAGGGCTTTGGGGCGAGATCGAGCCATTCCTTCACCGCACATGGACCCACGGGGATGCTTCATTCACTTGTTGTGGCTGGGATAGGCTCATGGCCACCCAGGACGATACTGTATATACGGAGCTTCTCTTGGAGTTTCATGCCACGGTTCGCTATACACCGGGTTCTCAGGAGGCCCGATCCAGGCTCATCCGATTCAGATTGGGGGGTGTCCCAGGGAGTGCAGTCTCCGGGATTTTGGGAGGCCACGGGTATCTACACGGAGGCGGACCTCCAGCACCGCCACTTCACGCAGTTCTTTCAGGCGTGCATCAAGGGGCAGCCCAAGAGGGATGTCAATCCGGCAATTTGGACACCTCTGTCCAATGGGTACTTTGAGGCGGGGTCGGCCAGGGAGAGCCAGCTCCGCAATCCGCTTTACCGGCTCAGACACCGGATCATCTCCACTTCTATCATGCACAGGGAGGGAACGGTGTCCGGTGAGGACATGACGTTTTTGTGGGTGCTACTCGACCCTAGCAGGTTCCTTAACCTGCCGTATGCCTTGGCCGTCTCTCTATCCACCCGTGCGACGGGTGCTTCGTCCAGCAGTCCTTTGGCTCGCGGGCATTACATCACCCGCCTGGCCCGTTCATACCGGATCCTTACTGCCGCAACCATGGCATCTTTGACTGCTCTACCTCCAGTACGCACTACGGCGTAGGCTTTGGAGAACATGGGGCTGATTGAGCAGCAGCGCCCGGGCTAGTACGTGAGGGTGGCGACCGAGGCCACCCAAGTCCCCCAGCCAGCATATGCCCAGCCGGGTAGGAGACGTCGGAGACCGGCAGCAACAGCACCAGCAGAGCCAGCGCCACAGCCACAGCAGGAGGATCCATTGGCCATCCACCGACTGGAAGCCAGGGTCGCGAGGATGGAGGAGCAGTTGGAGTGGATTGGGGAGGTACTTTTGGATCTAGCCACAAAGCAGGCACACC
The DNA here is from genome assembly GCA_023525715.1 of Cichorium intybus. Classification (NCBI taxonomy): domain Eukaryota; kingdom Viridiplantae; phylum Streptophyta; class Magnoliopsida; order Asterales; family Asteraceae; genus Cichorium; species Cichorium intybus. The sequence goes on along the minus strand of CM042013.1, from coordinate 54,179,796 downwards.
ACCCCCGACCATTTCCAGCCCGGGCCCACGATCATGAGGCTGGTCCTTCCAGGGCACCAGGTGGCGATTGATGTATTTTTCTTATTTTCTTTTGGATATATGTACTGTACTTATGACACTTTCTATCTTTTGTCTGTTTATATTTTATTTGTTATTTGTGTTTGTTTGAATTTAATGTTTTTGTTGAGTCGTGTATGTGTCACCAAAAATGGGGGAGTTGTTTCAAGCAAGTGTGGGGTCACCAAGCCCCCTCCACTTGCTTTGACCACTGCGTGTTCACTGTTGCGCTACAACTCCAGAATGCTAAATCAAGGACCTTTTTGTGCGAATTTATACCTGTGACACCGAGTACCAATCAAGCAGTTAAACCGTCTAAAGGGTTAACTCTTTCTCCCTTGTTTTGACATTTTTTATGTACAACGGGGGCGTTGTATGGTTTTAAGTGTGGGGTATGGACGGTCGAAAGAGTAGTTTTTTGAAATTTTTGCGGAACATGACCGATTTTCAAAATTTTTAGCAACGTTTTCAATTTTTAATAGATTGTAATTTTGAAATGAATAGTTTATGATTGTTTATAGCATTGGTATTTTTCGAGAAATACTGTTTAGTTGTGATCATGCTATATGTTTAGTCAAATAAGCTGAGTTTTAGGAGTTAGACGATTGGAGAGTTTTAGGATTCGAATTTAGGAAGGAATTGTCAATCCGTGGCCTTTGTTGTTCGAGCCGGTAGGTCTAAAATGGGTGGACCTTACGCACCTTACCACCTAAGATCGTCTGGTCTGGGATGGTATTTCTGAAAGCTCGATACACGGACAACATCGAAAGTCATGGACAATTCTTTAATGGCCTTTAGAATTTGAATGAGTACGTACACTTCATTGTGGATAGAAAATTTGTCATCAAGGGTTCTTTAGAAAGCCATGAATTCCAAAGAACATTCCAATATGTTTTCACGAACTATTTCACTCTAACTCATAAGACAATAAGCATTGAAATTGAACATAGTCAAAAATTGTTTGAGTCTTTATTAGAATTTGTCAAAAACTCTCTTGCTTGGGGACAGGCAAGGCACAAGTGTGGGGTGTTTGACAACGCCTAGTAATATCAAATATTTTAGTCGTTGTTGAGCCCTATTCTTAGTGAATTTATATCATATATCTATTGGTATTACACACTTTTGTGCTAGTGCTATTGTGCAAGAAAAAGATGAAAACAGGGACCAAATGCGTACAATTTGGAAGAAGTGTGAAGATCAAGGCAATATTAGGCGAATTCGCACGCGCGCCGCGGGATTCACAAAGGCGCGACGCGGTGATGAGGCGGTGGAGAACATTCAAATGCCAAAAAAACGAACTCATACGCGTGCTGCGGAATTCATCTGTGCGCGGCGCAGTCGCTTAAATTTTGCAACTATAAATAGAGGGTTTTAGGTTGAAAAAATTAGCAAAGACTTGGCATAAAATCGACTCCCAAGATTCTTTGGCTCCGAGTTTTAGCTTCAGCAACCACTATTTGGTATTTTTATATTTTTCTCTTTAATTTTTCATTAGTTTCATAGTTAGTAACATTTAGCTAGTATCTTTGGGAGTGACAACCATTGATACTTAGTTTTAGTTTCTGTTTTGGATACTTGGGTTACTGTTTTGGACCCTTTTGGATTTGAGTTTTTGGTTAATGAATCATTTGGTTATTAGTAATTGCTTCTTTTCGGTATTTTATGACTTGGAATGATTTTTGGATGTTGATTTGTGATTGGATGTGGATTTAATCTTGATTGTTCTGAATTTTAAATCTGATTTCAATAACTAATTAGGATTAATATTGGTTTAGAGTCTGGTTTAGTGGATGCTTGTTTGGAATTATTGGAATTTAGGATTTCTGGGATTTGTTAGCAAAAGTGAGGAACTAGATCCTCTGACTGTAGCGTGACACTGCTGTTGGTAATCTATCACCTGTCTTGACTACATAACTCATGTGGATCAACCCTGACTACCATTATACGAGTGTGTGTTAGGTATTTTCTTATTTTTGACCGCACGACGACCTAGGCGTGTCAGGTGCTAAAAGGACTTCATGGTTTAAGAGTTCCATTGGTGCATTGATGAAGCACATGTGGTTCATCGGCACATCATAACACCTTGAAATCGTCTTAGGGTGAAGCCATCTCGACTAAAGATCCCGAGAACCATGAGAAGTCACCGTACACACCACCGTTTCCAGAATGGAATTAGGAGAGAGAAAGACAAGATGACAAATTGATAAATCATCGAAAAAGTGTCCGATCGGATTATCCGCAAATAAGGTGTATCAATGTAAGACATTTTGGATACATGGATAGAGTGAAAGTCATATAGACATATAAATCTTAATTGAAAGTTTACTAGAAACCAAGAAACAAATATAACAGTGTTATAATGAATCTGACTTGGTGATTACCTCGTGGAGACTTGGTAATTAGGAGGAGTAGCTACCAGTCAGATGCTTATGTTTCGCTATTGCATGTTTTACTTCCCGAATAATTTGATTATTCAAAAAGTCAACTGTCGTTCATACTTTCGGAAGTAAGTAATGAATCGAGACTGTCAAGAATTGAATTGTAGATTGTCTAAGGAGTTAGACATAACAATGGTGCTACTACAACGTTCATGAATACTTAGAAATGGAGATTTTAGTATTAGACCAGCCCACGCTCAGAGAATTACTTCATTGACTATATCACGAGTAATTCTGAGACGATAATATCTTATGGTCTTGAAACGGAGACATATGAGTTGAAATTTACAAGTCGGTTGTGTATTGATAATACGTAAACACATCGGTAACTCGATGTTATAAAATGTATTGTTGTGCGTGATTTGATGAGTAAAAGACACAAGCATATGAGTTGAAGTTTATTCGTTCCTTTTGGCCTAACGGGAAAAGCGATATTTGTGGGCCCCTCGGTGATTTGGTGATTGACTTATAAGTGCTAGGCCTAGCCAGGACTGAATTGATGTGTTCAATTAGAAGTCCTATATTATCACAAATCTGAAATCGGGAAACATAGTATCGGACTGAGATTGATTCTAATCCATGTCTCTAGTCCGAATGATATCTTATAGAACGGAGGATCATATGATCACTTTCTTAGGACATAGATTAATTAAAAGTGCAGGGGATGAATTGTAATTGTTCAATAGTTGAGCAATGGACAATTAGGGTTTGTATTATGGGTTGGACAAATTCTAAGGCTTAGGCCTTAAGGAATTCGAAATTCCCATATGGATACAAGGTCTGCTTATGGCAGTGATAAGTAGATTCAGTTATATGATAAAAGCCTTTTCATATCAAGATCTTAAATAAGGCAGTTATACTCCTTATTACTTATCACCTTAAGACTACAAATAAAGGCCGTCCCTACCCCATATTCCATGCCATTCTAAGGAGTTCCACACATTGTCTCTTGTTTTCTTGCTTGCTTGGTTCTAGGTGTGAGCCATTAGAGGCACGACACTTGTGGTGCTAGCTTCCAAGCCTTGAATGTAAGAACCTAAAAATATTGGTAAAAGTATAAAATGAATGGATGAGAAGTTTTGGTTAAAATATGTCTTAATAATGGAATTTTTGTATAAAAATGGTAAAAAGGGGTAAAATGGTCATTTGACATGCAAGTGACTTTAAAGTTAAGAAAATGTAATGTTGGGGTCAAAATGAAATAAAATAAACCTGTAATGTTATAAAAATGAGTTTTTGTGCCATTTTGGGAAAAACAGAACTTGAGGGACCAAAGTGTAAAATGGCTAGGTATAAAAAGGAGAAAATATCTCCTTAATGTTCAGAAATTCTAGAGAGATCGTGAGAGAGCCAGAGAGAGTTTCAGTGATCGGGTATTTAGTTCTTGAAGATTTGGAAGAAATTCATTTGGAATTGAAGAATTCCAAGCCTTCTAAGGTTAGTAAATTTGTTTTTAGGGTTGTTTAACCCATTTCCCGTGAGTAGGTTACTATATCTTCGAAAATTCAGTGGCTAGAGGAGGATTATCCTATGATTCCTAGCCTTAACTTGTGTCTTAATCACTATTTAAACCTAGTTTAACCATTCAAAGTGTTAAAAATCAAGGAATGAGAATTTGAGCTCAAGAACCCTAACTAACGGGTTTGTAAGAACAAGTTAGTCTTAATGGTTCTTGATAAGTCTAGTATGTCATAATAGAAGTAATAAATCATTCCTAGTTGATAAATTTGAGTAATTTCAGATTTTGGGTAAAAATGTCAAAAATGGAAATTTTGGAACAAACTTGGAATCCATGATTCCATAGTTTAAAAACAAGTAAAAGTAGTTGGTTTATGTTTCTTATCACATCTTGATCATTATCCAACATATGGATAACTTAAAATCAAGTTTGGTGATTTCATATCCAATTGAACCCTAGCAATTTGAGTTTAAGATAAAAATGTTAATTTGACATAAAGAGTTGGTTAGAATGAGTCATAAATGATGTTTAAGTATGAAGAAACCATTAGAAGTGGTTTCCTAAAAGTTTCAATTTATAAAATGAAAGTTTGAACAAAAACTGAAATTTGTCGGGTGGAATGGAATTGGTGATTCCATGAATGAAACCCATGGAAATGGTTAATGGAAATCATGAATTGGTAATTAAAGAAAGTATGTTTTGGGTTATAAAAACCTTAAATTAAGTCATCCATTTGTTATATAAGTATATGGATAAAAAATGGACAAAACTAGACTTTAAAATTTGAGTTGATGTGCATACGAGCTTCCTTAAAGCTCTTGTGACATCCTATGGTCTTAATCATTAAGTCATGGACTAAATAAGACTTAATAGAAGTGAAAACATGTTCTTAACATAATAAATGGTCAATAGAACCCATGGTCAAAATTTGGTGAAGTTTGGAGTTAAAACGAGCCCGATACATGATTTTTAGTGCAAAATTCGAAGTTTGAAGGGTCTGGGAGAGTTACACGACCGTGTAACTATTATGAGTAAAGTTACACGGCCGTGTAACCCTCTGGTGAGGGGTAAAGAGCCTATTTTGCCCCTATACATGTAGTCTTGGTCTCCAATTGATCCCATAAGTGTTATAGAGCATGACAACATGAAAAATGAGTCTAAATTGTGTATGTGACTTTCCAAGGGTATAATGGTCAATAAAATGTCATTTAAATGATAAGAAGAATAAGTAAAAAGGTGTGCTAAGGGATGAATATCACAGAAATATTGTGATACGAGTCTAGTGGAACATAACAAAGTAGTCCTTACATGTTAAAGTATAACGTGTTATTAATAAAATGTGAATAAACGTTCTAGGTGCTTAAGAAGTAAAAGATCAATAAACGGAAAGGACAAGGAAGGGTGTAGCCATAGTAAAGACTTCTCTAACTAGTCAAGGTGAGTACATGCAGTATTTTTACCCATTCTGGGGTACATGGCAAATAAGTATTTCCAAGATTTCTTATAAAATTTCTATATGTGAAATTATATGCAAGAGTATTATTTCTAAACTGTTATGAAAGTATAATGCTATATTTGAAGATAAGTTTTGAACTACAAGTTATATTAAGGGAAAGTATGTTGGTCTATGAACCAATTATGTGAAAGTATATTTTGATTACAAGTTATATATGTTTTCAAGTATGAAAGGCATATAGCCACAAGATGTTTAAGAAGTATGTTTTGGCATAAAGCTTAGTATGTTATAAAAATATGTTTTAAACGTATGATTATTATGTGATGAAAACTATATTTGGCATCTAGCCATAAAGACAAAGAATGATGAAGTTTGGCACCTAGCCACAAGCTATATGTATGTAAGAAATGTTCAAGCAAGCAGTAAGTATTTTGTATGACTGGTAATTGTAGCAAGCAACGTTAGTAAGGGAACTATGTTCCAACCTACCCGGGTTAGGTAAGGGGTCTACTGGGGAAAAAGCCCCATCGCGAAGTAGATTGCCTCAGCACTTCTATGGTGAGGATTGATCCGTTCTTTCTAGCCATAGAGACTTGGGGTATCACTTATGGTGATTAAAGCCTAAGTATAAAAATCCAGCAAGCTTATAAAACCAGTCAAAGAAGGAAAGAAAGAAGCTATTTTTGTTATGTATGTTATGAAGTGATTTTGAAAAGTAAAGAGTTATAGTATGTTACTACTATAAAGTTTTGAAAGATGTTATTTTTGCAAAGTATGTTATGAAATGATTTCGAGAAGTAAAGAATTGTAGTATGTTATTACTATAAAGCTTTGACAGAAGTTTTATGTTATAAATTTACAAAAAGATGGAAACAAGAGGTTAAGGGTTTGAGTCTAAAACTCATGTAACTCACGAGACATTTTTGTTTTACGTATTCTATGTTTTGCCATGTAATCCTTTCTTGCTTACTATGGTTAGATTTGGTATGGATTTGTAACACCCACAGTTTTAAACATGTAAATTATTGGTTTTTGATAAACCGTATTTTTGTACTCATGAACTTTTATGAAAAAACCATAGTATTTGCAAACAGTGAAAAATGGGGTGTCACATTGAAGGTATGAAATTCTAAATTTTTTTAGAATATAATTTTAATTATATACCTTATGTTCTTAGTTATAGATTCAACTGAGAAAACATAAATCCTTTATTAGGGTGCATGTGAACTTAAGGTTTTAAGCTCATTGTATGCATAAAACCCATCAGATACACCCCTTTGAATAGTTCACCCATTTCAATTTTGTCGATGCCCACTATCTTTAAGCTCGACCAGGCTTTGGTTTGATCCTTACTCCGGTTGGCAGGAAACCTGGCCTTTTGTTCTTGGAACTTCTTCTTTTACGAGGGCTCAAACTTTATATCGTATATATTTGTAGCAAATACCTTAAGAATGAATGGAATATCCAGCTGGAAGTTTTTCGAGTTCTGAACTGAGTAGGAGACTAGGGGTACTCGATCAAAAATTTCAAGAGTATTCAAAGCCCAAGACATCATAGTCTTGAATGTCCAGACCTTATTAATTGGACCCATTTCTTCTTTCTTTCCCATGTGACTTCGGGAAACTGAGTAAAGATGCCTGAGCTTTTCGTATTCATCAGCCTTGTGTTATTTTATTTCAGCTTTAGAAAGTTATTTGGTGATTTTCTTTCCTTTATCAACTAAGGGACCAGCTGATGGAGGAACCGAATAAGACGTTTTTATTGTGGCTGTTGACGACAGGGCAGGGGGCACACTGACTTTTATTCTACTGCTGAATAGTTTAAATATGCTTGATGTTGAGCATGGATCAGCAGTGTAGCCCAGGTAAATGGAGTTGTACTGCCTGGTAGAGTTGTTGAACTTGTTGTGGAAGTTAAGCAGAGGTTAATCTGAACTTGGGTATGGAATATGGTGCAGTTGTGGTGGATTGAGTGATAGGTACGGGGTTGGTTATTGGTGTAGTGGTAGCTATTGTTGTGAAGGTGACAGAAGTCATTCTGGTTGGTCGGTTCCATTCTCCCCCTTGTGACGAAGGAAGACAACACTTCGGAGCACCCGATAGACGACTAACCAGGGTGAGAAGTAGTGCAATATCCTTACGGATAGTCTCAGTTGTTTGAGAGACCAGGAGCTTCAGTTGGCCGTCGACAAAGGTTTGAGCTTCCTGTTTAGCATGATAGACATGTACCTTCGGTTCATACTCAGCCACCGTTTTCTTCGTTGTGTCTAAGTCTAAGTGAAGGTTTTTCAATTTGAGCATCATGATCATCAGTGCTTTGCTTGGCTAGGGCATCAACAAAAGTTGTCAATGTCTCAAGCTTGGCTTGGACATTGGATTGGGCAGAATTGAGTTTGGTGACAACTTCTGTGATTCTTCTCTTCTCACATATGTTGATCGTGAAGCAGCTGAGTCTTCTCTTCTAACATATTTTCCATCATCTTACAACGAAGATCCACTTTTTCTAGTACAAATCTACTGTTTGTTCGAGCTTCGTCTTCAACAAGCTTCACTGCTCCGCTAACTTGCGATTCAACTACGTTGGAGATAGATTTCTCCAAGGAATTAATGGAGTCTATTGCTAGCTTCCTGGTAACTTCGGATGAGGTATCTGAGGTATAAGTGGTTTGTTCTTGAAGCAGAAGTTTTAGCTTTTGGTTTAAGTGACGAAATTGCTTCATGGAAACGACGCTGGTATTAGGTTCATCATCATCATTCTCTTGTATCTGAACGGGAGCAGTTTCAAAGTAATATTCACTAGTGACATCATCTTCTTCGGATCCATGATCAGATTGTGAATCAGCCATATCAGTGGAGAAGAATACTGATTTGAATGATACTTCGTGGCGGTGATGTGGGGGGGGGGGGGTGAAGAGGTCGTTGGAGAAGGTGGAGGATTATTAGCAATTTGATCATCTAGTGTGAAACTTGTGTCCACATTAAATGTGTGTATAGGGGTTTCAGTATGACTTATCTCCACATTAAATATTTCAACAGAGGTCATATGTTCAGAGACCACAAGATTGTCAAATAAAGAGAAAGGACGGTTAGACTGTGATACCGTAGTCTTGGGAGTTTTGGATCCAAGAGGAATGTTGGTGTCGTCAGCTTGAGATGTCTCTTCCTCAGAATATGGTGTAGATGGCCTGGAAGACTGAGTCAAAGTTTTCTTTTTGGAATTGATGGGTTAACCTTGACGTTTGCTCTTTGGCTTCTTTGCTGGTGGTTCAGAAGGTTCAACAGCACCTTTTTGTTTTTCCTTGGGTTTCTGAAGCTCTGATTCTGCGACCGGGTCAAAGTGTCGCTCAGGATGTGGAAGGGTAAGTGTTTGGCGGTATGCAATAAGAGTCAGGTTATCCTCAGGAACCTGATGGAGCATGGATTCAGGGATTTGAGCAACAAACTCGTCAGTCTTCTGAAGAGGAAGAAGAAGAGACTTGAACTGTTCCGAAATCATGACAAGGGACATCCGAAGGATTAGGGACCTTCTCATGCGAATATACAACTTGAACAATTAGACTCCAAAAGTGAGTGGAAGCAATGTCTATTGCTCTTTTTGCATGGTTGACGTAGGCCAAGATATCAGTCCACAAAATGTTGGCATAATCTAAGGTCGGTTGTAGAATATACCATATAGGATTTGAAGGAAGCTGTGAGCAGCAGATTCTAATCCGGAGGTCCTGCCAGAGAGGCTCCTTAAAAGAAGATTGAAAAAGTAAGTCCAAAGAGAAGGTAGGCATTTATTCTTGAAGTGACCCATTGACATTGTCACTAGAGTATGGCCCATTTCGTTCAACATGTCCAATATTTCTGACTGAGAAGCAGTCTGAAAGGATCCACACGTGGGTAGTCGGAGTATATTGGCGAATTGGGTCGTGCCAACGGTAACAGTTTTCTTGGTGTTGTCGGACGTGACAATGCCAAACAACATGTAGATTCCATCGGCACCTAGTCTGGCTGTCTGGTGTGCTCGATTAACACAGAGTTTTGGAACCCTAGGGTTAGCGGTCATGGCAAACTACAAGCAGGTGTGTTGTAGACACATAACTAGCATTGCCATGGATGTTGAGTAACCTTATGGATCGAGATTTTCAACGTAGTTTGCAGACATGGGCTTAAGGTCCAGCACCGAATCAGCATTCGTCGGAGTGAATGAGATTGCATCAGTCGACATAATGAAGTGTAGGTTTGAAGATTGCAGATTTAGGATTTGAGGTTGTAGGTTTGAAGTTGAAGAATTGAGGAAACGGAAGGGAAGGAAGAGGGCCATTTTGGTTTATATATTGGGGTTGATGAGTGGAGAGAGAAAGATCCATTAAATGCACGGTTTGAGGGTTGAATGAGGTATCGCCACGTCCTCCGAGGCTTAAGGGGACGTTCCCTTTTTGATCCCATGACGGTTGCGTCTCCCTTAAGTAACATTTAGCCTGTGTGCTTATTGGTTGCTGTCAAATCCCAATTCAAAAAATAAATCATTTACATCCCTAAGAATCCGGTTAACTCCAATGATTCAGTTAGAAAACAAGAAATTAAAAATTAAAAATTAAAAGATAAATAAGGAGAAGAAAAAAAAATGTTTTTGGTATTTTGATGATAGGAAAACAAATACGAAGTTTAAGAAAAAGATGCAAAGGTGTGGCCTGAGAAAGGATGAGGCAGATGTAGCAGATATACTCATAAGGCAACAATTATTTTCTTCATCCGAAGGTGAAAGGCATTCCAATTGATATTTCAAAAACTTGTTTTGTGTTGGATTTGTGGCAAGAGAGCTTGTGATTCTAGGAAGTCGGTATTACATTCTGACACATGGACATAACCTATGTGATCTACTAATCATACGATATCTGAACCCTGAGTAATATTCAACCTTTGCATATTGAAAGTTTGAAGTGTGATTTAAGATTTCGTCAGTTTCCTTGGTAAGAACTTAGATGGCATATCCGATCCGAAGGTCATTAATCATTGCACCTCAGTGATTGAGCATCATGGGTTATCTTGAGGAATATAAATTGAAAGCAATTGAAAATTAATATCTCGTTTCACCAGTTGGAGTATTTGGACCCTTTTCCTAGATGGCAAGTGTTCACCCTATTTTGGTGGTTTATGCTTTACTTGTAGGTCTTAAAGGTAGTTTGCGCTTTTGGGCTAGTTTGTGTGTTGGGCTTACATTGTAATGGGCTAGTTTAGGAGTGCATGTATAAATAGACTATGTTTAGGCGTGTCGGGGGTTGCTGGGTTGAAATCGTGTGGGGGAGCAAGGGTGGTGTCGAGTTGTTTATGTGTATATTTAATATTTCTACTAGTCGTTTCATTATTACAAACGAGTGCATTTGATCATTGGATTCATATTCATTTCATCTTAATTATGTTTCTTGATTGAGGTTCAATTGAATTTCCGCACCAATTGAGCTTTGAATGATTGATATCGTTTTGGATTCAATTCAGGACTTACAATTGGTATCAAAGCTTAAAAACAATTTTTGTTTTGGTATTAATCACTTGCTTTTCGAGAAATATAAGGATTTTTAAAGTTTTTGGTGTTGCAATTCGTGGGAACTGTTCAAGGGTTCATCAAAAATTCTTCAACGTGTTCATCGGAATCCAAAATTGGAAATCTATCCCATCAAATCTTCAAAATCACGAAAATTAAGGAAATCACCACATTCTGATCGTTTTCGGTGGTTTAAATGAGGATTTCGGCGGCTGAAGGAAGTTTTCGGTCAAAAATAAGGTTTTCGGTCAAATTTAGTCAATATTCAAGGTTTTCGGTCAAACCTTTGGTAAGTGACATCGCAGTGGTCGTCATGCGGTCAAAAATAAGAAATACCTAACACACTCACTTAGCACAGTGGAAGTCAGGGTCGATCCGCAGGAGTTACGTGGTCAAGTCAGGTGACAGATTACCAACTATAGTGTCACGCTGTAGTTACAAGACTTAGTTTCTAAGCTTTTGACTACTAATCCCAGAAAACATAAATTGAAACAATTCCAACCAAACATAAACTTAAACTAAACTCCAAAGAAACCTAGTTACTTACTGAAATCAGAAGTACATCTCTAATTCAGAAGTAAACAAAGGCAAACAATCAAACATAAACCAAGGCATAAACTAAACCAATAACTAAGGTCCAACCGAACAGTCACTGGCTAAAGTTCAAACCACAAAGCTAACCCTAGTTGGCTACTAAAATCAACAAAGGAATTCAGTCCAAACAAGGTCATACAAACATCCAAACACCAAACAATAAACACAATCCAATATCAAGCATAAAATACCGAAAAACCACAATTACTTGTAACCAAATGATTATCATAAACCCAAAACGAATTCCAATGATGCAATACAGTAACCAATACTGAAGAACAGTAACTAAAATGCTCAAGGTCAGTGGTTGTCACTCCCAAAGACCCTAGCCACTAATGCTAATTACTAAACTAAAGGAAATTAAACATAAAAACCTGAAATACCAAAAAGGTAGTTGCTGAAGCGAATTCTTGGAGTCAATGAGCCTTCACGGTCGATTTTTCACCAGGGTTTTGCTCGGGTTTTCGGCTGAAAAAGCCTCTATTTATAGTTGCAAAATTCCCGCAGCCGCGCCGCGCATTTAAGGTTTCTGCGGCACGCGTACTAATCTTTTCCCGTTTTATCAGCATTTGAATTTGTTCCACTGCCTTAGATCCGCGTCGCGCCTTCTTGATTTCCGCGGCGCACGTACGTATTTTCCTGATTTTACCTTCTTCTTCAAACTTTCTCCAATTTGCACGCTTTTGGTCCTTGATTTCATTATTTTCTTCCAAACAAGTAGTGGCTAGGGTCTTTGGGAGTGACAACGCTTTTGGTCCTCGTTGTTGAGTCCTTGTTTTTCATTATTTTCTTCCAAACAAGTACAGGCACGAAAAGTGAGAATACCACGATATATATTATATAATTTCACTAAGAATAGGACTCAACAACGACTAAAATATGTAATATCACTAGGCGTTGTCAAACACCCCACACTTGTGCCTTGCTTGTCCCCAAGCAAGAGAGTTTTTTTTAATAAATTCTAACTAAGACTCAAATAATTTGTGACTGTGTTCAGTTTCAAAGCTTATTGCCCTATGTGTTAGAGTGAAATAGTTCATGAAAACATAATCGGAGTGTTCTTTGGAATTCATGGCTTTCTAGAGAACCCTTGATTACAAATTTTCTGTCCACAATGAATTGTACTTACTCATACAGATTCTAAAGGCCATTAAGGAATTGTCCATGACTTTTGAAGCTGTCCGTGTAACGAGCTTTCGAAAATACCATCCTAGACCAGACGATCTTAGGTGGTAAGGTGCATAAGTGCCTCTTCGAGGCCACCCTTTTCGGACCTACTGGCTCGAACAACAAAGGCCACAGATTGACATTTCCTTCCTAAATTCCAATCCTAAAACAGTCCAATCGTCTTACTCCTAAAACTCAACTTGTTTGACTAAACTAATAGCATGATCACAACTACATAGTATTTCTTGAAAAATACTAATGCTATAAACAATCACAAACCATTCATTTCAAAATTATAATCTATTAAAATTTTGAAAAAGTTGCTAAAAATTTGAAAATTGGTCTTTTCTGCAAAAATTTTAAAAAGTACTCTTTCGACCGTCCACACCCCACACTTAAAATCGTACAACGTCCCCATTTTACAAAATTATTTAGAACAAGGGAGAAAGAGTTACCCCTTTGGACGGTAGATTGCTTGGTTGGTACTCGGTATCACAGGTACAAATTCGAACAAAAAGGTCATCGATTTCGCATTCTGGAGTTGTAGCGCAACAGTGAACACGCTGGTGGTCAAGACAAATGGAGGGGGCACGGTGACCCCACACTTGTCTGAGACAACTCCTTCCCATTTGGTATATCATGCATGACTCAACAGAAACATCATAACAAATAAAATATAAACAAAGAAATGTGTAACGACTGTTTTAAAAAAAAATTGTGAATAGTAACTCCGGCGTGAATAGTAACTCCGGCGTGAATAGTACTCAACATGAATAGTACCGAGAAATGAAGTAAGCGCTTACCTCGTGATGACATCAACGATGATGTCGTCATGACATCGTGATGATGTCGTGAATAGTGACGATGATGTCGTGATGACGTCGTGCTGACGTCGTGAATAGTGTTTTCAAGCCCTATAAATAGGGGCCCAACCCCTTTATTTCAAACCACAACAAACACCAAACAACCTTACGATATCGGGGAGTGTTCTAGTGAGAAAAATAGGTCGGGAAGGGTAAGGAACGAGCGATAGCTTGTAGCGAAGTGCTCGAGAGTTGTCGGAAGAGTTGAACGGGGAACGAGCCAGCGACAATACTAAGTGAGTAATCGCTACTTTATTTTGCAAATAGTTTATAAAGTGTTAAACTATTATATGTGGAAGTTATATACTATTCGTAATTCCAAGAATAATGCCCAATGATTTACTTACGAGAACGGTGCCTAGGCCGATTACATGGGATCTGGTTGTTGGATTTTCCGAAAGGCTAAAATGCTGAAAGGATCCTGCCACCCCATCTGATATTCTACCTGGCCGTTCTTTGTTTGATAAATCATGAGGTATCATATTGGAATTATAGAGAATATAAAGCAGAGTGATGGTGTGATCCGTAGTAATGCCGGTTGAAATAGTAGTTCACCTATAAACAAATATATAGGTACAAACCAAGCAGTTATAGTGGGTGTAAGAAGGCAGGAATAACCAGATACCGTATACCAAAAATCAATGTGAGTAATATATCCCTAAGTGTTACTTTTACTGTGGGGCCACATTATCGGTTATTGTGATTGGGACCATCTTTCCGTGGGGTCACATACTCGGAAATTGTGGTTGAGACCACATATATGCTGTGACGATCGAATTAGTAGTAATTGTGGTGGGACCACATACAAATGTTGTGATGGCCTACTTGGCTGGCAGTTTTATCACACATTCAACAGGTGTACATTGAGTCCTTGAGACTCGGTATCACAGGGGGCTGTGATATGATGTGGAAGCTGAAAATTTAATGTTGTTATAACACTTATCGATTATTCACTGAGCTTGTAAAGCTCATGCTTGTTGATACTAACTGTGCAGGTGCTGTAGACCCTACTAAAGGGAAGGATCTAATTCGGGGTTAAAACTGATGATCGTAGCAGCCTGGCTTTGGGGAGATACCACTTGTACATTTTTCTTGTAATATATACCCTGTATAATATTTTGTTGAATAAAATATGTTTTAAAGTGTGGAAAATAAATGGGTATATTTATATTGAAAGCCGGGTGTTACAAGTTGGTATCAGAGCCGAGGTTTAAGTGAATTAGGTCTCTATAGAGTAGATACCTAGACTTGAACCTTAGGATATAGTAGAGTTTGGAAGTTAAAAAAAAAGATAATTCATGTTATCGGATTAAATGATAATCGTTATGTTAAACTTTGAAGATGGCAAATACCAAGAATGGTCAAAGCCAAAGGGGTGCTGGGCAAGGAGCCTCCAGGGGAGGCAGAACACGAAGTCAAAACCAAGGAGGTGGTAGAGGAGGCAAAACACGAACACAAGGTTCAGTACACAGAGAAATGGGAGAAGCAGCAGGGAATCCGCAAGAATTACGAACTATGATTGCGGATGTGGTACAGGAGATATTACCTACTCTAATAGGAAAGCAGAAGGAGGGTACTGCTAAGCAGGTGAACGATGAAGCTCTCAGAGACGATGAACACGCTGAAAGTGGGGTAAACATGGCAGATAAGGGTAAAGGCATGGAGGGAACTTCGGAAGTGAAAAACAAATGTACGTATAACAATTTTTTTAGTTGCAAGCCTAAGGAATTTACGGGAACTGATAGTCCCGTACAAGCGATGGAATGGTTGATACATACGGAGAAAGTTTTCCGGATTAGCAAGTGTGATGAGGCAGACAAGGTGGAGTTTGCTACCAACCTTTTCGCTGGGAATGCCCAGTATTGGTGGCAAGTTTTCAGTAGAGCTTTGGGTTCAGATTTGCTTGGAATGTTGACCTGGGAACAGTTTAAAGCAAAATTCACTGAAGAATACTGTTCCGAAGTAGCAGTGAAGAAGCTGACAGAAGAATTCTTACATTTGGAACAAGGGACTCGTTCTGTGCAAGAATATACTATGGATTTCTTGGAGAAAGCTAGATTCTGTGAACATGAGGTTGATACTGAGAAAAGAAAGATAGACAAGTACGTATGGGGATTGAAAACCCGGATTCGAGAGGTTGTACAGCCACTCAAGCTGACTACCTTTCGGCAAGTAGTTGATCGGGCGGTGGAACGTGAGGCGGAGCTGCAATGCCAACAAGGTGAAAGGAGGGCCGCAGAAGCAAAAAGAAAGGCTGAGGAACGTCCGTGGATTTCTCAGAAGAAGTCCCAACAATCAGAATCTGGGTCGCGGGGTCAGACTCGGAAGGATGAAGGCAAATGGTGCGACAAATGCTGGAGGAAGCATACGGGAGATTGTCCTACTAGTCCTTCACCATTGTATTGTTTTAAGTGTGGGAAGACAGGACACTATGCTCGAGATTGCAACCAAACAACTCGAGTATGTTTCCAGTGTGGAGCTGTAACACCCGACTTTTAAATCAAAAACACCCCTAAAAATTTTTCATTTTTACAAAAGGTTTCAGTACATAAAACCATAAACAGAGGGGTATATTTTAATAAAAACGGGTACAAGCGTATCAAGGAGAGTATAAAATACCATAACTCCTTTAAAGCCGGGCTGCTACTGACAGCATCTATGAGTCCCACTTCAAAGTCACAGACTCTATCTTGTCCCCTATCAGTATCATACTAACCTGCAGGGACAGTAACAAATATCGTGAGCTATTAAGCTCAGTGAGTAATCGTATCTGCAAATAACAAGTATTAGAAATACATTCATATAACTGTCTGGATATCGAATCCAAATTCCTAGCCTTACTGGCTAACCAAATATCTCTTAGGATTTCACATCCTAAATTATAGCCTTACAGACTAAAACATGATAACCTGCAATTATCAGCCACGTCAGTTATTTACACATATAATCATATATAACCATTTCTGTCCCATATTTCTTAGTCACATCGGACCGCACCGTATATCCTGGCTATTTAAGCCGCACCCTGTGTCATAGCTATATAAGCTGCACCAAAACATTATCAATATATAAATCATAGCCCGAAGGCCGCACCAGCTGGGTTAAATAACCCGATATCATAGCCATAAGGCCGCACCATGTACCTGTAACAATATCATAGCCAAAAGGCCGCACCAAATATCATAGCCCGAAGGCCGCACCAGAATCATAGCCCGAAGGCCGCACCAGAATCATAGCCCAAAGGCTGCACCAGAATCATAGCCCGAAGGCCGCACCAGAATCATAGCCCAAAGGCTGCACCAGAATCATAGCCCGAAGACCGCACCAGAATCATAGCCCGAAGGCCGCACCAGAATCATAGCCCGAAGGCCCCACCAGATTGGATATAGCATCCAGAATTAGTTATGGCTCACGGGTTAGCCCGCTGTTGCCTTGGCTCACGGGTTAGCCCGCTGTTGCCTAGACTCACGGCTCCGTTCTTGTCATCGCAATGACTCACGGCTTATCCGGTCTTGTCTATATAGGTTTGACTCACAGCTCCGTTCTTGTCTATTATAGACACACGGCTTATCTGGTATTGTCTCTTTAAATGTATATTTGAACCATCAATTTCGTCCCACAATCAGTTCAACCTGTAACAATTCAATCATCATATATCATATATGATATCAGTGAGATTACTCACCTGGATATTAGCTACATTTAAATCCCGGTTGTTTCTTGCTCTTGCGTGCACCACAACCATTTATCCGTACCTATATATTCATTTATATACCAAATGATAATAGGTTAATAACCATTCAGTTGACTCTACTACACCAGAGTCCTATATAATACAATTGGGGACCATTTCCAAGCATTTCCAATCAATAATCATTGTTATAAAAATTTAATACACTTCCCGAAATACGCGTATTCTACTACAGTACTTTCGGGAGGTCGTATTCGTATTCCGATAATTTTCCATGAAGTTTCACAACATATTAGACCTATGTTTAAAATTTCAGGTCAATCGGATAAGCCTAGCATCAAAATGAAACTTGGAAAATACACCAAATTTTAACAGGGGGTTTTAGAGCTTCTGCCTCGACCCGCGCCGCGCTCAGTGTGAGGGGCGCGTCGCGGCTACTGAACAGCAGTCCAGAATTCCCGATTTTTATGCTATAAAATCCCATTTTATCATATTAAGCCCTTAATACATGACTTAATCGATAGGGGATTGTTCCAGGTCAAAAACCATTCATTTACATCTAGTTTTAACCCATGGAAATCATATAATTCAAACATTTTCCAACAATTCCCGTTTTTGACATTTTGGTCCAAAAACCGAAATTCTTCAAAATTAATCACTTCTACTGATTATTTTCATCATTAACAACATTTGGAACTCATTAGAACTCATTAGAACTCATTATAATCCACTGGATCATATAATCATGTGTTCTAGGGTTCTTGAGCAAAGTTGCTATTTTCAACAATAGCAACATACTTTCATATCTTTGAGTTATGTTCTTAACATATGACTTATTAGAAAGATTAAGCCATTATAACACATAATTCATGACTGAAATTTCAGTCATCAAGTTCATTTCATAAGAACACTCAAGAACTTAGGTTAGAGATACAATTACTAACATTTTGCTTGGAAACTTCAATTCTTCCAAACCTTTCTTCAAATCCTTCTTGATCTTTTCCAGAAATCGTATGATCAAAACCTCTCTCGTATCTTCCAAATGTTCAGCTCAACAAATGGGAGAATGTTCTAGCTTTTATATTTCCAGAATTTGCATTTTATTCTTCAAAGTCCCTTTTCTTGAACTTTTGCCACGCTTGTCAAATTTTATGACAAAAACTTATGTTTATAACATTTTAAGTCCAAAACTCAAAATATTATTACAAATCAAATCATTTTTTTGTCCAAAAGACCAGATTACCCTTCTAAGGTAAAATGACTAATTTACCCTTTTTATTATATTAATATAAAAAGAGTGTTTTGGCGTTACAAATTGTCCCCTCCTTCAAAAGATTTCGTCCCCGAAATCATACAAACAAGCGAGGGTAATTCTATCTCGTTACAATTTCGGTTTCCCATATCATATGGAAACCTCTATGGTATTGCCAAAGCACTTTAACCATACAAATCTTCATATTTCGTGATTATATAACTGTTCATCGAACATTCCTCCGGTTGTCCCGGATACCATAACTACTTATCTACCTTCATTTCAGCATGAGGTATTCGTTGAAATTTATCATTCCACGTTCTCAGAACCATAAGACCCATAGAAAACATTACATTATCTTGAAGTTCATCAAGAAACTTCAATTAGTACACCCCAATCCTTACTCTTTGGGTCATATGGAAAGGTCCAATAAATGAGGACTTAACCTTCCTTTCATCCCAAATAGATTTTTAATCTTCCCAATGGATATTTTGATTACCCCGTCGTCCCTCATCTGGAATTTCAACGGTTTTACTCTTTGGTTCATGTACTACCGTTACTGCTTCTTAGCCATTTTTCCAATTTTCTCGTATTAATCAAGTCTTCTTTTTAACTTGTATTACCGTCTAGGATCTAGCCAACGGCTGTTCCACATCTTCAATCCTATAAGTTAAAGGATAATACGGCTCCCCGTATTACACTTCATACAAGTCTGTAGAATACTAAGATGTAAACTATTATTATCTACGGTTTCTACCAAGGATAGCTGATATCGCGTAAATTATACATATTTTCCGCACGATATCAGTGTGATTTTAGTTTAATTTCATATATGTTATGAACTAAAAGATACCTAATATGTTTAAATATTCGTTTTGAAGCTAAAAATACGCGTTTGGAGCGAAAGAACGAATTACACAAACATTTGAGCTTAAAAAGAGGCAAAGCGAAAATCTGCCGGAAACCATGGGCGCACCCCGCCCATATCCAGGCGCACCGCGCCCAAAGAGAGATCCGAATCCCGCTTTTCGTCAGACTTTTGATTAAAATAATCGAGCGTGCGTTTGTCCAATGATTCAACCGACCTGCCAAGCATGTGCAAGGGCGCACCCCGCCTACCTTTTGGGCGCACCGCGCCTCAGATCCGACATTAAAGCTGCAAACCACGTGCTCCCTCGTGCGACAGTTGGCGAACGTGCTGAGATCCACCCTAGGCGCACCGCGCCTCCCTTTAGGCGCACCGCGCCCTGCGGCTGTTCCAACTATAAATACAGCCCTTCAGCTCTTCTTTTGAAGAAAACACTTACACCACTTGGAGACCAGATCGTATCTCAACACTTCCACAGCACCAAACTCGGCCAGAAAGCTTGTAGAATCGAAGGGGAAACTATGGAATCGAGAGCTTGAAGAATGTTCGGCCGGGACTTCATTCGGTTTGCTTTATATATATTTAGCATTCTATTATGATTTCCTAAGCCGTATTCTTCAGATTATGTTATCTGTATTATTTGTTACTTAGATTTGATTACTGTTTAGTTATGATTTGATTGTTATTTATCGGATATTGAACGTTTTATATTTTATCTCGCATAATTCATTTGACGCCAATTTGATTATCATGACCATTGAGATCAAAATCTCGAATGAACCTTGTATGATACGAACCAATACATGATTATTTGGAATATATAATCGCATGACCATTGCCATTAATGACCTTATAATCATAGGATTAGGTAGTTGGACCAAAACATCTAATCACTTTAGAAATCGGTGTTTAACGTTCAATATCCATTGCACTAATAGCATATCAAACATAACTAGATGGTTTATTCAAATCTAAGTATTAATGTTTACTTTTATATTTTGTAATTTATATTTCCCGTAACTTTTTCCTAGGCGATGTTGATTCATTAATATAATATGTGTTGATCTAGTTCTTGATTCGAGTTTAATATCAGTTAGGATATATAACTTGCATGCTATACATATTAAATGTGGTTACAGTTTATATTCTTGATTGCCATCTTCATATGATTAAGTTTAAATGACCATTTAAACGTATTGATCACATGAACCGTCATGATGTATAATTGACAACTATATATCATTGGACTAGTTATTGACCATTTAACTAGGAAGGTTATCTAAGTTATAAACTTGATTAGTGAAATAAGACTTATATCACATTTAGTTGCAACTCATGACCATTGATTGTATGAACATATCACTTTGACCATTAGGATATGGGCTATGTTTGCATGCTAGATTGTATTAATACTTGATGATTATAAGTTAATTAGTTACATGACCATTGTGCTATTTTAACTTATTAGTCATAGAATTGGTGACTTGACCATACGATCCTACAACTTAATGCAACTTATTTAAACTCATTGCACATAATCAAAACTAGTCAACATAGATTTATATGAATCAACAGATCCTAGACGAAAGTTCCCCTTGTTATTTTTGTTATGATCATTTACTATTTCGTCATTTATTTTATAATCAAAGTTTTACGAGTTTTCATCAAAACTCGCCCCTGAGTATTTGCTTGAATAATTGTTAATTGATAATTGATTTTCTTAACTTAAAGATAACCGTTTTCCCTTGGGTCGACAACCCGGATTTACCATTACTATACTACAATCGACTAGGTACACTTGCCTAATTGTGTTGTTCTATTCATACATGGTATTTCCCTGTTCATAAATGTAAAACTAATGTGAAATCATTTTCGAAAATCTTATAAACGCTAATAACACATCAAGTTTCTTGGTGCCGTTTTTAGGTGTTTTATATGTATGTCAGAATGCACAACAAGTTTTTGGCGCCGTTGCCGGGGAATTCGGATTTATTTTTATTTTATAGAAAATTAAATTATTAGTTAATATTTGTGTGATTTTAAATTTGTTTTTGTGTTATGTATTTTTATTGTTTTGATTGACATATCACTAATCATAAATAGATATTTGCACACCTTAAGCATATTTTAAGTGTGGGGTGAATATTTGGGAAAAATGAAGTAACAAAACCTTTGAAGTCTTTTCTGCTCACGCAATGCGACGTGTATGCCATCCGGACGCGACGCGTCGACAATCCGGATTGCGTTGACAAAAAGACAACTTCAAAAATTACGCGACACGAAAACGTGCATGACGCGTAAACACCCGAGGCAGACACTGGTCGTACATAATGATACATGGCTAAAAATCAGCCACTACTGAGAAGAGGGACGCTTCTTTACAGTAGGGGCAGCGATACTGACGACGGTCAAAAGTCGCACAGCCACACTACACCCGCATACCAGTAGCCACGGATTTGAAACTTCAGGGACCACAAAATGAGTGATATTTTTCTTTCGTTGTTATTACTTTTACTTTTGTTATTTAATTTATGTATGTTTATTTGTATGTGAATAATTTTTGTCCGAGTGATATATATGCAGATTTGCTAAGATTCCATGCTGGCAGCATGTTCAATGAATTCTTTTCTGTGGAAAGAGCCTCATATATGACGTCGACCGATACCCAAGGGGAGTCTGTTCCATTTTGCTCCCTTTACTGTTTTGAATTATATATACAATAGAATTATTGTATAATATAAGTGTAGGGTTAGGACGTCATACTGCAATGATTAACTGAGCCAATTAAAATTTTTGTTATCTTAAACATCTTTTCTAAAATTGAACGCTAAAAAGGTAATTGTTAAGAAAAATGTTTTGAAAATAAATTTGTAGGTTAAATTTAATTTTATGTATGTATTTTTGTTTTTCATTGTTTTCTATAAAGTCTAGTTTTGTAGATGACAAGTTTTTAGCATGGTAGTTACAAAATGTTTTGCATAAATAATGAAATAAACCCATTGAAAATTTATCAATTGTTAAAAATTGAGTTTTTGCCAAAACAGATTGAGTCAGTTTCCCTACTTGCAAAAATGTGCGAATTATATGCTGTTACTAAATTGAGGAAAAAAAGCCTCGATAAATGAACTTAAAATGAGAAAAATTCTCAAGAAATCTGATGTGTTAAAAAGCAGAAGTCAATTAATGTTATACCATAAGATTGAGACTCAGGAAGGAAAATTCAATCAGTGGCCTTTGGCATTCGAGCAAGTAGACATAAAATGGGGCCTACGGGCATTTCTACTCCTTATTACCTAAAACCAACTGGTTTGGGATAATATTGTCGAAAGCTCGCTACACGGGTGTCATCGAAAGTCATGGAATTTCCTTAGTGGCCTTTGGAATTTGAATTAGTAGACTCTGTACAGTCTTGAGTCGAAAATTTGTAATCAAGAGTTCCATAGAAAGTCACGAGTTTCAAAGGTACGGAAAAAGGGAAATAATAACTTAATTTGATAAATTTAGTACAACATTATTTTTATTCTAAATATGGGAAATTTAACAAAAAGTCTTGAGGTAGAAGAATCTTTAATGGGTGTATTCGATGTTATGTAAAAATGAGTTTTTATCAATCTGAAAGACTTGTCGTTTATAGAAAGAGAGTTTATTTAAAGTTTTGAAAAGATAAATATATGTACATAGGACTAGGTATAATCTATTATGTTTATTCTTAAATTCTTTATTCTTAACATCGGTAATAAACGCTAGATCTGTGGTAGCATATGAAAAGTTGTTTAAGCATCAAAACGTTTTGGCTTGGTTATAAATTGTAGTTTGCTTGAGGACAAGCAAAGTTCAAGTGTGGGGTATTTTGATATCGCGTAAATTATACATATTTTCCACACGATATCAGTGTGATTTTAGTTTAATTTCATATATGTTATGAACTAAAAGATACCTAATATGTTTAAATATTCGTTTTGAAGCTAAAAATACGCGTTTGGAGCGAAAGAACGAATTACACAAACATTTGAGCTTAAAAAGAGGCAAAGCGAAAATCTGCCGGAAACCATGGGCGCACCCCGCCCATATCCAGGCGCACCGCGCCCAAAGAGAGATCCGGATCCCGCTTTTCGTCAGACTTTTGATTAAAATAATCGAGCGTGCGTTTGTCCAATGATTCAACCGACCTGCCAAGCATGTGCAAGGGCGCACCCCGCCTACCTTTTGGGCGCACCGCGCCTCAGATCCGACATTAAAGCTGCAAACCACGTGCTCCCTCGTGCGACAGTTGGCGAACGTGCTGAGATCCACCCTAGGCGCACCGCGCCTCCCTTTAGGCGCACCGCGCCCTGCGGCTGTTCCAACTATAAATACAGCCCTTCAGCTATTCTTTTGAAGAAAACACTTACACCACTTGGAGACCAGATCGTATCTCAACACTTCCACAGCACCAAACTCGGCCAGAAAGCTTGTAGAATCGAAGGGGAAACTATGGAATCGAGAGCTTGAAGAATGTTCGGCCGGGACTTCATTCGGTTTGCTTTATATATATTTAGCATTCTATTATGATTTCCTAAGCCGTATTCTTCAGATTATGTTATCTGTATTATTTGTTACTTAGATTTGATTACTGTTTAGTTATGATTTGATTGTTATTTATCGGATATTGAACGTTTTATATTTTATCTCGCATAATTCATTTGACGCCAATTTGATTATCATGACCATTGAGATCAAAATCTCAAATGAACCTTGTATGATACGAACCAATACATGATTATTTGGAATATATAATCGCATGACCATTGCCATTAATGACCTTATAATCATAGGATTAGGTAGTTGGACCAAAACATCTAATCACTTTAGAAATCGGTGTTTAACGTTCAATATCCATTGCACTAATAGCATATCAAACATAACTAGATGGTTTATTCAAATCTAAGTATTAATGTTTACTTTTATATTTTGTAATTTATATTTCCCGTAACTTTTGCCTAGGCGATGTTGATTCATTAATATAATATGTGTTGATCTAGTTCTTGATTCGAGTTTAATATCGGTTAGGATATATAACTTGCATGCTATACATATTAAATGTGGTTACAGTTTATATTCTTGATTGCCATCTTCATATGATTAAGTTTAAATGACCATTTAAACGTATTGATCACATGAACCGTCATGATGTATAATTGACAACTATATATCATTGGACTAGTTATTGACCATTTAACTAGGAAGGTTATCTAAGTTATAAACTTGATTAGTGAAATAAGACTTATATCACATTTAGTTGCAACTCATGACCATTGATTGTATGAACATATCACTTTGACCATTAGGATATGGGCTATGTTTGCATGCTAGATTGTATTAATACTTGATGATTATAAGTTAATTAGTTACATGACCATTGTGCTATTTTAACTTATTAGTCATAGAATTGGTGACTTGACCATACGATCCTACAACTTAATGCAACTTATTTAAACTCATTGCACATAATCAAAACTAGTCAACATAGATTTATATGAATCAACAGATCCTAGACGAAAGTTCCCCTTGTTATTTTTGTTATGATCATTTACTATTTCGTCATTTATTTTATAATCAAAGTTTTACGAGTTTTCATCAAAACTCGCCCCTGAGTATTTGCTTGAATAATTGTTAATTGATAATTGATTTTCTTAACTTAAAGATAACCGTTTTCCCTTGGGTCGACAACCCGGATTTACCATTACTATACTACAATCGACTAGGTACACTTGCCTAATTGTGTTGTTCTATTCATACATGGTATTTCCCTGTTCATAAATGTAAAACTAATGTGAAATCATTTTCGAAAATCTTATAAACGCTAATAACACATCAAGTTTCTTGGTGCCGTTTTTAGGTGTTTTATATGTATGTCAGAATGCACAACAATAGCCGATCTTCTCATCTTCCACTAGGGTCTGCTGTGCAATTTTCAAGCACCTCTTCTAGAGTCTGCATTATTTTCTCGCCTCGTCTATCATTTCTGCAATTCCTATACAGTACTTACTAGTACTTTTGAACTAATTATTCTTGAAATTTATGCCAAATTTAACGAATAATTCTATTATCTCGGTCTTATACAATTCGTGTCGATAACTCACGTCGAAAATTTGCTTTATCTATATTGTTATTCGCTACTTTTCGATCTTAATTTCCCTCTTAATCAGTATAAATCTACACTGATTTCATCAATCAACTTGCAATTACCCATATGGTGTCATACCCATGCGGTACTTGCAAAGACTTTATTACTAAGCCTATAATATTTTCGTCCCATTTCTTCTTTGGGATCGACAATGGCTAAATTTTCCGTTTGCTTCTAATGATTTGACTGTAGTTACACACAAGTCAAACACTTTTCACATGTCTTTCAATGTCTTTCTTTAGCCCCGGCCACCAATACATATGTTATATCATCCTACACAGTTTCGTACTGCCCCGGGCATTCTGCATATTTACCCAAATATACATCTTTTAAGGGTAAATTTCATATCTCACCTTACTCTGGAACTCACATACACAACCTCCAAGGGTTTTCAATCACTGTGAGTTTCTAATTAGCTTGTTTCAATAGCTAATCATTCGTTCACTTTTCACGTTTCCAAACTTGCACACTTCTTTCTGTGCTACCTGAATCAACTCAGGTAATCAATTCGCCATACTAACGCATGTGGTTGTATCTTTCAAAAGATACTCTTTTCAATTCAAGGCATCTATAGCCACATTCGTCCTTTCGAGATGGTACAAATTTCATAACCGAAATCTTTTAGTAACCCATCTATCTTTGCTATTTCATATTTAGCTTCTTTTTGATCAATTAAGTGCTTCAAGCTTTTATGATCCGTATCCACAGTAAGCTTTACACCGTACAAGTAGTGTCTCTAAAGCTTCAATGTCAAATTCATAATTGCTATTGCAATATCATGTATCCAAAGTCAACTCTGAATGCATTTCTATAATTCAGCTTATCTTCTCCGCTTAGCAATAATGCTAACACCGGAGCTTCACACAAGGTTTTTTTTTCAACCTTTAAAAAGATATTTGTGGTCTTTCTACCACTCAAACTTTTCACTTTTTCTAGTCAACTCTGGTCAACTAGACGGAAATCAAGGAGCAGTTTTCTACAACTCTCCTATAATAACCCGCCAATCCAAGGAACTACAAATTTCAGTCAAATTCCTCGGGCGGTTCCAGTTTTATCACATCATCAATTCCACTGAATTTATTTTATCATCTTTGGCACTATTAGCATGCCCAAAGAATTGAAACTTCTTTTAGCCAAATTTTCATACTTGGAAAATTTTACATATCACTTAACTCAGTGAAGTAACTCCAGTATCTGGTACAAACGTACCTCATATTCGATCTGGTTTCGAGAATATCATATTCTCAGTAGTCAATGCACATATGCATCAACTTGTCTTTCTTCTTTTCAAGCAAGATAGGGCTCCATATAATGACACATTCGGCCATATGAGACCCCAATTCAAAAACAATTTCTTCCAATTGTTTTACCACTCTGCCATCTCTGCAGAGGCTAATCAATATAAAGCCTAAATAACAGGAACGGCTCCCAAGACCAGCTTAATCATAAGCTCTTCTCGCCAATCTGGCAGAAATCCTGGAAGTTTTTTTCAAAAGAAACATCCGAGAATTTATTTAAAGTAGTACACTACTATCACTGCTTTATTTAACTTGGCCAATACCACGTATGCCATCTACAACATCATTCCTTTACTAACTCTTTTCCGAGTTTAAGCAAAAGAAAGTAACCGGTATTCTCAACAACGGTCATTTATCATGGATTTTCGTCCATTTCATTTCTGATTTTTGAACCATCATGTTCATTTTTCTACAATTCATGTTAGCATTATTCCTTGCTAACCAATTCATATGCACGATTTCTTCAAATTCATTGGTAGGCATCGGCTCCAGATTTATAGGGAAAAATGGTCCCGTAAATCCTAGGCAGACTACCTTCCAGGTGTTCAATATCTTGAACATATTTGCTATTTACTATAGCCAGTTCCAAAATTTCACCCATAATCGTTGATGAAATATTCAGACAAAACATCAAAGTCATCGATCCAAAACATAGCTTCATGGATCAAATATAACATATACGGGAATTATATTCAAGACAATGATATCTGAAACCATATCTGTCTACTCACGAGCTTCTTCCACAATCTGCTGGAATGCTCATAATACCATTGGTCCTTTTTGACCGTTCATTTCTTCTTTCTTTCCTGAGTTCATCACCCGTTACTCCACATTTAGCATGTGAGTATTTCATAAGAAAGTGTTCTATAGCTCCGTGCTAGACACACTTCCGTGCTATCCAACAAGCTCGAGCAATATGCTCCTATTTTCTGCAATTCCAGCACTTCAACGGTAGAGTCTCAACTCTACAATTTTCTGAGTGCTTTTCCTGCACTTCTCACAATACATAACTGTTCGGTTTTGGTCCCTTCCTTTTAAGGTTGGACCAGTCTGTGGTAACTTCTCCCGAAGTGTCCACTAATCGTTTTCTGCTTGTTCTTGTAGTCTCAGCTACGTTTCTTTCACCTTGATATCAATCAGGGTGAGCACCCAAATTTCTTTCTCTAACCACAGCAACTACTGTTGCTTGTCATGTGGGTTTTCTGCTACTTGTCTCTTTGCCCCTCGTTCAATGGAGCCTTGAGAATGGGCTGGTTCGCCTCTTAAAGCTGCACGCCCTAAATGTCTCCCAAGAAAGTTCACAATTCATACTTCTTATACGTCAGAAGTTAGCAACAGTTAGGTTATATATGTATAATAACAACTATATACACCTAACTATGCATCATGTCTACTATCTCAAGGTTTAAGTCCAGGAATCTACTCTATAGACACCTAGTTCACTTAAACCACGGCTCTGATACCAACTTGTAACACCCGGCTTTTAAATCAAAAACACCCCTGAAAATTTTTCATTTTTACAAAAGGTTTCGGTACATAAAACCATAAACAGAGGGGTATATTTTAATAAAAACGGGTACAAGCGTATCAAGGAGAGTATAAAATACCATAACTCCTTTAAAGCCGGGCTGCTACTGACAGCATCTATGAGTCCCACTTCAAAGTCACGGACTCTATCTTGTCCCCTATCAGTATCATACTAACCTGCAGGGACAGTAACAAATATCGTGAGCTATAAAGCTCAGTGAGTAATCGTATCTGCAAATAACAAGTATTAGAAATACATTCATATAACTGTCTGGATATCGAATCCAAATTCCTAGCCTTACTGGCTAACCAAATATCTCTTAGGATTTCACATCCTAAATTATAGCCTTACAGACTAAAACATGATAACCTGCAATTATCAGCCACGTCAGTTATTTACACATATAATCATATATAACCATTTCTGTCCCATATTTCTTAGTCACATCGGACCGCACCGTATATCCTGGCTATTTAAGCCGCACCCTGTGTCATAGCTATATAAGCTGCACCAAAACATTATCAATATATAAAGCATAGCCCGAAGGCCGCACCAGCTGGGTTAAATAACCCGATATCATAGCCATAAGGCCGCACCATGTACCTGTAACAATATCATAGCCAAAAGGCCGCACCAAATATCATAGCCCGAAGGCCGCACCAGAATCATAGCCCGAAGGCTGCACCAGAATCATAGCCCAAAGGCTGCACCAGAATCATAGCCCGAAGGCCGCACCAGAATCATAGCCCAAAGGCTGCACCAGAATCATAGCCCGAAGACCGCACCAGAATCATAGCCCGAAGGCCGCACCAGAATCATTGCCCGAAGGCCGCACCAGATTGGATATAGCATCCAGAATTAGTTATGGCTCACGGGTTATCGGAATGACTCACGGCTTGTCATCGCAATGACTCACGGCTTATCCGGTCTTGTCTATATAGGTTTGACTCACAGCTCCGTTCTTGTCTATTATAGACTCACGGCTTATCTGGTATTGTCTCTTCAAATGTATCTTTGAACCATCAATTTCGTCCCACAATCAGTTCAACCTGTAACAATTCAATCATCATATATCATATATGATATCAGTGAGATTACTCACCTGGGTATTAGCTACATTTAAATCCCGGTTGTTTCTTGCTCTTGCGTGCACCGCAACCATTTATCCGTACCTATATATTCATTTATATACCAAATGATAATAGGTTAATAACCATTCAGTTGACTCTACTACACCAGAGTCCTATATAATACAATTGGGGACCATTTCCAAGCATTTCCAATCAATAATCATTGTTATAAAAATTTAATACACTTCCCGAAATACACGTATTCTACTACAGTACTTTCGGGAGGTCGTATTCGTATTCCGATAATTTTCCATGAAGTTTCACAACATATTAGACCTATGTTTAAAATTTCAGGTCAATCGGATAAGCCTAGCATCAAAATGAAACTTGGAAAATACACCAAATTTTAACAGGGGGTTTTAGAGCTTCTGCCTCGACCCGCGCCGCGCTCAGTGTGAGGGGCGCGTCGCGGCTACTGAAAAGCAGTCCAGAATTCCCGATTTTTATGCTATAAAATCCCATTTTATCATATTAAGCCCTTAATACATGACTTAATCGATAAGGGATTGTTCCAGGTCAAAAACCATTCATTTACATCTAGTTTTAACCCATGGAAATCATATAATTCAAACATTTTCCAACAATTCCCGTTTTTGACATTTTGGTCCAAAAACCGAAATTCTTCAAAATTAATCACTTCTACTGATTATTTTCATCATTAACAACATTTGGAACTCATTAGAACTCATTATAATCCACTGGATCATATAATCATGTGTTCTAGGGTTCTTGAGCAAAGTTGCTAATTTCAACAATAGCAACATACTTTCATATCTTTGAGTTATGTTCTTAACATATGACTTATTAGAAAGATTAAGCCATTATAACACATAATTCATGACTGAAATTTCAGTCATCAAGTTCATTTCATAAGAACACTCAAGAACTTAGGTTAGAGATACAATTACTAACCTTTTGCTTGGAAACTTCAATTCTTCCAAACCTTTCTTCAAATCCTTCTTGATCTTTTCCAGAAATCGTATGATCAAAACCTCTCTCGTATCTTCCAAATGTTCAGCTCAACAAATGGGAGAATGTTCTAGCTTTTATATTTCCAGAATTTGCATTTTAGTCTTCAAAGTCCCTTTTCTTGAACTTTTGCCACGCTTGTCAAATTTTATGACAAAAACTTATGTTTATAACATTTTAAGTCCAAAACTCAAAATATTATTACAAATCAAATCATTTTTCTGTCCAAAAGACCAGATTACCCTTCTAAGGTAAAATGACTAATTTACCCTTTTAATTATATTAATATAAAAAGAGTGTCTTGGCGTTACAGGAGCCAAAGATCATATCCGATCAGAATGTCCACAGCTGAAGACAGGAGGATCCCGAGATAGGACACGGGAGGAGCAAGGAAGAGAAAGGAAGGAGACACGAGGTGGACCAGTAGTCTCCCGAGCATTCCAGATGACCGTTGAGGAGGCCCGAGAAAAGACTGATGTTATCACAGGTATTTTTAAACTAAACTCGATCCCTGCATATGTATTCTTTGATCCCGGAGCCACAGACTCTTTTATTTCCACATCATTCATGCCCCAAATTTCGATACCCTTAACCCCGTTGAATGAAGAACTGGAGGTAGAAGTAGCAGGTGGTAGACATGTATATTTCTCTGAACAGATGCCAGGGTGTCAGCTTGAGATTAACGGGACCATTTCCCTATTGATCTGAAGCCGATCACCACCAGAGAATTTGAAGTAATTGTAGGAATGGACTGGTTAGCATCCAATGATGCTCAAGTCGATTGTAAAAGAAATAGAATTGCAGTTCTGGCACCAGACGGGTCGCAAATAATAATTCAAGGTGAACAGCCACGTACAAGGATGCCTGTCATGTCTTTTGCCAAAGTACGATGTCATAACAACAAAGAAGGAATATTTTACATGGCATGTGTGGTCTCGACAGAGCCTACCAAACGATCTGTTGAAGATGTCGCCGTTGTAAAGGAGTTTGCTGATGTTTTTCCCGATGAGCTTCCGGGATTACCTCCGGATCGGCAGCTAGAGTTTACTATCGATTTGGTTCCAGGAGCAGCCCATATTGCTCGTGCTCCTTATCGATTGGCACCATCAGAAATGGCAGAGTTGAGGAAGCAGTTGCAGGAATTACTCGATCGGGGATTCATTCGACCGAGTACTTCACCTTGGGGAGCACCAATCCTGTTTGTGAAGAAGAAGGACGGGTCTATGCGAATGTGTATAGACTATAGAGAACTGAACAAGATCACCATAAGGAATAAATATCCATTGCCCAGGATTGATGATTTATTCGATCAACTTTAGGGAGCATCCTATTTCTCTAAGATTGATCTAAGATCAGGATATCATCAGCTGAAGATTCGGGAGTCGGATATCCCGAAGACTGCCTTCCGTACCCGTTACGGACATTATGAGTTCCTGGTGATGCCGTTTGGGTTAACCAATGCCCCTGCAGCTTTCATGGACTTGATGAACAGAGTGTGTCATCCATTTCTTGATACCTCTGTTATCGTGTTCATTGATGATATACTGATCTATTCCCAGAGTCAGGAAGAGCACGAGACGCATCTACGTCAAGTTTTGGAGTTACTCCGTCAAGAGAAGCTGTATGCCAAGTTCTCAAAGTGTGAATTTTGGCTTCGTGAAGTTCAGTTTCTGGGACATGTTATTAGCAGCGAAGGTGTTAAAGTTGATCCTGCAAAGATCGAGGCTGTAATGAAGTGGGAGCCGCCGCGGAATCCATCAGAAATACGCAGTTTTCTTAGGCTAGCTGGATATTACGGGAGATTTGTAGAGAACTTCTCCTCTATTGCAGCTCCTTTGACTAAATTAACTAAGAAGGGAGAGAAGTTTGAATGGACTGAGGAGCAGCAAGCTGCATTTCAGAAGCTGAAGCAAGCTCTGTGTGAAGCCCCAGTACTTGCATTACCACAAGGTGGGGAAGACTTTGTGATCTACAGTGACGCTTCTAGGATGAGCCTGGGATGCGTTTTAATGCAGAGGGGCCGGGTGATTGCATACATATCCAGACAATTGAAAGAAGCTGAGAAAAGATACCCGGTACATGATCTTGAACTAGCTGCCATAGTATTAGCATTAAAGTTGTGGAGGCACTACCTATACAGGGTAAAGTTCAAGATCTATACGGACCATAAGAGTCTCAAATATTTGTTCGATCAGAAGGAGTTGAATATGAGGCAGCAGAGATGGATTGAATTACTCAAAGACTATGACTGCGAGATTTTGTACCATCCAGGGAAGGCGAATGTAGTTGCAGACGCTCTCAGTCGAAAAGAGAGACCCATTAGGGTTGTGTCTGCTTGTATGAGCATAGTTAGTCGGCTACCTGAGCTGATTCGAACAGCCCAAGATGAAGCAGGGAAGGTGGAGCATGTGAAAAGCGAACGCATGGTTAACTATATTAACCAACTCGAAGAAAATTCTCAGCGGTTGAAGACCTTTAAAGGTCGAGTATGGGTGCCAAAGCAGGGTGAGGCACGGAAGTTACTCCTCGAGGATGTGCATTATTCTCGTTATGCTATACACCCGGGTAGCACCAAAATGTATCGGACGCTGAAACCGTTATATTGGTGGCCGGGCATGAAGCAGGATATAGGAAGATATGTGGAACGGTGCCAAACATGCTTGCAAGTGAAGTCCAATCATTAAAAGCCGTATGGAGAAATTCAGCCTCTACCTATTCCGATGAAGAAGTGGGACGAGGTCACCATGGACTTTGTGACAAAACTTCCTCGGACGCCACGAGGACACGATGCAATATGGGTGATCGTGGATCGACTGACCAAATCCGCTCAGTTCATACCCATACGTGAAGATTATAAAGTTAGCAAATTAGCCAGAATCTATATTGATGAAGTAGTCTATAGACACGGAGTACCATCCTCCATTATATCCGACCGAGATAGTCGATTTATTTCTCGGTTTTGGCAGAGCCTTCAGGAGCAGTTTGGGTCGAAGATTTTGATGAGTACTGCCTATCATCCTCAGACTGATGTGCAAAGTGAAAGGACTATACAAACATTGGAGGATATGCTTCGTGCGTGTGTTATAGATTTTGGTGGAAGCTGGGAGGATCACTTGCCTCTGGTAGAATTCGCATACAATAATAGCTATCACTCCAGCATTCAGATGGCGCCATACGAGGCATCGTATGGAGCACCATGCCGTACTCCGACCTGTTGGACAGAGTTAGGAGAAAAACCGTTAGCCGGACCTGAGATTGTGGCTCAAACCGAGGAGAAAATTCGTGAGATTCGAGAACATTTGGAGGTTGCTCAAAACCGCCAAAAGCAGTATGCTGATCGTCGGGTGAAACCTATAAAATTTCAGGTTGGTGATATGGTAAAGCTCAAGGTCTCTCCGTGGAAGGGTCTGATTCGTTTTGGAAAGAAAGGAAAGCTGAGTCCTCGTTTTATCGGACCTTTTCGTATATCTCAAAGAGTAGGAGCTGTAGCCTACCGGTTAGAGCTACCTGAGGAGCTAAGAGGCATTCACAACGTCTTCCATGTGTCGCATTTGAGAAAGACTCTGTTTGACGAGTCCCAACGAGTGCCTTTACCTAAAATTGAAATAGATGAAAAGCTGAGGTACCCGGAGCAGCCAGAAAATATTTTAGACCGCAAGGTGAGACAGCTACGGAACAAGAAGATTAATATGGTAAAAGTACAGTGGCGATATCACAAGGGCTCGGATGTAACTTGGGAAGCCGAAGAGGAAATGCAGACGAACTACCCCCAATTGTTTGCTTGATTCCGGGGACGGAATCTTATAAAGGGGGGAGAACTTGTAACGACTGTTTAAAAAAATATTGTGAATAGTAACTCCGGCGTGAATAGTAACTCCGGCGTGAATAGTACTCCGCATGAATAGTACCGAGAAATGAAGTAAGCGCTTACCTCGTGATGGCATCAACGATGATGTCGTCATAACGTCGTGATGACGTCGTGAATAGTGACGATGATGTCTTGATGACGTCGTGCTGACGTCGTGAATAGTGTTTTCAAGCCCTATAAATAGGGGCCCAACCCCTTCATTTTAAACCACAACAAACACCAAACAACCTTACGATATCGGGGAGTGTTCTGGTGAGAAAAATAGGTCGGGAAGGGTAAGGAACGAGCGATAGCTTGTAGCGAAGTGCTCGAGAGTTGTCGGAAGAGTTGAACGGGGAACGAGCCAGCAACAATACTAAGTGAGTAATCGCTACTTTATTTTGCTAATAGTTTATAAAGTGTTAAACTATTATATGTGGAAGTTATATACTATTCGTAATTCCAATAATAATGCCCAATGATTTACTTACGAGAACGGTGCCTAGGCCGATTACATGGGATCTGGTTGTTGGATTTTCCGAAAGGCTAAAATGCTGAAAGGATCCTGCCACCCCATCTGATCTTCTCCCTGGCCGTTCTTTATTTGATAAATCACGAGGTATCATATTGGAATTATAGAGAATATAAAGCAGAGTGATGGTGTGATCCGTAGTATGTCGGTTGAAATAGTAGTTCACCTATAAACAAATATATAGGTACAAACCAAGCAGTTATAGTGGGTGTAAGAAGGCAGGAATAACAGATATCGTATACCAAAAATCAATGTGAGTAATCTATCCCTAAGTGTTACTTTTACTGTGGGGCCACATTATCGGTTATTGTGATTGGGACCATCCTTCCGTGGGGTCACATACTCGGTAATTGTGGTTGAGACCACATATATGCTGTGACGATCGAATTAGTAGTAATTGTGGTGAGACCACATACAAATGTTGTGATGGCCTACTTGACTGGCAGTTTTATCACACATTCAACAGGTGTACATTGAGTCCTTGAGACTCGGTATCACAAGGGGCTGTGATATGATGTGGAAGCTGAAAATTTAATGTTGTTATAACACTTATCGATTATTCACTGAGCTTGTAAAGCTCATCCTTGTTGATACTAACTGTGTAGGTGCTGTAGACCCTACTAAAGGGAAGGATCTAATTCGGGGTTAGAACTGATGACCGTAGCAGCCCGGCTTTGGGGAGATACCACTTGTACATTTTTCTTGTAATATATACCCTGTATAATATTTTGTTGAATAAAATATGTTTTAAAGTGTGGAAAATAAATGGGTATATTTATATTGAAAGCCGGGTGTTACAAAATGTACAACAAGTGAAATGTTTGTGTTGCGGATGACCGTGACGCGTGATTGAAGAACGCGGATCGTGGTGATTATGAGAGATGAAACTATCGTCAAGTGAGAAATGACCGCGGCGCGTGATATAAGACACCGCGGCGCGGTAATTTCAGCAGATTGCTACAATTTCAAATCTCACAATAAACGATTCAACACCAAAAACAACTACTTTATTACTGTCTACTGCCTTTAAGAGGCTTATTTTCCTAAACAATTTTCTACAATTTATTCCTAAACTAAAAGAAAATGCAAAACCAATGTACTAAAAAATTCAAACATCATTACATCCATCCCTTTGTTAATTATGAGCCGTATCATCATAGTCACCTTCCTCTTCTTCTTCTGGATCCTCCTCCATAGGCTCTTCCTCCTCTTCCCCTCGGAGTGTCGGCTGGGGTCTCGGCGGGGTACACCTGTTCTTTGCCATGAGTGCGACCATACAATCTGCTAACCACAGGAGCTGTGTCTGTGTGTTTTCTGTTCTTCTATCCACCTCGTGCATGGCATAAGACTAGACCTGATGCTCCCTCATATGTGCCTCTATGGTCCTCTGGAGTGCCTTTACCTCGTCCGCGAGGAATCGGGACTCCATGGTGACTGGTAATGGACGACGGGGTAAAATGGTGCTCGACTTTGCCCGCTTTCTAGATGGCTCGGACCGGAGTGCCGGGAAGGGCATACGATCCACAGACGTGATCCCATCGTCTACGTATATAACATCCCGCGATGTAGTCACAGGTGGACAAAACAGGACTGGAGGGATGACCTCCAGTCCCTCGGTTGTGTGCTCAGATATCAGTCCATACGAGTCTGTCAATCGAGTAATGAAGTGTCCCCCTCCCAATGCGGTAACCTTCATCGGCGTATCGGTGATTTGTTTGAAAAAGTCAGCAACGAAATACAGGATGTTACAAGTTTCCAACATCCTCGTTGCTGCCCACATCAAATGTAGCTCTCGACTCAACACTTTCTCCTCATCGGCGCGAGGCCACAGCATGGTCGATATGAGCCGATGTAACATACGGTGTGCTGGTAGGTGCATATAACATTCCCGGACCGTATTTTGGTGGTACCGAGTGGAGGATATCGTGCTCCAGTACTCAGCTGGTGAGAAAGAGTCACCCATGGTACGGCTGGCGCGTCTGCGAAACGTCCCAAACTCCTCTGTCTACGACTCCTCTTCGGTGTACAGCCCGATGCGGTACCCGAATTCCCGTAAAGTGCAACTGCAACCATGATTTCCCAGGCGAAATCAAACAGTCTCCAAAGTGTCCATACCAGTCTGTTTGTTATCAAAATGATAACTGGCGAGGAATTGAAGGAAGACCTCACGGTATACGGGTTCATTCAGTTGTGTGGCATTTTCAAGTGCCCTGCAGGTATAAGTTAGTTCCCCTGCCTCGTATCCTTCTTGGACCAGCCAGTCCTTGAGATGATCTAGAATTCCTGATTCCCTGGGCAACTGCCAGTTGACCGTGCGGCAGGGCAATATACGCTTATGTCGACACACACCCGGCGATTGAAGAAGCTCGCCATGCGAACCCTATCAGTTTGGGTCGTCAAAGAATTCAACTCAAGTGTTTCAGAACTACCAGATGACGACATAGTGCGTGCAGAATGCAAAAAAATTGATAATGAGCGCACTGTCCAGCGTTCGACGCGGCGCGCCCAGGCATACCGTGACGCGTTAAATGAACATTCAAGTTGCGCGTCGTGGACTGCAACAGTCGTGGCGCGGCGAACCATTTAAACCCAAAAACCGATGATTACGTCTAATTTAAACCAGTTAACTCGAATTTTCGTATTGGGTTTTATTGAGTGCAGTAATCTAAACCTAATTTTACAATCAATTTCACCAGATGATTACGACATTACGAATTACAGAGACTTTTATTCAAAGCTCAAGACTATAAAAAAAAGAGAAGAAAGAAGAATCTTACTTGATTTGCTGTGAAGTGAAGCCGATGCAGATGAATTGATTGATTGAGAAGATTTTTACCACGGTAAAAAGAATGACGAATTTAGCAGATTGATTATATACAAGTGTGGGAAAATTTGAATGGCTTCCAAACTTTGTTTTAGTGATTATCTTTAATTTCAAATTAAGATAAGGCCGTGGCGCGGGAAGCTTCTATCCGCGTCACGCATACAAATGACGATCGGGTTGCCTCCCGACAAGCGCTAAGTTTAACGTCTTCAGCTGGACGTACACTTACCTGATTTATGCAGTATACACTGGAACATCTACCATGAATTCGACTGTCTCCACTTCCAGTTTCTGGAACGTGCCCGCAACGACATAAGGTTTGAGCCTATGTCCATTGACTTTAAATGGTTGACCACCTTTCAAGTCCTGAATCTCTATTGCACCATAGTCTGTGATGCTAACCACTGCATAAGGGCCATTCCATTTACTCCTGAGTTTCCCAAGAAACATCTTCAACTGTGAGTTGTACAGCCACACTTTCTGTCCTACCTCAAAGGTTTTCAAGAGGAGCTTGGCATCGTGATATCGTTTCATCTTTCATTTGTATGTGGCCGCGTTTTCATATGCTTCGTCTCGTAGCTCCTCTAACTCCGACAGTTGGAGTTTCCTTTCATTTCCTGCTTCCGTGTAGTCCATGCTAACCACTGCATAAGGGCCATTCCATTTACTCCTGAGTTTCCCAAGAAACATCTTCAACTGTGAGTTGTACAGCCACACTTTCCGTAGCACCTCTAACTCCGACAGTTGCAGTTCGGTATGCCGAAAGCGCGTCATCCAGCCTTAGTGACCAATCTTTCCTATCGGTTTTGACAGTCTTTTGCAGAATTTCCTTTACCTTCCTATTAGATACTTCCACTTGGCCACTTTTCTACGGATGATAAGGTGTTGCAATCCGATGATTCACTCCATAGTTCTTTAGCAACCTTCCAAATTTAAAATTCTTGAAGTGGGACCCTCCATCACTTATCATCACTCGTGGACTCCATGCCTAGTGAAAATGTTTTTCTTCACGAATTTACACACCACATGGTGGTCATTCGTACGGGTCGCCTCTGCCTCAATCCATTTAGACACATAATCCACTGCTACCGGAATGTAAACATAACCATGTGACGTAGGAAATTGACCCATGAAGTCAATTCCCCAGACATAAAAAATGTCCACTACCAAGATTGGTTCAAGGGCATCTGATCCCTTTTTGATATGTTTCCTAACTGTTGGCAGTTGAGGCATTCCTTAGCAGTTTGATGTGCGTCCCTGAAAATTGTTATCCAGTATAATCCAGCTTCGAGAACCTTGTACCCTGTATTTTTACCATTGAAATGCCCTCCACATGCTGACGCGTGGCAGTGCTCCAATACCTCACCGATTTCACTATCAGGCACACATCGCCGAATTATTTGATCCTCTCCCACCTTGAAAAGGTTAGGGTCATCCCATATAAATCTTTTTGCATATGTACGGAATTGCTTTTGTCTTTGTTTGGTCCAATGTGTCGGTATTGCTCCTGTGGCCAAAAAATTCACGTAGTTCGCATACCAAGGAGCTCCGGTAAGCTCCAGCAGCTGCTCATTTAGGAATGAATCCTTAATTCTCGCTTCCAATCCTTCAGCTGGCAATCGAGAAAGATGGTCTGCCACGGCATTTTCTGCTCCCTTTTTGTCTTTAATCTCCACATCGAACTCTTGCAACAGAAGTATCCATCTAATCAATCTAGGTTTAGACTCCTTCTTTGCAAGTAAGTGTCTAACAACGCTATGATCAGTGTAAACTACTACCTTGGTTCCCCAAATGTATGATCGAAACTTGTCTAATGCAAATACTACGGCAAGTAATTCTTTTTCAGTAGTTGTATAATTTAACTGAGCTTCATAAAAAGTTTTACTAGCGTAACAAATAACTACAGGTTTCCGATCAACTTTTTAACCTAATACTGCACCAGCAGCATAGTCACTTGGGTCACACATTATTTCGAATGGTTGAGTCCAATCAGGCAGTTTTAGGATAGGAGCTTCGACCAATTTATTTTTGAGGTATTGAAATGGTACTAAAGTCTTTGATAAACCTACGATAGAAACCCGCGTGACCTAAAAAAGATCTGACCCCTTTCACTGATGTTGGGGGTGGCAACGTGGATATAACCTTGACCTTAGCACGATCAACTTCGAACCCTCTCTCAGAGACTACGTGACCTAACACTATCCCTTCTTTGACCATGAAGTGGCTCTTTTCCCAGGAGAGCACCAAATTCGATTCGACACATCTTTCCAATACTTTTTCCAATTGACCCAAGCAGGCTTCGAATGTCGGTCCAAAGATTGAGAAATCGTCCATGAAAATTTCTAATGCGTCACCAATCATATCAGAAAAGATTTCCATCATGCATCGTTGAAATATAACAGGCGCATTACACAACCCGAATGGCATTCTACGAAATGCAATGGTGCCATAAGGACACGTGAATGTTGTCTTTGCCTGATCCTTCGGGTGAATTGCAATCTGATTGTACCCAGAATACCCATCTAAGAAGCAGTAATACTTCTGTTCTGTTTGCTTTTCCACGATCTGGTCAATAAATGGCAATGGAAAATGGTCTTTGGAAGTAGCAGTGTTGAGCTTTCGATAATCGATACAGACTCTCCATCCAGTTACGGGTCTTGTGGATACCTTATCACCATCCTTCGTATCCACAACAGTTATTCCAGACTTCTTCGGCACTGTTTGTGTCGGACTGACCCATTCGCTGTCAGAAAATCGGGTATATGATTTCTGCATCTAACTATTTGAGAACTTCTTTTTTTACAACTTCCTTCAGATTGGGATTCAATCTCCTCTGCGTATCCCTGGCCGGCTTAGCTCCTTCTTCTGTAATGATTCGATGCATGCATGTGGTTGGACTAATTCCTTTTAAGTCCGCGATTGTCCAACCTATGGCCTCTTTGTGCTTGGACAATACCTTGAG
Organism: Cichorium intybus; assembly: GCA_023525715.1. NCBI lineage: Eukaryota > Viridiplantae > Streptophyta > Magnoliopsida > Asterales > Asteraceae > Cichorium > Cichorium intybus. The sequence goes on along the minus strand of CM042013.1, from coordinate 54,139,166 downwards.
CAATTCCTTCTCTTGTTCCCCTGTCAAGTCTGCTGCTAGAATCACGGGCAAAGTATCATTGTCCCCTAGAAAGGCATACTTTAGGTGTTCTGGTAGCGGCTTTAATTCCAGCTTCAGTGGTTCTTGTAAAGAGGGGTTCAACATCCTTGGAATCTCTGTCGGTAACTTCTCTATGTGAGCACATTCTTCAGACTTCAAACCCTTCTCTCCTTCTACTTCTTTTTGCTGCTCATCATCTTCAACACTTCCTTCTTCTTGAATCTTCATTGCCTCTGATTGTAGTACCTCAGGAGTGAACTGCTGCACTAGCTCATCTATGATATCTACTTGATAGCACTCTTCTTCTTCCATGCTACTTTCCTTGGCATTGGCATTGAAAATGTTGATCTTGGTCTGTTGATGCCCAAAGGATATTCCCATTTCTCCAGTGCGACAATCGATATTTGCGTTGGCAGTGGCTAAGAATGGTCGCTCTAAGATGATCGTGGGTTGTTCTCCATTGGTCGCCAGACGAGTGTCCAGAACTAGAATATCTGCTAGGTAATAAAATTCTCCCACCTTGATGATAACATCAACTAGCATTCCCCTAGGGATCTTTGTAGACTTATCAGCTAGTTGCAAAATTACGTCGGTAGATCTCATGGTGCCAAACTCGTGCTTATCAAACAACTGTCCAGGTAATATGTTCACACTTGCACCTAAATCTAACAAAGCCCTTTTAATGTGCACATCACCTAGATCCACGGAGATGAGAGGAACTCCAGGATCCTTCATCTTGGGAGGAAGCGCGTCCATTAAAATAGAACATACATTCTCAGGTAAGCTGGTCATTTTAGGCAAATGGGAAAAGATATGTTTCTTATATATGCACATATCCTTGAGAAACTTGGCGTATGCAGGAACTTCCTTGATAAGTTTAACTAGTGGAATGTTAACCTTAATCTGACTAAACAGTTCCCACATATCTTCTGCCTGCGGACCCTTCTTCCCATATCGTATTTTCTCCGGCTTTTCCAAAGCTGTAGGAAAAGGAACTATCCCACTTGATTCTCCTTTCTCCCATGTACTTGTTTGCTTCTTCTTCTTTGCTTGTTCCTCCTTACCCTTCTTCTCCAGTTCTTCTTTTTCATCAAAGATTATTTCTACATCGCTGTCCTCGTCTACTGGTGGAGCGGTGACCTTGTTATCCACTTTCTTCCCGCTCCTAAGCGTAATCACCTCATTAACTTGCACTTTTAATGCCTGTGCCTTTTCCCGTGCTCTATCTTCTTCCATCTTAATAATCAATTCTCCTAACTTCAGAATTGCTTCTGAATTTGAATTCTCCACTTCCTGAAGCTTGACTAACATCCTAAATATTTCCTGTATACCAATGTTCGTACCTCCCGCTGGAGGTGGAGGTTGCACCTGCTGCTGCCTCATTGGTTGTTGCCTTACTTCCCGTTGTTGATTGTTTCGGAATGGTCTTGGTGTGTTATGAAATCGACCATACCCATGCACTTGACTAATCTCCTCATGAGTCATCGAGCCCTCATTATGATTATGTCCTATACCCCACATTTATTGCATATGACTTGCCCATGCAACACATATGCTCCCTTCTCTTGCTGAAACCTCGCGAGCATTTGATTAATCTTCTTACTCACAGCACTTAGCTCTTTCTGAATTTCTGTCTTCCATTTGCTTTCCGCTTCAATGTTCGCTACATAGACTGTATTATCTTTCATGGTTCCACTAACCTTCGATCCTAAGCTCAATTGCTCCAGGAATCTCGAAGCGTCTTCTGGCTCTAGCCACATAAATGTCCCACTTGACGAGGCATTTATCATTGCTTGATGTGTTTCGCTGACTCCTTCAAAGAACAATTTTACTAACTGCCATTGGGGAACCTCATGGTGCGGGCAGGATCGCAATAACTCCTTTAATCAATCAAATGCTTCATGGAAAGCCTCTCCTGGCTGCTGCTGAAAGTTTTGAATTGCACGTCTGACTTCTGTGGTTTTACTAATGACACGCCTAGGTCATCGTGCGGTCAAAAATAAAGAGAAACCTAACACACATTAGCACAGTGGTAGTCAGGGTCGATCCGCAGGAGCTTCGTGGTTAAACCAGATGACAGATTACCAACTAGTTGTGTCACGCTATAGTCGGAGGACTTATAGTTTCTAATTACCCAAAAAGCAATGATCAAACTAACCCAAGCCAAGCAAAGCTAAACTCAACTTAAACAAACCTAGTTACTTTCTGAAACCAGAAGTGCATCTCTGAATCAGAAGCAAACAAAGGCATCCAAAACATCCAAATCAAACAAGGCATAAACTAACCAATAACTAAGGTTCTGACTGAACAGTTACTAGTTAAATTCAAAGCCTAGAACTAACCTAGTTGGCTACTGAAATCAGCAAAGGAAAGCAGTTCCAAACAAGGTCACAATACATTCAAACACAATTCAAACAATCAGAAACCAAAACAAGCATAAAAACACCGAAAAAACAATATTGCTTATAACCAAATGCTTCTCATTACTCAAACTCAATTCCAAACATCCAAATAGTAACCAAATGTTGCTAAACTGAAACTAAAGCTCAATATCAGTGGGTGTCACTCCCAAAGATACTAGCCAATGCTTAATACTATCTAACTAATTGAAAATAAAATCCAAAACATAAAAATACAAATTGAGAAGTTGCTGAAACGAAATCTTGGAGTCAAAGAGCTTCAAGGTCGATTTTACACCCGGTCTTTGCTAGGGTTTTCGGCTAGAAATGCCTCTATTTATAGTTGCAATTTTCCCGCAGCCGCGCCGCGCAAATGAAGAATCCGCAGCGCGCGTCCTAATCTTTTCCCGTTTCTTCGGCATTTGAATGTGTTACACCGCCTTAAGCCTGCGTCGCGCATTTGGGAAACCCACGGCGCACGTACGTATTTCCTTGATTTTTCATTCTTTTCCAAACTTCTTTCTTTTGCACGCTTTTAGTCCCTGTTTTCATTCTTTTCTTCCAAACAAGTCCTGGCACGAAAAGTGAGAATACCAATGTATATTTGTTATAATTTTATCAAGAACAGGGGTCAACAACGCCTAAAATACTTAATATTACTAGGCGTTGTCAAACACCCCACACTTGTGCCTTGCTTATAATAAAGACTCAAACAATTTTTGACTGTGTTCAGTTTCAATGCTTATTGCCCTATGAGTTAGAGTAGAATAGTTCGCGAAAATATAATTGAATTGTTCTTTGGAATTCATGGCTTTCTAGAGAACCCTTGATTACAAACTTTCTGTACACAATAAAGTGTACTTACTCATTCAGATTCTAAAGGCCATTAAGGAATTGTCCATGACTTTCGATGTTGTCCGTGTAGCGAGCTTTCAGAAATATCATCCCAGACCAGACGATCTTAGGTGGCAAGGTGCATAAGTCTCACCCATTTTAGACCTACCGGCTCGAACAACAAAGGCCACAGATTGACATTTCCTTCCTAAATTCCAATATTAAAACAGCTCAATCTTCTAAACTCATGAAAACTCAACTTATTTGACTAACTAATAGCATGATCACGACTATATAGTATTCTTTGAAAAATACCACTGCTATCAACAATCACAAACCATTCGTTTCAAAATTGCAATTTATTAAAAATTTTGAAAAATATTGCTAAAAATTTGAAAATTGATAATTTCTGCAAAAATTTCAAAAAATTACTCTTTCGACCGTCCACACCCCACACTTAAAACCGTACAACGTCCCCGTTGTACAAAAATTATTTTTAGAACAAGGGAGAAAGAGTTACCCCTTTTGGAAGATAGATTGCTTGGTGCTCAGTATCACAGGTATAATTGCGAACAAACAGATCCTTGATCTCGTATTCCGGAGTTGTAGCGCTACAGTGAACATGCCGGTGGTCAAGACAAGTGCAGGGGGCACGGTGACCCCACACTTGTTTGAGACAACTCCTTCTCATTTGGCATAACATGCATGACTCAACAAACATTAAACAAACAAATATAACTAAAATAATGCATAGAAATGTACAACAAGCAATTGTATGTGTTGCGGATGACCGCGGCGCGTGATTGCAAGATGCGCGTCGCGGTAATTACGTGAGATAAAAACAGCGTCATATGAGAAAAGACCGCGTCGCGTGATATATAGATGCCGCGGCGCGGTAATTTCAACAGATTACTTCTAACTTCAAAATCTCACCATAATCATTCAACACAAAGAACTACTACTATGCACTGCCTTTAAGAGGCTTATTCACCTAACAAAAACAAATCATGCACTAATCCTAAAAGTGTAAATCCAACAATGTACTAAAAATTCAAAAAGATTACATCCATTCCTTTAACTGTGGGCGGTATCATCATAGTCGCCCTCTTCCTCCTCTGGATCTTCCTCCATAGGCTCTTCATCTACATCTCGGATCGTTGGTTGAGGTCTCGGTGGAGAACACTTGTTCTTTGCCATGAGTGTGATCATGCAGTCAGCTAGCCACAGAAGTTGCTGCTGTGTATTATCTGTTCTTTTGTCAACTTCATGTGCTGTATATGCTTAGACCTGGAGCTCCTGCGTGTGTGTCTCCAGAGTTTCCTTGAGTGCCTTCACCTCTTTCGCCAGAAAACGGGATTCCATCGTAGCAGGGAATAGGCTGCGGGGTAATCCGGTGGCTGGCTTGGATCGCTTCCGGGAAGTAGTCGGCTGGGACCGGAGTGCCGGGAAAGGCATACAGTCAACGGACGGGATTCCAGCGTCCACATATATCACATCCCGCGATGTTGCCACGGGTGGGCAAAAGATGATTGGAGGGATAACCTCCAAACCGTCAGTAGAATGCTCAGAGATCAGCCCATATGACTCTGCCAGTCTGGTAACGAAGTGGCCTCCCCCAAATGCGGTTATTGTCATCGGTGCATCCGTAATTTGCTTGAAATAGTCAGCGACAAAGTAGGGAATGTTGCAAGTTTCCAACATCCGTGTTACGGACCACATCAGATGCAATTCCCGGGGCAGTACTTTTTCTTCATCCGCACGCGGCCATAACATGGTGGTGATCAGCCGGTGCAACATGCGGTGGGATGGCAAATGCATGTAGCACTCCCAGACCGTGTTCTCGTGGTATCGGGTGGAAGCTATAGTGGCCTAGTAATCGGCTGGGGAAAAGGAATACCCCATGGTTCGGCTGGCATGCCTGTGGAACATCTGGAATGCCGGTGAGTTCGATTCCTCCTCGGTGTACAGCCCGATGCGGTATCCGAATTCCCGCAAAGTACAACTGCGGTCGTGATTTCCCAGACAAAATCTCACAGTTTCCTCGGTATCCATGCCCCTCTGCTTGTGGTCAAAGTAATAGCTGGCAACTGTAGGTACACTTCACGGTAGACCGGTTCATTCATATTTGTTACATTCTCCAATGCCCGGCAAGTATAAGTTAAGTCTCCTTCTTCATACCCTTCTTGTACTAACCAATCTTTCAGATGATCCAAGATGCCCGACTCTCTGATCAAGTCCCAACTGACCCTGCGGCACGAAGAAACTTGCTGCGCGGACCCGATCGATCTGTGTGGTCACTGAGTTCCAATCAATGGTTTCAGAACTAACTGAAGAAGACATCTTGCCTGCAGAAATCACAAGAATTGACAATTACTGCACTGTCCAGATGTTCGTCGCGTCGCGCATATAACGACCCGCGACGCGTTAGATGAATATTCATACCCCGCGTCGTGGTTTGTTCAGGCCGCGGCGCGGCGAGCGATTTCAGTCAAGAAAAGTCGATTATTCTATGAAATTAAGTCCAATTTCTCTAATCTAACATTTGGGTTTCATGTAATATAGTACTGTAATCCTAATTTGGCAATCAATTTCATCAATTAAGTACGACATTGCGAATTACAGTATCATCTAGCAAGTTTCAAGACTTACAAAACTAAGAGAAAGAAAAGAGAGAGTTACTTGAATTTCAGTGAATGAAAGAGAATCACAATTTTACGCAAATTGATTATATGCAGTGTGGGGATTTGGATATCTTTCAAAAACCTCTGTTTTGGTGATTATCTTTAATTTCAAATTAAGATAAGGCCGCAGCGCGGGAAGCTTCTATCCGCGTCGCGTATAAAAATCTGATTTTAAATCTAATCGCGAAAACTCAATACGCGCGGCACGGATCCGAAAATCCCGCGTCGCGGTATTACCAAAATGACCCCACACTTGCCTTTTTCTTACCGTGATCAAATGGATGCAATGAATTATTATAAAAATATGCAAATATACAAATGACGGTCGGGTTGCCTCCCGACAAGCGCTAAGTTTAACGTCTTCAGCCAGACGTTCACTTACCTGCTTATGTAGCGTATGTTGGAATATCTGCTACGAATTCGACTGTCTCCACTTTTAATTTCTGGAATGTACCCGTAACAATATATGGTTTGAGCCTATTGCCATTGACTTTAAATAGTTGCCCACCTTTCAAGTCCTAAATTTCTACTGCGCCATAGTTTGTGACGCTGATCACTTCATAGGGACCATTCCACTTACTCCTTAGTTTTCCAGGGAACATCTTCAGTCTTGAATTATACAGCCACACTTTTTGTCCTACTTCAAAGAACTTCAATCGCAGCTTTGCGTCGTGATATCGCTTCATCTTTTATTTATAGGTGGCTGCGTTCTCGTATGCCTCATCTGGTAACTCCATAGGTGGCTTACTCCTTAGTTTCCTTTCTTTTCCAGCATCAGTATAATCCATGTTGACTTTTTTAACGGCCCATAGGGCACGATTGGCGATCTCCACTGGCAGATGACATCCTTTTCCATAAACCAACCGATATGGCGTAGTCCCAATCGGTGTCTTGTACGCAGTTCGGTATGCCCATAATGCGTCATCTAGCCTTAGCGTTCAATCCTTTCTATCAGTTTTGACAGTCTTTTGAAGAATTTCTTTAATTTGTCTATTGGACACCTCCATGTGGCCGCTTGTCTGTGGATGATAAGGCGTTGCGATGCGATGATTCACCCCATAATGTTTCAGCAGCCTTCCAAATTTGAAATTCTTGAAATGAGATCCTCCGTCGCTAATGATTACTCTTGGGACTCCATACCTGGTGAAGATATTTTTCTTCACAAATTTACAAACCACGTGATGATCATTTGTAGGAGTTGCTTCGGTCTCAATCCATTTAGAGACATAATCTACTGCCACCAAAATTTAAACATACCCATGTGATGTGGGGAATGGACCCATGAAATCGATTCCCAGACATCAAAAATATCTACTACCAAAATCGGATTCAAAGGCATTTGATCCCTTTTTGATATGTTCCCTAATTGCTGGCAATTGATGCATTCCTTAGCAGTCTTGTGCGCGTCTCGAAAGATAGTTGGCCAATACAATCCAGATTCGAGAACTTTATACCCGGTCTTCTTTCCACTGAAATGTCCTCCACATGCTGACGCATGACAGTGATCCAATACCTCACCAATTTCATTATCTGAATGACACATCGGCGAATTATCTGGTCCTCTCCTACCTTAAAAAGGTCTGGGTCGTCCCAAATGAATCTCTTTGCATACATGCGAAATTGATTTTGCCTTTGTTTGGTCCAATGTGTTGGTATTGCTCCTGTGACCAGAAAATTTACGTAATTTGCATACCAAGGAGCTCCAGTAACCTCTAATAACTGTTCGTCGGGGAATGAGTCTTGAATTCCTGCTTCTAATCCTTCAGCTGGTAATCGAGAAAGATGATTCGCCACAACATTCTCTGCTCCTTTCTTATCTTTGATTTCCACATCGAATTCTTGCAGCAGAAGTATCCATCTAATCAGTCTAGGCTTAGACTCCTTCTTTGTAAGTAGATGCCGGACAGCACTGTGGTCAGTGTAAACCACCACCTTGGATCCCTAGATGTAAGATCGAAATTTATCTAAAGAAAATACTACGGCAAGTAATTCTTTTTCAGTAGTTGTATAATTCAATTGAGCTTCAGAAAAAGTTTTACTAGCATAGCAAATAACAACAGGTTTCCTATCGACTTTTTGCCCTAATACTGCACCAACAGCATAATCACTGGCATCACACATTATCTCAAAAGGTTGCGTCCAGTCGGGTGGCTTCAGAATAGGGGCCTCGACCAATTTATTCTTTAGAATATTGAATGCTTTTACACATTCCTCATCAAAAATAAATGGTACATCTTTTAAGAGAAGACCGTAAAGGGGTTTAGAAATAGCACTAAAGTCTTTAATAAACCTACGATAAAAACCCGCATGTCCCAAGAATGATCTGACCCCTTTCACTGATGTTGGAGGTGGCAACGTGGATATAACCTTGACTTTAGCACGATCAACTTGGAATCCTCTCTCAGAGACCACGTGACCTAACACTATCCCTTCTCTGACCATGAAGTGGCTTTTCTCCCAGGAGAGCACCAGATTTGATTCTACACATCTCTTCAGCACTTTTTTCAATTGAACCAAACAAGTTTCGAATGTCGGTCCAAAAATTGAGAAATCATCCATGAACATTTCTAATGCATCGCCAATCATGTCAGAAAAGATTGCCATCATACATCGTTGAAACGTCGCAGATGCGTTACACAATCCAAATGGCATTCTGCGAAATGCAAAAGTACCATAAGGACAAGTGAACGTTGTCTTTGCCTGATCTTCTGGATGGATTGCAATCTGATTATACCCAGAATATCCATCCAAAAACCAGTAGTACTTTTGTCCTGCCAGCTTCTCCACGATTTGATCGATGAATGGTAACGGAAAATGGTCTTTAGAAGTAGCGGCATTAAGTTTCCGATAGTCAATACAGACTCGCTATCCGGTTACAGGTCTTGTGGATATCTTGTCACCATCCTTTGTATCCACGACAGTTATCCCAGACTTTTTCGGCACTGTTTGCGTCCGACTAACCCATTCGCTGTCAGAGATTGGGTAGATGATTCCTGCATCCAACCATTTGAGAACTTCCTTTTTTACAACTTCCTTTAGTTTGGGATTCAATCTCCTCTGCGTGTCCCTGGCAGGTTTAGCTCCTTCCTCTGTGTTAATGCGATGCATACATGTGGTCGGACAGATCCCTTTCAAATCCGCTATTGTCTAACCAATAGCCTCCTTGTGTTTGGACAGTACTTCAAGCAATTCTATCTCTTGTTTCTCTGTCAGATTGGCTGCCACAATTACTGGCAAAGTATCCTTCTCCCTAAAAAGGCATACTTTAGATGTTTTGGTAAAGGTTTTAAGTCCAGCTTTGGTGGTTCTTGTAAGGAGGGCTTTAATGTCTTTGGGATCTCTGTTGGTAACTTCTCTATATGCGCGCATTCTTCAGACTTGAATCCCTTTTCTTCTTCTTTTTCTTTTTATGTCTCTTTACTTTCAACAATTCCTTCTTCCTGAGTCTCCACTTCATCTGATTGAAGTACCTCTGGAGTGTACTGCTGCACTAGCTCATCTATGATGTCCACCTGATAACACTCATCTTCTTCCATGCTACTTCCCTTGGGATCAGCATTGAAAATGTTGATCTTCCATGCTACTTCCCAAAAGATATTCCCATTTCTCCGGTTCGACAAGCGATATTTGCATTGGCCGTGGCCAAAAACAGTCGCCCTAAAATGATTGTGGGTTGTTCTCCATTAGTTGCTTGGCGAGTGTCCAAAACGATGAAATCTGCTGGGTAATAAAATTCTCCCACCTTGATGATGACATCAACTAACATACCCCTGGGAACCTTGGTGGACTTATCAGCCAACTGCAGAATCACATCAGTAGATCTCATGGTACCAAACTCATGCTTGTCAAATAACTGTCCAGACAATATGTTCACACTTGCACCTAAATCTAACAAAGCTCTTTTAATGTGCACATTGCCTAAATATACTGAGATGAGAGGAACTCATGGATCCTTCATCTTTGGAGGAAGCGCATCCATTAGGATAGAACTTACATTCTCAGGTAAGCTAATCATCTTAGGAAAATGGGACAGAATATGCTTCTTATGTATGCACATGTCCTTAAGAAACTTAGTATATGCAGGAACTTCCTTAATGAGTTTGACTAGTGGAATGTTAACCTTAATTTGACTAAACAATTCCCACATATCCTCAGCCTGTTGTCCCTTCTTTCTATACGGTCCTTTCTCTGGCTTTTCCAAAGTCGTAGGAAAAGGAACTGTCCCACTTGGTTCTCCTTTCTCCCAGGTACTTGTTTGCTTCTTCTTTTTTACCTGATCCTCCTTATCCTTTTTCTCTTCCTTCTCCAATTCTTCTTTTTCATCAAAAATTATTTCTACATCACTATCATCATCTGCAAGCGGGGCTGTAACCTTGTTGTCTACTTTCTTCCTGCTCCTAAGTGTGATTACCTCATTAACTTGCATTCTTGATGATTGCACCTGTTCCTGTACTCTATTCTCTTCCATTTTGACAATCAATTCTCCTAATTTCAGAATTGCTTCTGTATTAGACTTCTCCACTTCCTGGAGTTTGACTAACATACCAAATATTTCTTGGATACCTATGTTCATACCTCCTGCTGGAGGTGGAGGTTGCGCCTGCTGCAACCTCATAGGTGGTTGCCTCGATTCTCATTGATGATTACTTCGGAATGGGCTTGGTGCGTTATTAAATCGACCATATCCGTGCACTTGACTAATTTCTTCTTGAGTCATCGAGCACTCATTATAGTTGTGTCCTATCTCTCCGCATGTATTGCATATAATCTGGCCATGCAACACATATGCCCCCTTTTCTTGTTGAAACCTCTCGAGCATCTGATTGAACCTTTTTGTAACAGCAGTGAGATCTTTCTGAATTTCAGGCTTCCATTTGTTCTCTGCTTCAATGTTAGCTACATATATCGTCTTATCTTTCATAGATCCACTGACTTTTGATCCTAAAATCAACTGCTCCAAGAATCTCCAGGCATCTTCTGGTTCTTGCCACATAAATGTCCCACTTGATGAGGCATTTATCATAGCCTGGTGTGTCTCACTAACTCCCTCAAAGAATAATTTAACTCACTGCCATTTAGGAACTTCATGATGCGGGCAGGATCGCAACAACTCTTTTAACCTATCAAACGCTTCATGGAAAGCCTCCCCTGGCTTTTGCTGAAAATCTTGGGTTACTCGTCTAACCTCCGTTGTTTTACTGACCGGATAGAATTCTTGTAGAAATTTTTCCTTGAGTTGTTCCCAACTAGTAATACTATTAGACGGCAAAGATGTGAACCAATATTTGGCTTTATCCTTAAGAGTGAATGGAAATAATCTAAGCCTAAAAATATCTCTATCAGTATTCCTAGGAGTATTGGCATTCGCGATAGCTATAAACTCATACAAATGATTGTATGGGTCATCAGTCTTATATCCTCTGAACTGAGTCAATATTCCTAACAACTGAGGTCTTATTTCTACTTGAGAATCAATGTTATCAGGAATATAAATCGGCGATGAATCATCATATTCCCGTGGCTGGAAATGTGATGCAATCGACTGCTTCCTCGGTTGTGCGAAATGTAAAGGTTGAGCAAAGTTACCATACGTGTGATGATCATTATACCCTTGCTGACCTGGTGGTTGTTGATACTGTGGTGCTGGTGGCACCCATCCCTCATCTTCCTCATCATATCTCTCCTCCTCCTCTGGATACTGGTACTGTGGCTGGGGGGGTTGTTGGTATTGTTGTGGTTGAGTAGGTTGAAACATGGGTTGAGGTTTAAAGAGAACTATTTGTGGTTGAGAGGTTGGTGTCTGCTGTCTAGAAACTGGGGTACTATCACGGGTCGGCTCTCCCCAAGACATTGCAGAGGTAAATGGATTGGTGGATTGTGGTTGTGATACGGGTGTAAATGGTGGAACAGATGGCGGAGTGCATGATGTTATGGGTGCAGGGGCTGAAACTGCACCACCAGAAGCACTCGTGCTCCCGAACTGAAACTCTAACAGTGGGGGAATAGAAAACATCCCCGTTGCCTCACCTGATGGTTCTTGGGCAACACTTACTGGACTACTACTAACTTGACTAAAACTCATGATATCCAAACACCTACGAGCACGGATTTTGCGCGCAGTACGCTCAATCTCAGGATCAAAATGCAATCGGGATAATTGCTCACCCCTGCGGGTACGCATGCAGTAGTGCAGCACGCCCACAAAACAAAAAGACCAAAAAGACTAACCAAATGAAATTCCAAGAAAATCAAGAAACAAAAATTCCTACTAATCACCTAATCTAAGCTAACAGCTCCCCGGCAACGTCGCCAAAATTTGACACGCCTAGGTCGTCGTGCGGTCAAAAATAAAGAGAAACCTAACACACACTAGCACAGTGGTAGTCAGGGTCGATCCGCAGGAGCTTCGTGGTTAGACTAGATGACAGATTACCAACTAGTAGTGTCACGCTACAGTCGGAGGACTTATAGTTTCTAAGTACCCAAAAAGCAATGATCAAACTAACCCAAGCCAAGCAAAGCTAAACTCAACTTAAACAAACCTAGTTACTTTCTGAAACCAGAAGTGCATCTCTGAATCAGAAGCAAACAAAGGCATCCAAAACATCCAAATCAAACAAGGCTTAAACTAACCAATAAGTAAGGTTCTGAATGAACAGTTACTAGTTAAATTCAAAGCCTAGAACTAACCTAGTTGGCTACTGAAATCAGCAAAGGAAAGCAGTTCCAAACAAAGTCACAATACATTCAAACACAATTCAAACAATCAGAAACCAAAACAAGCATAAAAACACCGAAAAACCAATATTGCTTATAACCAAATGCTTCTCATTACTCAAACTCAATTCCAAACATCCAAACAGTAACCAAATGTTGCTAAACAGAAACTAAAGCTCAATATCAGTGGGTGTCACTCCCAAAGATACTAGCCAATGCTTAATACTATCTAACTAATTGAAAATAAAATCCAAAACATAAAAATACCAATTGAGAAGTTGCTGAAACGAAATCTTGGAGTCAAAGAGCTTCAAGGTCGATTTTACACCCGGTCTTTGCAAGGGTTTTCGGCTAGAAATGCCTCTATTTATAGTTGCAATTTTCCCTCAGCCGCGCCGCGCAAATGAAGAATCCGTGGCGCGCGTCCTAATCTTTTCCCGTTTCTTCTGCATTTGAATGTGTTACACCGCCTTAAGCCCGCGTCGCGCATTTGGGAAACCCGCGGTGCACGTACGTATTTCCTTGATTTTTCATTCTTTTCCAAACTTCTTCCTTTTGCACGCTTTTAGTCCCTGTTTTCATTCTTTTCTTCCAAACAAGTCCTGGCACGAAAAGTGAGAATACCAAAGTATATCTGCTATAATTTTATCAAGAACAGGGCTCAACAACGCCTAAAATACTTAATATCACTAGGCGTTGTCAACTAACTGGATAGAACTCTTGTAAAACTTTCGCCTTGAGTTGGTCCCAACTAGTGATACTATTAGACGGAAGAGAGGTAAACCAATATTTGGCCTTATCCTTTAATGTGAAAGGAAATAATCTTAATCTAAAAGTATCCCTATTGGTATTTCTGGGAGTATTAACATTCATGATAGATATGAATTCATACAAATGATTGTATGGGTCATCAGTTTTATATCCTCTGAATTGAGTTAATATTCCTATCAGCTGAGGCCTAATTTCTATGTGGTGTTCTACATCATCAGGAATATAGATGGGCGATGAATCATCATACTCTCGTGGCTGGAAGTGTGATGTAACCGATTGCCCCCTCGGTTGTGCAAAATATAAAGGTTGAGCAGGATTACCGTAGAAGTGATGATCATTATACCCCTGCTGACCTGGTAGTTGTTGATGCTGCTGTGTTCTTCTGGGAGGTCCTAGACCTCGGTTCCACGGTTGTTGTGGTGCTGTGGAACCCATCCTTCATCTTCCTCATCGTATCTCTCCTCGGTCTCTGGATATTGGTACTGTTGCTGAGGAGGTTGCTGGTATTGTTGCGGTTGTGTAGGTTGTCGTTTAAAAAATACTGGTTGTGGTTGTGAAAATGGTCGTGAAGTAGGTGTCTGCTGTCTAGAAACTGGGGTGCCATCACGGGTTGGCACTCCCCAAGACATGGCAGAGGTGAATGGGTTTGTGGATTGTGGTTGTGATACTGGTGGAAATGGTGGGATTGATGGCGGAGGGCATGATGGTATGGGTACAGGGGCTGAAACTGCACCACCAGAAGTACTCGTGCTCCTGAAATGAAACTCCAAAACCGGGGAAATAAAAGACATCCCCGTTGCCTCACCCGAGGGTTCCTGTGCAACACGCTCTGGACTACTGCTAATATTACTAAAACTCATGATATTGGAACGCCTACGTGCACGGTTTTTGTGTGCAGTTCGCTCAATCTCAGGATCAAAACGCAAAGGGGATACTTGCTCACCCCTGCGGGTACGCATGTACTAATGCAACATGCCCGAAAAATCAAAAAGCAAAATACTAACCAAATGAAACTCAAAAAAAAAAATTCAGAAACTAAAGTTCCTACTAATCACCTAATCTTTAGCTCACAACTCCCCGGCAACGGCGCCAATATTTGACATCGCAGCGGTCGTCATGCGGTCAAAAATAAGAAATACCTAACATACTCACTTAGCACAGTGGAAGTCAGGGTCGATCCGCAGGAGTTACGTGGTCAAGTCAGGTGACAGATTACCAACTATAGTGTCACGCTATAGTCAGAGGACTTAGTTCCTAAGCTTTTGACTACTAATCCCAGAAAACATGAATTGAAACAATTCCAACCAAACATAAACTTAAACTAAACTCCAAACAAACCTAGTTACTTACTGAAATCAGAAGTACATCTCTAATTCAGAAGCAAACAAAGGCAAACAATCAAACATAAACCAAGGCATAAACTAAACCAATAACTAAGGTCCAACTGAACAATCACTGGCTAAAGTTCAAACCACAAAGCTAACCCTAGTTGGCTACTGAAATCAGCGAAGGAATTCAGTCCAAACAAGGTCATACAAACATCCAAACACCAAACAATAAACACAATCCAATATCAAGCATAAAATACCGAAAAACCACAATTACTTGTAACCAAATGATTATCATAAACCCAAAACGAATTCCAATGATCCAATACAGTAACCAATACTGAAAAACATTAACTAAATTGCTCAAGGTCAGTGGTTGTCACTCCCAAAGACCCTAGCCACTAATGCTAATTACTAAACTAAAGGAAATTAAACATAAAAACCTGAAATACCAAAAAGGTAGTTGCTGAAGCGAATTCTGGGAGTCAAAGAGCCTTCACGGTCGATTTTTCACCAGGGTTTTGCTCGGGTTTTGGGCTGAAAAAGCCTCTATTTATAGTTGCAAAATTCCCGCAGCCGCGCGTGCATTTAAGGTTTCCGCGGCGCGCGTACTAATCTTTTCCTGTTTTATCGGCATTTGAATTTGTTCCACCGCCTTAGTTCCGCGTCGCGCCTTCTTGATTTCCACGGCACGCGTACGTATTTTCCTGATTTTGCACGCTTTTGGTCCCTGTTTTCATTATTTTCTTCCAAACAAGTAATGGCACGAAAAGTGAGAATACCACGATATATATGATATAATTTCACTAAGAATAGGGCACAACAACGACTAAAATATGTAATATCACTAGGCGTTGGCAGTCAGCAAAAGAGGATTTCGGTCAACATTGTGCTTTTGGGTAAATATTTGGTGTTTTCGGTCAACAATTGGCCAAACCTCAAGGTCTTTGGTCAACCTTGGGGATTTCGGTCAGAAGTTGATCAATTTTTGGAGTGTTCAGTCAAAGTTTCTAGTCAAACTTGGACTTTCAGTCAACCAGCTGTTGACTTCGTTGACTTTCAAGAACTATTGGTTTGCTTTAACTTAAATCATTTTAAATGGCTTCCGCAACGAAGGGGCCATGTGAAAATCCATGTTGTTCAGACTGTGAAGTTAAAATTAATAAATATCGCGAACTAAACGAAAATCTTGTTAGAGAAGTTTTCGAACTTGAAAATGCTAATTACAATATTAAAAAGAAAATGAAACTTCTACAAGAAAAATTGGAAGCTAAAATAAGCAATTTTAACAAACTACAGGAAGAATACAGCATAAAGAGTTGTCATCTCTGATTTGCTAATCAGGAGATCGTCAAATTGACTGCTGAGCGTGATTCTTTGAAAGCTAAAACAATATATTGACTTTGTTTTCAAAAAGTTTGAAGGGTCAAGGACGATAGTCGAATCGATGAGCGAATCTCAGCTAAAATGGAATGAGAACCAGGGTCTTGGGTAAAAAAGTGTTCCACCTCCATTTAATTATAATTGTACCCCACCCTTCGATTTAAACGATATATTTGTCGCTGAAAAGTCCAGCCAGGCTGAGAAAGTTGTGTTAGATAATGCTGATGGTTCTGTTGAGTATGCAGATGAAGCAAAGGAAGATGATGAACAATGTAGTTCTAAAAAGAATTCCTTTATCACATCATCTATAGCCGCATCAAATGTCGGCCAAAACACTGAATCTGTCAGCTATTCAAAAAGGAGTGATGATGCTGCTAAAAGCTCAAATGATCAGGCCTCTGACAAATTCAAGCCAAGGAAATCTGTACAACAAGCGGCTGCTTGTGTGTGCAATTGTGGACGTTCTCAAAAGCCATATACTTCTAGACCAGGATCTTGTTCACATCATGATGTTCTGAAAAGACAGACATGCTACAGTTGTGGAACTCGTGGACATATAGCCAAAAACTGTCCACACCACACCCACAATCCTCAGCGTGTTCAATGCCAGAAAAATGTGCAAAGAGGGAGATCCATCAAAAGAAATATTTCAAGGTCTCACTCAAAGGATGGTGACTGGAATGTCGCCAAAGCAAAGAGACAAGCACAAAGGGACAAAAGGATCAGTCCTAGAGATGGCTTTGCAAAATAAAATTCTCTAAAATCAATGTCATCTCAAGGATCGGCATCCAACTCTTACTGGCAATATAAGTCAAAGTCAAAAGGCAGTCCTACTGCCAAGAAAAATGTTGGAGCACCCATTCCGTCAGCCAAGAAGAAATCAGGACCAAACTATCAATGGGTGCCCAAAGGAAGTAGCTCTACATCCTCTAACTGTTATGTTAACTCTTCAAACACTATTCTTGACAATCAGGGCATGGCGTGGGAACAAATAAATTACACACACAGCGGTGCCAAACCCGGTTACAAAATGGACTAGGTTCCTAAAAGCAACTGATCCTGCACTGTGTGCATGAGTGGACATGGAGGAATATCATCAAAGCTCGGTTTGTTGGTAATGGCTGCTCCATGCACATAATGGGAGACATCTCTCTACTGTAATCAACTCAAATCTTCATAGAGAGTATGTGTCCGTTACAGGAAAAAAGAAATGGTGCTTACTCATATGGCTAATTCTACAAGGATCTTCAATTGTAGAAATATGGTTTGATCTTTCTAATCTCTTCTATCTGGTTTTGGTCTGGTGTGCTTATAGAATGTTTCTTTTTTTTTTTTTTTGTTTCTGACGAAGTTCTATTTTTGTTTATTTTTATCTCTCTTCTGTGCAAAATTTTAGGGGGAGAGATGTTTGTTTAAATTGAAACACAAAATAAAATCATAAAATTCAAAATTAGAAAATAATGTCTTTGCATGTTCTTTTAAAAAAAATCACAAAAATTAGAAAATAAAAAATTCAAAATATTGTGTGCTGCACATCGTCCAATCCTGCTTTAAGTGTCTGTATGTCCTTGTCTGGTAACTGATATTCATGAACATGACTATAGCTATTTTTCAAGTCAAATAGGATTCACATATGTTGCAAAATAAAATAACCGGGATTGAAATGATACATAGAAGGCTTAGTGTTTGCTTAAGGATTATGAATGCTTATTGTTGTCGCCTATCTGGTTTGTGTATTATCACCATGAGCTTAAAAGTTCATTATGCTTCAAGTTGTTGTGAAAATGTTTTGTCTGAAAATCGATGTCTGCCCAATTTCCTCTACATACATGGTTATCAGACTTGGCTATCCCAAGGTTTTGGGTTTGAGAGAAAGTTTTCGTATACTATCTTGATCTGCTGAGTGTGTCTAATTGTCACAACCCACACAAAAAGAGTGTGTGGTTTAGGCTAAAAGAGGCCAATGTGCACACATGTCAAAAAGGTCATTAGGTTCAAATGAAAAGAGGCACAAAATTAAACCATTTAGAGACCTTAAAAGAGGCCAATGCGCTCACATGTTTAAAGCCTAAGGAGCATCAATGCAAATTATATAAGAAATCCTCTAAAAGATGCCAATGATGCACAAAAGAAGCAACAATGAAAATTGTGTAAAACTTCTTAAAAGATGCCAAAGTTACACAAGGCAAAAGAGTAAAGAAAACATGTAAGAGTGAGGATTAAAAAGGAACATAGACTTAGGGAAAAGAACGGGTTAACCAAAGAGTTTCTCGATTAAAAAGGGGAGATAATATGTGCATGTTATGGAAATTTCGTTTAGAGATAGATTCTCGAGATAAAACTTTTCACTCAAAATGAAGAAACTGGAAAAGTCATTTCGAAATGAAACAAATATTTAAAGATAATTATCCGACACAATAAATGTTTATATCTTTCTATAAATTCTAAACTGTATATGTACTATTTTAAGAAAATTTGTTTTGTATTGTGACTGTGTGGGTCTTGCTTGCGATGATAAACGTAAGTCTATAATGAAAATATCAACCGAACATGAGACGAATTTGAAAATTTTGGTAGGATTAATTGGATTGTGGTTTGCAAAATAGTCATTATTTAAATATTTTATATATTTATGTTTTAACTTTAAGAAAATCAAAAATTTCCTTAAATCTTTGATTTAGAGGGAGAAATTAACAAAATTTAAAATACAAAAACAAATAAAAATTTAAAAATGCGAAAACAAATAAAAATTTAAAAAATGAGAACAAATAAAAATTTAAAAATATGAAAACAAATTTAAACAAATTTTAGTGTTTTGTGTGTTTAAATTTCATGTGTGTGTTCTAGATTAATTACACTTAAATATTTCATTTAATTTAATTTAATTTTATTTTATTTTTAAACTGTCACGAAATTAAAATATCATAAATGTTTTATTTTTATTCGGACCGAAATCCTGTACTGGGCTAGGATGGTTTTCGGTGGACCATGGGCCGAAAACCCATGGGCACACCATATCATAAATCTCGATAATATGTTTGTTTGGTTCGATTTTTGGGTTTTTGCAGGTTTTTGGGGTCGATCTTGAGTTCTCGATACCGAAATCAAGGGTTTTCACCTGATGACATCATCGACACCATTCGGGTTCTCGGTTGGATTCGGGTCGGACCGAAAACGTCCTTTGACCCGATCTATTCCGACCGAAATCTCCTTGACCCGATTTGATTCGACCAAGTTCCACCGAAATCGTCTTTGACTCGACCTGCTTTAATAGAAATAGGTCTTAGTGGATGAAATCCACCTGCTGGACCGAAATCATCCATTTTGGGCCGAAATCGGGCTGGTTCTCACGTAATCTAGACCGAAATCAAGTTAAATGGACCGAAATCATTCTATTGGGCCAAATATTTTTTTAGGAATTAACTTAGAAAATAATTTGTAATTTAAATTTGAAATTTTGAGAAAATTAAATTCTTAACCTCAATAACTTTTAAATAATTTCAGAAAATTAAATTATTGACAAACGTGAGTTAACTTAAATTTATGCGAAATATTTTCTCACTTGGCAAGTTTGGTGCTGATCAATGGCTGCTGCAATTAATTACCTGAAGCACGTGGACTCTCACAACATCCCTGGGTATTTGCTGGATCCAACTGCTGCACAGAAGAATGACTTTCAATCCATGATCAACGGTCGCAACACTTGCCGCATTTCTCACGCACTATGTGTCAGTCTAGTTATCTGCCTGGATCTCATCAATGATTTCTGGAAAGGTGCTGAAATTAGCAAAGTAGGAGAAAATGTCGTCACCATTTAGTCAACCGTGCAAGGAGTGTAGATTGCAATTACTAAGCAAGTTATCAGGGAGGTTCTCGAATTTGGTGATCAACCAGGGTTCCCTACTGAATACCCTGTTGATAAGGTGAAAGCTAGTCTCGCTGAGATGTGCTATGAAGGGGATTACCCTCCCACTATGAAGAAGATGCTTCCTCCATTCTAGAGATTTCTTGCACACACGTTCGTACTCTGTGTGTCTGGACGGAAGGGAGGGTCTGATGAAATCAGCCAAGTTGCCACCTCTGCCATTATCTCACTAGCATTGGACTGGGAGTACAACTACTCTAAATATGTATTTGAAGATATGTAGAGCAACATACAACAGAAGAAGAAAGATTTATTTCTAATGTACCCTCGTTTCTTGCAAATGATCTTCAACGACAGATATCCCCAGCTCCAGAAAACAGCAAACAATCTTGATCTGAAAACATTAGGTCCTAACACTTTTAGCCTCATGAAGCAGGTGAGGAAAGAAAAAGCTGGCTATCAAGGTTTTAGGGAACTGGTAAAGTTTGGAAGGTTTGATGTCAAAGAGACTCCAGAAGCATTAGCAGTACCATATATTGATGTTGAACGAGTCAAAGCCAAGCTTGTGTTCGGCTTTGAAGAGACCATAGATCTTGTTGATGATGATGATGAGAAAGATGAGGAGAGCCAAGAAGAAGAAGAGTGTGAGCTTACTATGAAAGAGCTCGATGATTTTATAGAGAGTGTGTTTTGGCCATTGGGTCGATGAAGCTGAGACAGAAACAGAGAATCCTCAGCCAACTGTGTTGATTCCTCCTCAACAAGTTGATACTGCTACTGCTGAGCCCACTGGTAGTGCACCTGAAGATCCTGTCCCCACCCTTATTTAAAGAAAAAGGAGAAATCTAGATCCACGACCAGGAGTATAGTGCCCAGAGACATCTAAGGATACTCCTACCCCAACACCCACACCTATCATCACTCCTACACCAACAGAAACTGAATAGAGACCCATTATCCAAGAAAATCCAAGCCCAGTTATTCAATATATCCATAGTCCTATGTTTGATTCCAATCCAATGGACTTTGACACTCAAAGCCCAATTCGGGAATGTGAAAGGCCCGTTGAAGAAGAAGTGGTGTCATCCACTGAATTTCAAGCTGGTGGAAGTTCTTCCAACCCACCTACAGTTGACACATCCAAGGGTAAGAACAAAGTGCTCAAATCTGAATTTGTAGATGTTGTCTCTCTACAAAAGCGAGTCTTTGAGCTGGAGCAGAATTCTACCGAGAAAGAAAAATGTTGTCAAAGACAAAAAGTTTTTTCAGATTGAGGCAAACTTGGGAGGAGTTTCAGCCTTATTCTTTGATTTGAAGCAGAGTTTGACTCAACTATTTGGTAATGATTTCTTCTCCCATGATGCTGAAGAAAACAGAGATGTTGCTGTTGCTTCTGCTTCTGGTTCTAAACCTTTTACTCCTGGCTCAAACATGAATATTGATGAGTACATCTCCTCTGGTCCTCATACTGCTGAAGAGAGGAGAGAGATTCAAAGACAAAGGGACCTCTAGAAGACTAAGAAGGGCGACACACTTGATAAAACAAACACCGATCAATACGTACTTTCTATAGATGAACCGGCAGTGTTTATTGCTGATGTGCAGGAACGATTCTCTGACAAATCTCTGCTCTGACAAATACGGAGATCGTTCAGGCATTAAAGTGTGGCGATTTTATAGTCAAAAGAACTTGTGGTGGGTAAAAAGGAATACTGATCGAGTTGAATACTATGAAAAGCCCACAAAGTTCACATCCTGGACAAGAGTAGATCTGACAGAGTTGTCTGATGCTCCCTTCTATAATCCATCTAAATAACCGAAGTCCTAGAGGTTCAAAAGATTTTTGGAAGAGCAGATGAAGAAGGATTTCAGGAGTATGACTACAGCCAAATCATTCACCAAGCGTATAAGAGGTGTTAGAGATGGGCATATAGGCAAGCGGTTAAAGAATGTTTGCTGGCCTGCCACTGACAAGCTCAAGGCCATTCCCATAGCCAAACCACTGCCAGATGGTGCTCTTCACAACATGGAGTTTTGGGCATTTGATCCCACGTCTCAAACTGCTATGATGAAGTTGAAGGACAATCAGATTTGTCTGGTTGATCCAAAAGATTTGCTGATGTTTGGTGAATACGACATCAAGAAGCTCGCCAGTACGCAAATTATGTTGAAAACTCCTTGTTCGAAGAAGCACCAAAACCGTTCACTGGATCTGCTGCCAGGATTGTTGAGAAGGGTTGTTGGACAGGAGCGCTGGCACAAGCTGATATGCATCTTCTAGACCTAGATCATTAAAATTAAGAAAGTAATAAACCAAGGGGGAGTCTTTTGGGCCCTATTTTGGTGGTTTATGCTTTACTTGTAAGTCTTAGAGGTAGTTTGGGCTTTTGGGGTAGTTTGTGTGTTGGGGTTACACTGTAATGAGCTAGTTTAGGAGTGATAGTATAAGTAGACTGTGTTTAGGCGTGTTGGGGGTTTCTGGGTTGA
Organism: Cichorium intybus; assembly: GCA_023525715.1. Classification (NCBI taxonomy): domain Eukaryota; kingdom Viridiplantae; phylum Streptophyta; class Magnoliopsida; order Asterales; family Asteraceae; genus Cichorium; species Cichorium intybus. Next base: position 54,116,662 of record CM042013.1, on the reverse strand, counting down.
AATTGAGTGGGGGAGAAAGGGTGGTGTCGAGTTGTTTGTGTGTGTATTTGATCTTTGTACTATTCGTTTAATTAATACAAAAGAGTGCATTTGATCATTGGATTTGTATTCATTTCATCTTAATTGTGTTTCTTGATTGAGGTTCAATTGGATTTCCGCACCAATTGAACTTTGAATGATTGATATCATTTTGGATTTAATTTGGGACTTATAGCAAGCCTTTTGGAATCGTGCACTACTCCACCCTTGTCACTAAAGACAGGTTACTGAGATGTTAAAACCTCCAATCACGTTCTCAACTATGTCATAGGAGATTCTAATAGTTGCATTGAAGACAGGAAGTATGCCTTGTGTTTGCTCGAATATTATGAGCAATGGGGCTTTGAGAAGTTGGCATCCGAAGATAAGCCAAGATAAAAATAATTTGATTGCACTAGCAGTGTAAGCACAGTTTCGGTGAGATTTTTTTATTTTGCTTTTTGATTCATAGTGTGGCTTTTGTCGAGATGAACCTTTGCCATTCTTTTGGATTGGGAACTGTTGCAAAGTATTTTGCCTTTTAAAACGCACATGACCCCATATTGCTCAATGTATAACTACAATGTGATGATCATGAACTTCATTTCAGGAAGTATCAGATGTACCAAATGAAGGGAAAAATTAAGATCTAACATCCTGAAAAGAACAAAGTCTTTCTGATTAATGAGATATTCAAGCAAAGTCAAGAATCACCGGGTCCAGATAAGATTGGACCTTAGAGGTAAAGTCAATTGTGTTCAAAGTACGAGAATGTAATAGGGTCTTCACCCATGACCGGATCATGCGACGTTTACCAATGTTGCAAGTTGAATCTGAGATATCCCTTACTGTAACGGAATATGTATTTACAGATTCTAAAATCAACGTTTTGTCCGCTAAGTACCACTGATGGATTTTTCAAAGTGAAGATTCGGATGAAAAGAATAAAAGATGTCTATGTAAGCATAGTAACTATTTTTGATAAACATATTTGCATAACTTTGATGATCAGAAGGGAACCGAAGGTTCGGATGAGTAAACTAATCCGTGTTTTATGGGTTAAGAGAAAGAAAACACGCTACACCTTTTTCAAATTGTAAAACCGAAGAGATCCGAAGGTTCAGTTGTGTACAAGGATGTGTTACCTTCTGATGTAATTTACAGTTATAAAAACTTCGTGTAGTTTAAAGATGTTGAATTGTGAATTTGGAAATAGGAAGACAGAAAAAAATAAAAAAATAAAAAAATAAGAAAAATAAAATTTTACTATAGTGTACAGGGTAAGAAAGATTTATCGTTTCAGGATTGCGGTACTACGGATGACTCAAGCATGCCTAGCCCACGAATGATTCTTGTGAAAGCTTTTTCGTCGAGGTTTTTGGTGAATATGTTAGCCAGCTGATCCTGAGTGTGGACAAAATGGACCTCAATATTTTCTTCCTCTACATGACTCTTTATGAAGTGTTAGCGAAGAGAAATATGTTTGGTCTTCGGATGTTGAACTAGGTTGTTACATATTCGGATGGCACTTTGTGAGTCGCAGAAGAGGGGTATCCTTTGCATGTGGATAGCATAGTAGCAAAGCTGACTTTGGATCTAGATCATATAAGAAGTACAAGCAGCAGCTGCAATGTACTCAATTTTCGCCGTAGAGATCGATACGCAGGTTTGCCTTTTGGATTGCCAACTTATGAGTTTGGCCTCGAGAAATTAGCATCTACCCGAAGTGCTTTTTCGATCAAGTGCGCATCCACCAAGATCGGCATCGGAATACGCTTGAATGAAGAATTTGGAGTTAGTTGGGTACCATAGGCCAAGAGAAGGTGTGCGATGGAGATAACAGAAGATGGTCTTAAGAGCTGCCATATGTTGTTCCCTTGGATTTGCTTGATATCGTGCACAGCTGCAGACTAAAAACATGATGTATGGACGACTTGCAGTCAAATAGAGTAAGGAACCATCCATGCTTCTGTAAACCTTCTGATCAATAGTCGGTTTCTCAAGGGATGAGGTGAGCCTTGTACCCGCAGCCACGGGAACCTTCGCATTTGAACATTGTTCGTTCTAAATTTTTCGAGAAGGCTCCTTGTGTATTTTTCTTGATTTATGATAATGCCTTATTGTGTTTGTTTAACTTGCAATCCAAGAAAGAAATTGATCTTCCCCATCATATTCATTTGAAATTTGTTTTCATAAGAGTTTCGAATTCTTTTGAAAGTGAGGGAACTGTTGATCCGGAGATGATATCATCCACTTAGATTTGGACTAACATTAGATGGGTACAAACTTTCCTTTAGAATAGGGTGGGTCAACAGATCCTTGCTTGAAGTTTGATTGTTTTAAAACCTGAGTTAAAATTTCATACCGTGCTCGTGGTGCTTGCTTTAACCTGTAGACAGCTTTGTCAAGGATATAACAGTGATCAGGGAACTTTTCGCTTATAAAACCTGGGAGTTGTCCACATACACGATTTCCTCGAGTTCTCCATTTAGAAAAGCACATTTGACATCCAATTGAAAGACATCAAAGTTATTATAGGCAGCAAATGCCAAAAGTATTCGGACGGACTCGAGTCTAGAAACAGGAGCTAGGTCTCATCATAATCGATTCCCTCCTGTTCACATTATTCTTTAACAACTAGTCTAGCTTTGTTTCTTATGATAGGAAATGTAGAAAACCGTTATGTTGGTAGGAAGCGGGTGAAACAAAGCTCATCGGACCGTAAATTGTAAGGATAACAAATGAGAAAATTGTTGTGATCCAATCTAATATGAAGGCGGCCCAATATCGTCAAAGAAGCTATGCAGGTTTGAAAACAGGCCTTATGATTTGAAGGAAGGCGATTTAGTAATACTTAAAGTATCACCATGGAAAGGTGTTGTGAGATTTGGAATGAAAGGAAAGTTAAGTCCAAGATATATTGGACCCTTCAATATGTTGAAGAAAGTTGGTGAACAAGCATTCAAGTTGGAGTTACCTCAAGAATTAAGTGGAATACATGATACTTTCCATGTATGCTATTTAAAGAAGTATTTTGGAAAAGAATAGTTAACCATTCCATTGAAAGATTTGAAGGTAAACACTCCTAACAAGGTAGCTGATGAACCAGAAGCAATGTTGGAAGTAAAGATTAAAAATTTAAGAAATTAGGAAATTGACCTTGTGTTGGTCAAATGGAAGCATTCCTTAGGTTCTAATCTAACGTGGGAAACGTTGGAAGAAATGAAGAAAAGATATCCCAATTTTGTTAACTATGATTTGATTCCGAAGATGGAATCCTAATTAGGGGGAGTTAATTATAACACCGACTTTTGTGCCAATGTTCAAAATTTATGTGTAAGTTGGTGAATGGAATGTAATGGAATAATTAAGTCTTTTGTTAAGAGCTTAATGGAAAAATGATGAAAATGCGAATTAGATGTGTTATAATGTGTAAATAATTAAACAAAGACATATATTAAGTCTTTAATGGTGTATGTATGAATTTGACAACGCAAGGGCCGTTATGCGGTCAAAAATAAGTAAAATAACCTCACACACACTAGTATGCGGTAGCAAGGGTCGATCCACGGGTGTTTGGTGGTTAAGATAAGATGATAGCTTACCAACTGTAGTGTCACTCTACAGCCAGAGGGAGTAACTCCACTTCCCCAAAAACACACAAAAATCACAATTCCAAAACAAAGTCCAAAACCAAAATCAACATAAACTAAATAGAACTAAACCGAAGTCTAACCCTAGATTGCTTACTGAAATCAGAAACAATATTCAGAATTCAGAAACAAGAACCAATCCAATGACATTCATTAAACATCCAAACATATTCAATACCGAGAAATGCAACAAAACCATAAACTGAATGATTACTTGTATTAAACTCAAAACAAGAACATCCAAAGTATTTAAATCCAAAAATAAAGAGCTTTAACCTACTGCTACTGGTTGTCACGATCCAGAAAACACTAAGCAAAAAGCTAAAACAACTAAACTAATAAAGACTTTAAAGTAAAAACATAAGAAATACCAAATGAGGTTGCTGAATTCCGAAACTTGGAGTCAACGAAGCCTTAATTCCACCTTATGGGTCGTTCCTTTCCTGCTGAATTCGACCTAAGAGCCTCTGTTTATACTTGTGAGAAATTAGAATCTGCGGCGTGTAGGGCTTCTAGCCGCGTCGCGCGTAATGCCGTATCTCCATTTTTTCGCGGTTTGAATTTCTCTTCACCGCCTCATCCTTGACGTGGCGTGTCACGCATGGCTTCATTCTTGTGGAGCGCGTATTCATTCGACTGTTTATACTTATCTTCAAACTTCTTCCATTTGTCCGCTTTTAGTCACTGATTGTAATTTTTTCTTGCAAACAAGCACTAGCACAAAAAGTGAAAAATACCAATGTATATATAATATAATTTCACCAAGAATAGAGCCTAACAACGACTAAAATACTTGCTATTATTAGGCGTTGTCAAACACCCCACACTTGTGCCTTGCTTGTCCCTAAGCAAGAGAGTTTTTAACAGATTTTAACAAAGACTCAAACATTTTTGAACATGTCCAATTTCAAAGCTTATTGTCCAAGAGTTAGGTTGAAATAGCTTTTTCAAACATAACCAAAATATCCTTTGGAATTCATGACTTTCTAAAGAACCCTTGATTACAAAGTTTCAGCCCACGGGGAAGTGTACGTACCCATTCAGATTCTAAAGGCCATTAAATAATTGTCCATGACTTTCGATGTTGTCCGTGTAACGAACTTTCTGAAATGCCATCCCAGACCAGACGATCTTAGGTGGTAAGGTGAATAAGTGCCTTTTTCGAGGCCACCCATTTTAGACCTACCGACTGGAACAACAAAGGCCACTGATTGACAGTTCCTTCCAAAATTCTAATCCTAAAACACTTCAATCTTCTAACTCCTACAACGCAACTTATTTCATTAAACTCATAGCATGATAACAACTAAATAGTATTTCTTGATAGATACCAAAGCTATAACATTCAAAACTATTCGTTTCAAAATTACAATCTATTAAAAATTTTGAAAAATTGCTAAATTTATTTTGAACATGACTCATTTCCCGCAAAAATTTCAAAAACACTCTTTCGACCGTCTACACCCCACACTTAAAACCGTACAACATACCCATTGTACATAAAAATATTTCAGAATAAGGGAGAAAGAGTAACCCCTTTAGGAACAGTAGAACTGCTCGATTGTCGGGATCATTTGTAGCAGAGTTGATTGTTCACGTCATTCACGATGAAATCCGGGAGCCGGGGTGCAGCAATAAACATACAAGCATAACAAGAGTGTAGGGGTTTGGTGACCCCACACTTGTGTTATGCAACTCCATCAGTTGGTGCAGTAGTCACAATTTGGAAAGCTACTAACAAACATATTAAAAATTACAAAATACACAAAAGAAGATTATACATTGCTAGCTGTTATCCTTGCTGATTCTCCGTCTCCACGACGCCGAAGTGTCAAGACCACGACGCATAGACGCTATGAATTCCGGTGTCTTTCGATCAAGTTCGAAGGCCCGCGGCGCCAAATGAAGATGACCGCATCGTAAGTATGCACGAAAAGCCCCAGATTCTTCGATTTTTCAATTCTATTCCGTTTTTCAAATTGATTGCACCAATATGTACCTAAACTAGACACTAACAAAAGCCCTAAGTTTAGTTTCAGAAAAACAAGCTAAATTGCCCTAATTTCTTCTTTTGGTCAAAAACCCCTAATTATGAACCTAGATTTCTTGATTTTCGATTCCGACCTATTTTTATCAAATTGAACACACCAATATCATCCTAGACTAACAATCATTAAAAGCCCACTGTCAATTTCACGAATAATAAGCAACAAATCCACCAAAATGGGCAAAAACCCGAAGAACCCTAAATTCGAGCCCCAATTCACAAATTTTATAATTTTTGTTGTTTTCATCAAATTGAATGCATCTATCAGTAGCTACATGACCGATTAAGAAACCCTAGCAGGTAGAATCATGAAAAAAAACCTAGAATTTGGCCAATTTATCGATTTCGTTGAAGAACCCTAACCGAGCCCCTAATTTCGAAAATTCCTGATTTTTGCATGTTTTTGTTAAATTGAACACACCAAAATGTTGCTATATGCCAATTAACAAATCCTACGCATGAATTTCCCGCAAAACAACCACACGATCTCGAATCAGGGGTTAAAGGGTGGGATTCCGCAAACCCGAATCGTCCCCAAAAACCCACTGATTCGGCTAGAATGTTGCGATAAGGACAGTAGCAAGTGATTAGAAACATACCTTGGATGCTGAATTGAAGATTCGTTGGATCAAATTCACAAAAAATCAAAATTCGGGTTGTGTGGGTGTGCTCGACTCGACAGACGCAACAAAGGGGAGGGAGGATTTGAACATTAGTGACGAGAAGGAGTTGAAGAGTTGAGCACGCATTGACCAATGTTAGCATCACTAACATTAAAAGTTAGTGGCGCTAACTTGCTTTTTTTCCAATTTTTTTTCGAATTTTTCACGTATTTTAAAAACCCGTTCGACCACTCCACACTTGGACTATAACATGACTTTTTGAAAAAAATTTCCGAGTGATATTTCATAAAATAAAAAAACTAAAATTTAAAAACGAAAATAAAAAATACTTATCAAAATGTCGGGTTGCCTCCCGAAAGCGCTTTTTTATTTGGTCTTTTAGCTGGACCATTTTTCCGTGGCTACGGTGGATCGTACGCCATTTGACTCCGCTGATTTCCAGTCACCACTGTTCATTCGTTGATTATGTACTCCAAATTCCCCGGGTTAAATGGTTTGCCGGTTCCTCTGCTGCTGCCCGGTTGTTGTTTTCTGATTATTTCGTGCGAATGCTTAGAAGTGGCTTTAAACCTCCAAGCTCAGTCTTTTCTGCAGTATCTCTTCAAGATCCCAGGCTTGACATGAAGAACGCCCAGTGCCGCTCCCAGTGATTGTTTTGCCCTCGTTTTCTGCTCGTATCTTGAATATTATCTACAGCTTTCCGTTTTGGTCTACAGTACCAATAAAATTTTCTAATCGAATGGGATTGGAAGGCAAAATATCAGGATGCTTTCGTATGTCCTCATTGATGGTATTGATTACATCTAATTTTCCATTCATGAATGGATCATGAGTGCCAAAGAAATCATGTTTATTGTTTTCAAAGACCACATCGTTGTCATCATCTTCTTGATCATCGTCCAACAAGTGGATCAGTACCAAGAGTGAGCGACTGGTTTTATCTGGTGGTGGTATAAAGTCACCCATCACCAGATCTTTATTTTCAAAATGTTCAAAATTTTCAAAAATTACAGGGTCGGGGGTGGTATTGTCATCTACGCCCCCTTTCCCAATAACTGTTTCGACCATGTCATCTAGTGATGGTATGGGTTCACTCATCACCAGATCAACATTATCAACCTTTTCAAAAACATCAAAAGCTGCTGAGTCAGGGGGAGCATTGTCACCTACAACCTCTTCCTCAACAACATTTTCGACCCTCTCAGTGGTCTCTGGACTTTCCCAAGGTGTATGTCCTTCCATCACATGTTCAGGTGATGCAGGTTTACACACATTATCATTGGTATTAAAATCACTCGCCTCGGGTTCTGGCGAGGGTGGCGGACATTCCCTATTTTTCTCCAACTGATCTAAGGAACCTTGCAATCTTACAAGAGCATCAACCTAATCCTTCTACATTTGTAGGTATTAACCATGAGTTCCAAGAATTGGGCCCAAATTGCTGAATATTCAGGTTGAGATGACTCCTCGGTCCGCCAACCATTGTCATCGAATGATCCATTGTTGCAATCATCCTCGTAATAGTTGTCGGCCGGATTTTCATAATACTCGTATTGATCCGGGTATATGTAATTGCCCATTATGAGGACGTACACATACCAGAAATCAAAAGACTAAAATCGAACATCAAAAATCAGAAACAAACCTACTGATCGTCTTATCCGGCAATGGTGCCAAAATTTGACAATGCAGGGGTCGTTATGCGGTAAAAAAAAAGTAAAATAACCTTACACGCACTAGTATAGCGGTAGCAAAGGTCAATCTACGAGAGTTTGGTGGTTAAGACAAGACGATAGCTTACCAACTGTAGTGTCACTCTACAGCCAGAGGGACTAACTCCACTTCCCCAAAAACACACAAAAATCATAATTCCAAAACAAATTCCAAAACCAAAATCTACATAAACTAAATAAAACTAAACCAAAGTCTAACCCTAGATTGCTTACTGAAATAAAAAACAATACTCAGAATCCAAAAACAAGAACACAATCCAATGATATTCAATAAACATCCAAACACATTCAATACCGAAAAATGCAACAAAAACATAAACTGAATAATTACTTGTATTAAACTCAAAACAAGAACATCCAAAGTATTTAAATCCGAAAATAAAGAGCTTTAACCTACTACTACTGGTTGTCACAATCCAGAAACACTAAGATAAAAGCTAAAACAACTAAACTATTAAAAAATTTAAAGCAAAAACATAAGATATACCAAATGAGGTTGCTGAATTCTGAAACTTGGAGTCAAAGAAGCCTTAAGTCCACCTTATGGATCGTTCCTTTCCTGCTGATTTCGACCCAAGAGCCTGTATTGATACTTGTGAAAATTAGATTGCGCGTCGCGTGTAATGCCTTATCCCCGTTTTTTCGCGGTTTGAATTTCTCTTCACCGCCTCATCCTTGACGTGGTGCGTTGCGCATGGCTTCATGTTCGCTTTTAGTCCCTGATTGTAACTTTTTCTTGCAAACAAGCACTAGCACAAAAAGTAAGAAATACCAATGTGTATATGATATAATTTTACCAATAATAAGGCCTAACAATGAATAAAATACTTGATATTAGTAGGCGTTGTCAGAATTATGATTGATGAACTTGAATTAAGAAGGAAATTGGCATAAAAAGGGAAATTAAGTAAAAATAATTTTGTTGGTGGTTTAAAAATGAATAACTGAAAATAGAGTTAGAATTAGTAAATTATTCACATCATGTAAAATGAGGTCCTTGACGAGATACAAATACAGGAAAAAGAATGGAAACATTTGGATATGGGATGAAGAAGTTATAAATGGTTGAAGTTAGGCAAAATCAACAAAAATTCAATGTGTGGTCAAGTTTGGACTCGAACATCAAAAAATATATCCAAGACTGGAAAGATTTCAGTAGGCGTAAGTTGTAAATAGTTTTCTTAGCTTTCTTTACATATATGGTTTGTGGATAATGGATATAATATGATAAAGTTAGGAGCTTGGAAAGTTGGAAGAAAACTGCAGTGAAATTAATGAAAATATTTTAAGTGCTGGAGCTGAGTATGGGCACGTGAAAGGGCCGAGAATGTCATATTTTTGCTAGTAATCTTCATTTTGAGATGGCAAGTCTACTTCCACTCAACTAGGATCAAATAAACACAGGAAAAAAATTAGCGATTTTCCTCTGAAAACTCTAGAAAACTCTCTCAAAAGGTTGTGTGTGTGTTCTTGGTGTTTCATTAGGTGTGAAATCAATTAAGCTATTAAATTCAAGGTATTCAAGGGGGTTTTGTTGGCAAAGTATTCCTCTTGAGGTAAGAATCATATCCTTACAATTTATTTAAGTAAATTCCATGGGATTTGAGTTATAACATGAACCCTAAATTTTAGGTTGTTAAGAGTTTTATGAAATTGAAGGTTGTATGGTGTTCATAACATCTAGATTATTCTTAGTTCACAAAAGTTTCATTTAAAACACCATAAAATTATCAAGTTGGTTAAATTCAAGTGAGTGGAAATTCCCTTGAAGAGATTGGTCAAGTTCCATGGACAAATGTGGTCGAGACATGGATAGTATTGTTATTTTGAGCAATAGAATATCATTGGAATGTATATTTAACAAAAAAAATTATCCAAGTAAAGTCTTGGAGATCCTTTGATGTCAATATATAAACATTGAAATGTGTCATGTGATGAAAATTGAAGCTAATATATATTACTAATCTCAAAATTAATAAATGGAAGAATGGAATCTTCATATTGCTAAAGCTTAAATTAAATTCCCATTTACTCACATATAACCTTAGTTATAGAGTTTTAGTTAGTTAATTGATTATGATAGATTCTCATAAGTGAATAAACTATGCATAAGTGATAATGAATACGTATTATATATGACTTATTATGTGGTGATCAAGTTGTTGGTGGTCAAGGCAGGGCCAAGGAGGCTTCGAGACCTTAGATAGCCACTTCTAGTTCAAGGTGAGTACATGTGGTATTATCCCCATTTTGGGATACATGACAAATTATCTATGAAAATTTTATATGTTTTTTTTGAAATACGAATGACACCCATGTCTTTTCACTTATATTATGTTCATGTGATTGCTATTCCATGTTATGATTAAATGTTTTGGAATTAGCTATAAGGTGTTTATAAATAACCTTATTTATGACAAATGATGTATGTTAAATATATGATTGGCTACTGGGGTGGTATCAACCCCTTCGCAAGTAGATGTCTTAAAAACATAAGATGTGAGGGTGGACTGATTGTGTTCTTTCCATCCTAGTCTAGACTTGGGGTATCACCTAAGGTGATTAATGCCCTAAGTATAAAAATCTAATTATGATTAAATACCAGTCAAGTTTAAATGATGAAGGTTTTGCAATAGCAAGATTTTACTAAATTTGATTATTGAAGAGCTGTAGAAGCAAAAAGGATGACATGTTTTAAATGTAACGATTTTGGTAACAAATGTTATGACTTGATTGTTTATAGAAGTTTGAAAATGATATTTGTATGTTTACTAATGTAGCTCACGAGACATTTTCGTCTTACGTATTTTATTTTAATGCAATGTATTCCAGTTTCAAGTTGAAAGAGTAGAAGAACAAGATTCCACGCTAGTTAAGCTGTTGGGAGACCTAGATGGAATGGAGCTTTTGATAGATCTCATCTTTTGATGTTATGGTTTAGTCCTTCTATTTGCTTGATATAATTATTTGGTATGGATTTGTAAAACCCACGATTAGAAATATGTAACTAATGTTTTGTTGAAATATATTTTTGTTACTCATGTCTCGTGGACATGACTTTTTATGAAATCCATAGAAATATATAACCATATGAAAATGGGGTGTTACAAGTTGGTATCGACGGAATGACGTTAGAGGGCAGATAATTGTGACAACCAAATTTTTTGTATAAGATAGAAAGTTGATGCTTAAATAGTTAAGTGTGATAACCAAGGGCAAAATAGTCAAAAGAGCTAAAAATAGAGTTTTATGTTTTTAGACCATTAATTAGGATACAATGAAGTGTTACTTCTTTTGGAAATTTGCTTTAAAGATGTGAGGACAAAAATGGAATTTTGGGGACAAAAGTAAAGAAAACTTTTGTCAATTCTTTAAAAATTTATATCTTAAAAATAAAAAAGGAATTGAGATAAAGTCCTTAAGGAGACTTTGGTAATATTTGAGATAACAAAAATATCGGAAAAAAGATTCAAGTCATTTGGAGATGTAATAAAGAAGTTATGAAGCTTTTAAATTGGACCAAAAGTGACAAAACTGGCAAAGGGTCATGTTTGGGGTCTGTAACGTAAAATCTATAACGATTCAGACATAAATCATTAGGAGACAGTTATTAAGTACATTCCCGCTTTTCTAAAGAAGTTTGCAAATTTTGGATCTCATATGAAGAAGTTATGATGGTGTGAAGTTTAAGGAAAAGATCAGGAAAATGTTACTAATTTTGGGAAGGCATGAAAGTAAGGGCATTTTGGTCTTTTTCAAAATTGACCAGTCAAAGTCAGGAAACTTACAATCCGGTTTTGTGTTCCTGTGTGAGCAAACTCAGAAAAGAGGAAAACGATATTCGGGGTGTTTTTTTCGTCAATTAGAAAAGAAAAACAAGGGGAAAGAAAGAAAGGCAAGATCGAAAGGGAGGTTGAAATCAAGTATGTGCGTGCTTGATATTTTCAACGAGAGAGGGTTATATGCGAACATAAGCAAGGAGTCGGAGGGGAGAGCTGAAGCAGCGGCAGTAGGAGACCGCTGGGCAAAATTCTACGATGACAACCGCCATCGGAGCTACTGGTGGTGACCACTGTTAGGATAAATTTAGTTGGTTTAATCTTTACATTTTATAGGGACCAAATATGTTAAAAATCAAAGTTATAAGGGCTGTTTTTGGGTTTTTCGGTTGGGACCGAACAACCTATGCGTTGTTCGGTCTGGCCACTTTGTTGTTCGGCCCATGGGTTTTGTTGTTCGGTTAGGGGCATGGGTATAATTATGTGTCAAATGCACCCTTTAGAAGGGTTGGTCCTTGTTGGTCATTGTGTTGTTTTGGAGCCCTAGAAGATCATAGCAAATTCCTTGTCAAGCTTAAGAAACAACAACATCTTATACTAGTCTTTGATTTAATCAAGAGTGCATTGAAGGTGATTTCATTGTGTTCTTATTTTGTGGTTGATACCATTTATTGAAGATCTTAGAGTATTTGGGACGTACAATTAGTATCAGAGCATGAAAACTTTTGTTTTTAAGTTTTTCGTATTAATCTCATATTACCTTTGCTTGGATATTGAATATTTGAAGGTTTTTGGGCTGTTTTTGGACCGATTGATCGAAATTTTTGGTGTTTTTTTTCTTAATGTTCTTGGTGTTCTTGATAATCTTCAAGCAAAATCATCAAAAATCATGTTTTTGATATTAAAACGTCATTTGTGAAGTTGTTTGTGAGATCTAGATATGATTTTCGTTGTTTGGTTTCGCTCCAGGAGTTGTTCGGTGGCCGCACTATAGCTTCTAGGGTTTTAAAGGTTGCTCGGTTGAGCTAAAGGTTGCTCGGTCCGTTTACTGTTGTTCTGTCAGCCCAAATTTGAGTTGTTCGGTGTTCCTTTTAGGGTTTCAGTATTACTCGGTCTTATTAGTTGTTCGGTTCTTGTTTTTTTTAATTGTTCGATTGTTCGATTAATCGGTTTTTGTGGTTGTTCGATCAAGGTTGAGGTTTTTCTGTTGTAAGTCCCAAATACTCTCAACATCTTCAATAAATGGTATCAATCACAAGAAATCACCTTCAGTGCACTCTTGATGTAGATCAAAGACTAGTACATAAGATGTTTTGATTGCTTGAGCTTTTACAAGGTTTTTGCTAATCATCTTCTAGAGCTCCAAAACAATCAACAAGGACCAACCCTCTACAATGAGGACTCAACACCTACTTATACCTAGCACCTATGGACCGATCAACACACCCACATGGGCTGCCGATTGATGACCCAGATCGAACAACAAGATGGCCTGACCGAACAACCCATAGGTTGTTCGGTTCCAACCGAAAAACCCATAAAAAGCACATATCTTTGATATTTAACACTTTTAGTCCCTATAAATCAAAGATTAAAACAACTAAATTAATTCCTAACAATCTCCCCCTTGGTTTAATGCTGTCATTTATTACAACAGGCTTCTCGTAGGCTTCAGTTAAACACTGCAAATAATTTTTAACAAACTCCCCTCAATATAACAATCTCCTCCTTAGCTGGAAAACCTTCCTCTTAGCAGGTGACAGGAGTGAATGTTGATGGAATTCAACACATTGCAGTGACAGCTTTGTCTTCGATGCAGGTTGTCATCAGATTTAGCTTTGAAGTTCCTTAGGCTTCAGTAAGTGTCTCGAATCAACACATCCAGCTTTTGATTTGACTTTGACATTGACTGGAGCTTGATTCAACATCACTTCACTAGATCACTTTAGTTGTTAATGTAGTTATAAGTTGACTGAAGACGAATTCAAACAACTTCTCACATAGAATTCAGTTTCACCTTCTTCGGGAACAAACTTTGTGTCGAAATTCTTAAACGTTGCATTTGACTAGCTCTTCTCGATACGTTCAGTGACCGCAAATCCTGTGGGTCATGGAGTTATAAACTCTCACCACAGTTTTTCAAGGATTCATCCTTGGCTTAGAATGAAACTTCTCGCAGTATCTGTGTGAACCCGGAGGAACGCACTGTGATTGTTTGAGTATCGGTGAACTACTCGTGGCCATTTTGATATTGGCCCCTGCATATCCTTGATCAAAGATCTCAATGCAGTTTTCAAGTTGACAAGTCAACTTGGCTCTTGGCGAGACATTTCAATGGTATCCAAACTCTGCGGAGTGTACCATTCTAGTGCCAATTTTGAATCAGGTAAAGTTGTTGTGGTCTCACATCTATTGTGGTAAAGAACAACGATCATTGACCCATGTAACGACCGTTTTTCAAAAAAAAAAAAAAAAAAAAAAAACGTTGTGAATAGTAACTCCGGCGTGAATAGTAACTCCAGCGTGAATAGTACCCGAGAAATGAAGTAAGCGCTTACCTCGTGATGACGTCGACGATGATGTCGTGATGACGTCGACGATGATGTCGTGATGACGTCGTGAATAGTGTTTTCAAGCCCTATAAATAGAGACCTAACTTTTTCATTTCAACCCACAACAAACACCAAACAACCTTACGATATCGAGGAGTGTTCTGGTGAGGAAAATAGCTCGGGAGGAGTTAGGAGCGAGCGGTAGCTGGTAACGAGGTGCTCGGGAAGTGTTGGAAGAGCGGAACGGGAAACGTGCCAAGGCTTTGCGAAAACGCCAATCTTAAGTGAGTAATCACTATCGTATTTCTCTAGTAGTTTATAAGTGTTGAACTATAATATGTAGAGGTTATACTATTCGTAATTCCAAAAATAATACCGAGTGATTTACTTACAAGGATGGTGTCTAGGCCGATTACTTGGGATCTGGTTGTTGGATTTTCCGAAAGGCTAAAATGCTGAAAGGATCCTGCCACCCCAACTAATCTTCTACCTGGCTATCCTTTACTTGATAAATCACGAGGTATAATGTTGGAATTATGGAAGGGTTTAGTGATGCAGCTATGGTATAGTTAAGGAGTAAAGAGTGATAAATGTCTTACTGTGTTAACAGTTAAAGAGGGAATACGAAGCAAAGATAAACGCTGTAGTCGACAATAATCAGGTGAGTTTCTCACTACATTGTGTGGACGTTATATGTCCTTTACTGTATTTTGTGTGCTTATAAGATGTTTATAATATGTTGGTGAATTGTACCAAGTTGTGTGTATATACCTTCCTGTTATAATTGTATGGGTTGGGTTATGGTGTGTGTGGACTCGACGTACTGAGTAATATAGAGATACGTGCAAAATACACTGAGCAGATACACATGACTCGATGTATAGGGTATGCGTGGCTCTAAGTGCTGAGCAAGGGAATTAGATTTACTGAGCAGATACGTATAAGAGGTTATAATCCAATATACTGGGTAGAGCAGATTATGTGACGTGTGGTTGTATTTTTCCTGTTAGGTGTAAAGTATGTGTAGCTGATATTCTGTGTAGTTGTGGGAACTCACTAAGCCGTGTGCTTATCCTTTCCCTTTTAAATTACCATTTCAGGTTGTACAGGTGAAAATGACGGACAGGCATGACGGGTACACACTGATGCTACTTATGTGGAGATTTATGTGGTGAATTGATGTTTAAATGATTTCTAAATATCTTCAAAATGTTAATTCTTGAATAAATTGATATTTATTTAAATGAAGATGTTTTATTTAAAACCGGGTGTTACAAGTTGGTATCAGAGCCAAGGCTTGAGTGAATCAGACTCACTTGATGGGTTTTGATCTCAAGCTTGAGACTTAAAAGTTTTCTTTGAAAATATTTTTACAAGAAATTATAAGTTGTTTTTTTCGAGTAAGGGGTTAAATGAATGTTGTTGCAAAGACGCAGTGTGTACCGTCAGCCGATGTCAGTAGGGAAAATGTTAAGTGCTTAGTTTTTGTTGCTATTTCTGTAATATATGTGTGCTTAAATGCCATTAAAGTGTAGGTAGTAGGAACTAAATAGTCCTAGAATTTTTGAGTTAGCCAGGTTGCATGTTCCTTGATAAGTGATATCCATAAGGTAAATCCTTTTATGTGAAAGATTTTCTACGACTATGTTCGTAAAACAACCTGGGGTATAGGTGGTAAAATTATCATGAGAAGTGAATTGGGGACTTCTGGACAAGTTCTAAAACGAACGAGGGTAGGTGTGGAAGATAGTAGTAGAGGTCCTACTATTAAAAGCACAGGATCTGCGTTCGAATCGGGAGTTGGTCGTAAGGAATCCAATACACTAAGGGTATAACTAATTGGTGTATAGGCTGATAAACTGTATTTGTCCATTCTATTGGTTGGCAATCATAGAGTTTATTGGGATCAATTAGGACGCTGGAGATTGAGAATCTAGTGACGTTTCATTTCTTAATAATTAAGTAATGAACAGTTGATGTGACTATAGTAGATGAGCTGTGCAAAAGTGACACGTTAAGTAACCCGTAGGCAAGTAACCGTGGATAAACTGTGTCGGTAGCTGGTTGAATATCTAGTTGATATTAGCTGTGCGGACGAATACGTAAGTATTAAGTGGTGATAACCATGGATATGGTATCCTATGGTGGGTGGATATTTTGTAGTTGTATGTGGAGGCTGAGCTGATATGAGGATTATTGGTGTCATGTGGTTGGTTGCAGAGCTGTGCAGTCGTATGTGTGTTAGATGTTAAGCCTTTAGAGCGAAAAGCTGTTTATTCTGTGGGGCCACTTATACTTGTAGTTGGGACCACTTATTAGGTGGGGCTACTAGTATTGTGGTTGGGACCACTTATGCTATGGGGCTACTTGTACTTGTGGTTGAGACCACTTATTTCGTGGGGCCACTGGTAACTTGTAGTTGTGACCATTTATTCTGGGGGTTAATAGTACTTGTGGTTGTGACCACTTATTTAGTGGGGCCACATTTGGTAAGACCACATATGTGTTGTGGATCTTATGAGCAGTAATTGTGGTGGGACCACATACAAGTGTTGTGATGGCTTTATTGGCTGGCAGTTCTAACACACATACAATTGGGTGTTTGGTGAATAGGTGAGCTGTTGAAGTTGTGAAAAGTAGGGGTTGTGATATGATGTGGTGAACATGTGACTATACGATGCATAACAAGTACCTTGCATCCATGATGTCAGTATTGTGAGTATATGAGATTACGTAACGAGTACTTTGTAGTCTCAATAGGTTGGCCTAGTTGATTAGAGGTGCTTAATGTGCCAGTATTGTGGTAATACCCTTTGGGTTTACTAATACAACCGTATTGTGTTGAAATAGGGAATGATTGAGTGGAAGAATAAGCGTATGTCAACGCTGGAGATTCCGGGGACCGAATCTTATAAAGGGGGGAGAACTTGAAACGACCGTTTTTCAAAAAAAAAAACGTTGTGAATAGTAACTCCGGCGTGAATAGTAACTCCAGCGTGAATAGTACTCCGGCGTGAATAGTACCCAAGAAATGAAGTAAGCGCTTACCTCGTGATGACGTCGACGATGATGTCGTGATGACGTCGTGATGACGTCGACGATGATGTCGTGATGACGTCGTGAATAGTGTTTTCAAGCCCTATAAATAGAGACCTAACTTCTTCATTTCAACCCACAACAAACACCAAACAACCTTACGATATCGAGGAGTGTTCTGGTGAGGAAAATAGGTCGGGAGGAGTTAAGAGCGAGCGGTAGCTGGTAACGAGGTGCTCGGGAAGTGTTGGAAGAGCGGAACGGGAAACGTGCCAAGGCTTTGCGAAAACGCCAATCTTAAGTGAGTAATCACTATCGTATTTCTCTAGTAGTTTATAAGTGTTAAACTATAATATGTAGAGGTTATACTATTCGTAATTCCAAAAATAATACCGAGTGATTTACTTACAAGGATGGTGTCTAGGCCGATTACTTGGGATCTGGTTGTTGGATTTTCCGAAAGGCTAAAATGCTGAAAGGATCCTGCCACCCCAACTAATCTTCTACCTGGCTATCCTTTACTTGATAAATCACGAGGTATCATGTTGGAATTATGGAAGGGTTTAGTGATGCAGCTATGGTATAGTTAAGGAGTAAAGAGTGATAAATGTCTTACTGTGTTAACAGTTAAAGAGGGAATACGAAGCAAAGATAAACGCTATAGTCGACTATAATCAGGTGAGTTTCTCACTACATTGTGTGGACGTTATATATCCTTTACTGTATTTTGTGTGCTTATAAGATGTTTATAATATGTTGGTGAATTGTACCAAGTTGTGTGTATATACCTTCCTGTTATAATTGTATGGGTTGGGTTATGGTGTGTGTGGACTCGACGTACTGAGTAATATAGAGATACGTGCAAAATACACTGAGCAGATACGCATGACTCGATGTATAGGGTATGCGCGGCTCTAAGTGCTGAGCAAGGGAATTAGATTTACTGAGCAGATACGTATAAGAGGTTATAATCCAATATACTGGGTAGAGCAGATTATGTGACGTGTGGTTGTATTTTTCCTGTTAGGGGTAAAGTATGTGTAGCTGATATGCTGTGTAGTTGTTGGAACTCACTAAGCCGTGTGCTTATCCTTTCCCTTTTAAATTACCATTTCAGGTTGTACAGGTGAAAATGACGGACAGGCATGACGGGTACACACTGATGCTACTTATGTGGAGATTTATGTGGTGAATTGATGTTTAAATGATTTCTAAATATCTTCAAAATGTTAATTATTGAATAAATTGATATTTATTTAAATGAAGATGTTTTATTAAAAACCGGGTGTTACAACCCAGAGTTTTAATGTTTCATCAATGTGAGGTAATATCACTTTGAGTCACAAACATCTTGTTTAGAAGAAGTTTAGGTCAAGAGTGGTATGAGCGTGTAATATGTCTTGGTTATTAGATATACCTATCGGCTAGATTTTCAAATTGTCATCAGTGTATGGTTTATTACATTGAATCATCCAACTATTGAATTTAGAAGCTTTGTATGTAAGAATAGTTGTTGATGCCTCACATCTACTACTTGTGTTGTAGCAGAGATCACTAGCATAGAGTTTCGAAATATCATCACCAGTTGGTTTTAAACGGTGAGTCGTGTATTTCTTGAACCAGAAATCTAGAGATGGTTAAGAATGGAATGGTGCGTGTGATAGATTACGGTACGCAATCTAACCATCAGCACAGATTTTTTAACTCTCGACTTTGAGTAGTTTCTCTCAAAGCGTCTAGAAGTTGATGTTACATAAGAAAAACTTTAGATTGGGTCAAGAAAAGTTGTCAGTGTTTCACACTCATTGAGGTGTAACAACGAGGATCACTAACACTTAAAAGTTACCTCAGCAGTGAGTGGTTTAACTTAGTGCGTCGTCGGTATGTAAAAATGTTTTTGGATTTTTTTAAGTTTTAAGGAAATATATGAAAATTATAAAAAAAAGTCTTAAATCTTTTTGTATTTTTAAGTTTTGTAATTTTTTTTTTGTTTTTCTTGAAACCAATTGTAGTTACACATAATTTTCTGATACCACTTATATATATATATATATATATATATATATATATATATATATATATATATATATATATATATATATATATATATATATATATATATATATATAAAATGAAAATATTTATGTATTTTTGAAATTTTCTGATTTTTGTTTTGTTTTCAAAAAGTTTCGAAGAAACCTTGGACTGAGTCAAAATTTTTGATTTGTTTTTCTTCTCCCTATAAATTTGTGCATGGGAAGAATAGCGAAATTAAAAGATGAACAAATTTAACTAAAAAAAAATAAAGTAAAGGAAATATTTACAGAATTCATTTTAACAATCAGTGAAACGTATCATTTTGAGCATTTCGACCAGCACATTGAATCGAGCTTTTACAACCGATTTTGTGAACAAGTCTGCCACATTGTTATCTATGTTAACTTTATCCCAATGAATTAATTTTCGTTTGTAGCAATCTCTGATAAAATGAATTTTAATATCAATGTGCTTAGTTTTAGAATGTTGGACCGGGTTTTTAACAATTTGGATAGCGGCCTCATTGTCGCAGAATGTAGGAGTATCAAGAAAGTTCATACCATAATCAAGGAGTTGATGCTGCATCCAAATAACCTGAGAACAACAAGCCGAGGCAGCAACATACTCCGCTTTAGCTGTAGACGTTGACACGGTCTGTTGCTTTCTAAATTGCCAATAAATCAATCTATCTCCTAGAAACTGAAATCCAACACTGGTGGACTTTCTGTCAATCTCACATGCTCCATAGTTGCAATCCGAAAAAGCGTAAAGATCAAATTCATGGTTCTTTGGATACTTGAGACCAAATTTTGGTCTCCCTTTAAGGTATCTAAAGATCCGTTTGATAGCATCAAGATGAGAAGGTTTAGGATTAGCCTGATAGCGAGCCCACTAGAAAACTTCAAAAACGATATCCGGTCTGCTAGCAGTCAGGTACATCAGCGAACCGATCATCGAACGATAATACGTTTGATCGACAGATTGGTCATCTGAGTCTGAAGATAACAGAGGTCGCTCAGCCATTGGAGTGTTAGCCTCTTTCGCATCGTTGAAACCGAACTTTGCAAGAATGTCCTCCCCATACTTCGCTTGACGAAGCAGGATACCCGTTGAACTTTGTTTAACTTGTAACCCGAGAAACATCGTCATCTCTCCCAACGAACGCATCTCGAACCTTTTCTTCATCACCAACTCAAACTCTTTGCACAGAACTCGCTTGTTGAACCAAAGATGATGTCATCCACATAGATCTGGACAACAATTTGATCATCATCTTGGCACTTAATGAACAATGTCTGATCAATTCTGCTGCGAGTATAACCGTGTTGTAACAAATGTTCCGTCAATGTAGCATACCAAGCACGATGAGCTTGATGCAAACCATAGAGGGCTTTATCAAGCTTGTAGACGTCATTGGGAAACTTAGAGTTGACAAAACCAGGAGGTTGATCAACAAAAATTTCCTCTTTCACCTCACCGTATAGGAAATCCGTCTTGACGTCCATTCGATAAACAGTAAAGTTCATATATGATGCGTAGGCAAGGAAGATCCGAATTGCTTCAAGTCGTGCTACTGTAGCATAAACTTCCGTGTAATCAAGTCCTTCAATCTGGCTAAAACCATGAACCACGAGGCGTGCCTTATTACATACAATTATTCCAGAATTATCTTGCTTGTTGCGAAACACCCATCTTGTATCTAAAGCTTTTTTACCTTTGGGTAGTTCCACCAGTTGCCAGACGTTCAACTTTTCAAACTGATTCAGCTCTTCATGCATGGCATCCACCCAACTTGGTTCATTGAGTGTCATCTCTATGTTCTTCGGCTCAATTTGGGAGATAAAGCACGAATGGAGACACTCGTTGACTTGACCACTTTGGCTTATGGTAAGAACACCATCATCGAGAGGGCGAATAACATTATCAATTGGATGGTCCAGTTGAATTCTTGAAGGAATAACATATTGAAGCGAAGCAGTTGAAAGAGGAAGATTGGTTATATTCTCAACTCTGTCTGAGCCTGAAGCACCTCTATCAGAATCTTTGAAGTCATGTGAGGTACTTGCAATGTACTCATCAGGAATTCGTTCAGGAAAGAGAGAATCCATGAGAGTATAGTCAAAAAGATCAGCAGGTTCAGGTTGAATAACATCTTCAGTAGTTGTTCATTTTTCAACAAATGGGGTATCGCCAGCAACTTGGGATGAGACTGCAGGAGCATTTTCCGTTATCGTAGTAGAATCAGGGGATGCACCATCATCATGAATAGGATTTTCAAGAATGACTGAAGGAGTAAAAAGATCTGGAATAACATCTTCAGCATCTTCTCTGTTGATTCCACTGGGGCCTAGGTTGTCACCTGAAACAACATCAGAAATCACATAGAAAGGTTTAAACAAGTCAGCATAATCAAACAACCAGTCGGGTCTAACACGAGCATCAGTGGGCTTCTCTTCTAGCCATCTCACATCATATGATTCCACAACCTGGTTTGTCGCCTTGTTGTACACTCGATACGCAGTTTTACTTGCATATCCAACAAAGTAGCAATCATCTGCTTTGGTGTTAAACTTCGAAGTAGCTTCAAGGTGAAGAAGAGTGCAAGGGCAGCCAAAGTACGAAAATGTGAAACATTGGGCTTGCGACCATAGAGAATCTCGTAAGGTGTTTTCATTTGAGGTTTGTTGATGATGACCCGATTTTGAACATAACAGGCTGTGTTGATGGCTTCAGCCCAAAATATCACTGGCAGTTGAGAATCACACAACATGGTACGAGCAGCATCAATAAGAGTTCTGTTTCGACGCCCAGCAACACCAGGCTGTTGAGGTGTACGAGCGGCACTGTACTATCGCAGGATACCTTTATCTACATAAAACTTGTTCAATACTGCATTCTTGAATTCTGTTCCATTATCGCATCCAAGAGGGTTCAGCTTATGATTCGTTTGATTTTCAATAAGCTTGATGAACCTAATGAACAGCTCTGCAGTTTCACTTTTGTTCTTTAAGAAGAAAACCCAGGTAAATCATGAGTAATCATCAATGATAACTAAACAATAAGAGCTGCGATTGAGACTGAGAACATTAAGCGGGCCAAATAGATCCATGTGAATCAGCTGAAGAATCGAATCAATGGAATTGGTCAGCTTGGGCTTGTGTGACTTTCTGTGATGTTTGCCTTGAGCACAGGCAACACATTTCTCAAATGTGATGAAGTCCTTGATTGGAAGTCCTTGAACCATGTTGTTCTTTGCGAGACGATTCAGATTCTTTGCATTGGCATGATCAAGACGTTTACGCCACAACATAGCACTTTGCTCAGCAGCTCTTGAGAATAAGCAGGTGACGTTTTTTGGAGTGTTGTGATTCATGTCGATGATGTAAGCACTGCTTTTTCGGTCTAATCGAACAAGAATCCACTCCTCTGGAATGACTACACCGGGTTTGAGAATCAGACATTCCTTCTTTGTGAAGTGGGTTGAAAAACCCTTATCACATATTTGAGAAACGCTCAGCAGACTGTGCTTGAGCTCAGGTACAAAATTGACGTTCTCAAATTTCAACACACCATTTGACACCTTCCCCATCTATGTGATCATTTTTCACCTCCCGCAAAGCAACACTGATATTCCTCCGTAACTGTTCATGCACAAGTCGCGAGATCAATTAGATTTAGGCACCCAGTCCATACGGAAACTGGGTTGACCTTTACTATCAATACATTTAATAGATTCAAAACTCATGTCACGTTGATCAAATAATGGTGATGAAAGGATTTATGCAAATCTATGAACTAAAAACCCTAAGTTCACATGCAACTTATAAGGATCTATGTTTCTTCTAATTGAACATATAACCAATTCCTAAAGGCATAAGAAAAAAATTAACTAAAAGAATAAATCAGAAAAACTAACTTTTAGGTTTTCTTGGAAGCCAACCAGCACAAGTGTCCTGCCTCAAATGAAGTCACACCCAAGCTAGGAAGTAGGTCACGAAAATTCCAGAGAGATTTTTGAGAGTTGGCGCAGAATAAAGGGTTCCCAGGGTCCCTATTTATAGTTCCAAACAGATAACCATATAAGCCTTTAGAGATAAACCTTTTTGAATTCAAATTAAGATAAACCTTTATCTTAATAATTCAAACCTATTTATCTACTAATTATCAAAATCGAAAATTGTATATATCCATATATAAATTTCGCTGGTTATACACTCACTTGAATTGCCACTTACTCAACTATTGAATAATTACAATTTCAGTCCCTGCACCTTTAATTAATTAAATTAATCAGCAAATTAATTCTAGATTATTTTTTAATTAATTAATATAGTTTCTAATTAATTTATTATCACTTTAATATATTAATAAACTATTTATTTAATTTCTATTGATTTATTAATCACATAATAAATCAATCTTTCTCTCTACTAAATTTTCTAAAAAACCTCCAGCTATGAGGGCAACCCAAATGGATTATGCTACTATTAATTAGGTAAATGCTAATTATTAGTCATGACTTAGACACCAAATCCAACAGTCTCCCATTTGGATAAGTCTATGACTAAAATTACTAATTTATCCTCTAATTAATCAACAAATTGTAGCTTCCTAGAAACTGCTGCCGAACTTTGACCTAGTCAGTTCTGTCCATAGATAAGTGATCATATAATCTTTCGTCCATTCAGACACGAGACATGGATTGAGATCAATCTCTGTCCGATACTCTATTTCCCGATTTCCGATTATGCTTATGGCTTTGGAACTTCTAATTGAACACATCAATTTAGTCCAGGCTGGCCAGTGCTTTAGTCAACTTCAAAATCATCGAGAGGCCTACAGATATCTGTTTCCCATCAGGGTCAAGAAACGAATAGGCTTCGACTCATATGCTTATATCTTTTACCAGTCAAATCATTCACAACAACACGTTTTATAACATCGAGTTACCGATGCTTTTTCGTGATATCAACGAACAACTGCCTTGTAAATTATAACTCATATCTCTCCACTTCATGACAGTCTTGATTGCTATGTCTAACTCCTTAGACAGTCTACAAACCAATTCATGACAGTCTTGATTCAATACTCACTTCCCAAAGTATGAGCGACTATCGACCTTTCTGAATAATTAAATTATTCGGGAAGTAAAACATGCGAAAGTGAAACATAAAGATCTAACTGGCAGCTATTCCTGCTTATTACCAAGTCTCCACAAGGTAATCACCAAGTCGGATCTTGTCATAAACTATTATCGGTTTCAAGATTTCTTTTAAACTTTGAATTCTAATTTTATGGCTATGTCTTTATGAATCTTTCACTCTTTCTATGTATCCAAAGTATCTTATAAACATACACTTTATCGCAGATGATCCAATCGGATGCTCTTCCGATGACATCTCAATATGTTATCCTGTCTTTTTCTCTCCAAACTCCATTCTCGTAATGTGTACTGTGACTTCCTATGGTTCTCGGGGTCTTTAATCTACTTGACTACACCCTAAGACTATTTTGAGGTGCTATGATGTGCCGGTGAAACACACGCGCTCCATCAGAATACCAACAAGATTCTTTAACCATGAAGTCCTTTAACATCATGTCCTGACGTTAATAATTACCACTTTGAAAAATATTTCAAATCAACAATATCAGTTTCACCCAAATCATTTTTCAATGAATTCTCACATGAGTTTAAACAATCCATCCACTATTCCCAGCCAGACAATGTCCTTACTATGCCCTAAGCATCAAGTCATCAGGATATGTTCATGACATTATGATCGATCCAAGAAACTTATGGAACCCTATCCAATCTTATTCCAAACCATTTCGGAATCCAAAGATTATTTATAGTCCTTATGTCATGATTTTCGAAAAAACTATTTCCTTTCGGAGACTCTTCTCATGCATCTTGAATCTTATCAAGATTATGCTTACAATGGCTAGGTATATGCTGACGATTTCATATATCCAATAAAATGTTTGTGAATTATGTGAGTATGTTGCTCCTTCTTTATTTCTTTCATGCCAAGTCATCACACTTTGCAATGATAAGAAACTCCTTTCCTGGGGCTATGCATCTTGAATCTCATCAAGATCATCTTGGCAGAGTTTCGATCTATCTCATAGACATTTACAACCACCTGAGTATGTTGTATCTCTATTAAGTCTTTCATAGCCATCCGTCTCTTAACACCAAGTCATTACACTTTGTAATGAAAAGAGACGTTTCCTAGAAACAGTATGTAACCCACACATGGAGATAGTAGATAACGGCAACACTCCCACTCACTTTAACACAGTTATGGACTATTCACACAATCCAGCACTTATGGCACATTTTGAGAATCCAAACCTTTCTGACATCTTAATGGAAATCTTTCAGCCCTTTCTCAAAATCCAATCCTTTGGCATATTTTTGAGAATCTGAATATCCTTTCTTGCGACATGCCCGTGGGGAACTCCAGGGCTAGTGTACCTTTGTACTGTGACACTCTTTGTGAGTCCATATTAGTGTACCGATGATCCACACATGCTCCACTAATGATTCACAATGTGTCATACAGTATCCTTTCGGATTTCATCCTCTATTCTACCGGCATCAATTACTTGACTCTGAGTATCGTCTCACTCAACCAGATGTTCTGAAGGTATGTATCTGTCCATGTTTCTTTCTTTTGATGATTCAGTTACTCCCACTGGTTTTTAGACCAGGTGTAAAATCAATCAAATTTCCACATAGACTATTTCTCGCCCTAAGGTTCTCTTGTTTGGCAGCAACTAGGGTCACCAATGCTTCCAAGTAGTCGGATTGTAAATACGTACCAACTATAGTGTTTTACCACCAGTTTGTATGTCACCCTGATCATAACTACTTATGATGGTGATCAATACTACTTGTCAAGAGGAGATTATGTTAGTTGTAAATCCAGAAATCTGATTGCTGCTCCAATCCTATTGATGACTAAAGGTTCTTTCATTTGGCTAATCCTGAACTCATTCAGGACTGTCCCAACTCCCACTGTTTCCTTAGAACATGAGTTCTTTCTAAAAGAGCTCTTCTTTTACAGTTGCAGCGGGATAGCCAATGAAATGACATTACTGATCATGTTCAGGCTAGTCATGAGGTTTGGAAGAACACTACAAGACCCTGCACTTTCTATGTAGAAGTGGGATAATCCCTGCTTTACATTTCAGACATTGTCTGCAAGACCTACATAGTCTAGGATGTGGTTTGAATATGGTTTATATGGTCTGACTGGTTTTTCAATTCATCGGAAACCAATTGACGATGTATCTCATGCATCGAGGATCGAACTATTTCGATTAAAGCTCCATTTCTTCCCTAAGACACATTATAACCATTAATGTTCTTGGAAGAGAATAAACTGTGAAACATTTCTCAGTTTATGATGTCACTCAGGTTCTGTGGATCTCATACTTCCTTTGAAATCCTTGAATTGTTCAAGGTTTCAATTCAATCGCTTATTTTGATAAGCGAAGCCATATTCATCATATTGATTGACAAATATCGTGAAGTATAAACACTTGTGTTGTATTTGACGATTTGGGCAATACACATCAATTGATATGTCCGTTGCTCATGGTCTTGACGTCTTTTACATCTCTATGTAAATTTATGACTTTGTTAATTTTGTTCAAGACTTGCAATCATCACTTGACTCTAAGTCAAGTGATTCCAAAATCCTATCCTCTGGATCTTTGGGTGATTCATATGCTTTATAAAGAACTCAATCATCATGTGACTCTAACTCAAATGATTCCAAAGT
The DNA here is from genome assembly GCA_023525715.1 of Cichorium intybus. NCBI lineage: Eukaryota > Viridiplantae > Streptophyta > Magnoliopsida > Asterales > Asteraceae > Cichorium > Cichorium intybus. Next base: position 54,089,394 of record CM042013.1, on the reverse strand, counting down.
CCTGTCCAACTGGATCTTTCGGTGATCCATTTCTTGCCACACATGTTTTATTAAGAACTCAATTCATCATGTGACTCTAAGTCAAATGATTCCAAAGTCCTGTCCAACTGGACCTTTGGTTGACTTGATGCTTATAAAATTTCTTTTAACAATCATAGAAAACACAATTTATGAATCCAAACACTTTGGATGCTTCATCATTCTAACATTACCATTCAAGCAATTAACACACTCATACAACATTTCCAGGATAAATTAAATAAACATGTATTAAAAGAAAATTAACATTTTATAAAACCGAAAACATCCTTAAACAATGTATTATATGACAAACAATGTCGCTTGCATCTAATGAGCTAATAACAAGATTGTAAGATCTAACTATACTTCAAAACTGCATGAGCTGTAGATCCAATCAAAGTGAGCTCCTATGCGCCAAAGTCTCGTACCCTACAGATTCCCTACATACAAACCAAAATGTGACTATCACATCATGCATCAAGGAGTTATGGATAAGGAGTTTTGAGGTTTTTAGATGTACCTGAGCTTTCAAAAGATTTTGACCTTGGAGCGTCTTCTAATCTTTCCATAACTGTATCCGATCCTATGGATTCCCAGTTTGAGACATGTCCAGACGATCTGGATCGTTTCTTGCTGTGTCTCTTCACTGGACTCAATCCAGAAGTAGCTGACCCATTAGAGCTATGCCGATCCATGAGAGACTCGTATAAAGTCAACAGTGGAAGCATTTCCATAAAAGTCTTCTTCTGGCCTTCCTTTCTATACGTCTGAATGAACAGATTGTACCTACTGGTCAGCGAAGCGAGTAGAATGTCAACACTCATCTCCTGACTCATGGAGTAACCAAGTTTGTAGAATTCGCCTATGTATGCTTCAATTTGGAGAACATGCGAATCAATGCTACATCCTTCTTTTAGCTTGCACTTTGCAAGTCTTTTGAAGATCCTAGCTCGTTCCTCTGCAATTGGTTTTTGGAACTTTCCTCAACCGATTGCACTATCTCATATGGCCCCAGAGATTCAAAATCCCTGTGGAACTTGGGGTCAATGGTCAATAGCATGATGTCACGAATTTCTTCGGATTCATCAACTAAGAAGTTATGCTTATCATTAAGACTTTTAATGATGACTTGTTCTGGTGAAACCGGGATTGGATACTTAATGAGTTGTAGCTTGCCATACTTTCCATATTTGGCAGGCGTTTTCTGAGGCTTTCAGAAGTGGGTGAAGGAGGAGAAGGAGGAGAATTGACACTTGACATCTATAAAATAAATATTAGTTTAATTGATCCTTTTAGATAATTGCCCAATATGTTATTTAATAAGGCTAGGACCCAAAATACCCCAACTATGGTGTGAAGAGGGATGCCGTTATCACAATATAATGGTCATTAAGGTAGATAAAACACTTATCAATTTCATAATAGGAAATTCCTAGATCTGTTGAGATTCATTGAACTGCTCAATGGCATGTTTAATCTCGGATATGCTCCACTGTTCGTGACTGGGATGCCGAGGATCACAAATTGGATGTGAATAACCATGAAAAGTGCTCAGTAACCTCAATATCATTTATCATCTCTAATTGACGTGACAGTTAACCACACGCGCTCCATCAACAATGATAAATCATGAGAAAACCCATTACCACTCTTTATGAATCCCTATTAGTGTGTCGGTAAACCACGCACGCTTCACTAATGTTTCATAAAGTGTAATGTGCAATTTCATGGATTAGCATCTATTCACATTTTTCCTAACGTAACTAGATTTGGGATTTTGTAAAGATGTTCTAGTACTTTCATTAATAACATTATACTTTTTTTTGAGATTAAGTTGTCCTATCAAACCTGTTCGGCTAACGACTCTCCACTGATCAAGAGAGCGGTGGGGGAGAGTGGACACACATTCAAGCGCCATTTTATAGGCAGTTTCCTTATACCTCCTTATAGACCAGCTTCGTGAATGAGGCCTACTATTGATTTGGCTGACCAATTATCTTATACATATAATATTAACATTTAATTGTAATATATATAAGATGTATTTTAAACCCTTTTAAAATATTCCTGGTTTATCTTTTAATTTATTGAAAATTTAAACTATTAAATTTAAAATTAAATTAAACCTTTAAATGATTTAATTCATCTTTTAATTAAACAATTAATTAAATTAATTAAATTCTAATATTTTAGACTTTTAAAATACTCCTAGTTTTATCTTTTAATTTTCTAAATTTAAAACTATTAAATTTAAATTTAAATTAAACCATTAATTATCTTTTAATTAAACAATTAATTAAATTAATTAAATTCAGATAGATATCACAAATTAATCAACTTAATTTAAACCTATCATAAACCCCCTAATTTTTTATATTAACAAATAGCGGGTTTAAGGTTATCCATTTAAATAATTAAAGTTAACAAAAATAGAGAGCTTTCTAAAACCATAATGTCAAAATCGCAAAATAAGGAGGGGAGGGACTAGGGTTTTCAAAACCCTAACCCTAAATCGATTTCAGCCATATTAGGGTTTATAAGCTTTAAACCCTAATTTTTAGGAAAACAATTATAGCAATTCAACAATAAAACAACCAAAATGCTCTGATACCACTGAAAGGATTTATGCAAATCTATGAACTAAAAACCCTAAGTTCACATGCAACCTATAAGGATATATGTTTTCTTCTAATTGAACATATAACAAATTCCTAAAGGCATAAGAGAAATTGACTAAAATAATAAATCAGAAAAACTAACCTTTATGTTTTCTTGGAAGCCAAGCAGCACAAGTGTCCTGCCTCAAATGAAGTCCCACCCAAGCTAGGAAGTAGGTCACAAAAATTCCAGAGAGATTTTTGAGAGTTGGCGCAGAATAAAGGGTACCCCAGGGTCCCTATTTATAGTTCCAAGCAGATAACTAGATAAGCCTTTAGAGATAAACCTTTTTGAATTCAAATTAAGGTAAACCTTTATCTTATTAATTCAAACCTATTTATCTACTAATTATCAAAATCGAAAATTATATATATCCATATATAAATTTCGCTGGTTATACACTCACTTGAATGGCCACTTACTCAACTATTGAGTAATTACAATTTCAGTCCCTGCACCATTAATTAATTAAATTAATCACCAAATTATTTCCAATTAATTCCAGATTAATTTTTAATTAATTAATATATTTTCTAATTAATATATTATCACTTTAATATATTAATAAACTATTTTATTAATTTTTATTGATTTATTAATCACATAATAAATCAAGCTTTCTCTCTACTGAATTTTCTACCAAACCTCTAGCTATGAGGGCAACCCAAATAGACTATGCTACTATTAATTAGGTAAATGCTAATTATTAGTCATGGCTTAGACATCTAATCCAACAGGTGAGACATTAGAAACTGTTTTAACACTGCCTTTAGGAACCCATTTAACATGTGGTTTAAAACGCTTATCTTTTGACCAAATGGGAACATTTACATTTGAAGTAGAATCAGAACTACTAGAAATTGATTCTTGAAAAGATTTTGGTCTTACAAAAGTTGGTAAGACATAGTTACTTCTAGAAGCAGTTCTATAACAGGCGAATCTTCAACATCCTCAATCTTCTTTTTTAATTTATCTGCACATGAGATAGAAACATTAGTATTTTTTATTTTGGAACTCTCAGCGGTGCCAGATGTATCCTTTTGAATATAATTTGACAAATAACATTCTTCCGATTCTTCATTCTCTGGGGATGGAGTAAAATTATTATTGTATGGAGGAGGAACAACACTATATCCAAGACCTTCACCATGTATGTTTGACCAAACAGTTTGTTTTTCAAGTATAATTTCAACTACTTCACTAGATACATAAACTTTCTTAAAAGTTGATTCAACATATTCAAATTTTGATTTTAAAGTATTTAGTTCAGCAGTCAAAGTAGCAATATCTTCATTTGCAAACTTAAGATGGCAATTTCTTATGGTAAGTTCATCTTGGATTTTTGGGTAATCAGAAGTTTTGGCATCTAAGGCTTCCTGAAGAGGTCTTAATTTCCTTTTGTGTTTATGAACAAGTTTTTCCATTTCAAAATTTTCTCTAACTAAGTTCTCATTCAATTCACGATCTTTGCCAAATTTATCAATGCAAGACTGAGAAGAGCAAGCAATTTTACTAACCTCATCACCAGTAGGAGTAGTAGAGACCATAAAAGCAAACTACAAGTTCATCATCTCTCCTTCAGCAGCATCCACGTCCATCTCTCCTTCAATCTGGGTCAGGTGAGCTCTACCCTCTCCATTCAAATTCAGGTCCTGCAACTGATCCTCCCGAGTAAATTATTGAGCCACCATCGCCTTTTCAACATTCTGAGGATGAGCAACTTCACGATTTGTTCCAACTGGTACCATGGTTCTGTCTAGATTTTCCATTCTTGGCTTGGTACATTCACGAGCAAAATGACCGAGCTCGTTGCAGTTAAAACACCTTAGATTAGCCTTTCCAAAACTCACCTTCCTCTCACCATTGTTGTTCACCCAACTGTTTCTTCATGTTCTCTGAGTGAATTTCTTGGCCCTATGCACCGCCATAGCAATGTGCCAAGCAATGTCCATTTCTTCCAAGTCATCTGGATTGATTTGATGAAGGTCTCCCGCAGTCATAGGATGAAAGAGTTCACCAGAAACCAAGGCATTGTTACAGTTCATAAGACAAGCCATCAGACACAACATCGCCTCTAGTTACAGTAATTCTGACTGGTAGACATAAGAAACATTTCCAAAGCTTGACATCTTTCATCTTGATATACTGCTCCAATCTGTATTTCCATTCGGTAAAACCTTCATCTTTGATTAATCGGTGAATACGGGTAACTGTACCCATAACAGAATCGAGAACATTGTTAACGTTTGAAATAGCGGGATCCATCGGGAATTTGTCTTGAAAATGCTTAAACAAATATCACGAAAATTGAATTGTTACTAGACCGAACAACTCAAAGGATGCACCGAACAATAGCTAAACCGAACAATCTTCAATCGAACAACAGAAGCAAAAAATCAAGAACCGAACAACAAAAACCTAGCAACCACCGAATAACCTGAACCGAACAATCTGTCTTCAATATTGGACCGAACAACTCAGCTGAACCGATCAAAAAGATAACCGAACAATCAGGCGAACAACTGACCGAGCCCCAGATTTACCGATCAACTAGGCGAGACCGATCAACAAGCTAACCGAGCAATCAAGCGAGAAACAAGAAACCCTAAAGCACCGAACAAGCAACTGTGGGCTGACCGAGTAGCACACTAATGGACCGTACAATCAAGGCGAAACCCTAGACCAAGTGCGCCGCCACCAAACAACACCAAAAACCCTAAGCAATCAGATCCACCACCGAACAACCAATGGAGCGTGACCGATCAATCCAAATCAGATCCAAATCTCGCAAACAATGTCCGTAACTCACGTTTTTTTGGATCAAAAACGATAATTTTGAAGAAATTGCTTGAAGATCAACCATGAACACCAGGAACAAAAACACAAAAATCGATCCAAACTAACCAAAATGAATCAAAATACCTAAAACAAGTCCAAAAACATTCAAATCTTCAATATCCAAGCAAATAAAGATGAGATTGATAACAAAAACTCAAAAACAAAAGTTTTCAAGCTCTGATACCAATTGTAGGTCCCAAATACTCTCAAGATCTTCAATAAATGGTATCAATCACAAGAAATCACCTTTAATGCACTCTTGCTATAGACTAAAGACTAGTACATAAGATGTTTTGATTGCTTGAGCTTTTACAAAGTTTTTGCTAATTATATTCTAGAGCTCCAAAACAATCAACAAGGACCAACCCTCTAAAGGAGGACTCGACACCTACTTATACCTAGCACCTATGGACCGATCAACACACCCACATGGCCACCGATTGATGGACCAGACCGCACAACAAGATGTCCTGACCGAACAACCATCGGGTCCAACCAAAAAACCCATAAAAAGCACATATCTTTGATATTTAACATTTTAGTCCCTATAAATCAAAGATTAAACCAACTAAATTAATTCCTAACATCGGTCCAGTTATAGTTGTTCTGTGAGCCCATTTAAGTTTGTTCGGTGTCTTTTAGGGCTTCCTGAAATTCGGTTGTTTAGTGGTTGTTTGGTGTTGGTTTCTCGGTGAGATTCTAAGTTCTTCGGTCTACCAGTTTTTCGGTCAAATTGTTGTTCGGTTGAGGTTTTTCGGCCAGGGTGTTTGGTGAATAGTATTTTTGCTAAAAATAGAGGGTAAAAAAATTTTGAAACTGTGTCAAATTTTGGTTTTTCACCAGAAATTTTTTTGGGGTTTTTCGATCAACATTTTGGCATTTGAAGGCTTTTCGGTCCACTTGAACCTCTAAAATGGCAAAAAAAGACGTTTCAGAAGTTGCTTGTTCTTCTCAATCGTGCGTTGATATAATTGCCAAACTTCGCGAACACAACGATAATCTTGTTAGAGAAATATTTGAATTCGAAAAATCTCAACTATGGTCTTAAAAAGAAAATAAAACCTCTACAAGAAAAACTGGAAGCAAAAATAAACGATTTCAAAATATTACAGGATGATTAGCACTAAGAACTGTCTTCTCAAACTTGCTAACGAAGACAATGTCAAATTGACTGCTGACTGTGACTCTTTGAAAGGTCAACTTCAAGATAAAGAATTTGTGATCAAAAAATTCGAAGGGTCAAGCACGATAGTCAAATCGATGATTGAATCTCAACTTAAATGGGATGAAAACAAGGGTGTCGGGTACAAAAGTGTTCCACATCCTTTTAATTATAATTGTACTCCACCCCTTAAGTTAAATGACATCTTTGTTGCTGAGAAATCCAGCCTGGCTGAGAAGGTTGTGTTCAAAAATACTGATGTTCATGTTGAGTGTGCAGTTGAAGCAAGAGAGGATGATGACAAGTCTGATTCTGAAATGAGTTCTTCTAACATCTCATCTGCAGCACTTCTGATGCTCAGCTACTTGTTGTTTAAAGACTGATGCTGCAATATGTTCAACTGATCGTGTTTTTGGAAAGTTCAAACCACGAAAGTTTGTGAAAGAAAGGGCAGTTCCTGTTGGACCAAGACCGAGTCCCACTAAATGTAATTGTGGTTGCACTTGTTGCAACTCCTTGAAGAATTCAAAGGGACAATGAACAAGTCACAATCTCATTTACCTAAAAGACAAACGTGCTTCAACTGCGGGATTGCAGGTCACATCGCCAGGAATTGTCCATACCGCCCATACATTCCCTTTTATTCACAACAATGGCAGAATGTGTCAAAGGGAAGGTCTTCCAAAAGAAAGCCCTCAAGATCTCGATCAAGAGATGGCTACTGGAATGATGTCAAGGCCAAGAAGCAGGCCCCCAAGGACAAGAAGACCGATTCGAAAGATGACTCTACCAAATCGAAAATCGGTAAGGTCGAGTTCATCTCAAGGGTTATTGTCGAGTCCTCACCGGAAAAAGAAGCATAAATTAATGGGGAGTTCTGTTTCGAAGACAACTGTCGATACACCCATCCGGTCAAACAACAAGAGACCCAAACCAAATTACCGATGGGTACCTAAAGTCCAATATTCAAAATCATCTATCTCTCCTGCTAATACTTCATGTTCTTTATTTGATAAGCAGGATATGATCTTAGAACAAGTCAAGTGTGTAGACTGTGATGGTCGACCCAGTTTTAAAATGGACTGGGTTCCTAAGACGAATTAAGCCCGTATCTTGTGCAGCAGCAGCTATGGAGGAATATCATCAGACCTCCGTTCATTGATAATGGCTGTTCCAGGCACAAAATTGGAGACATCTCTCAATTGCATGACACTCAAATAATTTATGGAGAGTATGTGTCCTATGCGGACGGAAGAAAGAAGAAAGGAAGGATCACGTTGGGTTCGTGTCTAACGTGTGTTGAAATCTGAAAAGGTAACTTTGTCGTGAACTGTTTTGATTCGTTTTGATGACTAATAGTTCATTTTTTGTATATTTTCCTTTTGTTTCTAGTTACATTTGTGCATTTTCGTTCATTCTCCTCTTTGCACAAATTTAGGGGGAGAATTACAAAAAAACAAATAATATAAAATTAAAAAATACAAAAATATGTATTTTACTTTTACGTCTTTATTTTTCAGTAAACTTTAAAAATACAAAAATATTTTTATAATTTTCATATCTTTCCTTTCAGAAAATTAAAAACTACAAAAAATATTGTTCTTTCACATATTTGCACGATCGTCAATGTTCCTGATAAATACCAATCGGGAATACAGATAAAAAATTTCTCATGTCAAGGATGTGTTTCACTATCACTGTGATTCATTGAGACATTCCTTACCTATCGACGACGCACTGAGTTATACCACTCACTGCTGAGGTAACATTTACTGTTACACTATAGTAAGTTTGAAGCACTGAGAACCACTTTCTTAACCAAATCTATAAGTATTTCTTCTGTAACACCAACTTCTAGACACTGTGAGTAAAGTCACTCAGAGTCGAGAGTTAAAATTCTGTAACGATGGTTAGATTGCATACCGTAATCTATCACACGCACCATTCCACTCTCAACCACCTCTATCTTTCTGTTGCAAGAAATAGACGACTCACCATTTTAAACCAAGTGGTGATGATATTTCGAATTTCTATGCCAGTGATCTGTGTTACAACACCAATAGTAGATGTGAAGCATCAACAACCATTCTTATCTACAAAGCTTCTAATTCAATAGTTGAATGATTCAGTATAATAAACCATATACTGATGACAATTCAAAAGTCTAGTCGATGGGTATTTCTAGTAACCAAGACATATTACATGCTCATACCACTCTTGAACCCATACCTTCTTTTAAACAAGATGTTTGTGACTCAATGTAATTTTACCTCACATTGATGAAATATCGAAACTTTGGGTGAGTGATCGTTGTTGTTAACCACAATAGCTGTGAGACTTCAACAACTTCACCAGGATTCAATTTGGCACTAGGATGGTACACTCCGCATAGTGTGGATACCATTAAACGTCTCGCCAAGGGCCAAGTTAACTTGTTAACTTGTCAACTGCATTGAGATCTTTGATCAAGGATATGCAGGGGCCAAAATCAAAACGGCCACGAGTAGTTCACCGATACTCAAACAATCGCAGTGCGTTCCTCCGGGTTCACACAGATACTGTGAGAAGTCTCGTCCGGAGCCAAGGATGAATCCTTGAACAACTGTGGTGAGAGTTTTCAACTCCATGACCCACAGGATTTACGGTCATTGAACATATCGAGAAGCGCCAGTCAAAAGCAACATTCAAAAGTTTCGACACAAGGTTTGTTCCCAAAGAAGGTGAAGTTGAATTCTATGTGAGAAGTTGTTTGATTTCCTCCTCAGTCAACTTGTTACTACATCAACACCTGAAGTGATCAAGTGAAGAGATGAAGATCAGACTCCAGTCAAAGTCAAAGTCAAATCAAAAGTTGGATGTGCTGATTCAAGACACTTACTGAAGCCTAAGGAACTTACCAAGCCAAATCTGAAGACAATCAGTACCGGAGACAAAGTTGTCACTGCAAATATGGTGAATTTTTATCAACATCTATACCTGTCACCTGCTAAGAGGAAGATTTTCCTGTTGAAAGGGAGATTGTTGAAAATTCTCTGTAGTGTTCAACTGAAGCCTTCGAAAAGCCTGAAGTTAAAATGAAAGCATTAAACTAAGGGGGAGATTGTTAGTATAAATTTAGTTGGTTTAATCTTTACATTTTATAGGGACCAACAATGTTAAAAATCAAATTTATAAGGGCGGGTTTTGGGTTTTTCGGTTGGGACCGAACAACCTATGGGTTGTTCAGTCTGGCCACTTTGTTGTTCGGCCCATGGGGTTGTTTAGTATAAGTATGTGTCGAATGCACCCTTTAGAAGGGTTGGTCCTTGTTGGTCATTGTGTTGTTTTGGAGCTCTAGAAGATCATAGCAAATTCCTTGTCAAGATTAAGCAACAACAACATCTTATGTACTAATCTTTGATTTAATCAAGAGTGCATTGAAGGTGATTTGATTGTGTTCTTATTTTGTCATTGATACCATTTATTGGAGATCTTAGAGTATTTGGGACCTACAACCACAGTGGCCGGCGGTTGCAAGGACATTCTCATTTGGTCCTTTTCTTGGTTGTGCAACTTCAAATATCAGATTTTGGTGACCATGGACAAAAATTTTGAGCTAATCACTTGATTTCTAGACCCTAACTGTTAAAATTAGAAATGCTTGAACACATGTGGATAATTACTTAAGAATTTATGAAAAGTTACATTTTCTAGGATGAAAGTGTAAGATAAGTTTGGGCACATGATGAATATTGTACAAATATATGAATATTGCATGAATATAATGAGTGTATGTTAGCTGTTGTATAAAGATTAATAGGAAAATTGGAGTATTAGGTCCATGAACATCAAAGTTATCAAGTGTAGTTCTTATTGGATTAAGAACTTATTGTTTTCGAGCTAATGGTAAATGGAAACTTGGCATTTATATAGTTAAGTGTATTTTTAGCAGAAACTTGAGACGTGGTTTAGAAATGGAGTAGCAAAACATCCTTGGAATCAATTAACTCCATCTTGGGATCGGGTTGGAAAGTAAGGTTCAAATCGGAAATTATCATTATGCAATAATGCTTGCAAAAATGATTCTTTTATGTTTCCAGAAAAAGAATTACACTTGAATTAAAGTTAATTATCATTGTTATGCATGGTTAGCGCACATGGTGACTAATCTTGGAAAATATTGATTTTTATATAAAGGATTATGTCAAAGGTACCGTTGGAATGTAATATGGTGAGTGTACAAGTCGTTAGGATATGCAAGTGTGATTTATAAGTTTGTCACATATGTTGGTGTTGGAATGGAATAGTGAATCCCACCCTTTTTGGGACAATTTTGGTATTTTACAAAAATGACATAAAGAGATCATAAAATTGAATTGAATGAGTGTTATGAATTATTTGTAATATATTGGAGTCAAGAAAATGAGTAATAGCGTGTTTTGCAAGAACTTATATTTATGGAAACTTTATTGGATTAGTTTTGCCAAAATGGTATAAAAAAGTAAAATGACGGATGTTTTTGACATCTAAGCAAGTAGTAATGTTTTATAAGTATGTTAGACTTATAATTTTTTTAACTTACATGTTAAACCCAAGACATTTATGATTTGTCGAATTTGGGACAAAAAGGGTAAAGTTGGAAAAATGGCTATTAACTTTTGTTCAGCATGTTTAATCATTGGAATAAGACCCGATAATGATTATAAGAAATTTAAGAATGATTAGACCATATTATATGACTATTTTTGAATCATAGTTCTCTTATTTTATTAATTTAATAGTGAGAGAAGGATACTTGGAAGCAAGAATTAGTAAATATGTATAAAGTTTTATATATTGAATGTTTTACGTTATCGAGGTGAGTACATGAGGATTTTTACTGGGTACATAGTATGCTAAATATTTCATAATTAATGGATTTCCAAATGGTTATTCAAGCTTGAATTAGTAAATATTTATAAAGTTTTATGTGAACCTATATGAAAGTTTACCGATGTGTTTTGAAATTATGACTTGGCATTAAGCCAAATATGTTTTGAAAGTATGATTACATATTAAGCTTAATATTCTATTAAAGTATGTTTTGGTATCTAGTCATACGATGTTTATGAAAAGTTGTTTGGGCATAGGGCCTCAAAGTGTTATAAATGACTGGTATTAACATAAGAAATGCACAACATTGTGAACCAATGGAAATGTTCTTCTACCCGGGGGATGACGTTTCGACAATGGAATGTAAAGGAGTCGACTGGGGTGGTACCAACCCCTTCGCAAAGTAGATGTCCTAAAAACATAAGACTCTAGGGTGGACTGATTTTGTTCTTTCCATCCTAGTCCAGACTCGGGGTATCACCTAAGGTGATTAATTCTCTAAATATAAATATCCAATTATGATAGTATACCAGTAAAGTTTAAATAATTAAAGTTTTATGTTGGTAAGATTTTTATTTAATTTGTTATGGAAAGGCTTTTCAAGCAAAATGACAATGTGTTTCGATTATAAACAAATTTGACAACAAGTATTATGACATGTTTTGGTTATGAACTATCTAATTGAGAGAGTCAATACATGATTTGATTACAAAGATTTTGAAAACGATACATGTTTTGTTTACAAATGTCTTGAGTCTAAAATTCATGTATTTCAAGAGACAAATTTGTCTTACGTATCTTTGTTTTTAATGTTATGTACTTAGGAGTAGGATGACAAACGTCGGAGGATAGAAAAAAGGACTTAGAAGGTCTCATGGGGATATAGATAGAAAAGATGCTCGGAAGATAGAGTTACCTTAAAAGCGGTATAGTTATGATTTATAATTGGGAGATTTTATGGTTATGGTTATAACAACCCTCGTAGTTATGTTCAAAAGTCTTGCTATGTTCTTTAATACTTTTGGGCTATTTTGATTTTGAGGGTCGGGTCAGTTTGGATTTTATCCGATTAGCCCACATGTCATGCCGAATTTTCAGTAGAATTATTGTGCAATCATGGAACAATAGCTTGAGATGTTATGTTGCTTTACTATGGTCGTATTGATATATGTTTTGTAACCCCTAATTTTTTAACTATTTTAAAACTTATTTGTTTCGTTGGCACCAAATGTTTTAAACTATGGTTTAATGTTTAAAAGAAAAGTTTTTAAAAGAACAGAGTTTTCTGCATAATGTTTCTAAGTAACTACAAATGTTCTATAAGTATGTTAGACTTATAAATTTATTTAAATTACATGAGAAACCCAAGACATTTATGATTTGTCGAATTTGGGACAAAAAAGGTAAAGTTGACAAAACGGCTATTAAGTTTTGTTCAGCATGTTTAATCATTGGAATAAGACCCGATAATGATTATAAGAAATTCAAGAATGATTAGACCATATTATATGATTGGTTGTGAATCATAGTTCTAATATTTTATTAGTTTAATAGACAGAGAAGGATACTTGGAAGTAAGAATTAGTAAATATTTATAAATTTTTATATATTGAATGTTTTATATTATCGAGGTAAGTACATGAGGATTTTTACTAGGTACATAGTATGCTAAATATTTCATAATTAATGGTTTTCCAAATGGTTATTAAAGCTTGAATTAGTAAATATGTATAACATTTTTTGTGAACCTATATGAAAGTTTACCGATGTATTATGAAAGTATGACTTGGCATTAAGTCAAATATGTTTTAAAAGTATGACTTGGCATTAAGCCAAATATGTTTTGAAAGTATGATTACATATTAAGCTTAATATGTTATAAAATTATGTTTTGATATCTAGTCATACGATGTTTATTAAAACTTGTTTGGGCATAAGGCAACAAAGTGTTATAAATTACTGGTATTAATATAAGAAATGCACAACAATGTGAACCAATGGAAATGTTCATCTACCAGGGGGATGACGTTCCCGCAAGGGAATCTAGAGGAGTCTACTGGGGTGCTACCAACCCCTTCGCAAAGTAGATGTCCTAAAAAGATAAGACGCTAGAGTGGACTGATTTTGTTCTTTCCATCCTAGTCTAGACTTGGGGTATCACCTAAGCTGATTAGTGCCCTAAATATTAAAATCCAATTATTATAGTATACCAGTAAAGTTTAAAAAATTAAAGTTTTATGTTGGTAATATTTTTATTTGATTTGTAATGGAAAGGCTTTTCAAGCAATTTCACAATGTGTTTCGATTATAAAGGTTTTTAACAACAAGTAGTATGACATGTTTTGGTTATGAACTATGTAACTGAGAGAGTCAATACATGATTTGATTACAAAGATTTTGAAAACGATACATGTTTTGTTTACAAATGTTTTGAGTCTAAAACTCATGTATTTCACGAGACAAATTTGTCTTACGTATCTTTGTTTTTAATGTTACGTACTTAGGAACAGGATGACAAACATCAGAGGATAGAAAAAAGGACTTAGAAGCTCTCGTGGGGATATAGACAGAAAAGAGGCTTGGAAGATAGAGTTACCTTCAAACCAGTATAGTTATGATTTATAATTGAGATATTTTATGTTTATGGTTAGAACAACCCTCGTAGTTATGTTCTAAAGTCTTGCTATGTTCCATAATACTTTTGGGCTATTTTGATTTTGAGGGTCGGGTCAGTTTGGATTTTATCCGATTAGACCACAGGTCATCCGAATTTTCAGTAGAGTTATTGTGTACTTATGGAACAATAGCTTGAGATGTTATGTTGCTTTACTATGGTCATATTGATATAGGTTTCTAACCCCAAAGTTTTTTAACTATTTTAAAACTTATTTGTTTTGTTGGGACCAAATGTTTGAAACTATGGGTTAATGTTTAAAAGAAAACTTTTTAAAAGAACAAAGTTTTTCTTCATAATGTTTCTAAGCACCTACAAATGTGCTATAAGTATGTTAGACTTATAAATATATTTAAATTACATGTTAAACCCAATACATTTATGATTTGCCGAATTTGGGACAAAAGTGCTAAAAACATAAGACGCTAGGGTGGACTGATTTTGTTATTAACATTTTATGTTGGTAAGATTTTTATTTAATTTGTTATGGAAAGGCTTTTCAAGTAAAATGACAATGTGTTTCGACTATAAAGGTTTTTAACAGCAAGTATTATGACATACATGATTTGTTATGGAAAGGCTTTTCAAGTAAGATTTTATGTTGGTTAAGAACTATCTATCAGATAGTGTCCATACATGATTTGATTACAAAGATTTTGAAAATGATAAATGTTTTGTTTACAAATGTTTTGAGTCTAAAGCCCATGTATCTCACGAGACATATTTGTCTTACGTATCTTTGTTTTTAATTCTATGTACTCAGGAACACGATGATAGACATCAGAGGATAGAAAGAAAGGACATAGAAGCTCTCATAGGGATATAAATAGAAAAAAGGATAGAAAACAACATCTTTTTTCATCATAATGTTTCTAAGCAACTAGTAATGTTTTATAAGTATATTAGACTTATAAAATTATTTATATTACATATTAAACCCAAGACATTTATGATTTGTCGAATTTAGGACAAAAGTCCTAAAAACAAAAGACGCTAGGGTGGATAGATTTTGTTCTTTCCATCCTAGTCCAGACTTCGGGTATCACCTAAGGTGATTAATGCCCTAAGTATAAAAATCCAATTATGGTAATATACCAGTCAAGTTTAAGTAATTAAAGTTATATGTTGGTAAGATTTTTATTTAATTTGTTAGGGAAAGACTTTTCAAGCAAAATGACAATGTGTTTCGACTATAAAGGTTTTTAACAGCAAGTATTATGACATCTTTTGGTTATGAACTATCTAACAGAGAGAGTCAATACATGATTTGATTACAAGGATTTTAAAAACGATAAATGTTTTGTTTACAAATGTTTTGAGTCTAAAACCCATGTATCTCACGAGACATATTTGTCTTACGTATCTTTGGTTTTAATGCTATGTACTCAGGAACAGAATGATAGACATCAGAGGATAGAAAGAAAGGACATAGAAGCTCTCATAGGGATATAAATAGAAAAAAGGATAGGAAGATAGAGTTACCTTTAAAGCGTTATAGTTATGATGTATAGTTGAGCGATGTTACCTTTATGGTTAGACCAACCCTTGTAGTTATGTTGTGAAGTCTTGCTATATATATATATATATATATATATATATATATATATATATATATATATATATATATATATATATATATATATATATATATATATATATATATATATATATATATATAATAGATAAATGTGTTTGAATTATTAAGATAAAGGTTTATCTTAATTTAAATTCAAAAAGGCTTATCTCTTAAGGTTTATCTGGTCATCAGCTGGAGGCAATAAATAGGGAGCCCCAGAACCTCATAACCTGCGATTTTTATACCTGTGCTCTCTCTGGAATTCTACCAGCTCCTGCTCCTTGGTTGTGACTACCTTTGAGGCAAGAGATTTCTGTTGCTTTGCTTCCAAGAAACACTAAAAGGTTAGTTTTTCTAATTCTCTTCTTTTAGTTTAATTTTCTAGGCCTTTAGGATTTTGTTATATGTTTAGTTAGAAGAAAACATAGATCCTCCTAGGTTGCATGTGAACATAGGATTTAGTTCATTGATTTGCATAAAACCCTTCAGTGGTATCAAAGCCTTTTTGGTTGTTTTCTTGTTAAACTGCTATAATTGTTATCCTAAATATTAGGGTTTAAATCTTCTAAACCCTAATGGGGCCAAATCGATTTAGGGTTAGGGTTTTGAAAACCCTAGTCCCTACCCTCCTTGATTTTGGATTTTAGCAATAGGTTTTAGAAGGTATTCTATTTTTGGTAACTTTAATTATTTAAATGGATAAACCTTAAACCCATTATTTGTAAAATCGAAAATTAGGGGGTTTAAGATAGGTTTAAATTAATTTGATTAATTTGTGATACCTATCTAAATTTAATTAATTTAATTAATTGTTTAATTAAAAGATAATTAAGGATTTAATTTTATTTAAATTTAATAGCCTTAAATTTCGAAAAATTAAAGGATATATCTAGGAATATTCTAAAAGTCTAAAATATCCAATTTTAATTAAAATTTTTAATCAAAAGACATTTTAAAGGTGTAATTTAATTTTAAATTTGACAGTTTAAATTCCTATAAATTAATGGATAAACCTAAAGCATTTTAAATAGTTTAACTTTCATCTTATATATATATAATTAAAAGTTAATATTATATGTATAAGATATAATGGTTAGTTAAATCAATAGTAGGCCTCATTCACGAAGCTGATCTATAAAGTGGGTATAAGGAGACTGCCTATAAAATGGCGGTCTAATGGATGTCCACTCTTATCCACCGCTCGCCTGATCACTGGAGGGTCGTTAGCCGAACGGGTTTGATAGAACCGCCTAATCTCATTAAAAGTATAATGATACTATTCAACGTATTAGAACAATTTAATAAAACCCCAAATCTAGTTACTTTAGAAAAAATGTGAATTGGTGCTAACCCATGAAATTGCACATTGCACTTTATGAAACATTGGTGGAGCATGTGTGGTTTACCGGCACGCCAATTGGGGTTCATAAAGAGTTGCAATGGGTTTCTCGGGTGTTGTCATTGTTGATGGAGCGTGTGTGGTTTACCGACACATCAATTGGAGATGACAACTGACCCCGAGAGTACAAGCTAATTTGCATGGTTATTCGTACCTGGTTCGTGATCCTCGGTATCCCAGTCACAAACAGTGGGGCACATCCAAGATTAAACATGCTATTGAACAGTTCAATAAATCCCAAAAAAACTAGGAATTCCATTTTAATAAGATTATCTTTCCACGATGGAATTGGCTGAATCGTCATTCACCTACCTTTATAAAATTTACAATTAAACTACGACATCCCTCTTGTATATTGTAAATTGTTATAGTTGGGTCCTAGCCTTATACTTATTATTGAGTTATTATAAGGATTACTATATATATATATATATATATATATATATATATATATATATATATATATATATATATATATATATATATATATATATCTAATTGAAACTATTCTCTTTTATAGATGTCTTCTGCTGATCAATCCGCCCCCCACTCTAACTCCAGCAATGTCACATCTATCCTATCATTGTGTTACAAAGTTATATTGGACGACACTAACTACAATGATTGGATCCGCAACATCAATATGGCTCTTAGGTTTGAACATAAAGAGTATGTTCTAGAAACCGAGCTTGTTAACATTGACCCTGATACTGCTACTCCTGAAGAACTCGCCTCGTACTCAAAACACTCTGATGATGCAACCAAAGTGGCTTGCATCATGATTGCTACCATGAATCCAGAATTGCAGAGAATATATGAAGACTACTGGCACTATGAGATGCACAAAGAGCTCGCGGAAAAGTTCCGCAAGCATGAACGCATCGAGAGGCGCGAGGTGGTCAAAGCCTTCACCAACGGGAAGCCGAGGGATGGAGAGTCCATCTGCAGCCACGTGCAGAGGATGCAGGGATATGTGGAAAGGCTTAGAAAGCTTGAGATGCCAGTCCATGAGGATTTAGCTGTAGACATAGTGCTGAATTCTCTGCCGAGTTCTTATGACCAGTTCACGCTGGCGTATCATTTGAACAACTCTCAGGCCACTCTGGCCGAGTTGCATCGTGGCACGCGCAGAGGTCGTCGTGCGGTCAAAAATAAGAGAAACTAACTCAAGCATGAACTAAACTAACCCAAATCAAATCCTAGACTAAAGTTCCTTAATGAAATCAGAAACTAAGTCCAAAATCCAGAAGCAAACAATCAGTCCAACACATCCAAACATCAATAATGCAAAATAACATCAAACCGAATAATTACTTTCATATAAATCAGAAACCAAACTCAAATCCAATCCACACAATCAAATATCAGATCTAACCTACTGATTATTCTACTAAAATCAGAAACTATGAATCTAAACAAACATCGAGTAATCGATGGAAATCCCAATTGTGGAATATCTCGATACCGAGTTGATAAAACAAGAGAAAAACTAAATAACTAACCAAAATGTTGATTCCCACTAAAAAACTGACGAAATAGTGCCTTTGGATCCCTCCTTTGCGTCCCGGGATGAGTGAAAAGTCGGACGGGACTCCGATATTTATAGTTATGCGAAATTAGGGTTTCCGCGTCGCGGCCACTTAGAATCCGCGACGCGCGTGTTGCCTTATCCCGACTTTTCGGAGTTTAAAACTCAAAAACGCAGATTTTATCTTTTTTTTACATTAGCGTCGCTAATGTGGAAATTAGTGTCGCTAATATTGGATCTAGAAACTTCCACGCGCGCGTTCGAATTTTGAATCTGAATTTTTCCCTCCTGCGAACATTAGCGATGCTAATTATAAAAGTTAGCGACGCTAATGTGTCCAGACTTCTTTTTCTTGTCCGTTTTGCTCCGTAACTTCTCCAGAATTCCACTAAAACCCCTGCATTTACACTAAAAACATTTTCAAGCACCTTGGCACAAAAGTAAGTGATATTAGCCAATTAATAAATATAAATTAACTAAAACACGGCTAAATAACGCCTAAAATAGTTGATATTACTAGGCGTTATCAAACACCCCACACTTGTGCCTTGCTTGTCCCCAAGCAAAGCAAGAGAGTTTTTAACAGATTTTAACTAAGACTTAAACAATTTTTGAATGTGTTTAGTTTCAAAGCTTATTGTCCCCAGAGTTAGATTGAAATAGTTCATGAAAACATAATGGGAATGTTCTTTGGAATTCATGACTTTCTAAAGAACCCTTGATTACAAATTTTCTGTCCACAATGAAGTGTACTTACTCATTCAGATTCTAAAGGCCATTAAAGAATTGTCCATGACTTTCCATATTGTCCGTGTAGCGAGCTTTCAGAAATACCATCCCAGACCAGACGATCTTAGGTGGCAAGATGCATAAGCCCCACCCATTTTAGACTTACCGGCTCGAACAACAAAGGCCACAGATTGACAATTCCTTCCTAAATTCCAAACTTAAAAACACTCCAATCTTCTATCTCTTAAAACTCAACTTATTTGACTAAACTCATAACATGATAACAACTAAATAGTATCTTTTGAAAAATATCAATGCTACAACATTCAGAAACTATTCGTTTCAAAATTACAATCTATTAAAAAATTTTAAAAATTACTAAAAATTTTAAAAATTTGGTCATTTTCCGCAAAAATTTTCAAAAACACACTCTTTCGACCGTCCACACCCCACACTTAAAACCGTACAACGTCCCCATTGTACAAAAACTAATTTTAGAACTAGGGAGAAAGAGTTACCCCTTAGGAACGGCGAATTGCTTGATTGTCGGGACCATTTATAGCAGAGTTGATTGTTCACGTCATTCACGATGAAATCCGGGAGTCGGGGTGCAGCAGTAAACATGCCAGCATAACACGAGTGTAGGGGTACGGTGACCCCACACTTGCATTATGCAACTCCATCAATTGGTGCAGCAATCACAGTTTGGCAGATACTAACAAAAAATTGCAAAATACACCAAAGAAAATTATACATTGCGAGTTGTTGTCCTTGCTGATTCCTCGTCTCCGCGATGTCGAAGTGTCAAGGCCGCGACGCGTAGATGCGATGAAATCCGGTGTCTGTCGATCAAGTTTGAATGTCCGCGGCGCGAGATGAAGATGACCGCGTCGCGAGTATGCACGAAAAGCCCCAGATTTTTCGATTTTTCAATTTTAGTCCGTTTTTCAAATTGATTGCACCAATGTGTTCCTAAACTAAAGACTAACAAAAGCCCTAAGTTTAATTTCAGAAAAACAAGCTAAAATTGGCCTAATTTCTCATTTAGATCAAAAACCCCAATTATGAACCCTAGATTTCTTGATTTTTGATTCCGACCTGTTTTTATCAAATTGAACACACCAATAGCATCCTAGACTAACGATTAACAAAAGCCCTCTGTTAATTTTCAAAAAACCAAGCAATAAATCCTCCAAATCGAGCAAAAACCCGAAGAACCCTAATTTTTAGCCCTAACTCACAAATTCCTGATTTCTGCATGTTTTCGTCAAATTGAAGGCATCACTAGGTAGCTAGGGCAGCGATTAAGAAACCCTAGGTGTCAATTTTTTGAAAAACAAACCAGAAAACCATCGATTTGAGGTTGAAGGGTCCGGTTTTCCGAAAACCCCAAAAACGGCCCTAATTTTCGTTTTTCGATTTTTAACCTGTTAAAGCACAAATTGAAGCTTCCAATATATTGATATAGGTGCGATTAAGGAACCCAAGGCTTTGATTTCATGAAAAACGAGCAAAAAATGGCTCGATTTGAGGTTAAAGGTCGCGAAACCCGAAACCCCAAAATCGGCTCAAAACTCGAATTCAGCCTCGATTTTGCATGAAACCGTGAAAGGGAAGGTTGAGATACATACCTTGGATGCTTAATTGAAGATTGGTTGGATCAATTTCTTGAAAATCAACAAAATCCGATGGTGTATGTGCGTGGTCGGCTAGCAGACGCGAGAAAGGGGTGGGGAGGCTCAACATTAGCGACGAGAAGGGCTGGAGAGTTGACCCTCGTTTGACCAAAGGTTAGCGTCACTAATATTAAAAATTAGTGTCGCTAACTTGTATTTTTCCATTTTTTTTCGCGATTTTTCCGTATTTTTAAAACCCGTTCGACCACCCCACACTTGAGTTATGCCAGGACATTTTGAAAAATTTTCCAAGTGATATTTTGACAAAATAAAAACTAAAAATTGAAAAACAAAAATTAAAAATACTTACCGAAATGCCGGGTTGCCTCCCGAAAGCGCTTCTTTGTTCGGTCTTTTAGCTGGACCGTCTTTCTGCGGCTACGGTGGATCGTACGCCATTTGATTCCACTGAATTTCAGTTACCACCGTACCTTCATTGATCCCGTACTCCAATTTTCCCGGGTCAAATGGTTTGCCTATTCCTCTACTGCTGCCCGGTTGTCGTTTTCTGATTATTTCGCGTAAATGCTTAGAAGTAGCTTTAAACCTCCAAGCTAGGTCTTTCCTTCGGTATCTCTTCAAGATCATTGATTTGATGTGGAGCGCGCCCAGTGCTACTCCCAGTAAGTGTTCCCCAAGTTGTTTGTTGCTCGCATCTCGCATGGTGTCTTCATTTTGCAATTTTGGCTTGCAGTGCCAATAGAAATTTTCCAATTGATTGGGATCGGGAGGCATATCGTTGGTATACTCCTGAATATCCTCATCAATGGTATTGATCACATCCAATTTTCCATTCATGAATGGATCATGAGTGGCGATAAAATCATGTTTCTTATTTTCAAAAACCAACTCGTCAGCATCATCTTCTTGATCATCGTCCAACAGGTGGATCGGTACCAAGAGTGAACGGCTGGTTTGATCTGGTGGTGGTACAAATTCACTCATCACCAGATCCTCACTTTCAAAATGCTCAAAATTTTCAAAAATTTCAGGAATTGTTGGGCTGGGGTCTGTACTGTCACTTACAGCCTCCTCCTCAACATCCTCATCAACCAAATTGTCTGGTGATGGTATGGATTCACTCATCACCAGATCAACATTATCAACATTTTCAAAAACTTCAAAAACATCAAAAGCTGTTGAGTCAGGGGAAGCATTGTCACCTACAACCTCTTCCTCAACAACCGTTTCGACCATCTCAATGGTCTCTTGATTTTCCCAAGGTGTATGCCCTTCCATCACATATTCAGGTGATGCAAGTTCACACACATTATCATTGGTATAAAAATCACTCACCTCCGATTCTGGCGAAGGTGGTGAACATTTCCAACTTTCCTCTAACCTATCTAAAGAAGCTTGCACTTTTTCAAGAGCTTCAGCCTGGTCCTTCTGCTCATGGTAGTTGTTATACATGAATACCCAAAGTTGGGCCCAAGTTACAGAATTCTCAAGCTGAGATGACCCCTCGGTCCGCCATCCATTGTCATCGAATGATCCATTGTAGGAATCATCCTCATAATAGGTGTCGGCCGGATTCTTATAATCTTCATAATACTGATCCGGGTATATGTAATCACCCATTATGAGGATGCACACATACTAAAACTTAAAAAACTGAAATCAACATCAAAAGAAACAACCCTACTGATCGTCTATCCTAAGCGCACAACTCCCCGGCAACGACGCCAAAATTTGACACGCGCAGAGGTCGTCGTGTGGTCAAAAATAAGAGAAACCTAACACACACTAGCACAGTGGTAGTCAGGGTCGATCCGCAGGAGTTACGTGGTTAGGACAAGACGATAGTATACCAACTGTAGTGTCACACTACAGCCAGCGGTATTGTTTCTACTTTTCCAAAACCAACTAAAAACACAATTCCAAGACCAATGCCAAAACCTAACTCAAGCATGAACTAAACTAACCCAAATCAAATCCTAGACTAAAGTTCCTTACTGAAATCAGAAACTAAGTCCAAAATCCAGAAGCAAACAATCAGTCCAACACATCCAAACATCAATAATGCAAAATAACATCAAACCGAATGATTACTTTCATATAAATCAGAAACCAAACTCAAATCCAATCCACACAATCAAATATCAGATCTAACCTACTGATTATTCTACTAAAATCAGAAACTATGAATCTAAACAAACATCGAGTAATCGATGGAAATCCCAATTGTGGAATATCTCGATACCGAGTTGATAAAACAAGAGAAAAACTAAATAACTAACCAAAATGTTGATTCCCACTGAAAAACTGACAAAATAGTGCCTTCGGATCCCTCCTTTGCGTCCCGGGATGAGTGAAAAGTCGGACGGGACTCCGATATTTATAGTTATGCGAAATTAGGGTTTCCGCGTCGCGGCCACTTAGAATCCGCGACGCGCATGTTGCCTTATCCCGACTTTTCGGAGTTTAAAACTCAAAAACGCAGATTTTATCTTTTTTTTACATTAGCGTCGCTAATGTGGAAATTAGTGTCGCTAATATTGGATCTAGAAACTTCCACGCGCGCGTTCGAATTTTGAATCTGAATTTTTCCCTCCTGCGAACATTAGCGATGCTAATTATAAAAGTTAGCGACGCTAATGTGTCCAGACTTCTTTTTCTTGTCCGTTTTGCTCCGTAACTTCTCCAGAATTGCACTAAAACCCCTGCATTTACACTAAAAACATTTCCAAGCACCTTGGCACAAAAGTAAGTGATATTAGCCAATTAATAAATATAAATTAACTAAACACGGCTAAATAACGCCCAAAATAGTTGATATTACTAGGCGTTATCACATCGCATGCTCCGTACTGCTGAAGTTGGGATGAAGGGTAAAAGTGTACCCTCAGTTAGCCAGCCCGTTTTGGCAATTGGTGGTGGAAAGGGGAAGAAGTGAAAGGGCCCTCCCATTCAGAATTGGATGGAAAAGGTCCATGTTGGATCATCCCGCAATGGCTTGAGACCCAAGTCTTCTGACATTCCTCACAATGCCAACCCCAAGGAAGCTGACTGCTTCTACTGCAAAGAAAAGGGTCATTGGAAGAGAAGCTGCCCGAGATACCTGCAAGACTTGAAAGATGGGAAAGTGAAGCCGTCTACAGCAGGTATATACACTATCTCTAAAAACTCACCATCTTCCAGTTCTTGGGTCCTTGATACAGGATGTGGTTTTCACATTTGTTCTGATTTGCTGGGCCTAAAGGAAAGCAGGGAGGTGGAGCACGGTAGATTGAACCTGATCATGGGAAATAGGAGATTGTCGCCTATTACCAAGATCAGAATCTATAGTTTAGTTCTTAGTAGTGGTGTTTGTTTAGAACTTATAAATTGTTGTTATTCGCTAGAAATGGTAAGAAACATTATGTCCTTTCATGCATTGTTTAGACAAGGTTTCTAGTTTTCTTTTGATAATATTAATGGTTCAATTTCTGTTTTTCAAAATGGTACTTCTATTTTTACTGCTTTACCTTGTGATGGTGTGTATGAAACGGTACAATGTGTTGACAATTTAGAACATAGTGTAAATTATATTGATTCTTCTAGTGGTGTAGAAAAGGCGTGCTTGTGGCACTGTCATCTTGGGCACATTAACAAGAAACGCATCGCCCAACTCCAAAAGGATGGAGTGTTGGAATCATTTGACCTCAAATCGGATGATGTATGCGAATCTTGTCTTTTAGGCAAGATGACTAAGTCACCTTTCAAATGGTCCTTTGAAAGAGGTGAAGGTCTGTTAGACATCATACACACATATGTGTGTGGTCCCTTCAGATCAACCATAAACGATGGCACACGATTCTACGTGACCTTTACTGACGATTTTAGTAGATACGGGTATATCTACCTAATCAAACATAAGTCAGACACCTTTGAAAAGTTCAAAGAATTAAAAAATGAAGTTGAGAATCAATTGGGCAGGAAGATCAAGATGCTCAGGTCCGACAGAGGCGGTGAGTATCTTAGTATCGAGTTCCTAGACTATCTTAAGGAATGTGGAATAGTTTCACAGTTATCACCTCCTCGGACAGCACAGTTAAACGGTGTTGCCGAAAGGCATAACCGAACCTTGTTAGACATGGTTCGTTCCATGATGAGTCGAGCTTCACTTCCGATCCACTTCTAGGGGTATGCCTTAGAGACTTCCGCCTACATCCTTAATCTTGTCCCAACTAAGAAGGTTGCTAAAACACCTCATGTGATGTGGACGAGGAAAGTTCCCTCGTTAGCACATGTCAAAATCTGGGGTCGTGAGGCTTTCGTTAGATGAGAGAACTCACGATAAACTCGCAGAAAGAAGCGAGAGGTGCTTTTTCATTGGATACCCCAAACAGTCTTTTGGATACTTGTTCTACAGACCAAGCGAGGACGTGGTATTTGTAGCAAGAGGAGGAGTCTTTCGAGAGAGAGAACTCATATTCAAAGAGGACAGTGGGAGTACCATTGATCTTGAAGAAATTCAAGAAACACCAGATAATACAACCTTAGGAGAAACTAGCAACCAACAAGAGGAAGAAGTTCCTGTTGGTCCGACTGATATATCCTTACCTCTTAGGCGCTCCAGTAGAGTTAGCATGCCAGCCAAGTTTTATGGATTCCATATAACTACGGATGGACATACGTTTGTCAATGATAGGACACTGATAAATTTGGATGAACCAGCTAACTACCGAGAAGCGATGGCGGGCCCTGAGTCTGCCAAATGGAAAGAGGCAATGGACAGCGAGATCAAGTCCATGTATGACAATCAAGTTTGGAACTTGGTTGACAATGTACATGGTCGAAAGACAGTCGGGTACAAGTGGATATTCAAGAAGAAGACCGACATGGATGGAAAGGTACACACTTTCAATGTAAGACTGGTTGTGAAGGGCTTTACTCAAACCCCCGGGATTGACTATGATGAGACCTTCTCACCAGTGGCCAAGATAAAGTCTATTAGGATTATGCTAACCATAACTACATTTCATGATTATGAAATTTGGCAGATGGACGTCAAAACCGCTTTCCTTAATGGGAAGTTGACTGAGGATGTTTACATGAATCAGCCAGAGGGTTTTGTCGATGCAAAGTATCCTGATAATGTGTGTAAGCTTGAAAAATCAATCTACAGATTGAAACAAGCTTCTAGCAGCTGGAATCTTTGTTTCCATGAGAAAGTTAAAGAGTTTGGTTTCTCTAGGAGCGAGGATGAGTCCTGCGTATATGTCAAGGCTAGTGGGAGTATAGTTACCTTCCTGGTGCTGTATGTTGATGACATACTGCTCATGGGAAACGACATTCCAACCTTACAAGATGTCAAGTCTTGGCTTACGAAGTGTTTCGCCATGAAAGATCTAGGAGAGGCTGCCTATATTCTCGGGATAAGAATATTCAGAGATAGGAAGAAGAAACTAATTGGACTTAGTTAGAGTACATACTTGGAAAAGGTACAAAAGAGGTTTAGTATAGAAAATTCAAAGAGGTGAGAGCTACCTATCCAAAGTAATGCCAAATTGAGTAAGACTCAGAATCCAAGTACATACTAGGAGATAGCTGACATGAGTCGGGTACCTTACGCTTCGGCTGTGGGGTCGATCATGTATGCTATGACGTGTACTCGACCTAACGTGGCCTTTGCCTTGAGCATGGTCAGTCGGTACTAGGGAAACCCTGGTAGGGCACATTGGACAGCTGTCAAAAACATACTCAAGTATTTGCGAAGGACAAAGAACTTTATTTTAGTCCTTGGTGGCAGTGATACCTTGAGAGTTGACGGGTATACAGATGCCAGCTTTCAAACAGATAGAGACAATGGTCGGTCTCAGTCGGGCTGGGTTTTTCTTTTGAATGGGGGAGCAGTGACTTGGAAAAGTTCCAACCAAGAGACGATGGCTGATTCTACTTGCGAATCAGAGTACATAGCAGCGAGTGAAGCGGCAAAGGAAGCGGCTCGGCTAAAGAACTTCATCGGTGACCTTGGAATAGTCCCAAGTATTCAGGAGCCCATGGAACTATTCTGCGATAACGAAGGAGCGGTTGCTTTGACGAAGGAACCGAGAGATCATGGAAAGTCCAGACATATCGACAGAAAGTACCACTACATAAGACATAGAGTAGAAGAGGTCACCTCCTAGTGAAGAGGGTATCATCAGAAGATAATCCTGCAGACCCCTTGACTAAGGCTCTGAGTAGGATTAAGCACAATCAGCATGCACGACGCATAGGATTAAGAGATGATATTAGTTTTTGTAATTAGATAGGATTTAAAACTTACTGCAATGTAAATGTAATTGACTTTGGTGATTTAATAATATAGCTTTGTTGATGAGTATTTGATACTGCCTTTGTCGATTGTTTATTATTGTGTTTCAATTTTTCATGTTTACTTCCTGAGTAATTTTGAATTATTCGGATGTCCATAGTCGCTCATACTTTTAGGGAGTAAGTATTAATGAAGGCTGTCATGAATTGTTTTGTAGATTGTCTAAGGAGTTAGACATAGCAATATGATTGCTACAACATTCATGAGTACTTAGAAATAGGGATTTAAGTATTGGATAAACCCACGCTCAATAGATTGCTTCATGGATTACATCACGAGCAATGTTGAGACGATAATATCTTTTGATCTTTAAGTAGAGACATATAAGTTATGTTTTACCAAGCAGTTGTTCGATGACAATGCGAAAACGCATCGGTAACATGATGTTATAAAACGTGGTGTTGTGAATGATTTAACTAGTAAAAGACATAAGTATATGAGTCAAAGCTTATTCGTCCCTTGACCCTGTCTGGAAACAGATATCTGTAGGCCTCTCGATGATTTTGAAGTTGACTGAAAGGGTTGGCCAACCAGGACTAAATTGATATGCTCGATTCGTAGTCTTAAAAGTCATATGCAAATCAGAAATCGGAAAACAGAGAATCAGACCAGGATTGATTTTAATCCATGTCTTGAGTATGAAAATATCTTGTTGGACGGAGGATCATCTGATCACTTATCTATGGACAGAACTGACTAGGTCAGAGTTCGGCAGCGGTTTCTAGGAAGCTACAGTTGCTTATTAATTAGATGTTAAATTAGTAATTATAGTCATAGACTTATCCAAGTGGGAGACTGTTAGATTAGGTGTCTAAGCCATGACTAATAATTAGTATTTACCTAATTAATAGTAGCATAGTCCATTTGGGCTGCCCTCATAGCAGGAGGTTTGGTAGAAAGTTCAGTAGAGAGAAAGATTGATTTATTATCTGATTAATAAATCAATAGAAATTAAATGTATGGTTTATTAATATATTAAAGTGATAATATATTAATTAGAAACTATATTAATTAATTAGGAATTAATCTAGAATTAATTGGAATTAATTTGGTGATTAAATTAATTAATTAAAGGTGCAGCGACTAAAACTGTAATTATTCAATAGTTGAGTAAGTGACAGTTTAAGTAAGTGTGATGACCAGCGATTTTATATATATAAATATATATAATCGATATATATATATATATATATATATATATATATATATATATATATATATATATATATATATATATATATATATATATTTGTGTGTGTGTGTGTGTTTGAATTATTAAGATAAAGACTTATCTTAATTTGAATTCAAAAAGGCTTATCTCTTAAGGTTTAGCTGGTCATCAGCTGGAGGCAATAAATAGGGAGCCCCAGAACCTCATAACCTGCGATTTTTATACTTGTGCTCTATTTGGAATTCGACCAACTCCTGCTCCCTGGGTGTGACTACATTTGAGGCAAGAGATTTCTGTTGCTTTGCTTCCAAGAAACACTAAAAGGTTAGTTTTTCTAATTCTCTTCTTTTAGTTTAATTTTCTGGGCCTTTAGGATTTTGTTATATGTTTAATTAGAAGAAAGCATAGATCCCCCTAGGTTGCATGTAAACTTAGGATTTACTTCATTGATTTGCATAAAACCCTTCAGGTTTAATGTTTAAAAGAAAATTTTTAAAACAACATAATTTTTCATCATAATGTTTCTAAGAAACTAGTAATGTTTTATAAGTATGTTAGACTTATAAAATTATTTATATTATATATTAAACCCAAGTCATTTATGATTTGTCGAATTTGGGACAAAAGTCCTAAAAACAAAAGACGCTAGGGTGGATAGATTTTGTTCTTTCCATCCTACTCCAGACTTGGGGTATCACCTATGGTGATTAATGCCCTAAGTATAAAAATCCAATTATGATAATATACCAGTCATGTTTAAATAATTAAAGTTTTATGTTGGTAAGATTTTTATTTAATTTGTTAGGGAAAGACTTTTTAAGCAAAATGACAATGTGTTTCGACTATAAAGGTTTTTGACAGCAAGTATTATGACATCTTTTGGTTATGAACTATCTAACAGAGAGAGTCAATACATGATTTGATTACAAGGATTTTGAAAATGATAAATGTTTTGTTTACAAATGTTTTGAGTCTAAAACTCATGTATCTCACGAGACATATTTGTCTTACGTATCTTTGTTTTTAATGTTATGTACTCATGAACAGGATGATAGATTTCAGAGGATAGAAAGAAAGGACATAGAAGCTCTCATAGGGATATAAATAGAAAAAAGGATAGGAAGATAGAGTTACCTTTAAAGCGTTATAGTTATGATGTATAGTTGAGAGATGTTACCTTTATGGTTAGACCAACCCTTGTAGTTATGTTGTGAAGTCTTGCTATGTTCTATAACGCTTTTGGGATATTTTGATTTTGCGGGTCAGGTCAGCTCGGATTTTACCTGTTTAGCCCAAAGGTCAAGCCGAACTTTCGGTAGAGTTTTTGTTTAATTACGAAACATTAGCTTGAGATGTTATGTTGCTTTATTATGGTCGTATTGATATAAGTTTTGTAACCCCCAATGTTGTTTTACTATTTTAAAAACTTATTTGTTTTGTTGGGACCAAATGTTTTAAACTATGGTTTAATGTTTAAAAGAAAAGTTTTTAAAACAACATAATTTTCATCATAATGTTTCTAAGCAACTAGTAATGTTTTATAAGTATGTTAGACTTATAAAATTATTTATATTACATATTAAACCCAAGACATTTATGATTTGTCGAATTTGGGACAAAAGTCCTAAAAACAAAAGACGCTAGGGTGGATAGATTTTGTTCTTTCTATCCTAGTCCAGACTTGGGGTATCACCTAAGGTGATTAATGCCCTAAGTATAAAAATCCAATTAAGGTAATACACCGGTCAAGTTTAAATAATTAATGTTTTATGTTGGTAAGATTTTTATTTAATTTGTTAGGGAAAGACTTTTCATGCAAAATGACAATGTGTTTCGACTATAAAGGTTTTTGACAGCAAGTATTATGACATCTTTTGGTTATGAACTATCTAACAGAGAGAGTCAATACATGATTTGATTACAAAGATTTTGAAAACAATAAATGTTTTGTTTACAAATGTTTTGAGTCTAAAACTCATGTATCTCACGAGACATACTTGTCTTACGTATCTTTGTTTTTAATGCTACGTTCTTTGTTTTTAATGCTACGTACTAAGGAACAGGATGACAGACATCAGAGGATAGAAAGAAAGGACATAGAAGCTCTCATGGGGATGTAGATAGAAAATCGGATGGGAAGATAGAGTTACCCTTAAAGCAATATAGTTATGATGTATAGTTGAGAGATGTTGTGTTTATGATTAGAACCACCCTTGTAGTTATGTTGTAATGTCTTGCTATGTTTTGTAATGCCTTTGGGCTATTTTGATTTTAATGGTCGGGTCAGATTGGATTTTTGTAATGCCTTTGGGCCATTTCGGTAAAGTTATTGTGTAATTATGAAACATTAGCTTGAGATGTTATGTTGCTTTACTGTGGACGTATTGATATAAGTTTTGTAATCCCCAATGTTGTTTAACTATTTTAAAACTTGTTTGTTTTGTTGGGACCAAATATTTCAAACTATGGTTTAATGTTTAAAAGAAAACTTTTTTAAAAGAACATAATTGTCTTCATAATGTGTTTTAGAAATGATTACACCATTTTAGGTGTATGAAATGGGGTGTTACAAATGGTATCAGAGCCAGGGCACGGATAGATGGTGTTTGACGAGGACGTCGTGTTGAAACTATTTGTGATGAAGTGCTCAACTATCCGAAGTATGTCTGCCTAAAGCCCCGAAGTCAAATAAACAATGAAAGACCCCGAAGTCTGAAGACTCCGAAGTGCTGCGCATGGAAGATCCGAAGACTTCGCAGATTGTCATCTTGTCTTTTGTGTGCACGCGTATAGTACAATACGTGTTGCATGAATCTTCTATCCTATTGGCTAGTACATTGATAGGATATTCTCTGTTAAAGTTGTACTATTGGTATCACCGATTCAGTATAAATATCAGTGATACCATGCGGTGTAGAGGGTGAGATACGAGCAATTGTATGTCTACCAAATAGAAAACCCAATTGTAAAACCAAAAATCTAATCAAGCATTCGGCACATGTTATCCATTTCATTCTGTTCATCTAATGTTTTATATTGTTTTACATTGATACGTGATTGTTAAACATTGGAGATATTATTAGAATCCGAGTCATTACTCTACTCATAATTAATTTCAACACCCAACAAGTGGTATCAGAGCAAGTCAGCTCAAAAACCTGTTGATAGAGTTCGAATTCCTTTGCTTCAGTTCTAGATCTGAATCGATTCTCAGATCTAGCCTTCCGCAACTGCTGCAAATCTCTACTACCCGTTTTTACTGAAAAGATCCAGTTGAAATACATCAAGATGACTGATTCCACAGCAACTTATGCCAATATGCTTAACTATGCAAATCTCATCGGTTCTGCAACAAAGGCCCCTGTTCTAGTAACTTCTTACTATGATTATTGGGCTGGTCGAATGAAAGATTATCTTATTGGACTGGACAAAGATTTATGGAGGTCTGTGACTGAAGGTCCACACACAGACATTGCTGGTCGATTTGTTGTTCCTGACGGAGAAGAAGTCGTTGTCCTTAATGCTGCAGACATGAAGAAGCTTGAAAACGATGAGAGGGCCATGCGTGAACTGAGAAGTGGATTGGGTCCCGATGTCAGCCACCACATTGCTGACACGAAATCTGCAAAGGAGATGTGGGACAATCTCGAACTCCGTTTCGGAGGAGATAAAATCCTCCATACTAGCAAAGTTCAAGAAATCCTTGCAGACTTCGGGAACTTTAAGCAAGAAGAAAACGAGTCCTTAGAAGCCTGTTATGAACGTTTGAGCAACATGATTTACACACTTGAGAATATTGAACGTTTGACCAACAAGAGATAAATATCAAATTTCTCTACAGTCTTTGCAAGGAGTGGAGGCCAATCATGCTCATGGTCAAATCCTATGAGAATATTGAGAAATACAAGCTGGCTGCCCTATACAATATATTAAAATCACATGAACCTGATGTGGTAGGTCGAAGAAGTGAAATGGCTAGTTCTGGACCACTAGCTCTCGTGTCAAAAGAAGATGAAGAATTAAGTGATGAAGACATTGCTGCCTACATGGTAGATGATAATGGAGATACTGTTGCTCTCTATGCCGCCAACAATCGTAGATTCAAGAAACCTTTCTTCAAAAACAACTCTAGGAAGCCATTTGTGAAAAACTTTAACAAATCAAACTTCAACTCCAAGCCTAAACCTGAAATATTCACTCCAAAGGAGGAGAACTTGAAATTGTCAACCCCGAAGCCATCTAAAAAACCGGTTTCGGAGTCATCCAAAGAAAAGTCCGAAGAGAAGAAGATCTCAGGTGATTCTGGTTATGATTGCAACTATTGTCATGGCAAGAATCATTTTGCAAAAGACTATATGCTTCGAAAGCAAAACGAAAAGAAACCACAAGTGAAGGATGAAGCATATTACGCAAGAAAAATGTAGGAAGTTAGAGTAAAGACCAAAGACCTAGCCTTAATGGCTGCTGATGATCGTCAAGGATCATATCAAGTTTGGTCTTCAGACTCAGATGATGACGAAGTAAGAAAGCCATCTCATAGTGCTTTCATGGCCTATGATGTCGATAAGAGCTTTCTAAAAGACACTTCGGAGAAATTGAATGATGAGGAAATGATGAAGGTTGAAGTAACTGCGGGTCTTGGGTTTGTGACTTCAGAGGGACTGGATATGACAGCTGCTGATACTCTGAAGACGTGGTTTGAAGACTCTTCTGATGATGATGAGGAAGTGTGCTTGATGGCAAATGACACCCGTTTGACAATCCCAGAACACGTATCAAAACTTCTTTCATCTTTTAAAATTCCTATTTCTCATTCTGCTCCAATTATAAATGAAATAACTCGTGATTGGTCTGTTATGCATAAATTTCTCATTGATGCTAAAAATAGGGAAGTACTCACTAAGCAGGAGCTTCTAAGCTTGAGGGGGAGAGTAGAGAGCCTGAATCTAGCATTAGAAAAATCTAATCTTAGAATCTCCTTGTTAGAAGAAAACAGAGAAAATTTCCTAAACAATCATGATGTAATCTTGAAACAACGAAACATATTTTGTGAAACAGCCAAATGATTATATGCGCATATTACTAGAATTTATCATTCAGCTGATGTTTGCAATGTCCATCATAGACAACTATTGCCTTTCATTGAGTTTAAATTAAAGGAAGTCGATAGTATATCTTATGAATGCGAATCCATAGTATCAGGTTCTGAAGTTACAAATCCCTCTTATAAACATGGCCTGATATCTGTAGAAAAACATCTAACTGCTGATAACTTGTTGAAAATATTGCCTCAAGAAATTCCCATCCTGAAAAAGGCTGTACCTCAAATTGAAACAAAGGAAAAGGAACTTGTCAATAACATGTCTGAGAAAGATTCTGAAAGTGATTCGGACATGGAGGAGATTGATTGTTCTTATTTGATATTGTTAAAGTCATCCTCTATATCTGAATCGACCTCCGAAGACATTTCACAACTGTCTTCGGTGGACAAAGGAAAAACAGAAATGGATTGTGAATCAAAAATTTTTGAAACCAAAGAAACTTCTAATTCCAAACTTCAAATCACAGATGAATCCGACTCTTATGATCAATATCTCAAGGATAATTCAAAAAGACTAGTCAAAGTGGCATGTATCTATCCTAAGGTTTCTTACTTCAAAAACACAATTTTTGTAAAACCCGGTGGATTACCCTCAATTGATAATGAATTGCAAAAACTTCTTGAAAATGATAACTCCACAGTTACAAATGAAGGGTTTTTCTCATCATCCAAAATGGTCGAGAACGAAATGAATGAGAAAATGGAAGTAAAAATAAATATAAGGAAACAAGATTTATACGGTCACAATGTGTATAATCGTCTTTGTTTTGAAAAAGAGAAAATACCCAAAAACTTGTCATACTTACTAAATCTCAAGAACGATGATCACATTTACATAAATCAAAACTACAAACAAATTCAAGTTGTGGAGAAACCCACAGTTCCGAAGATGGATGTATTGGAATTAATGGAATCTTGTGAATGTGTACCTTTTTCACACAATCCTAAAAATGAAGTTTCAAAATCAAAATTTTTAACCAACAAAACTTTGACACAAAAACCCCAAATTTTGAAATGACCACAAGTTCTACAAAAACCAAAATCAGCAATGGTGATTTCAAAACCAACTAAAAAACCCACTGTTGAAAATTCGAAAACCAAGCAAACCCTAAATCTTGTGAAAAGAAAAACTCCTTTTAGAGATTTGAAACAAAATGAAGCAATTGCTTCCACTTCTGGTACAAAACCTGTTTGTTCAAAAATCTCAGAAGTTAAAAGTCGAAATGAAAAACCAACTTTTACACCAACGAAACCTAACTTTCCAAATCCAAAATTTCAAAAACCGACGAAGAAAACATTTTCAAAAGGAAACAATCTGATAGATACATTCCACAAATGGCTGGACAACAATTTGGATATGTTCAAGGATAAGGATCTCTCATTAAATGACTTTAAAATGGCATACGAAGAGTATCTTTGTACCTCTACGTTGTGCAGCTCAATTTCAACGAAGTCAAAAACTGAAAAACCAAAACAAAACTGGAAAAGAAATGACTTGAAAGAAAACTTAACTGCAAAAACAAAAACTTCAAAATCTTCAAAATCCTCAAGATCAAAATATTCTATTCAAAAATGGGTTCCGAAGTCTGCCATTTTGTCAGTCACTTTGGACTCATCATTTTTAACTACAAACTCTTCTGAATCCTGCTCAAACACTTCGGAATCATGCTCATCACATGAGGCTTCGTAGAATTTGATTAATTTAAATGCAAATGAAATTTCTGACGAGGCCGTAGAAAAATGGATTCAAGAATCCTTTGCTTACCCTGAGACCCAAGATTGATTGGGTACCAACTCCTTCTTGATTGATTGCAGGTTATGTTTGATGAGCGGTATGATTCAAAATGGTACATGGATAGTGGCTGCTCAAGACATATGACTGGGAGGAAGGAATATCTCAGGGATTACAGGAATTTGGATGATGCTGGAAATGTTCGCTTTGGTAACAATGAAACATGTCCAATTCGGGGATATGGAAAAATAACAAATGGCCAATTCACTATCAGCCGAGTGGCATTTGTTGAAGGATTAAAACATAACATTGTGAGTATATCTCAATTGATAGTTAGAACAGGAAACTCTGTCACATTCAACAATCAAGGGAGTGTAATCACCAAAGAAGCAACAAATGAAGTCTTACTGAAAAAATCAGAAAGGAAGGGATCTATGTTTCCCTTAAATCTAAAGACAGTGATAGGTGGGCAATCCTTATGTCTTCTCTCCAAAGCCAACTCCGATGTCAGCTGGTTATGGCACCGAAGACTCGCTCATCTGAACTTCAAAGACCTGAACTAATTGGTGGCTATAGATTTGGTTCGAGGAATGCTGGCTCTCAAATTCGACAATGATTCTCTTTGCTCTGCTTGTGAACATGGCAAACAGACAAAACAAAGGCATCCTACAGTGATCAACCCAAAAATCACCGAACCTCTTTCTTTTCTCTACATGGATTTGTGTGGACCATCTGCAGTAGAATCAATAGGAAAGAAGAAGTACATTCTTGTTATTGTTGATGACTATTCAAGGTTCTCTTGGGTATTGTTCCTAAGAAACAAATCAGATGCAGCTGAAGAAATAATCAACTTTATAAAGAAGATGGAATTGATGCTCAACAAGAAAGTCCGAACTGTGCACAGTGACAACGGTTCGGAGTTCAAAAATCAGACATTGGATAGATTCTTGAAGACAAAGGGAATTAGTCACAACTTCTCTACACCCTATACTCCTCAACAAAATGGGGTTGTGGAAAGAAGAAATCGCTCTTTGTGTGAAGCAGCCAGAACAATGCTAAATTTCGCAAACTTGCCCATGTACTTCTGGGCTGAAGCTATCTCTACTGCATGCTTTACTCAAAACAGATCCTACATTCACAAAAGATTTCATATTACACCTTACGAAGTACTCAACCGAAGAAAGCCAAATGTCAAATTTCTTCACATCTTTGGTTGTAGGTGTTTTATCTTAAACATGAAGGATCACTTGACCAAGTTCGATGACAAATCAGAAGAAGGCATCTTCCTTGGTTACTCTCAAGACTCAAAAGCCTACAGAGTCATGAAAAAGAGAACTCGCAAAATCGAAGAAACCTTTAATCTAAGGTTTGAGGACTACTACATCAAGAAGTCTCTGCATCTATTTCCTATGTCTTCAATCTTTCCAAAGCCTGCTGTAGATGCTGTTCCAATCACAACATTCGACACAGACTTCTCACTTTTATTTGATCAACCTGTGAGAGCTGTGGACTCCGAAGCTAGGGCACCAGATAACCATGAGTCCGAACTCTCCAAGCTCACAGATGGACTTGATGACTCCTCTATAAGCAGCATACAAATACCATCTTCTGTTGAGGGGGAGCTGTAATACCGTGTTTTTAAATTATAGAGATTTCGAGTTAATCTTGGTGTGATTAAGATTAGTTAGCTTGTTGTATGAGTTTGGGTGATTAAAAACCCATTTGGGAGAAGTTTGGACTTGAAAAATGCCAAAACAGAGCTACACGGGTCGTGTATGGTCACACGGGTCGTGTAGAAAACCTTTAGAAACCAAACAGTAAGCCTTCTAGAGTCACACGGGTCGTGTAGAGTGTTCAAAAGGAGTCCGAAAGCCAAAACAGACCTACACGGGGCGTGTGAGTCTACACGGGTCGTGTAGAACAGCCCTATACGGGGCGTGTGAGTCTACACGGGTCGTGTAGGCCTGACAGCACTATATAAAGTGCAGAAAATGCACTTTTCGGGAAAAATAGACCCATTTTGATATCCAGAGCTTCCTAAGGCGATTTTCCACCAAATTGAGCCATGAGATGCGTAAGGAAGAGTAAGGAAACTTCAATCTAACCCCGTAAACACGCTCACGATTCCTAAATCATCAAGGTGAGTAATTTATTGATTTTAGGGTAAGAACTTGTAATACCGTGTTTTTAAATTATAGAGATTTCGAGTTAATCTTGGTGTGATTAAGATTAGTTAGCTTGTTGTATGAGTTTGGGTGATTAAAAACCCATTTGGGAGAAGTTTGGACTTGAAAAATGCCAAAACAGAGCTACACGGGTCGTGTATGGTCACATGGGTCGTGTAGAAAACCTTTAGAAACCAAACAGTAGGCCTTCCAGAGTCACACGGGTCGTGTACCTCTACACGGGTCGTGTAGAGTGTTCAAAAGTAGTCCGAAAGCCAAAACAGACCTACACGGGGCGTGTGAGTCTACACGGGTCGTGTAGAACAGCCCTATACGGGGCGTGTGAGTCTACACGGGTCGTGTAGGCCTGACAGCACTATATAAAGTGCAGAAAATGCACTTTTCGGGAAAAATAGACCCATTTCGATATCCAGAGCTTCCTAAGGCGATTTTCCACCAAATTGAACCATGAGATGCGTAAGGAAGAGTAAGGAGACTTCAATCTAACCCCGTAAACACGCTCACGATTCCTAAATCATCAAGGTGAGTAATTTATTATTTTGGGGTTTTGAAACCCTAACTTCCATTTTCGTGTTTTAGCTATATATTGCTATATGTGTTGTTAGTAAATTGTTAGTGGATGCCTTTAGAGTTATTTGTGAGATTATTGTCGAGTTTCTAAGGTTGAATTAGTAGAACCGCGAATTAGGGGGTTTCGGTAAGTATTGAGTTAATATTACCATTTATACTCTTTTGTTTCCTCTTTTGATTTATATATCTTTGAGATAGATATAATTGAGATGATTGTGGATATTGGAGAATTGATTTAGACTATGGTGGAATAACCAAGTCTAACGAATAGGAGCCCGGTATGCGTAAATCGGTGGTTCCAAACACTAAGTTGTTATCAGGTGAGTAATTTATTATTTTGGGGTTTTGAAACCCTAACTTCCATTTTCGTGTTTTAGCTATATATTGCTATATGTGTTGTTAGTAAATTGTTAGTGGATGCCTTTAGAGTTATTTGTGAGATTATTGTCGAGTTTCTAAGGTTGAATTAGTAGAACCGCGAATTAGGGGGTTTCGGTAAGTATTGAGTTAATATTACCATTTATACTCTTTTGTTTCCTCTTTTGATTTATATATCTTTGAGATATATATAATTGAGATGATTGTGGATATTGGAGAATTGATTTAGACTATGGTGGAATAACCAAGTCTAACGAATAGGAGCCCGGTATGCGTAAATCGGTGGTTCCAAACACTAAGTTGTTATCAGGTGAGTACTCTTATGTACTTGAGTAGAATTCTACCTTGTGGTAAAGTGAGTATACATATATATATATATATATATATATATATATATATATATATATATATATATATATATATATATATATATGTTAGGTTGTTATTGTCGAAATCAAATTGTGATGTAAATTGTTATATGTGAATAACCACAACCTAGTTGAACATACATATTGATTGTATAAACAGAGTAGATGTTAGTGTAGTCACATTAAAGAGTTTTGAGTCAAATTGCATAGCCATGAGGGCTATTGAGCTGGAATAGAGTTTGAGTGATTATGTTATCTGTGGATAACAAGAGATGAGTTGAAATCTATATTGAGTATAATAGTAGAGTATATGATAAATTGGTTAAGTTAAAGAGTCTTTGAGTTTAATTGTTACAGGCATGAGAATTGCTATGATTGAGTATAAGTTGGTTGTTAAAAATAAATATATGTGAGAATGTGGTCGAGTTACGAGTAGTACTAAGCGTGGTATTTTTATTGAATTAATGTTATTAAATATTAACTTGTATTGCAAAGCTAATATGTTTGCAGATTTCAGAGTTAAGAGAAAGTGGATAATTGCTAATGAAATTAGCAAAAGAGAATGATAAAGATATTTACTGAGAGGGATTACTGGAGTGTAATTGAGATTACTCACTAAGCTTTATAAGCTTACACTTGAGTTGTTTGTTGTTTTGCAGGTATCTGTAGCTGTGATAGGGGAAGGCATGTGATAAAGAAAGATGGACAACTTAGAGCCTGTCTTTTAATTGAAGTAGATTTATTTGTAATGACTGGTTAAGATTGTAAGGACCTTTTATGTAATTATTGTGATGATAACATCTTGATCCGTGCTTTGATTACAAGTATACCCATTTTGATGTGTAAATTGTTTGAAAAATTTTGGGTGTACTTTGTATGAGACACCGGGCATTACAGGAGCCATCTAACCAAAGTATGGGAAATGCAAGTGTCGAAAGGGAGCCATCAAACCGATGTGCTGGCACTCCAAGTACTGATGGGGAATCAAACAACAGTCCAGGAGGAACCAACACTCTTATCTCTACTCCCCAGTC
Organism: Cichorium intybus; assembly: GCA_023525715.1. Lineage (NCBI taxonomy): Eukaryota > Viridiplantae > Streptophyta > Magnoliopsida > Asterales > Asteraceae > Cichorium > Cichorium intybus. The sequence continues at coordinate 54,049,441 of CM042013.1, read as the reverse complement.
AATCTCAAATATCATATCCATGTATCCAACAATCTAGGGGGAGCCAGAGATTGCCACTCCGAATTCAGCCACAACAATCGCTTCGGATAAAGATACCACTTCCTCAACACCAACAAATGTCCAAGGGGAGCACATATCAAACTCTACCTCACAAACACAAACACCACAAACCAACACAAATTCGAATAATCACTTGCTAGTGGGTGATTTTCTTTCCACTTCGGGATATCCCTCAGACATTGAGGACATCGATGTTGAAGGACCTCCTGATTTTGTTCCAAACTATCCTCCTTTGGACAAATGGACGAGAAATCATCCTCCATCACTTGTCATCGGTGATGTTCGAGATAAAGTAATGACTCGTGCACAACTTCACCAAAGGCAATTAGATCTTAACAAAACTTCTGAGTTGTGCATGTTCAATGTCTTTATTTATAAGGTAGAACCTAAGAACGTCAAAGATGCATTTGATCACTCAGACTGGATTGAAGCAATGCAGTTGGAATTAGAAGAATTTGAAAGAAACAAAGTCTGGAGGCTAATTCCAAAACCTGCAAATGCCTCAATTGTCGGTCTCAAATGGGTGTACCGTAACAAGCTAGACACCGAAGGCAACGTAGTTCGGAACAAGGCTAGGCTGGTAGTCAAGGGTTATTGTCAACAGGAGGGAATCGATTATAAAGAAACTTTTGCTCCTGTTGCCAGACTCGAATCAGTTCGGATACTTTTAGCTTATGCTGCACACAAAAACTTTGATGTCTATCAAATGGATGTTAAATGTGCTTTTCTGAATGGTGATCTCGAGGAAACCGTTTTTGTTGAACAACCACCTGGCTTTGAAAGTAAAACTCATCCGAATTATTGCTATGTGCTAGACAAAGCAGTCTATGGTTTAAAACAAGCTCCAAGAGCTTGGTATGAGACCTTGACTAAATTTTTAAAAGAATCAAACTTTAAACAGGGATCAGTGGACCCAACACTTTTTAGAAAGAAAGTTGGATCTCACTTGATGTTAGTCCAAATTTATGTGGATGACATAATCTTTGGATCTACTGACCCCAATTTGTCAAAAGACTTTGAAAAACTGATGAAAAGCAAATTTCAAATGAGTATGATGGGAAAAATAAACTTTTTTCTTGGTTTACAAATCAAACAATCTAAGGAGGGGATATTCATCAATCAACAAAAGTATACGAAGAGTTTGCTCGAACGCTTCGGAATGACTAACTGCTCTAAAGCAAAAGTTCCTTTGCCTGCAGGTACAAGGTTAAATCCATCATTGGACAAACTAAAGACAGACAAACAGCAATACCGAAGTATGATTGGATCATTGCTCTACCTTACAGCTAGTCGTCCTGACACCATGTTTGCAGTTTGCAATTGTGCAAGATATCAGGCTGACCCAAGGGAACCTCACTTGGCTGCGGTCAAGACAATATTCCGATATCTTCATGGGACTACTGCTTATGGTCTATGGTATCCAGCAAACTCTGGTTTCTACATTCAAGCATACTCAGACTCCGATCTTGGTGGATGCTCTATTGATCGCAAGAGCACTTCGGGGGGTTGTCAATTCTTAGATGGAAAACTTATCAGCTGGCAATCCAAGAAACAAACTTGTGTCTCTATCTCCACCGCAGAGGCTGAATATGTAGCAGCTGCAGCGTGCACTTCGAATATCATTTGGATTCAAAGTCAATTGAAAGACTATGCCATTAATATGAGAAAAATTCCTTTGTTCTGTGACTCTCAAAGTGCAATTCGTATATGCCACAATCCAGTTCAACATTCCAAGACGAAGCATATAGCTCTTCGCTACCACTTCATCAAAAGTCATGTTGAGGAGGGGAATATTGAGGTGCACTTTGTTCACACTATAGAACAATTGGCAGATATCTTCACAAAGGCTCTAAATGAAGAAGCATTCACAAGAATCGTTCAGGGACTTGGAATGATAGATGGATCAACTCTTCAATAAATTCTAGATTTGCTCACTCTTACTCTTTTCTGCAAATTCAAAAATTACAAAAACAAGCAAAAACACTTGCCACTTCACCGCAGTATTCCGAAGTAAAATATCACTTTGGAAGTCTGCGGATTAAACTTCTCTCCACAATAAACTCTCCAAATTTGAAAATTACTTAAACATTGGTTGACTTCATATTTCAAGGATAAAAATAAAGAGTTGTTTAAGTCAAAGGAAATTAAAAAACAAAAAAAAAATTCATACCAAACAAAAAGAAAATTCTGATGCACAATGACAAAGTTTAACTTTTCTCTCATGAATTAACCAAGTAAAGGACAAAACTTTGATTTTAGATTCTGAAAATCATACCTTATTGTACTAAAAGGTATTTGGGAATCGACTTGAAACATTGGTAAGAAGACAGACTTCGAAGTGAGGTCAAGGCTATTTTACAATTTGAAGCGTTGTTTGATTCCAATAACCTTAACATAATGTCTATTTCTAACCACCCTTCGAAACTTGACTCGCTTCAACCTCAAACTAATCTTGTAGCCTCAAAACTACACAGGATAATTCAAGTGCTCCGAAGTTTTCCTCAAAAATAGAACCAACATTGTTTGATAAGTAAATTTACATCTCTTTTCATTAAAATGGTACAAAATTGAACTATATGAAGATTTTCACTCACAATGATTGTTTAATACAAAAACAAAAAGCACCAAAAAAAGAAACCAAATGGTGATGTTCTATATCTTCGGATAAGGAAATTCATAATAGAAAACAAAAGCAAAAATCAAAATAGAAAACAAGAAAGAAAAATAGAAAACAATTGTCAAAAGAAACAAAGACAAACAAAAATCAAAAGATAACCAAGGGAATGCAAAAGAAAAATCAGCATTCAAAGGCTTATTCTTCTACTTTAAATAACGGTACAAGGAGCTCCTATAACATAGTCGAGTACCTTGTAGAAGAATATGAACATTTCAATTAGTCTATATTAAATGATAAAGTGGGAGTGGTGTACGAAGCTCAAAGGCTTGTCATCAGAGCTTAGTATCCAAACACTTCAACTGATGAAAAGGAATAAAATTTTCAAATGAATCTTCAAAACAATCCAATCCAACTTCAAAAACACTTTTGATGCTCAATTCATGAATGAAAACTTCTTTAAATTTCAAATGCAAAGGATGTTATCTTTATTATATTTGAAAATTTTGAAGCACATAAACACAACTCAAAACATGTTTCCAAATGCGAAATCAAGTTAGTAATGGGGTAATTAGACTTATACATTCATGACTGATATTGAATCAAACAAACTTCGAAATGAAAAATGGACTTCCAATAGGATTCGAATGATTCTGAACATTAATTCGTTAAATCATCTTTTCATAATGTTCATGGAAGTTAAGGTTAAATGATATGTTGCACTAGTCAATAGTAAAACCGAAAAAACTCATAGAAAAACAAGAGGAAAACATATGGACTTCGGTACATTGACAAACACTTTGCAATCACTTGTCAATCACCGAAGTGAAGTACATTCATAACGGTCAAAAATCCTTCTTAAAACCGAAGTCAACTTATTGTTAAAATTGAATTTCACATTTATGATTATTTCAGAGACAAACATTCTTTTGAATTTAATAACCGTTATTATCTGTTGTTACACAGCTGTCACTGAGATAATCGTGGACAATCCTAACAATAAGATCGTGACGGTTCAATTTCAAATAATGATGACTGACAACTGTACGGTTACGTCTTGCAGAGAAAGTGGAACGGCGTGGTGCTGAGGTGTCACAACATTAATGGACCATATCCCATGCGCATTAAATGGCCTTGGGACCACGAATACTATATATACCTCACGACCTCTATGTTCATCTCTTTACGCGATAATTACTCTCAGAATTCCTCAGCAAAATATTTCTCAAAAACTTCAAGTTCACTCGTCTTCCTCAAACCTTTCAACAATGGCTGAAGCATCATCTCAAACAACTGAAGCTTTCTCCATCCCTGTCCTCAAGAACCAATCTGCTAATTTGGTTCTCCGCAATGATCTGAAGCTTTACCCTCAACCAATTGATGCGTTGGTTGAATGTCTGAAGAGATCCGTTCTTGGTTATGCCTTAACCTACACTCCCTCCATCCCTACGACTCTGGTTCACAGGGCACACTATACGTCCAATGCTCTATTTGACTCCAACAACCAAGTCAAGTCTGTATTCTATGAAGTTGTCGACTCCAAGGGCAAAACCAAGAAAGTACAATTAACTAGAGAAAAATTCGTTGAAGCCCTTCGCCTTCCTGTTTACAATTCCAAAGAGATGGTTGTACCCTCCGCTGATCAACTCGTTGGCATGTTCAATGAGATGGGATATGACCCTCTGCTCGAGAAGATCAGTCTGTTCAAGAAAAACCAACTTCCTGATCTTTGGAGATACTTCTTCAGTATCTTCCTTAGATGCCTCTCAGGAAGAACCTCAGGATTAGACTCAGCGAGTGTGCCCTTCCAAAGTCTTCTGTATGGGATCTTCTACGATGTAAAGGTAGACTATGCATCTATCCTTTGGGCTGATTTTTGCTCTCATATAAACCACAGCTTGAAGGGAACGGAAATCGCAAACCCTAGATTTTGGGCGATTGTTGTACATGCCCACTACCAACAAGCCGGATATGTTCCTGACCCTTCACTTGCTGAGATGAAGTTCACTCCTATCGCCATTCCTGCCCTTGATGAAGAACCTGCATCATTCTGTGCCCAAATCCCTCTGGTTATGCTTTCCAAAGTATCTATGGATTGCAATGAGGTAAACACTTACAGGAATACTCTCATTGTCCCATATCCTGTTCGTGATATCTCTCAGGAAGACATTCAAACTGCAGCAACCAAGTCCCAACCAAAAGCTAAGGGCAAGAAGAAACAAATCAGTAGACCAAGTGGTCCTAAGAAAACGGAGAAGAAAAGAAAGTCTTCGGAGCAAACCACTCCGAAGAGGAAGCAGCCAAAAAGGTCATGAAAAGCGACTCTCAGGGATGAATCTTCGAAGTCTGATAAACACCCTGAAGCCATTCCTGAAGAAGAAGAACACCAATCCCCGCCAATCCATGAAACCAAACCAACCACTCCACCACATACTACTGAACGACAATCTCCATCAAAAACAACTAGGCCACCTACACCTCCTCATATAATTCCACCACCTCCTCCTCCAACAATAGCACAACAAACTACAACAGTAGATACCACTGAAGTACCACCACCTCCACCACCAAAATCATCCTCCACCACTGTACCACCCATTTCTTCCACTTCAGACACATTTCTCAACATTCCTTCATCCGGTGTGGATACATCATTACCTGATTATCCATTCCATGATGATTTTTATTTTGAAACCTCAACCTTCACCAAACCGCCCTCTAAGGAAGAAACCATGGCTGTCTTTCACATGGCACCAATTGCCATCGAAGACGCTAATGAAGAAAGTCTGGATGACATAGACTTTATCTTGGGAAAACAGTACAAGGTACTCAACCGAAAGTTGGATGCTCTGTTGCAGTCCAACACTGGCTTCGATCCCTCTAAGAAACCCGAAGCTAGTGTTGAAGAGCAAATTGTTGAAGCCCAAACGGCCTTAATTAGAAAAATGGAAGATTTGGTCCATGCTTCGGAGAAAAGGATTCTCGATCAACAGATCGAAATCAAAAGGATCCTAGAGACAAAGCTCAATACTGCAGTTGAGCAAGTGGAAGAAAGACATCGGCTCTTAAAGGAGCAAACTGACAAGAAATTTGAGGCATTTGTCAGAAGAATGGAGTTATCAAACTCCGAATTGAAAAATTAACTGTTCGACCTTAGGGATAAAACAGATTCCTTCAACAGACAATATCAGACAGGGTTTGCCAAACACCTGTCTGATGCACACAAACATGTGCAAGAGCTCACAGCTGAACTATTTTCCTCCATAGTTACTACTTTTGCTAATGAGCTCTGAACCACCAACCAGGACATCATCACCGATGTGGTCACAAAATTGAAAAATACCCTTCAACCAATGATAAACGTCTCTGACGTGCACGCAGAGGTCGTCATGCGGTCAAAAATAAGAAATAACCTAACATTCACTAGTATAGTGGAGTCAGGGTCGATCCACAGGAGCTACGTGGTTAGCCTAGATGAGAGATTACCAACTGATAGTGTCACGGCTATAGTCGGAGGAACTAATTTCTACCTTTCTACCTTGAACAATATTCAAACACCCAAGCCAAGCTTAGCTATGTCCAAATGACCTAGTTACTTTCTGAATTCAGAAGTACATCTCTGAATCAGGAGCAATTGAAGGCATTCAAACTAGCAAAAACCAAGCACAGCATAAACTAGCTAATAACTAACAGTTCTATGAGACAGTTAATAGCCAAGATTTAATGCTCAATATAACCAAGTTAGCTACTGTTTTCAGCAAAGGAAAACCGTCCTAACCAAGCCACAAACAAAATCCAATCACAATCAAATAATCAAAACTCCAACAAGCATCCGAAATACCGAAAAATCAATATTTAAGATAACCGAATGATTTTATTCACTCAAACCAATATCCAAACATCAAATCAGTAACCAAAACTACTAAAAACAGAACCCTAAGCTAGAATTCAATGGTTGTCACACCCAAAGATTCAACTCAAAGCTTACAAATGTTTAACTAAAATGAAATAAAATCTAAAACATGAAAATACCAAATTATAGCTTCTGAAATGGAATCCTCGAGTCAAAGAGCTTCTAGGTCGATGTTTACACCAGGTCTTTGCTAGGGTTTTCGGCTGGAAATGCCTCTATTTATAGTTGCAAATTTCCCGTGACCGCGCCGCGCAAATGTGAAATCCGCGGCGCGCGTACTTATCCGTTCCCCGTTTTTTCGTCATTTAAATGTGTTCCACCGCCTTACATTCGCGTCGCGCAGGAGATAAATCCGCGGCGCGCGTACGTCTTCTCTTGATTTTGCATTCTTTCCATACTTTTTCCTTTTTTGTACACTTTTAGTCCCTGTATCTGTTCTTTTTCTCCAGAAAAGTCCTGACACGAAAAGTGAGAATACCCATGCATATTTGATATAATTTTACCAAGAACAGGGCTCAACAACGCCTAAAATACTTGATATCACTAGGCGTTGTCAAACACCCCACACTTGTGCCTTGCTTGTCCCCAAGCAAGAGAGTTTTTAATAAATTATAATAGAGAATCAAACAGTTTTTGAATGTGTTTAGTTTCAAAGCTTATTGCTCTTCGAGTTAGAATGGAATAGTTTGTGAAAACATAATTGAGTTGTTCTTTGGAATTCATGGCTTTCTAAAGAACCCTTGATTACAAACTTTCTGTCCACAATATAGTGTACTTACTCGTTCAGATTCTAAAGACCATTAAGGAATTGTCCATGACTTTCGATGTTGTCCGTGTAGCGAGCTTTCAGAAATACCATCCCAGACCAGACGATCTTAGGTGGTAAGGTGCATAAGGCCCACCCATTTTAGACTTACCAGCTCGAACAACAAAGGCCACAGATTGACTTTTCCTTCCTAAATTCCAATCCTAAAATGGCTCAATCTTCTAAACTCGTAAAACTCAACTTATTTGACTAACTAATAGCATGATCACAACTAAACAGTATTTCTTGAAAAATACTAATGCTATCACAATCACAAACCATTCATTTCAAAATTGCAATTCATTAAAATTTTTGAAAAATATTGCTAAAAATTGAAAAATTGATCAGTTCTGCAAAAATTTCAAAAATATCTCTTTCGACCATCCACACCCCACACTTAAAACCGTACAACGTCCCCGTTGTACAAAAAATTATTTCAAAGCAATGGAGAAAGAGTTACCCCTTTTTGGACGATGGACTGCTTGGTGCTCAATATCACAGGTATAATGCGTACAAAAAGATCCCCGCTTCATATGCTGGAGTTGTAGCGCTACAGTAGGACACGCCGGTGGTCAAGACAAGTGGAGGGGGCACGGTGACCCCACATGAGACACCCCCATTTTTTTTACTGTTAGCAAATACTATGGTTTTTCATATAAATACATGAATACAAAAATGCGATTTATCAAAAACCGATAATTTACATGTGTTGAATAATGTTTTTATGTTTTTATGTGACCATCACTGAAATAAGTCGAAATGTTTTTATTAACAGTTTATTTCAGGTTACGTAAAATCGAGTTCAACCAAACCGGAGAAAATGACGCTATGTACCAAAGAGCAAAAATATCACCCAGCGACAGCAATCGCGACCCAACAGCTCATGTGTCGCAAAATGAAGAAAATCAAAACAAAAGAAGAAAAAGGCGGAAACAGCATGGATCGCGACCCGATCTCAAGCCAGATCGCGACCCGATCCAAGTGACAAACACGTGACGCTTTGCTGACAAAAGATCGCGAGCCGATGGCAACTCTACGCGATCGCGACCCGATCGTCCTCCCCATCGCGACCCTACCAGATCGCGACCCGATCCTCATATCGATCGCGACCCTACCCACCGACCACACTCTACCGAGTCGGGTAGTGGCCAGCACAAAAGCGGATCACACTCAAGCTCGCGACCCGATCCATCTGCCCATCGCGACCCTACCAAGATCACGACCCGATCATCTATCCCATCGCGACCCGATCCCAGCGACAACTCCACCGAGACGGGTAGTGGCCAGCACAAAAGCGGGAACCACTCGAGATCGCGACCCGATCCCATAAAGATCGCGACCCGATCTCCGCTGGAACAGACTATAAATTGAAGCTCTCTCTTGCTGATTTTGAGAGCACAACCATACAACACACACATATTATCCAAGCTCCATACACTCTAACCCACGACCAAACAGCTCTAAATTCTGATATTTCTGCATTTGGCAACGAGGATAAAACCGCAAAACCGCAAGAAACAAAACCTCCACCCGACACCAAACCTCAAACCTCCAAACAACCCTTACCCGACACCAAACTCCAAACCTCTAAACAACCCTTACCCGACACCAAAAATCACCAAAACCTCATCTTACCGTGAAGAACAAGAAATCGATATATCAAGAAAAACGCTATCTTCCGCAACTATCGATAAGTTCTTTTAAAATTATCCGTGTCTTTATTGATTTATTTAAACTGTTATAAATCAATTGTACCAAATCTCAAATACATCCGAATTGAATCGTGACAACGAAAACATATGTGGACTGTATTTAACCGAGACATTTAACTTCTAACTTCTAACTTTTTTACTTATTGTAAAAACACGTTATCGTTGATAATGGCGTTTATTACATTTAACATCTAATTCCTAACTTCTAACTTCTAACTTTTAACCTTTTTATTTATTGTAAAAACACGTTATCGTTGATAATGGCGTTTATTACATCTAACTTCTAACTTCTAACTTTTACTTTATTTACCGCTTTCTGTCTATTTAAATACTGTCTAGTTTAGATTTACCGCTTTATTTTATTCCGCAACTCTTATTTATTCCGCATAATATAGATATAATACATATCTGTCACACGGTAATAGGCTTAAAAACCTTGTTCGTGGAGATCAGTTATCGTATTTTTCAACAATTGGTATCAGAGCTTGTGTGATTTAATCTGAAATTTTTGTCGAGAACTTTTGTGTAGCGTTTTTTATAAACCACCAATAAGTTTCCTTTAAAAATTTCATCTTAATATCACTTGTTCAACAAAAAAATTTTAAAAATTAAAAAAAAAAATTAAAAAAAAAAAAAAAAAATTTTAAAATCTTAAAATTTTCAAAAAAAAAAACAACCCAAAAATGTCTTCCACAACCTACTCAAGAGCTCCATATGTCATCGATCAGGTATGGTCTATGATCTCAGAAATCGGTCTTTCAAAAACACCATTCGAGTCCCACATGACTAAGATTGAGAATAGTTTGAAAGCTGATCTCAAACTATATCATGACACAATAGTCAAATCTGATATCTACAAATCTGAATTACAAACCTTGCAACTCAGATTTAGAGAATCAACAAAGACTAGAGACAAACTTGAAAGAGACGTCGAACGAAAATCAGAAGAATATAATCACGTCTTAGATCAATTAAATGAAGCTCTAAAACAAAAAAAGGACTTGGAAATAAAAAATCAATCTGTTTTTCCATCTGAAATAAAAGATGCCTTAGAAATAGAAGTCCTTCAGTTAAAACTAAAAATTCAAGATTTAACTGACATAAACTCTAGTTTGATTCTGAAATTAGATGATTTTTCAAAACAAATCAAACTTCTTGAATCCGAGAATCAAAGATTTCAAGGAAAACTGGATTCTATCAATCTTGCTAGAAAGCTAAGTGATGATATTTTCATCAAAGCAACATCCTTAGGATCTGGCAAAATCGATACGAATTATAGACCTGGATTAGGAAGAGAATCCTTCGAAATCGAACAAGCCAAACAAGAAACCAGGACTAACAGTGAAAACTCTGAATCATCTCTAACAGATCTATCCACATCTGTTAATGAAGAAAATTCAGACGACGAAACAGTTATCAACTGTAATCCAGATGATACTGATTTCACTGTTTCCAAAAGATCTTTCACTAATAGGTCTTCAACCCACCAAACCCAAAAGAAACCATTGAAACCAGCATTCTTGCCACAAAAACAAACCTTTAATCAAAAACAAAAACCGTTTCAAAAACCAATTCAAAATCGCTTTCAAGAGATAAACTTAAATCTCTCAGGGAACTTTCAGAAACCATCATTTCACAAAAATCCATTCCATCATCATAATGTTTTTCAAAATCATCAAAATCCCAGATACAAAGAAAGGTTATCAAACAGATCTTCACATATAGAATATCTTTCACAAAATCAAAGACCATTTCAACTGACAGGTTTTCAAAAACAAATCTTAAATTGGGAAAATCTGATAAGTCAAATCAAGCCTCAACCACTTCGTCCAATTAACAGAAACCATAATGATTTCAAATCACCGAAAACCATTAACAAATCAGGACCCACCATGGTTTGGGTACCTAAACTTTCTGTCTAATTGCAGGTACTTTGTGCTGGAGAGCCCAAGGATGATACATGGTATATCGATAGTGGCCGTTCCAAGCATATGACAACAAACCATAGCCTTCTACAAGACTTCAAATCCACACTACCTCCGATGCAGAAACTTCTCAATCAAAACCAAAATGATGCGGATCCAGTCGAGGGGGAACCACCAAAACCAGAACCCTCCTAAAACACCCCAATCCACCTGTCCAAATGATCCCAATGCATCATTTATGGGAGAACCACCAAAACCAAATTCCTCTTCAAACAATCCCAATCTACCTATCCAAAATGATCCTAGTGCATCATTTATGGGGAAACTCTCGTTACCCCATTCTCACCCCCAAACCGAAATTTACCAAAAACATTCAAATAACCAAATTTTTCAAAAACATTCAGAAAAACAAATCTTCAAAAATACAATAAAAGACTTGTCATAATAAGCTTTTATAGAACCATGTGATTAACATCTTCTTGACTAAATTTTCAGATACTTATGCCCGATGAATGTTCTCAATCATATTGATTCTTAAATTAAAGTGAAGGTTCAAATCTCAAAAATTTTCGTTATGTACATTCTCCTATTCCCTTTGAATTTATTTCAAATATAACGATTTTATCAATTAAGGGACATAAGATCAGGAGATTCAGATGAAAACCAAACCCATGTGAGAATTTGCGCCTCGTCTTTAACTGCTAAGTGGAATTCATTTCTGTGAGCAAAGGTGTTTTCATTATGACTTATAGGATTTATACTCTTATACCGTGATGCTAGTCTCATTTTTGCTTAGATATCAAAATGACCAGGGACGATACATTTATTTTCTTATATATTAGACAAACTGTCTATTATATCACCTATCCCTATCCTCAATCAAACCACTTCAAAGAAAAGACTGATCATCTGGCATAACGAATCTGACAAATGAAGAAACGACAAAGTCATATCCAACAAATGCTGTCAACAAATCACAATTGGTAACCACATCAGATATCTCTTACACAAGGTGTATTCGCACAAATTTTTCAAGAAAAGATAAAGACAAAGGTGAACACATCACCAAAGAAAAAGAAGATTTACAACAACAATCCATCAAGACAGACACCTCTCAAAACAACAGTTTCTCAAATGCTTTATCAAATATAACTGTTAAAACCGAAGATTTACCGGGACACTGTAGCCTTCATAATTGAATGTTCTTAGTTGCAAACTGCACTATGAATATTTCTAAACCCCTCTACATGTATTTCCCGACGGAGAGAGAGTGAACATCAATGGCATGAATGAAGAAACCCTCTGAGTAATGCCGAAACCAGTCTTATGTGATTGATTATCTAATATGAAGACCAAGTGACTAAAGTATATAGGTATAAATCCACATTAAGCATAAGTCAACACCTTCAAAACTGAGAGATATCACTCATCTTTAGTGATTATACACCAGTTCTGCACCCAGAACAAACAAACACCTCAGTCAAGTGTGAGCTATACCTATGAGCGTTCATCTGAATCGACCTATTAAGATCACTTGTCGTCTTTATAAATGCTATAAAATCTTAAGGAATATTATGAAAATACATATACAAAAACCTTTTGATAATCAAACTCGAGACTTTGATTTAGAAACAAATATTCTTGACAAACATTTTTCAAAACATAAGTAAAATCTAGTCACACTCTTTCAAAACAAGTGATATGGTTTTATAAATGTCTTATCCAAATTTCAAGAATTTCAATCAAACATTTTTCTCCTCATTTCATTAATGATCACATAGGGGGAAATTGTTGAATAATGTTTTTATGTTTTTATGTGACCATCACTGAAATAAGTCGAAATGTTTTTATTAACAGTTTATTTCAGGTTACGTAAAATCGAGTTCAACCAAACCGGAGAAAATGACGCAAAATGAAGAAAATCAAAACAAAAGAAGAAAAAGGCGGAAACAGCATGGATCGCGACCCGATCTCAAGCCAGATCGCGACCCGATCCAAGTGACAAACACGTGACGCTTTGCTGACAAAAGATCGCGAGCCGATGGCAACTCTACGCGATCGCGACCCGATCGTCCTCCCCATCGCGACCCTACCAGATCGCGACCCGATCCTCATATCGATCGCGACCCTACCCACCGACCACACTCTACCGAGTCGGGTAGTGGCCAGCACAAAAGCGGATCACACTCAAGCTCGCGACCCGATCCATCTGCCCATCGCGACCCTACCAAGATCACGACCCGATCATCTATCCCATCGCGACCCGATCCCAGCGACAACTCCACCGAGACGGGTAGTGGCCAGCACAAAAGCGGGAACCACTCGAGATCGCGACCCGATCCCATAAAGATCGTGACCCGATCTCCGCTGGAACAGACTATAAATTGAAGCTCTCTCTTGCTGATTTTGAGAGCACAACCATACAACACACACATATTATCCAAGCTCCATACACTCTAACCCACGACCAAACAGCTCTAAATTCTGATATTTCTGCATTTGGCAACGAGGATAAAACCGCAAAACCGCAAGAAACAAAACCTCCACCCGACACCAAACCTCAAACCTCCAAACAACCCTTACCCGACACCAAACTCCAAACCTCTAAACAACCCTTACCCGACACCAAAAATCACCAAAACCTCATCTTACCGTGAAGAACAAGAAATCGATATATCAAGAAAAACGCTATCTTCCGCAACTATCGATAAGTTCTTTTAAAATTATCCGTGTCTTTATTGATTTATTTAAACTGTTATAAATCAATTGTACCAAATCTCAAATACATCCGAATTGAACCGTGACAACGAAAACATATGTGGACTGTATTTAACCGAGACATTTAACTTCTAACTTCTAACTTTTTTACTTATTGTAAAAACACGTTATCGTTGATAATGGCGTTTATTACATTTAACATCTAATTCCTAACTTCTAACTTCTAACTTTTAACCTTTTTATTTATTGTAAAAACACGTTATCGTTGATAATGGCGTTTATTACATCTAACTTCTAACTTCTAACTTTTACTTTATTTACCGCTTTCTGTCTATTTAAATACTGTCTAGTTTAGATTTACCGCTTTATTTTATTCCGCAACTCTTATTTATTCCGCATAATATAGATATAATACATATCTGTCACACGGTAATAGGCTTAAAAACCTTGTTCGTGGAGATCAGTTATCGTATTTTTCAACAACATGTTTAAAACTGTGGGTGTTACAAATCCATACCAAATCTAACCATAGTAAGCAAGAAAAGGATTAAACCTCGTGTCCAAAGTAGGAGCTAACTCAAGCTCCACTCCAGCTAAACTTCATCCCGTCTATAGCAATTTATATTAACCTGGAATACATGGCAAAACATAGAATACGTAAGACAAAAATGTCTCGTGAGTTACATGAGTTTTAGACTCAAACCTTTAACTTCTTTTTCCAACTTTTATAAAACTTGTAACATATAACATCTTTCAAAACTTATTAGTGATAACATACTATAACTCTTTACTTCTCAAAAATCATTTCATGACATACTTTACAAAATTAACATCTTTCAAATTCACTTCATAATATACTTTTCAAAAATAGCTTCTTTCTTACTTACTTTGACTGGTTTTATAAGCTTGCTGGATTTTTATACTTAGGGCTTTAATCACCATAAGTGATACCCCAAGTCTCTATGGCTAGAAAGAACGGATCAATCCTCACCATAGAAGTGCTGAGGCAATCTACTTCGCGATGGGGCTTTTTCCCCAGTAGATCCCTTACCTAACCCGGGAAGGTTGGAACATAGTTCCCTTACTAACGCTGCTTGCTACAATTACCAGTCATACAAAAACTTTCTACTTGCTTGAACATTTCTCATAAACATATAACTTGTGGCTAGATGCCAAACTACATCATTTTATGTCTTTATGGCTAGATGCCAAATATAGCTTTCATCACATAATAATCATATGTTTAAAACATATTTTTCTAACATACTAAGCTTTATGCCAAAATATACTTTTCAACATCTTATGGCTATATGTCATTCTTACTCGAAAACATATAACACTTGTAATAAAAAAAATATACTTTCACATAATTGGTTCATAGACCAACACACCTTCTTTTAATTCAACTTGTAGTTCAAAACATGCATATAATTTCACATATAGAAATTTTATAAAGAAATCTTGAAAATACTTACTTGCCATGTACCCCAGAATGGGTAAAAATACTGCATGTACTCACCTCAAGTCGGCAATGTAGAAATCTGTGCGGCAACTCCGCAAATCCAACCAAGCTTAAAACCGCACACCTTATACTCCTATAAGGTATATTAAGTTAATTATTACCAAATACACTAATTAACATTACTATAAATAGATACTTATAGCGTTGCTTATAGTTTAAATGTTTATAACTTTCGACATGCACCGTGTCTCGACATATACCCCCACCCCTTTTTTATTTACTTTTACTCAACAAATAAGTTATTATATGATTCAATTAATTTTAAGTAACCCAAGCCCACATCATGACACCCAAAACCAAAAACTAAGATGATTAACACAAAAGAGGAAACTGACAACAAGGCTGATTTCTGGACCCTCAACAAGATTTGCAATATTAGGTCAAGGAAAGATTGAAAATAAAATCCAATAAAAATCATGGGTAAACTAGACCCAAGGGAAATATCACAGGGCCTGACCTCAGGTCTTTTGCATTCACGAATAAGAAATGATAAATCGACAAAGTTGAATAAATTGATCAGTCCACTCACAGGACGACACCTTAAAGAAATATTAGTCGCTCAAAATGGGTTACGAATTGAACTTTGAAATTTGGTATGGACCAAATAGACTTCAAAAGTGAACTAAGGCCACAGACCTTGCCCCCAAAATATTTTTGTACAATTTATAATGAATTAATCAAGACAGGGGACCAAAACTGACAGCACCTGGACCAATTAGTGGAAATGGACAATTCCACATGACTTAGGATCTGAATCAATTCATAACCTTTTAAGAGAACAAACTAGACACAATTACCAATTTAGGGACATAAAATTCAATCCAATTGGACATTCACACGATTTTATATGAATTTACCAATTTACGAATTAACAATCACACAAAATGAAGGAAATGAGCAGCAACATTTCTGTCACAACTCAGCATAGCTTGACAAGATTGGTCCAAAAACCTAAGTTCTGAAAGGAAATAAGTCAAGCCTTTTGGATGAGTTACACTAGTCATGAAAATAAAGCTCGCATCCAAATATCAAACTCAAAGCATTAGCCAATTGAGAAATAAAAATCGTGCAACAAGGACAATGTGCAGAGCTATAAATTCTGGTTCAGTCAAGTAGAAGACATTGAAAACCTGGCTTCCTAATGGAATTGGATCAAGCCCTCTGGATGGAACACACTATACATGAGGATGGACTTTCCATCAAACTTTCAGACCTAAACTATGAACCATTTAGGAATTAAAAATCCCACAAGTTGACTTAGGTGTGCAGCAACCAATCTGTGGAGGTCGGATTGCACACACAAAAATCAAAACCAAAGCAATGAACTGAGTCAAGACCTTTTGATCGAGTATGGCTAATGACAAGGTTCTTCTCCACACAAAATTTCAGAACAATCCAGTGAACACACGATTTTACAAGAATTTCACAACACAATTGGACACAGAAATCATACTCATGGGAATCGGGTTTAAAACCCTAGAAAACGACCAAATAAGGTCTGGACCCCAACTGATGAAATAAAATAGACATCGAGACAAAACCATGGGCACTGGAATCACCTGATTTGGACACCGTATGATATTTCTACGAATTTTACAACATAGGACAGATTCCTGTCCGAAAATCAAACATCACCATCTCAAATTTAGCAAAGAAGAAAAGGGTTTTACCATAGATTTTCGTGTTCCAAAAGGTTAGGGAGACATGAGGGTCTTGAGACTCGATCACCACAACTAAGGCTCCAGCCCTGGCTCCTTCTTTGCTCCGGTTTGATGGCGGCGATCGGAAGAAACGAGAGAGAGGAGAGAGTGATGGAGGAGGGTTTTTGTTTTGGTGTAACAAGATGGTCTCCCCATTTTTCTGATACGTGACCCCAAGAAGAGAAGAAATCTGATTTTTAACCTAGTTAAATGGAAATTCCGAAAATACCCTTGTTTGATGCCTTAGAAAATTCAGCAATACTCATGAATTTTTCCTGATTTTCCCAAAGTCGTAACTTCTACTTGCGACATCTGAATTTTACAAAACTTATACCTTTAGAAAGGTGACAATAAAAGTTACAACTTTCTCCTACTGACTTAAGTCTGAATCTAATTAGAGTTTACGTTACAGACCCTCAAACATGGACTAACAACCATTTTTGGTCACTTTTTGGTCAACTTTGACCTGTCATAACTTCTTCGTTTTAACTCCAAATGATATGAATCTTTTTCCTATCATCTTATCTCATCAAGATCTATAAAAGTCTTCTTGATGACGTTTTCCCAAATCCGTATAGATATTTACATATTAATTTTTTTAAAGTTTAAGAATTAAATCTTTTCATTTTTACCCCAATTTCCCATTTATTCCAACAAATTTAAGTTTATAAATATGACATAAACCCTCTACTATAATTTCCAATCTAAAAACATTACTTCCATTATTTTCTTTTATTATCAATATTATTATTTATTTTTTCGTTAAAATAAATACTTAGTTGCTAAAAATAAAGAATTGGGAAACGGGTGTTACAAATCTCCCCCACTTATAAGAATTTCGTCCCCGAAATTCAACACCAAGATATTAATTAATCAAGGTTGAAACTTTCATTAGCCCATAATTCCACAAGATTAATTATCTGTGAATATAACAGCCCATTTTTCATTTTCATTTTGGTCTAGTATTTTGCCCATAACTACTAGCCCAACGATATGAGCCCAAATAAGTTAAATTTTAGCCCATTAGGCCTAAAGTCCAACACTTTGTTTTTATGTGATATCACATCACTATTGATCAACAGCGTTCATCAGTCTGTATTAAAGTAATCAGTAACCGACACCATTATATTCACCTTTATTCCAAAAAAATCTCATCAATATCCCTTTATCACTAGAGTCTAGCAGCGAATTTTGAAAATTAACCGGCATTCAGGGTAGTGGAGGGTCGCATCCACTGTAGATGGTTTGAATTTTGGTAATAAGAACGTAAAGTGTCCTTTCAATTACATACGTCCTTTCGGTTCCAGCTGCAAAATGCTATATATACAGGTAAGTAGCATCATTTATTTCCACATTCATTTTGAGTCCCATTCTCTTCTATCACTAGTTTGTTCGTATACGAACTCACATTTAAAGCTAAGTCATGGAAAACAGATCTTCAATGGGCGATCTGTCAAACCCTGGACCTGGTTTTCCGCAAGGAGAGGGTTCTTCAAATCAGACATCTTTACTGGAGTTCGGTGACTTTAACATTCTAAACATCCATTATTTTTATTTTTATTTATTTTTATTTTTTTTTTCTAATGTTTTGTTGATTTTGAATTATGGTACAGTCTTCCAGATATACTATCTATAGAGCCACTCAACGATGAGCCGGAAATTTTTCCCGAGCTAAACATCAACTTAGACGATCCGGTGAATGTATCTTTAGACCATGCACTTGATCAAACTCCACACCTTCTACCAGGTTAAATTCTTTTAAATGATTGCTTTTATGAATATTCAATTTTGTTTTATCATCTGATAATTGTTGTTTGTAGACCCATCTGTGGATAATTTATCTGGCTATAATCCATTCATCGACGTACCCTCAACGAGTAATGAGATCATCCCCATGAATCAAGAATTCATGACTGACATTCAGAATGAAAGTCAATTACAAACAACTCATAACATTAATATTGCAATGAATCTCGAACTTGGGGTTGGTTTTCAATATCAAAATCAGCTTCAGGTGATTCAAAGGAACCTAGAAGGATTTCAGAATCCTGGGTCCATGATTGAAAATCTACAATTACCACCGATAGAAGCTACTGATTTTAATGAATCAATGTCCATCTTTGGTTCAGAAAATCAGGATCATGTTCAAATGATCCCAAATAATAATTATAATACATTTGAACTCAATCCTTCAACTCCGACAACCACAGTAGCTGGCAGTAGAAGAGGTTTCAGACACTCATTAAGTAGAGAAATAATAGCTGAACACTTTAATGAACCAATTGAGAAAGTTGCGAAAGAACTCAACATTGGATCGACACAGTTAAAAAAACGCTGTAGAGATTTAGGTATCGATCATTGGCCCCAACGACAACTTAAGAGTCTGCAAACTCTTATTGATCGTGTTGAGGTAAAGAATTACATTTCTTTTTATATATCATAAAATTGTAATTACTAAAGTTATTTGTGTCACAGGAATTTGGCAACGAGTTTAGTGGAGCAGCAGGATTATCGAAAGATTTATTACCCAACCTAAAAAGGGAGAAAGAAGCAATAATTGAAGGGTCGCAATCAGGTCTAACAGAAGGAACAAAGAAACTGATACAGGCTGCTCATAAGGTTGAATATAAGAAAAGAAAATTTCTGGAAAAGGGGGAAACTTCATCAAGAACTCATACACAGCAGCAATCTCTGCCATCTGATTCTGGTATGAGTAGTATTAATCCTGGTTTACTCGAGCCTGTGAGTGAGGGGAATTTTGGAGGCTCTGTAGGTAACCTAGCCTGGTTTCCTCCTTCTTATAGCTACCCCCAACTGGTTCCAAATTGGAACCCTTCCTCTTCACTTCCCTACTTACACACACCCCAAATGGGTCAATTTTTAGCCCATACTCATGGGGTTACGGGTTCCAACCCTATCGAGACCCCACGCCTTGGAGCTCCTCCTCCAATAACTGAAAACATACCCCTTCCAAATCCTCAAGAAGGTACAAGTCGACCTACAGATGACAAAGAGTGGAGTGTAGAAGATCTTTTTTCGCTTCCTTCTGATTCTTCAGTTTAGGCTACTAGTTCTGTAAACTTTTCTTAATGTATTAATATAAAGTTATAGTAATGGGTCACATGTATCGATGTATTACTACTTTTATTTATTATTATTGTTATTTTCCAATCTTTCTTTCTTTGGTCACTGTAGTGACACTACTTTTATCTTTATTCTATAATCATAATTCGTTTCCGTTAGACAACGAAATTTTCAGTTATACTCTTTCTTTTATATTTGTACTATATGCTCCATTAACATTTTCAATATATTTATTCCTTCAGGCTATGTCTCTTTTACTGGTTCCTTTCATATTGTCTCGGGAGTATTAATTATCTTATTAATTTCTTTTACCTTGTCATATTAAGTGGTATATATCCACTACATTAACCTTTAATACTTATTACATAGGCATATAACCTCTATGTTATTCTTATTACTCTCTTCACAACCTTACTCACCAGACTACCATAATTCCTTTACGGTTCCACCAGTCTCAATACATATCCTGTGATTATGATAATACGGGCCCATATTACCATAACCACCTATACCTATTGATTCTGTTGTTACCACAAAGTTTCATGGGACACTGGTTCTTTTAATATATAACACCATTACAAGTACATGGTGATCATTACTAGAAATCTTACTACTTTATATACATAGTCTTTAATAAATATAGACAGTTATGGAAAATATCATACCATTTTCTTAACAGTCAAACTTTTGCTCAATCAAAGCATTAGCTAAACATTTCTTAAAGTTATATATATATATATATATATATATATATATATATATATATATATATATATATATATATATATATATATACATATATTAAATGATGCGTAATATCTTAGTCATTTAAGACATCATATAGTATACTTTCATGAACTAACATTCCTATAGCACGAGTTTAAGCCTACGAGTGGAACAAGCCAATCCTAATTCGCTTAAACTATGGCTCTGATACCAACTTGAGACACCCCCATTTTTTTTTACTGTTAGCAAATACTATGGTTTTTCATATAAATACATGAATACAAAAATGCGATTTATCAAAAACCGATAATTTACATGTTTAAAACTGTGGGTGTTACAAATCCATACCAAATCTAACCATAGTAAGCAAGAAAAGGATTAAACCTCGTGTCCAAAGTAGGAGCTAACTCAAGCTCCACTCCAGCTAAACTTCATCCCGTCTATACCAATTTATATTAACCTGGAATACATGGCAAAACATAGAATACGTAAGACAAAAATGTTTCGTGAGTTACATGAGTTTTAGACTCAAACCTTTAACTTCTTTTTCCAACTTTTATAAAACTTGTAACATATAACATCTTTCAAAACTTATTAGTGATAACATACTATAACTCTTTACTTCTCAAAAATCATTTCATGACATACTTTACAAAATTAACATGTTTCAAATTCACTTCATAATATACTTTTCAAAAATAGCTTCTTTCTTACTTACTTTGACTGGTTTTATAAGCTTGCTGGATTTTTATACTTAGGGCTTTAATCACCATAAGTGATACCCCAAGTCTCTATGGCTAGAAAGAACGGATCAATCCTCACCATAGAAGTGCTGAGGCAATCTACTTCGCGATGGGGCTTTTTCCCCAGTAGATCCCTTACCTAACCCGGGAAGGTTGGAACATAGTTCCCTTACTAACGCTGCTTGCTACAATTACCAGTCATACAAAAACTTTCTACTTGCTTGAACATTTCTCATAAACATATAACTTGTGGCTAGATGCCAAACTACATCATTTTATGTCTTTATGGCTAGATGCCAAATATAGCTTTCATCACATAATAATCATATGTTTAAAACATATTTTTCTAACATACTAAGCTTTATGCCAAAATATACTTTTCAACATCTTATGGCTATATGTCATTCTTACTCGAAAACATATAACACTTGTAATAAAAAAAATATACTTTCACATAATTGGTTCATAGACCAACACACCTTCTTTTAATTCAACTTGTAGTTCAAAACATGCATATAATTTCACATATAGAAATTTTATAAAGAAATCTTGAAAATACTTACTTGCCATGTACCCCAGAATGGGTAAAAATACTGCATGTACTCACCTCAAGTCGGCAATGTAGAAATCTGTGCGGCAACTCCGCAAATCCAACCAAGCTTAAAACCGCACACCTTATACTCCTATAAGGTATATTAAGTTAATTATTACCAAATACACTAATTAACATTACTATAAATAGATACTTATAGCGTTGCTTATAGTTTAAATGTTTATAACTTTCGACATGCACCGTGTCTCGACATATACCCCCACCCCTTTTTTATTTACTTTTACTCAACAAATAAGTTATTATATGATTCAATTAATTTTAAGTAACCCAAGCCCACATCATGACACCCAAAACCAAAAACTAAGATGATTAACACAAAAGAGGAAACTGACAACAAGGCTGATTTCTGGACCCTCAACAAGATTTGCAATATTAGGTCAAGGAAAGATTGAAAATAAAATCCAATAAAAATCATGGGTAAACTAGACCCAAGGGAAATATCACAGGGCCTGACCTCAGGTCTTTTGCATTCACGAATAAGAAATGATAAATCGACAAAGTTGAATAAATTGATCAGTCCACTCACAGGACGACACCTTAAAGAAATATTAGTCGCTCAAAATGGGTTACGAATTGAACTTTGAAATTTGGTATGGACCAAATAGACTTCAAAAGTGAACTAAGGCCACAGACCTTGCCCCCAAAATATTTTTGTACAATTTATAATGAATTAATCAAGACAGGGGACCAAAACTGACAGCACCTGGACCAATTAGTGGAAATGGACAATTCCACATGACTTAGGATCTGAATCAATTCATAACCTTTTAAGAGAACAAACTAGACACAATTACCAATTTAGGGACATAAAATTCAATCCAATTGGACATTCACACGATTTTATATGAATTTACCAATTTACGAATTAACAATCACACAAAATGAAGGAAATGAGCAGCAACATTTCTGTCACAACTCAGCATAGCTTGACAAGATTGGTCCAAAAACCTAAGTTCTGAAAGGAAATAAGTCAAGCCTTTTGGATGAGTTACACTAGTCATGAAAATAAAGCTCGCATCCAAATATCAAACTCAAAGCATTAGCCAATTGAGAAATAAAAATCGTGCAACAAGGACAATGTGCAGAGCTATAAATTCTGGTTCAGTCAAGTAGAAGACATTGAAAACCTGGCTTCCTAATGGAATTGGATCAAGCCCTCTGGATGGAACACACTATACATGAGGATGGACTTTCCATCAAACTTTCAGACCTAAACTATGAACCATTTAGGAATTAAAAATCCAACAAGTTGACTTAGGTGTGCAGCAACCAATCTGTGGAGGTCGGATTGCACACACAAAAATCAAAACCAAAACAATGAACTGAGTCAAGACCTTTTGATCGAGTATGGCCCATGACAAGGTTCTTCTCCACACAAAATTTCAGAACAATCCAGTGAACACACGATTTTACAAGAATTTCACAACACAATTGGACACAGAAATCATACTCATGGGAATCGGGTTTAAAACCCTAGAAAACGACCAAATAAGGTCTGGACCCCAACTGATGAAATAAAATAGACATCGAGACAAAACCATGGGCACTGGAATCACCTGATTTGGACACCGTATGATATTTCTACGAATTTTACAACATAGGACAGATTCCTGTCCGAAAATCAAACATCACCATCTCAAATTTAGCAAAGAAGAAAAGGGTTTTACCATAGATTTTCGTGTTCCAAAAGGTTAGGGAGACATGAGGGTCTTGAGACTCGATCACCACAACTAAGGCTCCAGCCCTGGCTCCTTCTTTGCTCCGGTTTGATGGCGGCGATCGGAAGAAACGAGAGAGAGGAGAGAGTGATGGAGGAGGGTTTTTGTTTTGGTGTAACAAGATGGTCTCCCCATTTTTCTGATACGTGACCCCAAGAAGAGAAGAAATCTGATTTTTAACCTAGTTAAATGGAAATTCCGAAAATACCCTTACTTGTTTGATGCCTTAGAAAATTCAGCAATACTCATGAATTTTTCCTGATTTTCCCAAAGTCGTAACTTCTACTTGCGACATCTGAATTTTACAAAACTTATACCTTTAGAAAGGTGACAATAAAAGTTACAACTTTCTCCTACTGACTTAAGTCTGAATCTAATTAGAGTTTACGTTACAGACCCTCAAACATGGACTAACAACCATTTTTGGTCACTTTTTGGTCAACTTTGACCTGTCATAACTTCTTCGTTTTAACTCCAAATGATATGAATCTTTTTCCTATCATCTTATCTCATCAAGATCTATAAAAGTCTTCTTGATGACGTTTTCCCAAATCCGTATAGATATTTACATATTAATTTTTTTAAAGTTTAAGAATTAAATCTTTTCATTTTTACCCCAATTTCCCATTTATTCCAACAAATTTAAGTTTATAAATATGACATAAACCCTCTACTATAATTTCCAATCTAAAAACATTACTTCCATTATTTTCTTTTATTATCAATATTATTATTTATTTTTTCGTTAAAATAAATACTTAGTTGCTAAAAATAAAGAATTGGGAAACGGGTGTTACACCACACTTGTCTGAGACAACTCCCTCTCAATTTGGTATATCATGCACAACTTAACAAATAAATTAAAACACACATGACAGAAAAAAGAAAATAATATACAAATAGATGTGTTATAAGTTTATATATGTAAAAAGAAAATAAAAGAAAGAAAGAAAAAGAAAACATCAATCACTACCCGGCGGCCTGGATGGTCCAGCCTCATGATCGTGAGACCGGGCTGGGAATGGTCGGGGGCGCTGACCCTGCGCAGATGCAGTCTGAATAAGTACCTCCCCAATCCACTCGAGCTGGTCCAAGACTCTCGTGAGCTGACCCTCAATCCGCGTGACTCTGGCCTCCAGCCGGCTAAGGGCTGGTGAGTCATCCTGCTGTGGCTGCGGCTGTGCAGGCTCTGGTGCCGGCGGCTCTGGCCTCCGGCGTCTCCTGCCGGGCTGGGCGTATGCAGGCTGGGGTGCCTGAGGAGGCTCGATCGGAGCCCGGATGTACTGCCCTGGTCGCTGCTGCTCAATGAGCAACATCCTCTCCAAAGTGCGTGCTGGAGTGCGCGATGGAGGCAGAGCAGTCAAAGAGGCAGCTACTGGGGCAGTAAGGATGCCATACGAACGGGCCAGGCGGGTAATGAAGTTCCCCCTGGCTAATGGGCTGTTGGAGGAGGCACCGGTCGCGTGGGTGGAGAGAGCGATCGCGAGGGCAAAGGGAAGATGGAGGAATCGGGACGGGTCGAGGAGAACCCACAAAAATGTCATGTCATCGCCCGACACCTTCTCGCCCCCCCTCCCGATGCATGATGGAGGTGGAGACGATGCGGTGCATGAGGCGATGAAGAGGATCACGTAAGTGGCTCTCCCTCGAGGCCCCTGCCTCATACCTGACGTTGGACAGCGGTGCCCAAACCTCCATGTTGGGAGGGCGCTCCGGCTCCCCCTGAGTGCATGACCCGAAGAACCGGGTGAAGAAACGGTGCTGGAGGTCCGCTGGCGTGTAAATGCCCGTGCGCCTCCCGAACTCCCGGAGGTTACACTCCCGGTGCACACCTCCCAAGCGAAAACGTACCATCCTGGAGCGTGGGTCTCCCGTCCTGGGATCGAAATGGACAGTGGAGATGAACTCCAATAGCAGCTCCGTGTAGACCACGTCCTCGTCCGTGGCCATGATCCTGTCCCAGCCACGGCATGTGAATGATGCCTCCTCGTGGGTCCAGGTGCGATGTAGGAATGGCTCAATCGCACCCCAGAGCCCAGCGTCCCTCAGGATGTCTCGGTCTATAACCGTCGCCTCAAGGACCCGGCGATGAATCAAAGCGTCCCTCCGCGAGGTATACTCCACCGAAGTGTCAAGCTCTGCGGGAAACTGAAGGAAGGCATGGTCCAATCTGAACATCATCTGCAAAAGAAAATATAGCCACAAAACAAAAATTTTTGCAAAATCAGTCCTTTTCCTTCCCCACCGTACCGCGGCGCGGCCCAAGAGCAAGGGCGCGGTGCGGCGTACGCCTGTTTGAAAACCCGGGATCAAATCCCCATTTTAACCTGCTAAATCTCAATTTAATGATACCACAAGGTAGCCTAGGTTCCGATTAGCTCATCTAGGGTGTCCATTTGGCAAAACAAACACCCTATGGGCTAGCATTAGTGATTCTAAGTTTTTGAACTTTTTGGAATAAAACCCTAAAATTAACTACCTAATAACTAGTTTAAACAGCTAATAGATAGTTAAAAGAGTGTACCTCGGTAGTAGAAACACAATAAGCAAGAAAGAATGCGAGAAATTTTTGATTACCAGAGCTCCGAGTCGTGTGATTTGAGTTGTGAGCTGCGGCTCACCGGATAAAGGCAAAAACCGTCTGATCGTTTCCCGCGGCGCGCATTTCTCGTTTCCGCGGCGCGCGTGTCGCTAATTCAACCCCTGCGCATCGGGTTGAGTTTCGAACCCGCGTCGCGCAATTCCAAAACCCGCGGCGCGGTCTTGAAGATTTCAAAACCTTTTCACACGACCCCACACTTGCTTCAAACCACTAATACCTGCAAACGATTGATGTATTTTCTAAATTAATCCTAAGAAATATAAAACCTACTTATGACATGATGGGTTGCCTCCCAACAAGCGCTAAGTTTAACGTCTTCATCCAGACGTGTTGTTTCTATTATTCTACAGCTACGGTGGATCGTATGCCTTCTTCCTTCGCTGATTTTTTAGTCACCACCGTCCCTTTACTGACCCACTGCCCCTCAAACTTTCCTGGGTCGAATGGCTTGCTGGTTCTCCTACTGCTGCCCAGTGGCTGCTTTCTAGTTAACTCCCGTAAATGCTTGGAGGTAGCTTTGAACCTCCAAGCTCGGTCCTTTCTTCTGCATCTATTCAAGGTCAAAGGCTTGACATGAAGCGCGCCCAGTGCTGCTCCCAGTAGTTGTGCTGTGCCTCGTTTGTTGCTCTCATATTGCGTGTTATTTTCATTTTGCAATTTTGGCTTGCAGTACCAATAAAAATTTTCCAATCGAATGGGATCGGAAGGCAACATATCAGGATGCTTCCATATGTCCTCATCGATGGTATTAATTACATCTAATCTTCCATTCATGAATGGATCATGAGTGGTGATAAAATCATGTTTATTATTGTTTTCAAATTTCAATTCATCAACATCAACTTCTTGATCATCGTCCAACAGGTGGATCGGAACCAAGAGTGAACGACTTGTTTGATCTGATGATGGTACAAAGTCACCCATCATCAAATCCTTTCCTTCAAATTTCTCAAAATTTTCAAAAATTACAGGGTCAGGGGTAGTATTGTCATATACACCCCCTTCCCCAAAAATATCGACAACTTCAAAAAATTCGGGAATTGTTGGGTTGGAATCTGTACTGTCACTTACAGTCCCCTCCACAACATCCTTATCAACCAAATTTTCTGGTGATGGTATGGATTCACCCAACACCAGATCAACATTAGCAATACTTTCAAAAACATCAAAAACTTCAAAGGTTGCTGAGTCAGAAGTAGCATTGTCACCTACAACCTCTTCCTCAACAACCGTTTCGACCATCTCAGTGGTCCCTTGACTTTCCCAAGGTGTATGCCCTTCCATCACATATTCAGGTGATGCAAGTTCACACACATTATCATTGGTATAAAAATCACTCACCTCCGGTTCTGGCGAAGGTGGTGAACATTTCCAACTTTCCTCTAACCTATCTAAAGAAGCTTGCACTTTTTCAAGAGCTTCAGCCTGGTCTTTCTACTCATGGTAGTTGTTATACATGAATACCCAAAGTTGGGCCCAAGTTACAGAATTCTCAAGCTGAGATGACTCCTCGGTCCGCCATCCATTGTCATCGAATGATCCATTGTAGCAACCATCCTCGTAATAGGTGTCGGCCGGATTTTCATAATCTTCATAATATTGATTCGAGTACATGTAATCACCCATTATAAGGATGTACACATACCAAAATTCAGCAAACTAAAATCAAACATCAAAAATCAGAAACTAAGTCCTACAACTCACCTAACCTAAGCGCACAGCTCCCCGGCAACGGCTCCAAAATTTGACGTGCACGCAGAGGTCGTCATGCGGTCAAAAATAAGAAATAACCTAACATTCACTAGTATAGTGGAGTCAGGGTCGATCCACAGGAGCTACGTGGTTAGCCTAGATGAGAGATTACCAACTGATAGTGTCACGGCTATAGTCGGAGGAACTAATTTCTACCTTTCTACCTTGAACAATATTCAAACACCCAAGCCAAGCTTAGCTATGTCCAAATGACCTAGTTACTTTCTGAATTCAGAAGTACATCTCTGAATCAGGAGCAATTGAAGGCATTCAAACTAGCAAAAACCAAGCACAGCATAAACTAGCTAATAACTAACAGTTCTATGAGACAGTTAATAGCCAAGATTTAATGCTCAATATAACCAAGTTAGCTACTGTTTTCAGCAAAGGAAAACCGTCCTAACCAAGCCACAAACAAAATCCAATCACAATCAAATAATCAAAACTCCAACAAGCATCCGAAATACCGAAAAATCAATATTTAAGATAACCAAATGATTTTATTCACTCAAACCAATATCCAAACATCAAATCAGTAACCAAAACTACTAAAAATAGAACCCTAAGCTAGAATTCAATGGTTGTCACACCCAAAGATTCAACTCAAAGCTTACAAATGTTTAACTAAAATGAAATAAAATCTAAAACATGAAAATACCAAATTATAGCTTCTGAAATGGAATCCTCGAGTCAAAGAGCTTCTAGGTCGATGTTTACACCAGGTCTTTGCTAGGGTTTTCGGCTGGAAATGCCTCTATTTATAGTTGCAAATTTCCCGTGACCGCGCCGCGCAAATGTGAAATCCGCGGCGCGCGTACTTATCCGTTCCCCGTTTTTTCGTCATTTAAATGTGTTCCACCGCCTTACATCCGCGTCGCGCAGGAGATAAATCCGCGGCGCGCGTACGTCTTCTCTTGATTTTGCATTCTTTCCATACTTTTTCCTTTTTTGTACACTTTTAGTCCCTGTATCTGTTCTTTTTCTCCAGACAAGTCCTGACACGAAAAGTGAGAATACCCATGCATATTTGATATAATTTTACCAAGAACAGGGCTCAACAACGTCTAAAATACTTGATATCACTAGGCGTTGTCAGTCTCCCTAAAAATGGAGAAGTCTCAGGCAGAAAGAGCGAGACCCCAGCAGATTGCTCAGGGTGAACAACTGGTTCAACCTTCACAAGGGGGAGAATCAGAAGCCACAAGGTCTCAAGCTCTCGAGACTCCAACCTTCGAAGCCCATCAGCTCACAACAACCGAACCCCAAACAACCTATCAACCCACCATGCTGGGCAGACCATCCTTTATCCCAACAATTCCCTCCAAGGCTGACCGCACACCTGGAACCACAATGACAACCGAAGCGGGTGGTTCTGGTTCACAGCCTTTGAGAAAAGAAATCAGGATTGTTCCTCACATGGAGCAAGTCAATCGGGAAAGGGAAGAGGAGTACAGGAAGATCCTCGAAATAAACAGAATCGCCATTGACAACGAGACATGGACTCGATCTCCATGTAAACAACAGGCTTCCACTCAAGAGCCTTGATACAAAGAACAGTAAAGACCTGCAACTCGATCTCCCACACAATCCAAAGACCTTTGCCTTTCTGCAATTTGAAAGGCATGTTCCTAAGGAGAATGAGAAGTTGACTGAACTCAAGCTTAGGAAAATTGCATTCCATACAAAGTTTATTCAAGCTCCGGCTTATGTATGGAGTGCAAAGAAGATAGTCAAAATAATCTCCATCAAGAATGGAGAAGAATATATGGGTTTTCAGAACCTAAACTTCTTTGTTCTTTGTGGTACGGATGAAGAAGAGTCAAGATTCACAATTGCTGACTTTCCAATAATGAATCATTCGGACTTCATTTCTCTTCTTGACATCCTAAAATTCTCAACAGGAAATGAGTGCGAAAACATGGGGGTCTTCGCAACAGCCAAACATCACATTTCCTCCTTCTTCAGAAACTATCTTCAAAGAATAGCCCGTTTTGATATTACAGTGGCTGAACTCTTCGGACAATCTCTTGCACCCCCACCAACCACAATAGAAAATTTTGAACATTTGAAAGCTGGGCAGATTGTTGATAAGCCCTGGTGTGTAGTTTTCAAAGGATTGTCCCATGACAATGAAACCATGGTAACCAAATTCTTTGATGTAGACTTCATGGGTCGCTTTCCCAATGAGTCTATCAAACAAGTTCTTACACTGGTCAACAGCTGCTTTGTGAATACCTGGCAAAAGAAGAAGAAGCTGAGAGAACACCTCAACTGGTGGTTGACAGTGAGGTATACTTTGAAGCAGGCATTCATAAAACATCTCCGGCAACAAAGATAGACTTCGGATGCATTTCACACAAAGGGGGAGATTGTTGAAACTATTTGTGATGAAGTGCTCAACTATCCGAAGTATGTCTGCCTAAAGCCCCGAAGTCAAATAAACAATGAAAGACCCCGAAGTCTGAAGACTCCGAAGTGCTGCGCATGGGAGATCCGAAGACTTCAAAGACTGTCATCTTGTCTTTTGTATGCACGCGTATAGTACAATACGTGTTGCATGAATCTTCTATCCTATTGGCTAGTACATTGATAGGATATTCTCTGTTAAAGTTGTACTATTGGTATCACCGATTCAGTATAAATATCAGTGATACCATGCGGTGTAGAGGGTGAGATAACGAGCAATTGTATGTCTACCAAATAGAAAACCCAATTGTAAAACCAAAAATCTAATCAAGCATTCGGCACATGTTATCCATTTCATTCTGTTCATCTAATGTTTTATATTGTTTTACATTGATACGTGATTGTTAAACATTGGAGATATTATTAGAATCCGAGTCATTACTCTACTCATAATTAATTTCAACACCCAACACGTCGAATCCCCAATGAGGGAGGAGAAGGGTTACCGCACCTGGATCCCACATTGGTTAGGAAGGGGAACGAAACATGCCTTATAAAGGATGTGTATACCTCCTCTATCAGACGCGTTTTAAATCCATGAGAGTGGCAGATCCTATAAGAACTCTGCAATTAAGCGTGCCCGGACGAGAGAAATTTCATGATGGGTGACCCCCTAGGAAGTTTTCGTCCGGGAAGCCCAACGTGTCCAATGTTATTAACTGTTGGTGATATTTCAAATAATAGCAGGGTCCTTTTGGGTTATCCTTACGACCCAATATAGCAGGGTCATTTTGGGTTGTCCTCATGACCCAATAAACACAAACAGTGACAGTAAATAAGAAGGAATCATTAGTTTATTAATTTATGGTGAAATAAATTAATTTGAAATGACAACGCCTAGTAATATCAAATATTTTAGTCGTTGTTGAGCCCTATTCTTAGTGAATTTATATAATATATATCGTGGTATTCTTCACTTTTCATGCCAGCACTTGTTTGGAAAGAAACAATGAAAACAAGGACCAAAAGCGTACAATTTGGAAGAAGTTTGAAGATCAAGGAAATATCAGGCGAATTCGCACACGCGCCATGGCGTATACAAACGCGGCGACGCGGTGACTCAGCGATGAGGCGGTGGAGAACATTAAAATGCAGAAAAAACGGGGATAAATCCATACGCGCGCCGCGGAATTCATCTGTGCGTGTCGCGGTTGCTTAATTTTTGCAACTATAAATACAGGGTTTTAGGTCGAAAAAAGCAGCAAAGACCTGGCATAGGAACGACTCCCAAGGCTTCTTTGACTTTAAGTTTCAGTTTTCATCAGCCATATTTGGTATTTATGTTTATTTCTCTTTAATTTTCAATTAGTTTCATAGTTAGTAGCATTTGGCTAGTGTCTTTGGGAGTGACAACCATTGATACTAAGTCTTGGTTTCTGTTTTTGGATGTTTGTTTACTGTTTTGAATCATTGGGATCTGAGTTTTGTAAATGAATCATTTGATTATTAGTAATTGTTCTCTTTTCGGTATTTATTGCTTTTGAATGATTATTGGATGTTTGGATTGTGTTTGATGCTTGGTTTGACCTTTTGTTGCTTCTGATTTTTAAATATATAAATTTTATTTTAGTTAAGTACTTAGGTTAGTATTTGGTTTAGTTAGTTAATGCTTGTGTTGGATTCCTTGATTTGTGATTTTCGGGATTATTCGGAGTATAAGTCGGAAACTAGATCCTCTGGCTGTAGCTGTGACACTATAGTTGGTAATCTATCGCCTACATTAACCACGTAACTCTTGTGGATCGACCCTGACTTCCACTGTGCTAAGTGAGAGTGAGGTTATTTTACTATTTTTGACCGCATGACGACCGCTGCGATGTCAAGAAACTAAATAGGTAATTAATTAATTAATTAATTTGGAATTAATTTATAGAAATTAATTAGGAGGATTGGATTGTAATTAATTGAATGTTTAATTAATTAAGACAATCCAATGGTTAAGTGTATGGAGGTTCCTTAAGTTTGGAACCATATGAGCTCTCCAGTATATATAAAGGTTTAGGGGTCAAACCATCAACATTCCTTTTGGCTTGCTTGTGCCTCCACCCTCCTCCCTCCTCCTTTGCTCTCCCTTTGTTGATTTTCCATAACCCTTTCAAGGGTTTTTGCATATTGCTTCAAGCCTAAAGGAAGCTTTGTTAGTCTAGTTTTTTTTGGTGTTCTTGGGTGTGAATCATTAAAGGGTTTCTGATTTGCATCCTTATATCCAAACAAAGGTATGAATTTCATAATTCATGTTGTTAGTTGATGCAATTTTTATGAACATATGATCCTAGATTATGAACATGGTAATTATTGTTTTGATCATTTGCTTGAACATATGATTTGATCTTGTTAAGTCTTCACGTGCATGAATGTTTATGTTATTATGATCAAATCCCAATAAAGATACATAAGACGACTTATAATCATGGTTTAGTTTGAGTAGAATATTTGGCTACTAATGATTTGCTGAAATTATTACCTAATGATGTGCCTGTTATTAAGAGATATGTTTCTTTGATTGCAAATTACTGTATCGTTGAAAGTGAAAATGACTCTGATTCGGATCTTCAGGAAGTCGATTGTGCTTCGTTATCAGTTTTGAATCGTTCCTCCGGATCTAAATCACACTAGGTATTTTAGAATTGCCTTCAGAGGTAAAAGGAAATCCACAATTCATGATTGTGAACCAAAAGCATCCGTGGAAAATATTTCTTCAAATAATGAAAACAATTCTAAAGCGATTGTTAAACCAAGAATTCAGATTACAGATAAATGTGAATCTTTTGAAGATTATTCCAAAGGATAATTCAAAACGTCTAGTAAACATTTATTTTGTCTATCTGAAGGTTGCTTACTTTAGAAATTCTATTTTTGTAAGACCTGGTGCTTCACTTCTTGTTGATAAGGACTTAACCAAAACTATCCGAGAGGTTAATTCCACTGTGACCGCAAAAGGATTCCTCTCTTCAGATAAGATGTTGGAAAATAATATGAACAAACATTTGGACGTCAAAAATAATGTCAGAAAACAAGATTTGTATGGACATAACTGTTAGGGTACAAAGCTTTCCATCGTCTGATGACTTACGGGATTGGAAGGCCCACTATGGCATGTGGGTATTAGGGTTTTGACCTAGTTGTGTCGCTTGTCTATATATAGTCATTGTATTACTCATTATTAGGTGAGAACTCACAATGTGAGAGATTGAGCGCATTTGTAGTGCTCGGGTTTTATACCCTAGGAGCCTAATCTTTGTAATCTTTCACATTCATATGAATCATTCGGCACGTTGTATATTGTTCTTGAGTGTTTATGATGTTCTTATTCCGCATTCATGCCAAATCTGGACTTCACAATTGGTATCAGAGGCGAACTCATTCGGTTGATTTTCTGTTTTGCCGTGGTGAAGATGAGTAGGGGAAGGTATCGATACCTTCGGGTCTGTGCTCATATTGATGTAATTTGATGGTGAAGGCGACAGCCTTCGTATGTCTCTGCTTGCAGCAGTAACTGAAAACGCCTAGTAATATCACATATTTTAGTCGTTGTTGAGCCCTATTCTTAGTGAAATTATATCATATACATCGTGGTATTCTCACTATTCGTGCCAGCACTTGTTTGGAAAGAAATAATGAAAACAGGGACCAAAAGCGTGCAATTTGGAAGAAGTTTGAAGATCAAGGCAAAATCAGGAAAAGAATTCAAACGGGGATAAACCCCTACGCGCGACGCAGGATCCACCTATGCGCGGTGCGGCTTCGAGATTTTTGCAACTATAAATAGAGGCTTTTAGGGCGAAAAAACTAGTGAAGACCTGGTGTGAAATCGAACCCCAAGGCTCTTTGACTCCGAGATTTAGCTTCAGAAACCATCTCTTGGTATTTTCATGTTTTTATCTTTAATTTTCAATTAGTTAAATAGTTAGTGATGGTGGCTAGTGTCTTTGGGAGTGACACCCATTGACATTGAATCTTTGTTTCTGTTTTTGGATCTTTTGGTTACTGTTTGTGTCATTGGATCTGAGTTTTGAGTTAATGAATCATTTGGTTACAAGTAAGTGCTTCTTTTCGATGTTTTATGCTTGTGAATGAATTGTTGGATGTTTGGATTGTGTTTGATGTTTGATTTGCCTTTGTTTGCTTCTGATTTGGAGATATACTTCTGATTTCAGTAAGTAACAAGGTTTGGTTGGTAGTTTATTTTAGTTCATGCTTTCTTGGAATTGTTTTCTTTTATGCTTTTCGGGATTAGTTGTCAAAAGTTAGGAACTAGGTCCTCTGACTGTAGCGTGACACTGCAGTTGGTAATCTGTCACCTGTCTCGACCACGTAACTCATGTGGATCGAACCTGACTTCCACTGTGCTAAGTGTGTGTGTTAGGTATTTTCTTATTTTTGACCGAATGACGACCGCTGCGATGTCAAATTTTGGCGCCGTTGCCGGGGAGTTGTGAGCTTGAGAATAGGTGATTTGTAGGACTTTTTAGTTTTTGATTTTTGGTTAGTTAGTAATTTTGGTTTTTGATTTTTCGGGCTTGTTGCATTAGTGCATGCGTACCCGTAGGAGTGAGCAATTATCCCCTTTGCATTTTGACTCAGAGATTGAGCGAACTACGTGCAAGATCCGTGCACGTAGGCGTTTAAATACAATGAATTTTAGTAATGTCAGTAGTAGTATAGTGAGTGTTGCCCAGGAACCCTCGGGTGAGGCAACGGGGATGTCATTTATTCCCCCGGTTTCAGAATTCCAAATTGGGAGCACGAGTGCTACTGGTGGTGCAGCTTCAGCCCCTGTACCTATACCTTCATGCACTCTGCCGTCGATTCCACCATTTCAACCTTTATCCCAACCTCAATCCACAAACCCATTTACATCTGCCATGTCTTGGGGAGCACCGACCCGTGATGGGACCCCAGTATCTAGACAGCAGACACCATTTCTCAACCAGCACCAGTACTTTTTAAACCACAACCCACATTCCAACCTATACCACCGCAGCAACAATATCAACAGCAACCACCTCAGCAGCAGTACGAGTATCAAGAGGCTAAGGAGAGGTATGATGATGAAAAAGAAGGATGGTTTCCACCAGCACCACAGCAACCATGGAACTGTGGTCGGGGACCTCCAAGAAGAGCACATCAGCATCAACCACTACAGCAGAGATATAATGATCATCACTTTTACGGTAATCCTGCTCAACCCTTGTATTTTGCACAACCGAGGGGGCAATCGGTTGCATCGCACTTCCAGCCAAGGGAGTACGATGACTCGTTGTTAGGGAGATTTGGATACAAATAAGATGACCCATACAATCACTTGTATTCCTGAGGATATAGAATCTCAAGTAGAAATTAGGCCTCAGTTGTTAGGGATATTACCGGAATTTAGGGGGTACAAATAAGATGACCCATACAATCACTTGTATGAATTTATAGCAATAGCCAACGCTAACACCCGTAGGAACACTAATAAGAACATTTTTAGACTAAGATTGTTCTCATTCACTCTTAAAGACAAAGCCAAATATTGGTTTACGTCTTTACCATCAAATAGCATCACTACATGGGACCAACTCAAAGCTAAGTTCTTACAAGAGTTTTATCCGGCAAGCAAGACGACGGAAATCAGGATGGCCATTCAGGATTTTCAGCAGAAGCCTGGAGAAGCTTTTCATGAAGCATGGGATCGTCTAAAGGAGTTGATGAGGTCGTGGCCTCATCACGATATTCCAAAGTGGCAACTGGTCAAGGTATTCTTTGAAGGAGCAAGTGAAACGAACCAAGCTATGATTAATGCATCATCTAGTGGCACGATTATGATGCAACACCCGGAGGAGGCTTGGCGGTTTTTGGAACAGTTAAGTAATGGCTTCAAGGCGAATTTTTCTACAAGGAAGACGGTAGGCACAGCTGCAGCAATAGGAGCCGATGCCGACTGGAAAAAGGATGTAAAGAAGGAGATAAGCGAGCTCAATAAGAAATTTGATAGGCTTGTGTCTACTCTGCAGAATGGACCTCAGAGTCAGCCACAAGGAGGTCAAGGAGGACCAAAGACTCAAGAAGCAAATCATGTCTATGGCCAGGGTCAAGGTCAATATGGCAATGGACGACCCTATAGGCCATATAACCAAGGTCAGCAGAATTTCAATAACCAGAGGCAGAACAACTACCAAGGGAAATCATCCAACCCGCCCAGGCAGCATCAACTGGCGAATAATAATGGTAATGCCAATGGAAATCGTAGCAGCAACAATAGGGGGCCCAATAACTCCATCAACAATGCCCCAGGAACGCAGGAGGATCTAGTCACGAAAATGTATGAAATGTTCAACGCAACGCAGTAGCAATCGCAGGCCAATGCAAAAGCCATCGTCAATATGGAGAGGCAAATCGCCCAAATGGCTGAAGAACAATGAAAAAGAGATAATGGGAAGCTGTGAAGCACCACAGAAGTCAATCCGACCCATGGTCAGCGAACCGTAAAGGAACATGTCAGCATTGTCGAGGCTGAATGGAGGAAGGTCACCCTGGAAAATCTGCTAGAATCGGGAAATGAGGCTGAGAGTGAAAAAGAAGAAGAAGTTAAGGATAAGGTGGAAATTGAAAAGGAGAATAGGGAAGACACTGCATTAAAAGAAATTACCATTGAGAAGGAAACTCAACCAAAGGAGAACAAGGATGTCAGAAGGAAAAGCAGCCAATAATAGCTGGAATCAAACAAATGAAGAAGGACAAGAAGGGAAAGAAACTGTAGGAAGCATCCAAATCGACGGGGCCATCAATGAACCAACCTTTGTGGGATGAACTTAAGAACGCTCCTGATGATACAAGAATTCTTCAGGAGATGTGCGAGAAAAATGGAAAAAGAAAGACTCCCACACCTGACATTGTGAGGTTGACAATTAAAGCTAGTGAGGCACTGTTGGGAACACTGCCCAAGAAAGAAAAGGATCCTGGGTTACCACTGATTACTGCTACTGTAGGAGATGTGGTCATTAGGAACACCTTGCTGGATTTGGGAGCAAGTGTGAATGTGCTACCGGGATACTTATATGATAAATACAAGAATGAGGAATTAGAGTCGGCAAAGACTGTGTTACAGCTGGCTGATCAGTCAACCAGAGTGTCCCGAGGTAAGCTTACCAATGTCATAGTGAAGGTTGGGGATTTCTTTTACCCAGTGGACTTTTTAGTCATGGAATATGAGAGTCAGGAGGATACGCCCGTTCTTGGCTTCAGCCGGCGCTATTATTGATTGCAAAACAGGAGATTTGGATATCTTCTTTGGGTCGAGAAAAAGAAGGTTAAATATGTTCGAAAGTCCCATATCTCTACCTCAAGGGTATAATGATAAGAATTTGGATAGCCACTTGCTGATGGAGCTTGGAGTTAGGGACAAACGATCAATATGGACACGAACAGGAGAAGGAGGAAAAGAGGAAGTACTAAAAGAAACAAAGGAGCATCCGTTGTCCACCATTGACAAAGAGCAGCTGCTGGACATGATGGAGATGTTGGAGGCAAGGCACCAGCAGTATGAGAAAGATGCAAGGGAAAGAGAAGCAAAGGTCTTTCAACTTCTGGAAGCTCAGCAACAATGGATTAGCGGGGTTAGTGACAGGATGACTCAGCTCACTTCATTGATGTCAATGATGGCCCACAATTTCGCGCCAGATCACAAGGAGATGCCATCAGGAATTCAACAAGAATAGGAGCAGCAATAGTACGTCTGGCTGAAGACGTTAAACTTAGCGCTTGTTGGGAGGCAACCCATCTTTTCATAGGTTAGGTACTGTATTCTTAGGGGTAATTAGGAAATTATATCATCGTCATTTGCAGGTATTATTGGTCCAAGGCAAGTGTGGGGTCGTTTTGAAGAAATTGGATTTTTGATGACCGCGCCGTGGTCAGGAAAATTGCGTGCCGCGGGATCGTAAACCAACCCGATGCGTAGGGGTTGATTTGGGGGCACGCGCGCTGCGATTTGCTCACATCCGCACCGCAGGAATCGATCGGTCGGTTTCCTTCGTAAATAAGGTAAGCCGCGACACTATTCACACACACCACGCCGCAGAGCTCTGATCATCGAAAATTTCTCGTGTTTTTTCTTGCTCATTTTATTCCTACTACCAAGGTACGTCATTCTAACTAGCTTTTACGTGTTAAAACTAGTGATTAGGCAGTTGATTTGGGTGATTTCTCTAAAAACTCAAAAACTTAGAAATCGCCAATGCTGACTCGTAGGGTGTTTATTTTGCCAAATAATGACCCTAGATGAGTTAGTCGGCACTTAGGCTACCGTGTAGTGTATTTGGATTGAGTTTAAACAGGTTGAATCGTGATTTTGGATTTGGAATTGGAAATAGCCGCTCGGCGCGTTCGCCCTGGTTCTTGGGCCGTGCCGCAGTGCGGTGGGGAAGAAAAGGACCGAAATTGAAATTTTTTTTCCTTTTGTGCAGATGTCGTTC
Source organism: Cichorium intybus (assembly GCA_023525715.1). Taxonomy (NCBI): domain Eukaryota; kingdom Viridiplantae; phylum Streptophyta; class Magnoliopsida; order Asterales; family Asteraceae; genus Cichorium; species Cichorium intybus. The sequence goes on along the minus strand of CM042013.1, from coordinate 54,010,312 downwards.
AGATTAGACCATCGGTTTCTCCAGTTCCCTGAGGAACTAGATGGCTCTATGGAGTTTGCCAGCAGAAGGGATGCCATCGTAGGTCGCCGGGTTCTCGAGGCGACAATCATTGACAGGGATATCCTCAGAGACGTGGGGCTTTGGGGCGAGATCAAGCCATTCCTCCACCGCACATGGACCCACGGGGATGCTTCATTCATGTGTCGAGGTTGGGATAGGCTTATGGCTAACCAGGAGGACACAGTATATACCGAGCATCTTTTGGAGTTCTTATCTACTGTCCGTTTTGCACCTGGATCGGCAGAGGCCCGTTCCAGGATGGTACGATTTAGATTGGGAGGGGTGCACAGGGAGTGCAACCTCCGGGAGTTTGGGAGGCGCACCGGTATCTATACAGAGGCGGACCTCCAGCACCGCCATTTCACATAGTTTCTTCTGACATGCACTCAGTGGCAGCCTGACAGGGCCACCAATGGAGAGGTTTGGGCACCGTTGTCCAACATATTCTATGAGGCGGGGACATCCAAGGAGAGCCATCTTCGCGATCCACTTCACCAACTCATGCACCGCATCGTCTCCACCTCTATCATGCACATGGAGGGGGCGAGAAGGGGTCTGGCGAGGACATGACTTATCTTTGGGTCCTCCTTGACCCCTCCAATTCCTTCACCTCCCGTTCGCCCTAGCTGTCTCTCTGTCCACCCGTGCGACGGGTGCATCTGCCAGCCGTCCCCTGGCCCGCGGGCATTACATAACCCGCTTAGCCCATTCATACCGGATCCTTACTGCTCCTGTTGTGGCATCCTTGACCGCTTTACCTCTAGCTCGCACTACGGCGCGAGCCCCGGAGAACATGGGGCTTATTGAGCAACAGCGCCCGGGTCAGTACGTGAGGGTGGCGACTGAGGCACCCCAGGACCCCCAGCCAGCTTACGTCCAGCCGGGTAGGAGACGCCGGAGACCGGCAGCACCAGCAGATCCAGCACCACAACCACAGTAGGAGGAGGCGACGGAGCTTAGGCGATTGCAGGATCGGGTCGCCAGGATTGAGGACCAGCTGGAATGTATCGGGGAGGTACTTTTACAAATCGCTTCAGCACAGGGACAACGCCCCCGACCATTCCCAGCCCGAGCCCACGATCATGAGGCTGGATCTTCCAGGCCACCAGGTGGCGATTGATGTATTTTTCTTATTTTTTTTCTTCTTTTGGATATCTGTACTATACTTATGACACTACTATCTTTTGTTTGTTTATATTTTATTTGCTTGTTCTGGTTGTGTTTAATCTTTGTGTGAGTCATGCATGTGATACCAAATTGGAGGAGTTGTTTCAAGCAATTGTGGGGTCACTGTGCCCCCTCCACTTGTCTTGACTACCGGCGTGTTCACTTTTGCGCTACAACTCCAGAACGTGAAATCAAGGACCTTTGTGTTCGTATTTGTACCTATGATACCGAGCACCAACCAAGTGATTTACCGTCCATAGGGGTAACTCTTTCTCCCTTGTTCTAAATAATTTTTGTACAACGGGGACATTGTACGATTTTAAGTGTGGGGTGTGGACGGTCAAAAGAGTAATTTTTGAAATTTTTGCGGGAAATGACCGATTTTCAAAATTTTAGCAACTTTTTCAAAATTTTTAGTAGATTATAATTTTGAAATGAATAGTGTGTGATTGTTTATAGCATTATTATTTTTCGAGAAATACTATGTAGTTGTAATCATGCTATTAGTTTAGTCAAATAAGTTGAGTTTTATGAGTCTAGAAGATTGAACTGTTTTAGGATTGGAATTTAGGAAGGAACTGTCACTCAGTGACCTTTGTTGTTCGAGCCGGTAGGTCTAAAATGGGTGGGCCTAATGCACCTTGCCACCTAAGATCGTCTGGTCTGAGATGGTATTTCTGAAAGCTCGCTACACGGACAACATCGAAAGTCATGGACAATTCTTTAATTGCCTTTAGAATCTGAATGAGTACGTACACTTCATTGTGGACAGAAAATTTGTAATCAAGGGTTCTCTAGAAAGTCATAAATTTCAAAGAACATTCCGATTATGTTTTCATTAACTATTTCACTCTAACTCATAAGGTAATAATCTTTGAAACTGAACACAGTCAAAAATTGTTTGAGTCTTAGTTAAAATCTATTAAAAACCCTCTTGCTTGGAGACAAGCAAGGCACAAGTGTGGGGTGTTTGACAACGCCTAGTAATATCATATATTTTATCGTTGTTGAGTCCTATTCTTAGTGAAATTATATCATACACATCGTGGTATTCTCATTTTTCATGCCAGCACTTGTTTGGAAAGAAATAATGAAAACAGGGACCAAAAGCATGCAATTTGGAAGAAGTTTGAAGATCAAGGCAAAATCAGGAAAAAACGTACGCGCGCCGCGGAATTCATCAATGCGTGACGCGGGTATGAGGCGGTGGAAATAATTCAAATACCGATAAAATGGGGATAAACCCCTACGCGCGACGTGGGATCCACCTATGCGTGGCGCGGCTTCGAGATTTTTGCAACTATAAATAGAGGCTTTTAGGGCGAAAAAACTAGCGAAGACCTGGTGTGAAATCAACCCCCAATGCTCTTTGACTCCGAGATTTAGCTTCAGAAACCATCTCTTGGTATTTTCATGTTTTTATCTTTAATTTTCAATTAGTTAAATAGTTAGTGATAGTGGCTAGTGTCTTTGGGAGTGACAACCATTGACATTGAATCTTTGTTTCTGTTTTTGGATCTTTTGGTTACTGTTTGTGTCATTGGATCTGAGTTTTGAGTTAATGAATCATTTGGTTACAAGTAATTGCTTCTTTTCGATGTTTTATGCTTGTGAATGAATTGTTGGATGTTTGGATTGTGTTTGATGGTTGATTTGCCTTTGTTTGCTTCTGATTTGAAGATATATTTCTGATTTCAGTAAGTAACAAGGTTTGGTTGGTAGTTTAGTTTAGTTCATGCTTGCTTGGAATTGTTTTCTTTTATGTTTTTTGGGATTAGTTGTCAAAAGTTAGGAACTAGGTCCTCCGACTGTAGCGTGACACTGCAGTTGGTAATCTGTCACCTGTCTCGACCACGTAACTCCTATGGATCGACCCTGACTTCAACTGTGCTAAGTGTGTGTGTTAGGTGTTTTCTTATTTTTGACCGCATGACGACCGCTGCGATGTCGGTAACGGCTTGGATACCTACAGGGAAGTTGACGATGAACGGATCCGTTGATCAATTATTGGATTGAGATTTTGTTGTTCAATATTGTTCTCAATGGATTGGAGGATATTGAAGTTCATATGATCAGTTGAAGTTGAGATTGATGCTTTGGAGATGTTAATCGATTGACGTTCATATATGTTATGGTTTTTCTAGAAAATCAAATTTGTTGTTCATATGGTTGATTGAAGATTTGATGGGCCTTGACGGTGATTTTGAAGTCGGGATTTCTTCCAGATCATAATTTGATAAAAAGTGTTAATGGCAAAGGTCTCGGCAATTTTGTTTGAATGGAGAAGGGATCCATGACAATTTACAGAAGAGATGACGACGGTGGAGAAGCTATGAACGGTGAAGGTTTGATTGCTGAAGGTCACAATTAAAACGCGAAGAAGATGATTTTTCGATTTAAAGACGAGGGAGCCGGATTGATTTTATTTCAAACGGTGAAGAAAACCGTTAAATATGAAACATTGAAACGATTGCTTGATTTTTTTTAATGTTTCTTCGGTGGTCAAAAGCTATGACACGGGAAATGATTTGCATTCTTGGTGTAGACGTGGCGAAATTCTCTCCATGAGAATTGGGATGGCCAAAATTTGATGTCTATGTAGATCATTTACAAGTTGGGGCTAGCCCACTTGGTTAAAAATGAGTGTTACTAACAAGGAGGTTCAGGGTTCGTACTAACATAACAAAGAGTAATTTAGGAGTAGGATAGATTTGCTGTTCAAAAAAAAAATAATAATAAAAAATGTAGATCATTTAATTTGGTTCGTATCTAAACTCATTTTGGATTCACGTCTGATACAATTCGGATCCAACTTGATTTACGTGATGCGGTTATGCCTGGATCCTTACTTCGGCAAATTTTCGGTACTGTTGGGTTATATATTTTTTGGGGTTATCGGTACTGTTGGGTTATATTTTTAGGGATTATTGAAGCATGATCTTGATCTACCGAAGCGGTGCTTTCGGAATATGCCGTAAATATTTCTTGGAACATCAATTTTTTCACTTCGGTACACAGGGTTTCGGTACTTCAAATTGTTATTTGGGTCTTTTCCTTTGGCACTTCGGTATATTTTTATTTTTATGGTTCGGTAACGCTTTATTGTCTAACTTTTACTGAAGCCTACATTTTACCGACGTATAGCTGAAGTCAGATGTTGCGCATATTTCGCTGCTAAGTATATATATTCTTTGTTGGTGCATGATCAAGGTGGACACAGACTTTATTACAGATGCCCGTTGCGTTTTCGCAACTCGGAGCTCTATTTTTCGTATTTTCTACTTTGATCCGTTTGATTTGGTCATTATCGTTTATCCACATGTCAAGGGGGAGTTTATGATTTTTTCATCGTTCAAGCACATTCTCATGCCCACACGACGTTTTATGGACTTGTTCCGATCATAAAAATGGGGAGAATAAACGATGGTCATTCGAGAGTCGAATTGTAATTTTCCGAAAAGACGATTTTTGGCAGAGCACGGGAGAGATTTATCGATGTTGGATACTATTTTAGTCTAGATATACTTTGATGTTTATTCGATGCGATGACTTAGGCATTATTGACTCCTGACTTCGATTTTTCTCAGTCGAGTTTGGTTGAGAATTGGATTTTTGGATTATTACATAACGTTTTTTGGTGATTATTTTTTTGGCGGATTACTTCACGATTATAATTTTTGGAGTCTGATGTGATGAAGAGGGGGAGTTTTGTCACGATTATGAGGCGATCCGAATTTTGATTCCGAAGTGGATTTTCTTGACGGGTCTGCGCTTATACTTATCATGGGGATTACTTTTGGTTGCTTGAGGTTTGGAGGTCCTCTATACGACTGTTCCTATTCACGCCACTATCCCAGGACCAGTGATTGGAGTCTATTGATGTATTGAGATTCGAGGATTCGCTTCCAAACATTGCGTCAATATCATCTTCATATTCGCCAGATTGCTCGAATAATACTTATATAATTCTACACTATGTGGTTCTTTGTCAAGAAATCAATACATTTGATACCAAATTGAAAAAGGACTGATTTAAACCAAAATTTGACATCAAAACCGAAAAGGGATCAAATTCTAAAAACCTTTCAAAATCTACTAAATCTTTAAAATCCTTAAAATCAAGGAATTTTACAAAATCTTCATTTGTTTCTAACTCCTCATCTTCTAAAAGTGTTAAAACAAATCTGGATTCTGAAAAGTTCATATATTTTGTAAATCTTCATCTTCAAATTTTTCAGTGGTTTATAAAAGTGCAGAATATATGAAGGAATCGTTGTCTAGTAATGACGACTTGTCTTGTAGTAAATCTAAAAACATGATTAGGTTTTCTTGTGAAAAAAAATCCAACGATGCATTAGTTAAAAAATGGATGGAGGAATCTTTCGCATACCTAGAGGACCTAAGATTGATTGGGTACCAACTCCTCCTTGATTAATTTCAAGTAATGTCTGAAGAGTAGTACGACAAGGAATGGTATATGGATAGTGGCTGCTCTCGGCATATGACATGGAAGAGGGATTACTTGAGAGACTTCTGTTCACTTGATGATGCTGGGGATGTAAGGTTTGGTAATAATGCGTGTTGTCCAATTAAAGGGTATGGAAAAGTTACAAATGGGCATTTCACAATAAATCGGGTAGTTTATGACGAAGGTTGAAACACAATCTGGTGAGCATTTAAATTGGTAGTTGGAATGCGTAATGAGGTTACTTTCAACACCCATGGAAGTACCATTAAAAGAAAAGACTTTAAAGACGTGTTGCTGAAATCAAAGAAGAAGGGATCCATGTTTCCCTTGGATCTAAAGCCCATTGTTAGAGCACCCTCATTATGCCTTCTGTCTAAAGCCACTTCGGATATCAGTTGGTTATGGCATCGAAGCCTTGCTCATTTGAACATCAAGAATATTAACAAATTGGTGGCTTTGGATATGGTTCGTGACATGCTTGCACGTAAATTTGATAATGACACTCTTTGCTCTGCTTGTGAGAATGGAAAACAGATGAAGCAAAGGCATCCCACTGTGATTGACCCTAGAATCATTGAACCCCTCTCACTTCTCCACATGAATCTTTGTGGACAATCAGTTGTTGAATCATTAGGAAGAAATAAATATATTCTCATTATTGCTGATCATTTCTCTCGGTTCACCTAGGTTTTGTTCTTTCGGAATATGTCTGAGGCTATTGACATGATCATGGACTTTAACAAAAATATTGAAGTATCATTGAAAAGGTGTGTTAGAACGATTCATAGTGATAACGAAACTAAATTAAGAAAATCAGACATTGGATTCATTCTTGAAACAAAAAAGAATTACTCAGAACTTTTCAGCACCCTACACTCCTCAACAAAAACGATGTAAAGGAAAAACGAAATCGTTCATTATCGAAAGCTGCCAGATTGAACTTTGCCAATCTACCAATGTACTTATGGGTTAAAGCTATCTCAATTGCTTGTTTCACCCACAATGGCTCCTATATTCACAAAAGTTTCAACATCATACCATATGAAGTCGTCAACAACAGAAAACCAAATATCAAATTCTTTTACATCGTCGGATGTAGATGCTTCATCATGAAACTAAGGGACCTATTGACAAAGTTCACTAAGAAGTCAGACAAACGAATCTTATTATGATATTAATCAAGTTCCAAAAGCTTATAGAGTCATGAACAAAACAACAATAAGGATTCGACAAGCCTTTAAGCTCTCATTTGATGACTACTATCTCAAGAAATCCGAAACCAAATTTCTGTTATCTTCCATTTTCCCAGAATCAACTTCTGGATCACTACCACTTTTAACCTTTGATTTTTATTTCCTTATTCTCTTTGGTCCTCCGATCAGGGTTGTTGGTGCTGAAAATCATGCACCAGATTACCTCAATTCAAAATCTGATATGTTCTTGGATGGTCTAGAAGAAACTTCAACAAACACAACACATAGTCCCTCTTCGGTCGAGGGGAGCTATCAAATGATCCTTCAGAACCTTCTGTTCTCGAAGGGAGCTTCTTCATTCAAACAAAAATAACACTCCTTTGGATGATATCCAGACATCTTGTCCTTGTATCCTACTATCTAGGGGGACCCTGAAGTCTCAACTCCACAAAACATGATTAACTCACCAGATGCTGAAAATGTTTTCTGCAAATCTATGAACTAAAATCCTAAGTTCACATGCAATGTAGATTGGATCCATGTTTTTTATCTTTGAACATGTAATAATAATCCTAAAGGCCAAACAAAATTACTAAAAGAAATAAGGAAGAAAAACTAACCTTTTGATCCTTAGATCTCTTGGAAGCAAGCACGACAAGTGTCGTGCCTCGAATGGCTTACACCCAGAACCAAGCAAGCAAGAAAACAAGAGAGAAGAAGGGTAGAAACCCTTAGAATTTCGTGGCTTTAAAGGGTGGGAGGAGGCCTCTATTTATAGTTTCCAGGTGATAAGTGATAAGGCATATAACTGCCTTATTTATGATAAAGCTTTTATCATATAAATGAATCTACTTATCATACCATGAATAATCCCTTATACCATATAAGGTAATTTACGAATTCTTAAGGCTTAAGAAAGCCTTAAATTCGTCAACCATCCACAAGCCCTAATTGTCCATTACTCAACTATTGAAGAATTTCAATTCAGCCCCTGTACCTTTAATTAGTCCAATTAATCCCAAAATGAATTCTAAATTAATTTCTGATTAATCATTAATTAATATTATGATTTCTAATTAATATATCATTCTAATAATGTATTAATAAATCATTTATTCCTCTTTTCTAATTAATATATTATCTCCATAATATATCAATCTTTCTCTCTATATGCAACATTGTATCAATTATAGTTATGGCTTAGACACCTTAATCCAACTGTCCTCCACTTGGATACGTCTATAACTATAATACATATGGTTTCTAAATTGATCAGCAAATTGTAGCTTCCTAGAAAATGCTGCCGAACTCTGACCCAGTCAGTTCTGTCCAAGTGATCATATGATCCTCTGTCCAACAAGATATTTTCCGGACATGAGACATGGATTGAGATCAATCTCTTTCCGGTACACTATTTCCGGATTTTTGATTTGCATATGACATAAGACTTCTAATTGAACACATCAATGTAGTCCTGGCTGGCCAGCACTTTAGTCAACTTAAAAATCATCGAGAGGCCTAGAGATATCTATTTCCCATCAGGGTCAAGGAACGAATAAGCTTCGACTCCTATGCTTATATCTTTTACTAGTCAAATCGCTCACAACAATACGTTTTATAACATCGAGTTACCGATGCATTTACATATTATCAATGAACAATCGACTTGCAAATTATAACTCATATGTCTCCGCTTTAAGACCATAAGATATTATCATCTCAAAATTGCTTGTGATATAATCCATGAAGGAATTCTTTGAGCGTGGGTTTATACAATACTCTAATCTCCATTTTCTAAGTACTCATGAACGTTGTAGCCATGCTGTTGTTATGTCTAACTCCTTAGACAGTCTATTATCCAATTCATGACAGTATTAATTCAATACTTACTTCCCAAAGTATGAGCAACTGTGGAACTTTCGAATAATTAAATTATTCGAGAAGTAAAACATGCGAAAGTGAAACATAAAATCTGACTGGCAGCTACTCTTGCTTATTACCAAGTATCCACGAGGTAATCACCATGTCAGATTTGTCATAATACTATTATCGGTTTCTTGTTTTCTTTTAAACTTTCAATTCAAGTTTTATATCTATGTCTACATAAACCTTTTACTATTTCTATGTATCCAAAGTGTCTTACACTGATACACTTCATTGCAGATGATCCAATCAGATGCTCTTCCAATGACATCTCAATATGTTATTCTGTCTTTCTCTCTCCTAACTCCATTCTGGTGATGTGTACCATGACTTCCCATGGTTCTCAGGGTCTATAGTCTACATGACTGCACCCTAAGACTATTTCGAGGAGTTATGATGTGCCGGTGAACCACACGCACTCCATCGGAATACCAACGAAACTCATTAACCATGAAGTCATTTAGCACCACGTCCTGATGTTAATAATTACCGATTTGAAACTCCTTTCAAATTATTACTAAGATTCACCTCAATCATTTCCTAATGATTTCTCACGTGTGTTCAAATAATTCATCCAGTATTCTCAGCCACGTTATATCCTTAGTCCAACTTACTATGCTCTAAGCATTAAGTCATTAGGACATGTTCATGACACTTCTAATCCATCCAAGAAGCTCGTCGAATCTGATGTAATCTTATTCCAAACCCTTTGGAAATCCAAAGATTACTTATAATTCCTGTGTCATGACTTTCGAAAAAAACTATTTCCTTTCAGAGACTCTTTCTCATGCATCTTGAATCTTATCAAGATCATGCTCACAATGGCTGGCTCTATACTGACGATTTACGTGATTGTGCTGCACCTTCGCCAAGTCACCACACTTTGCAATGACAGGAATCTCCATTCCTAGGGTTATGCATCTTGAATCTCATCAAGATCATACTGGCAGAGTTCTTGATCTATCTAATAGATGTTTGCAATCACATGAGTATGTTGTATCTCTTTTAAGTCTTTCATAGAAAACCATCTCTTAATGTCAAGTCATTACACTTTGTAATGATAAGAGACGTTTCTTAAAAACAATATGTAACTGACATACAATGATAGGCAGATAACAACGATACTCCCACTGGCTTTGACACAGTTATATGACTTTTCAGACTATTCACAAAAATCCAAACCTTTGGCATTTTTTGAGAATCCGAAGTCCAAACCTTTCTGACATAGTTAGAGGAATCTTTCAGCTTATTTACAAAATCCAAACCTTTTGCATATTTTGAGAATCCGAATATCCTTTCTTGCGAGACGCCCGAGGGATGAATCCCGAGCGCATGTACCTTTGCATTGGCATGCTCTTTGTAAGACCCGTATCCTGATTATAACATATACTTAAAATAAGAGTGTTAGAAATTATATGATTTTTGGTAGTTATAAAGCTAAGAAAAACTTTAGTTACAATTTCATATAAAATCAGCATTTTGTGTCGTTTTTAGAAAAATCATAATTAATTCTAGGAAAATCGTTTGGACCTCAAACCAGTGCACAAAGTTTACAAATTGAGTCTAGTACAATTACCAAAAATAATAGTAAGCTTGAAAATGATATTATCTATGGTAAAAAATGCAATCTTTACTGATTAGTTCGGAATTGACAGATTAGATAGTCTGTTTTCAAAAATTCATAATAAATCATAGAAAAATCGTATAAATACGTAAAATACATCCCTGGAAAGGTATTGAGATGAATTTTCTAAATATCAAATAAAAACGTGAATTTAATGGGTTTAAGATCGGCTAAACCAGTCTTGAACAGACTGATTCTAGAAGGTCTTTAATTTCAACAAAATTATATTATTAAAATCTTTTGTCAAAAGTGTCATGCCATTTTTTATTCAAGAATTCAAGTATAAATACCCCCCAAAACATCTCATAAACCACACCAACAAATCTCAATCCAATATATAGAGGTTTCTAAGCACTAGAGTGTAAGAAGTGAGTGAAAGGAAGCTCAAAAGCCTAGCGAAGAAGTTATAGGTTCCGACGACTGGTCATAAGGTAACTACAAACTTTTCTATAGCTTAATTAGGTATTGTAAAATAGTTTTTGTATTAAGAAGTAGAATATTTAATAAGTATAACATATGTTATATTATACTCATTTCTAACAATAGTAAACAAAAACCTTAAAATGTCGTTATTATAACAATTCGTAATTCCGAAAATAATACCGATTGATTTACTTACGAGGACGGTGACTAGGCCGATTACTTGGGATCTGGTTGTTGGATTTTCCGAAAGGCTAAAATGCTGAAAGGATCCTGCTACCCCATCTAATCTTCTACCTGGCTGTTCTTTACTTGATAAATCATGGAGTATCATATTGGAATTACTGAAGGGTTTAATGATACGACTACAATATAGTTAAGGATTAAGAAATGATAGATTTCTTATTATGTTAACAGTTAAAGTTGAAGGAAATACAAAGCCGAGAAAGATAAACGATATAGTCAACTATAATCAGGTGAGTCTTCTCACTATACTATAGGTGATATTGCATGCGTAGGAAGGAAGATATGTTAGACTAAGGTGATCTTACCTGTTATGATAATTGTATGAATTATTGCTATGATAATGATTGTTTGTGGACGGAACGGGATAGCCCGCGAGCCAATAGGCGGAACGGGAATAGCCTGCGAGTCATTAGACGGAACGGGAGAAGCCTGCGAGCGATAAGACAAGAACGGGAATTGCCCGTGAGTCTTCAGCGGAACAGGGATAGCCCGCGAGTCTCACAGACATATGAATGGTTATGATGTGTTGTATGTTATGTGATGGATCGTATGGTATTTTGAGGAACTCACTAAGCTTCGTGCTTACCCTTTCCCTATATAAACTATTGTTTCAGGTACATCAGGTACCATGGATGGCAAGGCGTGACGTGTATACACTGTGCTGCTTCATTGGAGGACTGTTTTTGAATTAATATTCCGCTATATTGAAATTTCGTTAACTTCTGTTAATCCTGGGGTGTTTTCATTAAACTTATAAGTTATGGAATTTTATGAAAATTAATTAAGTGGCTTTTCTTGTATTGAAGTTTTCGTTTAAAATTTTTTAAATTTACCCTAAATTTTGGGATGTTACAAGTTGGTATCAGAGCACAGCTTGAGAGAATCAGGCTCACTTAGTGAGTTCTGGACTCAAGTTGAGGCTTAAGAGTTTTATTAAAACATTTTTACGAAAGAAAGATGTTTTATGAAGGGTGAACTGAAGACACAGTGTGTACCGCCAGCCGACGCCAGTATGAGAAAAGGGTTAAGTATTTAATATTGTGGATGTTAAAAAAAACATATGGTATATGTTTGCTGAAATGCCTGGTAGAGATCACACATTGTTGTATTATTATCTGCTATTTGCTAATAGAACTGTATGCTAGTGCCGATAGGTTGCTTAGAGATTTCCACTAAGTTGTATACAATATGGACTAAATAGTCATAGAATGTGTGAGTTGACCTTATTGCATGTTCCTTGTTTGGTTGTTGCCTTAGGGAAGATTCTCTTATTTGAAAGACTGTTTAGTTTGATATTGTATACAACTACATTCGCGAAACAACCTGTCATCACTGGAGGAAGTTCCGTCTTAGTTAGAATAGCAGGGTGGGGGTGGGATTCCAAGTATTCCTAGAAGGGTTGACATATGCCTTGTAAGGGCATATGTGTTAAAATTATCGGTAAGAAGCGAATTGGATATTTCGAGACGGGTCTTGGAACAAACATGGATAGGTGTGGAAGGTAGTAGTAGAGCTCCTACTATCAAAAGCACAGGATCCACGTTCGAGTCGGGAGTTCGTCACGAAGGATCCAAGGAGCTGAATATGTGAGTGTCTGGCATAATTAACTTAAATGCTAGTGTAATGTGGTAAACTTTTATCCATTCAATTTTTGAATGTTGATTGTGAGGTTCAGTAGGAACAATTAAGATGTGATCATACCAGTTTGGTTAGACCGATCATGCTTAAGTTAATTACTGAGCTTAAAGACTGTTGAAAGGGAGAATGCCAAAATGCTATTGTGGTAGCTATTTTTCATGCAACTAATGGGCGCACAAGTCAGACAGGGACTAGAGGATGTAAGGGTGAGTTTTCCAACTCACGGTCAAAGAGGTGCAAGCGGCGCCTGAGATGATAGCGGGTCGTGTGGGTTGAGAGTTTGGATCACTCACTCGTGATTGAGGTAACTGACGATAGAGGTGTTGACTAGGGTCGCAAGCGGATGAGTAACATATGGTGGTTGATGTAAACATCTTTACATTATCGAAACATGTTTATTGAGATAGTGTTTGCCCCGATGCAAGTTGTTGGCTGAGCAGAGTGGGCTTGTTTTTCGTTCGAGAGAGTAAGGGCTCGTAAAAAAAAAATTATAAATCGAATAAACAGACTTGGACTTTAGTCCAAGTGGGGGAGGAATACGAAATTAAGGGAACAACATGAATATTATATTGAATCGATGAAATTATTAAAATTATAGTAACATGTCAATATATTTAATTCATTACTACAACTTTATATTAATACATTAAGAAAAGTTTATAGAACTACTAACCTAAACTGAAGAATCAGAAGGAAGCGAAAAAAGATCTTCTACACTCCACTCTTTGTCATCAGTAGGTCGACTTGTACCTTCTTGAGAATTTGGAAGGGGTATATATTCAGTTATTGGAGGAGGAGCTCCAAGGTGTGGGGTCTCGATAGGGTTGGAACCCGTAACCCCATGATTATGGGCTAAAAACTGACTCGTTTGGGGAGTGTGTAAGTAGGGAAGTGATGAGGAAGGGTTCCAATTCGGAACCAGTTGGGGGTAGCTATAAGGAGGAAACCAGGCTAGGTTACCTACAGAGCCTCCAAAATTCCCCTCACTCACAGGCTCGAGTAAACCAGGATTAATACTACTCGGATTAATACTACTCATACCAGAATTAGATGGCAGAGATTGCTGCTGTGTATGAGTTCTGGATGAAGTTTCCCCTTTTTCCAGAAATTTTCTTTTCTTATATTCAATCTTATGAGCAGCTTGTATCAGTTTCTTTGTGCCGTCTGTTAGACCCGATTGTGATCCTTCAATTATTGCTTCTTTCTCTCTTTTTAGGTTGGGTATTAAATCTTTCGATAATCGTGTTGCTCCACTAAACTCGTAACCAAATTCCTGTGACACAAATAACTTTAGTAATTACAACTTTACGATATAAAAAAAATGTAATTCCTTACCTCAACACGATCAATAAGAGTTTGCAGACTCGTAAGTTGTCGTTGGGGCCAATGATTGATACCTAATTCTCTACAGCGTTTTTTTAATTGTGTCGTTCCAATGTTGAGTTCCTCCGCAGCTTTCTCAATTGGTTCGTTAAAGTGTTCAGCTATTATTTCCCTACTTAATAAATGTCTGAAACCCCTTCCACTACCACCTGCTATGTTTTCTGAACTAGAAGGTTCAAATCTAATTGTATTGTTATCATTCTGGATCATTTGAACATGATCCTGATTTTTTGACCCAAAGATGGACATTGATTCATCAAAATTAGTGGCCTCTATCGGTAATAATTGTTGGTTTTCAACTAAAATACCAGGATTTTGAAATCCTTCTAGGTTCCTTTGAATCACCTGAAGGTGATTTTGGTATTGAAAACCAACCCCAAACTCGGGATTCATATCAATATTGATGTTATCAATCGTCTGTAATTGATTGTCATTTTGAATGTCAGCCATAAATCCTTGATTCATGGGGATGATCTCACTGCTCATTGAGGGTACGTCGATGAATGGATTGTACTCAGTTAGATCATCCACAAATGGGTCTACAAATAACACATGTCAAATGATAAAACAAAACAGAATACTTATAAATGGATCATTCAAAAGAATTTAACCTGATAGAAGGCATGGAGTCTGATCAAGTGCAAAGTCAGATGCATGCACCGGATCATCTGAGTTAATGTTCAACTCGGGAAAAATTTCCGGCTCATCGTGGAGATGCTCTATTGGTAGTATATCTGGAAGACTGTACCATAATTCAAAATCAAACAAAACATTAGAAAGGTAATCAAAGTATGGATGATAGATGTCTAGAATGTTAGAGTCACCGAACTCTATTAAGAATTCTTGGTTTGAAGTACCCTCTCCTTGCGGAAAACCAGGTCCAGGGTTCGACAGATCGCCCATTGAAGATCTGTTTTCCATGACTCGGCTTTAAATATGAGTTCGTTTATGAACAAACTAGTGATAAGAGAGGACGAGACTGAAAATGAATGTGGAAATGAATGATACTACATACCTGTATATATAGTATCTTGCAGCTGGAACCGAAAGGTCACACGGAACTAAAAGGACACCTCACGTTTTAATTACCGAAATTCAAACTAACTACAGTAGATGCGACTTTTCACTACCCCAAGTGACATTTTTTCAAAATTCTCTGCTTGACTCTGGTGAGAACGAGATAATGAAGAGACTCTTGAAATAAAACAAAATTTTATGTCTCCATATAATGGAAATAGTTTAAAGAGTGTTCAGTACTTCAAAGAAAAAAAAAGAACTTACGAAAGATGATGTAAATTTTATATTTTTCGGTGAAACAAAAATTTTTGGAGATTTTACAAATATAGAATTATTTAGCCAAAAAGTATTTAAAAGAAAATATTGAATTGAGACAAAAGTGTGTTGAAATATGCGAATTCATATAAATACAAAATAGTGTTAAAAATTAGGTGTTGCAAGTTAACTAGGTTAACTATGTATACATGAAGATTAGAAAGTACTAAATATGTACTGTAGAAAGTAGCCGGTCAAGTTGATGTGTGGGACTGTGAGAAACAGTTAGAGTTTTACATCTAGAGTAACTAGAAGAAAAGAAGTATGGAGTGAATGAGAATAATAGGACCTTAAGCATTATTATAGAGACATGTGAAAGTTGAAGGGAAAGATAATGAAACCTTGTAAAGGTTCGACAATAAGATGAGGAGGATTTTTGAAGAACATAAGGACTCGATGGGAAATACATAGAGGCGTTCGAGAATGCGGATTTCGGGACGAAATCCAAATAAGTGAGGGAGACTTGTAAGACCCGTATCCTGATTATAACATATACTTAAAATAAGAGTGTTAGAAATTATATGATTTTTGGTAGTTATAAAGCTAAGAAAAACTTTAGTTACAATTTCATATAAAATCAGCATTTTGTGTCGTTTTTAGAAAAATCATAATTAATTCTAGGAAAATCGTTTGGACCTCAAACCAGTGCACAAAGTTTACAAATTGAGTCTAGTACAATTACCAAAAATAATAGTAAGCTTGAAAATGACATTATCTATGGTAAAAAATGCAATCTTTACTGATTAGTTCGGAATTGACAGATTAGATAGTCTGTTTTCAAAAATTCATAATAAATCATAGAAAAATCGTATAAATACGTAAAATACATCCCTGGAAAGGTATTGAGATGAATTTTCTAAATATCAAATAAAAACGTGAATTTAATGGGTTTAAGATCGGCTAAACCAGTCTTGAACAGACTGATTCTAGAAGGTCTTTAATTTCAACAAAATTATATTATTAAAATCTTTTGTCAAAAGTGTCATGCCATTTTTTATTCAAGAATTCAAGTATAAATACCCCCCAAAACATCTCATAAACCACACCAACAAATCTCAATCCAATATATAGAGGTTTCTAAGCACTAGAGTGTAAGAAGTGAGTGAAAGGAAGCTCAAAAGCCTAGCGAAGAAGTTATAGGTTCCGACGACTGGTCATAAGGTAACTACAAACTTTTCTATAGCTTAATTAGGTATTGTAAAATAGTTTTTGTATTAAGAAGTAGAATATTTAATAAGTATAACATATGTTATATTATACTCATTTCTAACAATAGTAAACAAAAACCTTAAAATGTCGTTATTATAACAATTCGTAATTCCGAAAATAATACCGATTGATTTACTTACGAGGACGGTGACTAGGCCGATTACTTGGGATCTGGTTGTTGGATTTTCCGAAAGGCTAAAATGCTGAAAGGATCCTGCTACCCCATCTAATCTTCTACCTGGCTGTTCTTTACTTGATAAATCATGGAGTATCATATTGGAATTACTGAAGGGTTTAATGATACGACTACAATATAGTTAAGGATTAAGAAATGATAGATTTCTTATTATGTTAACAGTTAAAGTTGAAGGAAATACAAAGCCGAGAAAGATAAACGATATAGTCAACTATAATCAGGTGAGTCTTCTCACTATACTATAGGTGATATTGCATGCGTAGGAAGGAAGATATGTTAGACTAAGGTGATCTTACCTGTTATGATAATTGTATGAATTATTGCTATGATAATGATTGTTTGTGGACGGAACGGGATAGCCCGCGAGCCAATAGGCGGAACGGGAATAGCCTGCGAGTCATTAGACGGAACGGGAGAAGCCTGCGAGCGATAAGACAAGAACGGGAATTGCCCGTGAGTCTTCAGCGGAACAGGGATAGCCCGCGAGTCTCACAGACATATGAATGGTTATGATGTGTTGTATGTTATGTGATGGATCGTATGGTATTTTGAGGAACTCACTAAGCTTCGTGCTTACCCTTTCCCTATATAAACTATTGTTTCAGGTACATCAGGTACCATGGATGGCAAGGCGTGACGTGTATACACTGTGCTGCTTCATTGGAGGACTGTTTTTGAATTAATATTCCGCTATATTGAAATTTCGTTAACTTCTGTTAATCCTGGGGTGTTTTCATTAAACTTATAAGTTATGGAATTTTATGAAAATTAATTAAGTGGCTTTTCTTGTATTGAAGTTTTCGTTTAAAATTTTTTAAATTTACCCTAAATTTTGGGATGTTACACTCTTTATGAGTCCCTATTAGTGTGCTGATAA
The DNA here is from genome assembly GCA_023525715.1 of Cichorium intybus. Lineage (NCBI taxonomy): Eukaryota > Viridiplantae > Streptophyta > Magnoliopsida > Asterales > Asteraceae > Cichorium > Cichorium intybus. The sequence goes on along the minus strand of CM042013.1, from coordinate 53,992,576 downwards.
ACCACACACACTCCACTAAGGACTCACAATGTGCAATGCAGTATCCTTTGGATTTCATCTTCTATTCAGAATGTTTCTCTCGGAATCAATCACTTTACTTTGAGTGTCGGCTCACTCAACCAGATGTTCTGTAAGTATATTTATATCTATGTCGCCTTCTTTTGATGATTCAATTACTCCCACTGGTTCTTAGACCAGGTGTAAAATCAATCATATTGTCACATAGACTTTGTCTCGCCCTAAGGTTCTCTTATTTGGCAGCAACCGGGCTCACCAATGCTTCCAAGTAGTCGGATAGCTTATCCGTACCAACTTTAGTGTTTTACCACTAATCGATATCTCACCCAGATCATAACACTTTATGACGGTGACCAATACAACTGGTCAAGAGAAGAGTATGTCAGGTTCAACAGGAATCTGATTCCTAGTCAAGGCCCAGTGATGACAAATGGTTCTTTGACTTGGCTAATCCTTGAACTTATTCAGGATTATTCTTACTCCTATTGTTTCCTTAGAATATGAGTCCTTTCCAAAAGAACTCTTCTTTCATAGGTACAGCCGGGATAGCCAATGAAACAACATTGCTTATCTGGTTCAGGCTAGTCATGAGGTTCGGACGAATGCTACAGGACCCTGGACTTTCTATGTACAAGTGGGACGATCCCAGCTTTACATTTCAGACAGTGTCTGCAAAGCCAACTTAGTCAAAGATGTGGTCGGAATGTGGTTTCTATGGTCTGACTGGTTTAATATTCAATTCATCGAAAAAACTAATTAGAAGTGTATCTAATACATCGAGGATAGAACTATTTCGACCAATGCTCCACCATCTTCCGTAAGACACATTATAACCATTAATGTTCTTGGAAGTGAATAAACTGTAAAACATTTTCTCAGTCTATGTTGTCACTCAGGTTCTATTGATCTTATACTTCCTTTGAAGTCCTTGAACAGTTCAAGGTTTCAATCAATTGCTTATTCTGATAGGCGAAACTATATTTTTCAAATTAATTGGCAAATATTTTGAAGTATAACTAATTGTGTTCTGTTCAAAGGCTCGAGCAATACACAGTAACTATGTGTTCGTTGTTCATAATCTTAATGTCTTCTACATCTCTATGTAAATTTATGACTTTGTTAATTTCGTTCAAGATATGCAATCATCACCTGACTCTAAGTCAACTGATTCCAAAATCCTATCCACTGGATCTTTGGGTGATTCATTTCTTGCCACAAATGATTTTATTAAGAATTCAATTCATCATGTGACTCTAAGTCAAATGAGTCCAAAGTCCTGTCTAACTGGACCTTTGGTTGAATTGATCCTTATAAAATTTACTTTAACAATCATAGAGAACACAATTCATGAATCCAAACACTTTGGATGTATCAACATTCAAGTTATTTACAATTCATGCAATTAACACACTCATACAACATTTCAAGGATAATTTAAACAAACATGTATTAAAAGAAAATCAACATTTTATTAAAACAAAATATCCTTCAACAATGTACTATATGACAGGCAATGTCGCATGCATCTAATAGTCTAATAACAAGATCATAATATCTAACTGAACTCCAAAATTGCATGAGCTTCAGATCCAATCCGAATGTGCTCCTATGCAACAAAATACTGCATCCTACAGAGTCTATGCATACGGAGCAAATGTGATAAACACATCCAGTATCAAGGAAATAAGGATCAGGAGTTCTGAGTTTTTAAGATATTCCTAAGTTGTCAAACTGTCCGGTTTTAGAGCATCGTTCCAATCTTTCTATAACTGTGTCCCACCCTTTGGAATCCTAGTTTGAGACATCGAAAAAACGTTCTAGAGGATCTGGATCATTTCTTGATGTGCCTTATTAATGAACTCAATCCCGAAGTAGTTGAATCAATAGAACTATGGTATTCCATGAACGACTCATACAGAGTCAACATTGAATGCATTTCCATGATTGTCTTCTCTAGTTGCCCTTCCTGTACATCTGGATGAACATAGCAATGAGTCAAGTTAATGCTCAACTCCTGATTAAGGGGTGACCAAATTTATACAGTTCACCTATGTGTCTCTCAATCTTGAGAACATGTGAACTGGTGCTACTTCTCGCACACTTCAAGCTCTTTGAAGATCTTAGCTCGTCCTTTTTCAACCGGTTCTCGGAACCTTTCCTCAACCAGCTGTGCTAACTTATCTGACCCCAAGATTTCTAAATCCCTAAGGAACTCGGGGTCAATGATCAATAGCATGAGGCGACGAACTTCCTTGGACTCAATAGTCAAGGTGTCATGCTCATCACAAGGTGCTGTGTGATGCCATGCTTTGGGGAGCGGACACTCAATAAGATGTGGCTTGCCAGCAAAACTAAGAACCATTCTCTATTTGTGAAGCCATACCACATAGATCAGGCCAGTCAGCCTTACCATATTTAACATGTGTTTTCTGAAACTCTCAGAAATGGGTAAAGGAGGAGTACTAACACTATCTTTAGATATCTATAAAATTTGTATTTATTAGTTTAATTTTAATCCTTCTTAAATAATTACCCAATATATTACTTAACAAGGCTAGGATCCAAAATACCCCAACTATGGTGTGAAGATGGATGACGTAATCACAACAGAGTGGTCATTAAGGTAGATATACATTTATCAATTTCAGTCTTATGAAATTCCTAGATCTGTGAGATTTGTTGAACTGTTCAATGACATGTTTAATCTCAGATATGCTCTACTATTTGCGATTGGGATGCCGAGAATCACAAACTAGATGTGAATAACCATGCAAATTAGCTCGGTAACCTCAATGTCATTTATCATCTCAAATTGATGTGCCACTTAACCATACACGCTCCATCAACAATGATAAATCATGAGAAACCAATTACCACTCTTTATGAGCCCATATTAGTGTGCCGGTTAACCATACACGCTCCACTAATGTCTCATAAAGTGTAATGTGTAATTTCATGCGTTAGCATCTCTTTCACATTTTCCGTAAAGTAACTAGATTTGGGCTTTTATAAAATTGTTCTAGTACTTTGATTAATAGCTTTATACTTTTAATGATATTAAGCGGTCCTATCAAACCCGTCCGGGTAACGACCATCCACTGATCAAGAGAGTGGTGGGTGAGAATGGACACCCATTATACCGCCATTTTATAGGCAGTCTCCTTATACCCTCCTTATATATCAGCTTCGTGAATGAGGCCTACTATTGATTTGACTAACCAATTATCTTATACATATAATATTAACTTTTAATCATAATATATATAAGATGTATTTTAAACCTTTTAAAACATTAATGGTTTAATCTTTTAATTTTTCGAAATTAAGTATTAATCTTAATTTTAAATTTACATCGTTAAATGATTTAATTTAAATCTTTTAATTAAGACAATTAATTAAATAATTAAATTAGATAGGTATCACAAATTAATCAAATTAATTTAAACCTATCTTAAACCCCTAAATTTCGAAAAAGGCAAATAAGTGGGTTTAAGGTTTTCATTTATTAAATAATCACAATTACCAAAAATAGAAAACCTTCTAAAACTCTAATGCACAAAATCGCAAATAAGGGTGGAGGAGGCTAGGGTTTCGAAAACCCTAGCCCAAAATCGATTTGGCCACCATTTAGGGTTAAGATTCAATAAACCCTAAAATGTCGGAAAAATAATTACAACAATTCAAATAGAAAACAACCTTGCTCTGATACCACTGAAAGCTTTTCTGCAAATCTATGAACTAAAATCCTAAGTTCACATGCAACCTAGATTGGATCTATGTTTTCTATCTTTGAACATGTAATAATAATCCTAAAGGACAAACAAAATTAATAAAAGAAATAAGGAAGAAAAACTAACCTTTTGATCCTTAGATCTCTTGGAAGCAAGCACCACAAGTGTCGTGCCTCTAATGGCTCACACCCAGAACCAAGCAAGCAAGAAAACATGAGAGAAGAAGGGTAGAAACCCTTAGAATTTCGTGGCTTTAAGGGGTGGGAGGTGACAGCACCTAGGTCGTCGTGCAATCAAAAATAGTAAAATACATCACTCACACTAGTGACAACGCCTAGTGATATCAGGTATTTTAGGCGTTGTTGAGCCCTGTTCTTGATAAAATTATATCAAATATGTCTGGGTATTCTCACTTTTCATGCCAGGACTTGTTTGGAGAAAAAGAATAGAAACAGGGACTAAAAGCGTGCAAAAGGAAGAAGTTGGGAAGGAATGAAAAATCAAGAGAACTCGTACGCACGCCGCGGGAATTAACCATGCGCGACGCGGGCTTAAGGCGGTGGAACACATTTAAATGCCGAAGAATCGGGAAGAGATCAGTACGCGCGCCGCGTAATTCACTTCTGCGTGGCGCGGTTGCGGGAAATTTGCAAGTATAAATAGATGCATTTCCAGCCGAAAACCCTAGCAAAGAACCGGGTGTAAAATCGACCCTGAAGCTCTTTGACTCCAGGATTTCATTTCAGCAAGCTCACAATTGGTATTTTATGATTTTTGATTTAATTTCCTTTTAGTAGCAAGTACTCTTTGTAGCTAAAGTCTTTGGGAGTGACAACCACTGACTGTGAGCACTTAGGTTTCTGATTTTGAAACATTTGGTTACTGTTTTTGTGTTTGGAATTCGGATTCAGTGAATGAAAAGCATTTGGTTACATTTAATCTTAGCTTTTCGGTGTTTTTATGCTTATGTTTGGTTTGATTGATTGATTGTGTTTGGATATGGTGTGTGAACCTTGTTGGGACTATTTTCCTTTGTTGAAATCAGTAGCTAATTAGGTTAGTTGGTAAGCATTAAACCTTGGCTAGTAACTGTTCAGTGGAACTTTAGCTAGTGGCTAGTTTATGCTTTGCTTGGTTTTGCTAGTTTGGATGCCTTTGATTGCTTCTGACTCAGAGATGTACTTCTGAATTCAGAAAGTGACTAGGTTATTTGAGCATAGCTTAGCTTGGCTTGGGTGTGTTTGATCATTGCTTTTGTTTGCTAGTGATTAAGAAGATAGAAACCGGATCCTCCGACTGTAGTTGTGACACTACTAGTTGGTAATCTCTCATCTAGCCTAACCACGAAGCTCCTGCGGATCGACCTTGACTACCGCTATACTAGTGTGTGTTAGGTTTTCTCTTATTTTTGACCACACGACGACCGCTGCTCGTGTCAAATTTTAGAGCCGTTGCCGGGGAGCTGTGAGCTTAGGATAGGTGAGTAGTAGGAACTTGTTTCTTGCTTTTTGAAAATTTCATTCTGGTAATTTTGATTTTTGGTTTTTGTGGGCGTGTTGCATTAGTGCATGCGTACCCGCAGGGGTAAGCAATTATCCCCATTGCAGTTTGATTCTGAGATTGAGCGTACTGCGCACAAACTCCGTGCCCGTAGGCGTTTAAACATCATGAATTTTAGTAAAGTTAGCAGTAGTCCGGTAAGTGTTGCCCAGGAACCATCAGGTGAGGCAACGGGGATGTTTTCTATTCCCCCGCTATCAGAATTTCAGTTTGGGAGCACGAGTGCTTCTGGTGGTGCAGTTTCAGCCCCTGCACCCATACCATCATGCACTCCACCATCTATCCCACCATTTACACCCGCTTCACAACCACAATCCACCAATCCATTTACTTCTGCTATGTCTTGGGGAGAGCCGACCCGAGATGGCACCCCAGCTCCTAGACAGCAGACACCAACATCTCAACCACAACCAGCCCTCTTTAAACCTCAACCCACATACCAATCAACACAACCTATACACTTTCAACAACCGCCTCAGCCACAATACCATTACCTAGAGACGGAGGAGGTGTATGACGAGGAAGATGAAGGATGGGTGCCACCAGCACCACAACCACAATGGAACCGAGGTCGGGGACCTCTTAGAAGAGCACCACAATATCCACCACCAGGTCAGCGGGAATACAATGATCATCTTTACGGTAACCCCGCCCAACCTTTACATTTTGCACAACCGAGACGGCAATCGGTTGCATCACATTTCCAACCGCGGGAATATGATGATTCATCGCCAATCTATATTCCTGATAACATTGATTCGCAAGTAGAAATAAGACCTTAGTTATTAGGAATATTGACTCAGTTTAGGGGATACAAGACTGACGATCCTTATAATCATTTATATGAATTCTTAGCAATTGCCAACGCCAATACTCCTAGAAATACTGATCGAGATATTTTTAGGCTTAGATTGTTTCCATTCACTCTTAAGGATAAAGCCAAATATTGGTTTACATCTTTACCATCAAATAGTATTACTAGTTGGGAACAACTCAAGGCGAAGTTTCTTCAAGAATTCTATCCAGTCAGTAAAACCACGGAGGTCAGACGAGCGATCCAAGATTTCCATCAAAAGCCTGGAGAGGCTTTTCATGAAGCGTTCGACAGATTAAAAGAGCTGCTGCGATCCTGTCCACATCATGAAGTTCCTAAGTGGTAGCTAGTCAAATTATTCTTCGAGGGAGTTAATGAGACACACCAGGTTATGATAAATGCCTCATCAAGTGGGACATTTATGTGGCAAGAGCCAGAGGATGCCTGGAGATTTTTGGAGCAGCTGAGTTTAGGATCAAAAGTCAGTGGATCAATGAAAGATAAGACTGTATATGTAGCAAATGTCGAAGCAGAGAACAAATGGAAAGCTGAAATTCAGAAAGAACTCACTGCTGTTACAAAAAGGTTCAAGCAGATGCTCGGGAGGTTTCAACAAGAGAAGGGAGCATACGTGTTGCATGGTCAGAATATCTGCAATACATGTGGAAAATAGGACACACTCATAATGAGTGCTCAATGACTCATGAGGAAATAAGTCCAGTGCATGGATATGGTCGATTTCACAACGCACCAAGGCCATTCCGAAGTAATCAGCAACGAGAATCGAGACAACCACCTATAAGGCAGCAACAGGTGCAACCTCCATCTCCATCGGGAAGCACGAACATTGGTTTGCAAGAAATTTTTGGATTGTTAGTACAACTCCAGGAAGTAGAGAAGTCTAATTCAGAAGCAATTCTGAGATTAGGAGAATCACTTGTCAAAGTGGAAGAAAAAAAGGTGAGGGAGCAAGAGCAGTCACCAAGAATGCAAGTCAATGAAGTCATCACACTTAGGAGTGGGAAGAAAGTAGACAACAATGTTACAGCTCCGATTGCAGATGATGATAGTGACGTGGAAATAGTTTTCGATGAAAAAGAAGAATTAGAAAAAGAGAAGAAAAAGGATAAGGAGGAGCAAGTGCAGAAGACGAAGCAGACGAGTACATATGAAAAAGGAGAATCAAGTGGAACAGTTCCTTTTCCAACAACTTTGGAAAAGCCGGAGAAAGGACCATATGGAAAGAAGGGACCACAAGCTGAAGACATGTGGGAATTATTTAGCCAAATTAAGGTTAACATTCCTTTAGTCAAACTCATCAAGGAAGTTCCCGCATATGCTAAGTTTCTCAAAGATATGTGTATACACAAGAAGCATATTATGTCCCACTTGCCTAAGATGATTAGCTTACCTGAGAATGTAAGCTCTATCCTCATGGATGCGCTTCCTCCAAATATGAAAGATCCGGGAGCTCCTCTTATTTCAGTAGATTTAGGCAATGTGCATATCAAAAGGGCTCTGTTAGATTTAGGTGCAAGTGTGAACATATTGCCTGGGCAGTTATTCGACAAACATGAGTTTGGCACTATGAGATCTACTGATGTGATTCTGCAGTTGGCTGACAAGTCCACCAAGGTTCCCAGGGGCATGTTAATCGATGTTATCATCAGGGTAGGAGAATTTTATTACCCAGCAGATTTTCTTGTTTTGGACACCCATCAAGCAATGAATGGGGAGCAACCCACAATCATTCTAGGGCGGCCTTTTTTGGCCACGACTAACGCAAATATTGCTTGTCGCACTGGAGAAATAGGAATATCTTTTGGACATCAACAGGCTAAGATCAACATTTTCAATGCTGATCTCAAGGGAAGTAACATGGAAGATGAGGAATGCTATCAAGTGGACATTATAGATGAGCTTGTGCAGCAGTACACTCTAGAGGTACTTAAACAGAAGAAATAGAAACTCAGGGAGAAGCAATTGTTGGAAGAAAAGAGACGCAAAATGGAAAAGAAGAAAAGGGACTCAAGTCTGAAGAATGTGCGCATATAGAGATGTTACCAGCAGAGATTCCAAAGACATTAAAGCCTTCTTTACAAGAACCACTAAAGTTGGATCTAAAACCTTTACCAGAACATTTAAAGTATGCCTTTCTAGGAGAGAAAGATACTTTACCAGTAATCGTGGCAGCCAATCTGACAGAAGAACAAGAGATAGGATTGCTTAATGTATTGTCCAAACACAAGGAGGCTATTGGCTGGACAATCGCGGACTTATAAGGGATTAGTCCGACCACGTGCATGCATCGCATTATCACAGAAGAAGGAGCTAAACCTGCCAGGGATACGCAAAGGAGGTTGAATCCCAACTTAAAAGAAGTTGTCAAAAAGGAGGTTCTTAAATGGTTGGACGCACGAATCATCTACCCCATTTCTGACAGTGAATGGGTTAGCCCAACGCAGACGGTGCCGAAAAAGTCAGGGATCACTGTAGTAGACACAAAGGATGGTGACAAGATATCCACGAGACCTGTAACCGGATGGCGAGTCTGCATCGATTATCGGAAGCTTAATGCCGCCACATCCAAAGATCATTTCCCATTACCCTTTATCGATCAAATCGTGGAGAAGTTAGCAGGACAAAAGTACTACTGTTTTTTGGATGGGTATTCTGGGTATAACCAGATCGCAATTCATCCAGAAGATCAGGCAAAGACAACGTTCACTTGCCCTTATGGCACTTTTGCCTTTCGCAGAATGCCATTTGGATTGTGAAACGCGCCTGCAACGTTTCAACGATGTATGATGGCAATTTTTTCTGACATGATTAGTGAAGCATTAGAAATTTTCATGGATGATTTCTCAATTTTTGGACCTACATTCGAAACTTGCCTAGTTCAGTTGGAAAAGGTACTGAAAAGATGTGTAGAAACAAACCTGGTTCTGTCCTGGGAGAAAAGTCATTTCATGGTAAGAGAAGGGATAGTATTAGGACATGTGGTCTCTGAAAGAGGATTCGAAGTCGATCGCGCTAAAGTTAAGGTCATATCCACATTGCCGCCTCCAACATCAGTGAAAGGGATTATATCATTCTTGGGGAATGCAGGGTTTTATCGTAGATTCATTAAAGATTTTAGTGCTATCTCTAAGCCCCTCTATGGTCTTCTTTTGAAGGACGCACCATTTGTTTTTGACGAAGAATGTGTAAAAGCATTCAACATTCTCAAAAATAAACTGGTTGAGGCCCCCATTCTGAAGCCGCCCGATTGGACGCAACCTTTCGAGATAATGTGTGATGCTAGCGACTATACTGCTGGTGCAGTATTAGGGCAAAAAGTTGACAGGAAACCTGTTGTTATCTGTTATGCTAGTAAAACTTTTTCTGAAGCTCAATTGAATTACACAACTACTGAAAAAGAATTACTTGCTGTAGTATTTGCTCTAGATAAATTTCGATCTTATATCTGGGGATCCAAGGTGGTGGTTTACACTGACCACAGTGCTGTTCGGCACCTGATCACAAAGAAGGAGTCTAAGCCTTTCTTAATTAGGTGGATACTCTTGCTGCAAGAATTCGATGTGGATATCAAAGACAAGAAGGGAGCTGAAAATGTAGTGGCAGATCATCTTTCTAGATTACCAGCTGAATGATTGGAAGCAGGAATTCAGGACTCATTTCCTGACGAGCAGTTGTTAGAGGTTCATGGAGCTCCATGGTACGCAAACTATGTAAATTTTCTGGCCACAGGAGCAATACCAACACATTGGACGAAACAAAGGCAGAAGCAATTTCGCACATATGCAAAGAGATTCATTTGGGGTGATCCAGACCTTTTTAAGGTAGGTGAGGACCAGATAATTCGCCGATGTGTGCCGAACAACGAAATTGGTGAAGTGCTGGATCTCTGTCATGCATCAGCATGCGGAGGACATTTCAGTGGAAGGAAAACCGGGTATAAAGTTCTCGAATCTGGACTATATTGGTCGACTATCTTTCGGGATGCGCACAGGACTGCCAAGGAGTGCATCAATTGCCAGCAATTAGGAAATATATCGAAAAGGGATCAAATGCCTTTGAATCCGATTTTGGTGGTAGACATTTTTGATGTCTGGGGAATCGATTTTATGGGTCCATTCCCCACATCACATGGATATGTTTACATTTTGGTGGCAGTAGATTATGTCTCCAAATGGATTGAGGCCGAAGTAACTCGCACAAATGACCATCATGTGGTTTGCAAATTTGTGAAGAAAAATATCTTCACCAGGCATGGGGTCCCCAGAGTAATCATTAGCGACGGAGGATCTCATTTCAAGAATTTCAAATTCGGAAGGCTGCTGAAACACTATAGGGTGAATCATCGCATTGCAACGTCGTATCATCCACAAACCAACGGCCAGGTGGAGGTGTCCAATAGGCAAATCAAAGAGATCCTTCAGAAAACTGTCAAGACTGATAGAAAGGATTGGTCGCTAAGGCTAGACGATGCATTGTGGGCGTATCGAACCGCGTACAAAACACCGATCGGGACTACTCCATATCGGTTGGTTTATGGAAAAGGATGTCAATTACCAGTAGAGACTGAAGATGGACTATACTGATGCTGAAGGGACCACGCCAATCGTGCCCTTTGGGCCATTAAGAAAGTCAATATGGACTATACTGATGCTGGGAAAGAAAGGAAACTTCAGTTGTCTGAATTAGAAGAATTACGAGATGAAGCATATGAGAATGCAGCCACCTATAAATCAAAGATGAAGCGATATCATGACGCCAAGCTACGATTGAAGGTCTTTGAAGTTGGACAAAAAGTATGGCTGTATAATTCAAGACTGAAGATGTTCCCCGGGAAACTGAGAAGCAAATGGAATGGTCCCTATGAAGTGATCAGCATTACGGATTATGGTGCAGTCGAGATCTAGGACTTGAAAGGTGGGCAACCATTTAAAGTCAATGGCCATAGACTCAAACCATACATCACCACGGGCACGTTCCAGAAATTAGAGGTAGAGACAGTCGAACTCATAGCAGAAATTCCAACATACGCTACGTAATCAGGTAAGTATACGTCCGGCTGAAGACGTTAAACTTAGCGCTTGTCGGGAGGCAACCCGATCATCATTGTACAATTGCATATTTTCTTAATATTCAATGCATTACATCCAATTTTTGATCACGGTGAGAAAAAGGCAAGTGTGGGGTCATTTTGGTAAATTCACAATACCGCGACGCGGGATCTTAGGAACCGCACCGCGCGTGTTGAGTTTCTGCGATTATAGTTAAAATCAGATTTTTATACGCGACGCGGATAGAAGCTTCCCGCGCCGCGGTCTTATCTTAATTTGAAATTAAAGATAATCACTTAAATAGAGCTTTTTGATAGTCATTCAAATTCCCACATTGCATATAAATAAATTGCGGAAAATTTTGGTTCTTCTCACCGTGCTTCAACCCTTCAATCAATCCAACGACTGCATTAGTCTTTCTTTCGCAAGAAATTCAAGTAAGTATCGATTCTCTCTCTCTTAGTTTTAGAAGTCTTGAAATTTACTAGATGCTACTGTAATCCACAATGTTATGTTTAATCGATTAAATTAATTGCTGAATTAGGATTATGGTATTGTATTACACGGAACCCAAGTGCCAGATTAAAAAAATTGGACTTAGATTGACAGATTGAGCGAATTTTCTTGACTGAAATCGTTCGCCGCGCCGCGGGATGTGTAGTCCACGACGCGGCGTATGAATATTCATCTAGCGTGTCGCGGGTTGTCACGTGCGCGCCGCGACGAACGTCAAAACAGTGCAGTGATTTCTTCAATTTTTGTGATTTCTGCAGGCACGATGTCTTCTTCAGGCAGTACTGAAACCATCGACAGGAATTCTTTGGCTACAGAAGTAGGTAGAACACGAGCTTACAACTTCTACAATCGTAGATCCATTCAACAACAAAAACGAATCCTCCCCGCCCGGCCGGTCAACTGGCAGTTGACCGAGGAATCAGGGATTATGGAACATCTGCAATATTGGCTGGTTCAAGGGGGTTACGACAAAGGCGAACTTATCTACACTTGTCGGGCTATTGAGAACATTGTTCACATGGAAGGGCCTATCTATCGGGAGGTATTCTTGCAATTTCTCCAAATTACCAGTTTGATCGTCAGCTGCTGGGAATGGATATGGAAGAAATGGTGCAGTTCCGGTTGGGTAATCACAACCGAAGCTGCAGTTTACGGGAATTTGGCTATCGCATCGGGTTATATACTGAAGAAGAATCAGAGACACCAGGGTTCGACACCTTCCACCGACGGGCTAACTATGATGCCGATGACTCATTCTCTCCTGCTGACTACTGGAGCACCATATCATCCATGCGGTATCATGAGAATACCGTACGCGAGGGACTGATGCATCTACCGTCGCATCGCATGTTACATCGGTTGATATCCACCATGATCTGGCCTCGTGCGGACGAGGATCGGGTCTTACCACGTGAGCTACATCTCATGTGGTGTTTGACACGGATGCTTCAGACATGCAACATGCCATACTTCGTGGCCGATTACTTCAAACAGATCACAGACGAGCCACTGAAGCAAATTGCTCTCGGCGGGGGACATTATGTGATGAATCTAGCCCGATCCTATGGGTTGCTATTCTAGTATACTACCCGTGGACTGACAGTTGTTCAGCCAGTTCCCTTCAGTCCACTGACTACCATCTCCCGAGATGTTATTTATGTCGACGATGGGGTCACCGCAACTGAGCTGTCACCATTTCCGGTGCTGAAAACCGAGCCATCCACTTCCAAAAAGCGACCACGGGTGACTATTAATCCACCCCGAGGACTTTCCCCGGCCACCATGGAATCATGGTACTTGGCCGATGAAGTGAAGGATGTTAAAAAGACCTTGCAGGCCCATATGAGGGAACACCAGCTGCAGTCGGCTGTAGCACAGGAGGTCAATAGACGAACAGAGAATACACAGACGCAGCTCCTGTGGTTAGCGGATTGCATGATTGCCCTCATGGCAAAGCATAGGTGTGTTCCACCAAGACCCCAGCCGACGATCAGAGAAGAAGAGGAGGAGCCAATGGAAGAAGATCCTGATGAAGAAGATGAGGAAGACGATACAGCCCACAGTTGAGGATTTTGGATGTAATTATTAGCATTTTAGTACAATTTTTTTTATTAGCATATTATTAGGTTTTAGTTAAAAATGATGTTTTGTTTTTAGGTAATTTTGGATGAATAAGCCTCTTAGAGGCAGTTAAAAGTAATAAAACAATAGTTCTTTTGTGTTGAATTGATTTGGTGACTTGTTAAAATAGAGACAAATCTGCTGAAATTACCGCGCCGCGGATTTCACTTCTGCGCGACGCGGTCATTTCTCATTTGACGCTGTTTTAATCTCACGAAATTACCGCGACGCGCATTCTTCAATTACGCGCCGCGGTCATCCGCAACACATACACTTCTATCTGTATACTTCTGTTCTTGTTTTATTTGTCATAAGTGTTTTTAATTTGTTTGTTGAGTTATGCATGATATACCAATTTGAGAAGGAGTTGTCTCAGACAAGTGTGGGGTCACCATGCCCTCTCCACTTGTCTCAACCACCGGTGTGTTCACTGTAGCACTACAACTCCAGAATACCAAATCGAGGATCCATTTGTACGCAATTATACCTGTGATATTGAGCACCAAGCAGTCTATCGTCCAAAAAGGGGTAACTCTTTCTCCCTTGTTTTGAAATAATTTTGTACAACGGGGACGTTGTACGGTTTTAAGTGTGGGGTGTGGACGCTCGAAAGAGAATTTTTTGAAATTTTTGCAGAAATGATCAATTTTTCAATTTTTAGCAATATTTTTCAAAATTTTTAATGAATTGCAATTTTCAAATGAATGATTTGGGATTGTGATAGCATTAGTATTTTTCAAGAAATACTGTTTATTTGTGATCATGCTATTGGTTAGTCAAATAAGTTGTGTTTTATGAGTTTAGAAGATTGAGCTGTTTTAGGATTGGAATTTAGGAAGGAAAAGTCAATCTGTAGCCTTTGTTGTTCGAGCCGGTAGGTCTAAAATGGGTGGGCCTTATGCACCTTACCACCTAAGATCGTCTGGTCTGGGATGGTATTTCTGAAAGCTCGCTACACGGACAACATCGAAAGTCATGGACAATTCCTTAATGGCCTTTAGAATCTGAATGAGTAAGTACACTTCATTGTGGACAGAAAGTTTGTAATCAAGGGTTCTCTAGAAAGCCATGAATTCCAAAGAACAAGTCAATTATGTTTTCGCGAACTATTCCACTGTAACTCAAAAAGCAATAAACTTTGAAACTGAACACAGTCAGAAATTGTTTGATTCTTTATTATAATTTGTTAAAAACTCTCTTGCTTGGGGACAAGCAAGGCATAAGTGTGGGGTGTTTGACAACGCCTAGTGATATCATGTATTTTAGGCGTTGTTGAGCCCTGTTCTTGATAAAATTATATCAAATATGTCTGGGTATTCTCACTTTTCGTGCCAGGACTTGTTTGGAGAAAAAGAATAGAAACAGGGACTAAAAGCGTGCAAAAGGAAAAAGTTGGGAAGGAATGAAAAATCAAGAGAACTCGTACACGCGCCGCGGGAATTAACCATGCGCGACGCGGGCTTAAGGCGGTGGATCAAATTTAAATGCCGAAGAATCGGGAAGAGATCAGTACGCGCGCCGCGGATTTCACTTCTGCGCGGCGCGGTTGCGGGAAATTTGCAAGTATAAATCGATGCATTTCCAGCCGAAAACCCTAGCAAAGAACCGGGTGTAAAATCGACCTTGAAGCTCTTTGACTCCAGGATTTCATTTCAGCAAGCTCACAATTGGTATTTTATGATTTTTGATTTAATTTCCTTTTAGTAGCAAGTAGTCTTTGTAGCTAAAGTCTTTGGGAGTGACAACCACTGACTGTGAGCACTTAGGTTTCTGATTTTGAAACATTTGGTTACTGTTTTTGTGTTTGGAATTCGGATTCAGTGAATGAAAAGCATTTGGTTACATTTAATCTTAGTTTTTCGGTGTTTTTATGCTTATGTTTGGTTTGATTGATTGATTGTGTTTGGATATGGTGTGTGGACCTTGTTGGGACTGTTTTCCTTTGTTGAAATCAGTAGCTAATTAGGTTAGTTGGTAAGCATTAAACCTTGGCTAGTAACTGTTCAGTGGAACTTTAGCTAGTGGCTAGTTTATGCTTTGCTTGGTTTTGCTAGTTTGGATGCCTTTGATTGCTTCTAACTCAGAGATGTACTTCTGAATTCAGAAAGTGACTAGGTTATTTGAGCATAGCTTAGCTTGGCTTGGGTGTGTTTGATCATTGCTTTTGTTTGCTAGTGATTAAGAAGATAGAAACCGGATCCTCCGACTGTAGCTGTGACACTACTAGTTGGTAATCTCTCATCTAGCCTAACCACAAAGCTCCTGCAGATCGACCCTGACTACCGCTATACTAGTGTGTGTTAGGTTTTCTCTTATTTTTGACCGCACGACGACCGCTGCGCATGTCAACTAGTACAGTGGTAGTCAGGGTCGATCCACAGGAGTTTCGTGGTCAAGATAAGACGATAGCTTACAAACTATAGTGTCACGCTACAGCCATAGGGACTAACTTCTACTTTCCCAAAAATAATCCAAAAACACAATTCCAAACAATTACTAAAAACCAAACCAAGCATGAAATAAACTAACCCAAATCAAATTTATAAACTAAATTTGCTTACTGAAATCAGAAGTAAGATGGAACCAAATGACTACTTGCATAAACTTCAAATCCAGAACATCCAAAACAGTAACAAACGAATTTCAGAAACTTCAACCTAATGCTAATGGTTGTCACACCCAAAAACATCAAGCTAAAAGCTTAAAACAACTAAACTAAAACTAAAATTAGAGTGAAAACATAAAAATACCACAAAGGGCTGATGAAATCTCGAAACTTGAGTCAAAGTCACCGTAAGTCCACCTTAGGGTCTGATCTTCACCTCCGGAATTCGACCTAAAAGCCTCTATTTATAGTTGTGAAAAATAAAAGGTCGTAACGCGTAGATCCGATAACCGCGGTGCACGTAGAGCCTTATCCATGTTTTCTCCCGGTTTGAATTTCTTCCACCGGCTCACTTCTGACGTGGCACGTCGCGCACGTGTGCATTCCTGCAGCACGCGTGTCCAGTCGACTTCTTTTGACTTTATCTTCAAACTTCTTCATTTTGTACGGATTTAACCCCTGTTTATATCTTTTCTTTGCAAACAAGAACTGACACAAAAAGTGAGAATACCAATGCATATATGATATATTTTCACCAAGAATAGGGCTCAACGACTAAAATACTTGATATTACTAGGCGTTGTCAAACATCTCACACTTATGCCTTGCTTGTCCCCAAGCAAGAGAGTTTTTAACAGATTTTAACTAAGACTCAAACAATTTTTGAATGTGTTCAATTTCAAAGCTTATTGTCCCAAGAGTTAGGTTGAAATAGTTTTTTAAACCATAACCAGAATATTCTTTGGAATGCATGACTTTCTAAAGAACCCTTGATTACAAATTTTCTGTCCACAATGAAGTGTACGTACTCATTCAGATTCTAAAGGCGATAAAAGACTATCCATGACTTTCGATGTTGTCCGTGTAACGAGCTTTCGAAATACCATCCCAGACCAGACGATCTTAGATGGCAAGGTGCATAAGCCCCACCCATATTAGACTTACCGGCTCGAACAACAAAGGTCACTGATTGACAGTCCCTTCCTAAATTCCAAGGTTATAGAAGTCGCTAGGCGTTAGGCGGGCGGTCGACTGGGGCCTAGGACTAGTCGGTCTAGGCGAGGACTAGTCGGCGCCTAGGCGGGGGGTATTAATTGTAACAAAATTTATTTTTTTTAAATTTAGATATTACCTATATCCCTAAAAAATGAATAAATAAGTATAAAAATTTGCAAATCAAAGTATTTAAATATGTAATCATCAAACATCAAAATGTTTAGACTCATTAATGACATTTTTTTATCATTTTAATCATCGATAATTGTAACTTAGCCACCGATTATCATTATTAATGACATTTTCTAAATTTAAATTTTAAAAATTTAAAAATTTGTTTTTTTTTGAGAATTTGATAATTTTTGAAAATTTTTAAAATTTGAAAATTTTTGAAAATTTTTAAAATTTGAAAATTTTTGGAAATTTTGAAAATTTGAAATTTGAAAAATTGAAAATTTTTCCGCCTAGACCCGCCCAGACCCGCCTAGGCCCGCCTAAACCCGATTTTGACCGCCGTTGACCAAATCCGCCTAGCTTGACCGCCTACCACTAATCGTAGGCAGAACCCGCCCGCCTAGCGCCTAGGCGCCGCCTAGGCCGACTTTTACAACACTGCTAAATTCCAATCCTAAAATATCCCAATCTTCTAACTCTAAAACTCAACTTATTTGACTAAACTCATAGCATGATAACAACTAAACAGTATTTCTTGAAAAATACCAAAGCTATAACATTCACAAACTATTCATTTCAAAAATGCAATCTATTAAAAATTTTGAAAATTGATCATTTCCTGCAAAAAATTCAAAAATACTCTTTAGACTGTCCACACCCCACACTTAAAACCGTACAACGTCCCTATTGTACAAAATTATTTCAAAACTAGGGAGAAAGAGGTACCCCTTAGACAGTTGACTGCTTGATGGTACTCGATTGTCACAGGTACAAAAACACGAACATTTCACGCTTCAGATTTCCAGGAGTTGTAGCGCAACAGTAAACACGATGGTGATCATGGCAAGTGTAGGGGGCATAATGACCCCACACTTGCCTGAAACAACTCCTCAACAGATTCCCCATTTTGGTGTTACATGCATCACTCATAAACACATTAAATGCAAACATATAATATATAAAACAAATTCAGAAATAAAAGAGCGTCATAAGTTTGGTACAATATTTCCAAAAATGAAAAGAAAAAATATACATCAATCATCCTAGCGTGTCCCGTAAGGACCCGCCTCGTCATCATGGGCTCTAGCTGGGAATCATCATAGGCGTCGTCCTTACTGGGAGGCCATCTCCAATAATGTGACATCCGCCTAAAATGAATTCGGGTCAACCTAACCCAATTGGAAATTTAATAAACCCTACTCAAGATTACTTGACGCTAATAGGATCAAAACTCATACACTACGATATAAATTGATGTTAATAGCAATATAGCATAGTATAACATTATAACTATAATCAAATTAAATTATGATAGCATATTAAAATTAAATCAAAGTATGATGCTCTAATTAAATTAAAAGAATCAAACTTGAATGCTATAATTAAACTTCAAATCAAAGTAGATTGTTATAATCAAATAATAACCTATCTTTTATAAAACTCTATTTTTATAAACTCTACATTAAATTTTATAAAACTCTTATATTAATTAATATGTTATATAAAAGATGTTTGTGTTAGTGGAAAATTATGAAGACCACCAAAAGCTAAAGGTTATTCCCATTGTCTCCCACTCACACCTCCCATCATCTTTCCTTTCATTTTTCTCCCAACACATTATTCTCATCACCACTAAAACTATATCTATTCTTTCTCTCACACTCAATCTCGAAATTCCTCCTAGAAATCTTCATATTTCAGCCAAGAACACTCCAATATACTCAAATTCATCAAGGTATGTTGTTAAAAGTCTCAAATTCATGAATGAAACAAATTAAATCCACCAAACTATCTAAAACTCATTTTATTCATAAACCTGATTTTTCTCAGGATCCCATCAATAAAATAAGAAGTTCTGGAAATTTTCAGAAAATAACTTATTTTTATTGAATTACTATAATTATTGTAATAAAATAGGGCAATAATTCACATAAAATACTTTTTCAGTCAATAAATTCTGGGAACATTTTTGAGGAACCCATATATTTAGTAAAGTGGATTTATGAAGTTTCATGCATTTATATTACTGTTTGATGCTTATTTTGTATTTTATTTTGTTGTAGATAAATAAATTGCAAAATATAGTTATGTATGTTAAAAGCTAGATTTTATATTTTTCGTACCTTATTAATATTTTAAAGATTCCATAACAAAATTTACAGATTTTTGTAAGAATGTTTGCTTATATTTCCTGATTTAATGATTATTTAATGGTTTAAATTGATAATAAATAGCTACACATGTCCAAAAATTATAACACCTTATCAGAATATCATATATAACATGTTAATCACAAATAAAAAGTCTAATGAATTTCTCTTAATATTTGCCTATTATTTATGATTTTATTTATTAGTTAATAATGAAAAACATAAGAAATACTTCCCATAGTACAAAATATCCAAAATATTTACAGTAGGCTCAATATAATGTTAGAAAACTATGGTTAATTTTCCAGAATTTTTGGGAATCATTTATTATTTTTCCCGAATTTTGATGTTGTTTCATCAATAGAATAATAAAGAAATACTAAACCAGTTCAGAAAACTATGAACATTTTAAGTAATTACTATTATGTGAAATAATGATTTCCTAATAATTTCAGAATTTTTCAATACTGTTTACTCTTTAAAACTATTTTCCTAAGTACTTAAGCATGTAAAAATGCATTTTTAATGATTATTTCATATAAATAATTGTTAAAATATGTAAATACTTATAATTGGACAAGTTATTATTTTAATAAGAAATTATTAAAATCTTGACTATATTGAAAATATAAATTAATTATACAAAGTAATTAATTCAATTTAAAATTCATTTAACAAATGAATACCTTAATATTCAAATCGAAATGAATTATTGTTCATTCATCTAATATAAGAATATGTGTATAATTATTTTTATTAATACTATATTCCAGTTTATCGATTCCTAAGCCAAAACTATTAATTATATTAGGTTCTACGACATTTTGACTCGAGCCGTCTATCGTACAACATGCATATTCCGTTTGGACTAATGTGATTTATCTACCCCATATTTTATAATTTTCAATACTTTTGGGGTGTATCATGTGGTTTTAATATGTTCCAACTTCATTTTATTATTTTAACACAATTGAGACATTGTTGGGACATTTATACATGAATCATTATTTGTATAATTATTGTTTGTTTACGCTATATGTACTTGTAGTACATTACCATTTTTAGTCTAATCTCCATGACTATACCCGTATTCTTGAGGTACGTTATGGACAATAATAGCGCTATTGGGTTGACCATCCCGCCTTGGGACGCTAAGGTGATTGATTGCACTTGGTTGAGTGTGTATGATGATTAGATGCTCCATCCTATATATATATATATATATATATATATATATATATATATATATATATATATATATATATATATATATATATATATATATATATATATATATATATATATATAGGGAGAGGATCAACATAAAACCCTTTTTTATCCATAGAACCATAGAACCTTATTTTAAACCATTGGATCTAGCAATCAATGGACAAGATCAAAACACTAATATATAATAAAAAGAAATCAATTAAATAAATTGGCAAGGGTAAGAATGTATTTTCATCAAATAATCCTTAGTTGCTAGAATCCCTCAAGCTTTTTTCACGTCCAAATCACGTTCAAATCAAAAAACGTAAAATCAGGAATCCCAAATCTAATCTTCAGTTGCTTCCAATTCAATATGTAATCAAGGATTCTAAATCCATTCCGATTTAGATTTTTCTTGTTCTCGTATTGATTTGTTCTGATATCAATCGCTATTCAAGTTTATTCCGAGTTGATTCATCTTCACCAGTTCTCTCATGGCGGATGCAAGTTCAAGCAATTAAAAATCACCTCTACCTATTATAATCGAGATTGAGAACGAGATAGAGATCGAGACCGAGGGATCAAGGAAGAGAAAGAGAGAGAGATCGAGAAATATGGATCGATACAGAGGGACAGAGAGACAGAGAAAATCGATATTTATCTATGTTCACTAATGAACATTTGAGCTGGTAAATCATGGAATTGCTAAATCTAGGTGTGTATCCTCTCTAATTGAAACGATCCAAATCGAATCAAGATTCCAAATCGAGAGCTGATCACCAATGACCGGAATCTGGAGCTCCTTCCGATCTCTTGCTCATCTCTCATCGCAGGTCTCATTCTATTTCTGATAGTCTACTTCTCCATCGACGACCTCACCCTCTCCTTCCACCAGCAAAGGTATTAGATGCTTGATTTCTTAAAGTATTCCTGTTTTTGATTTTGTTGATCATATTTTACAGTTTATAGTCGTGATTTAAGTCAAAATTGAGATACCAGATGTCATTGTCTGAATGTTCACTAATGGACAATGAAGAATGTTCATTAATAAACATAGATTACAGAACATTTATGAACTTGTGGTATTGAATCAGATTGAAAGTGATTTGTTGCCTTTGATTTGGTTCACTGTAAAGCATCGAAGATGAAATCATAAAAAGTTGAAAACGAATGGAATTATGAAATCAGTGAACTGAATCGGAACTTATGTTGATTACGAAGCAGACTATTGCCTAGCTGATGACTGAAATTGATGAAGCATATCGCAGATTACAGGTACATCAATTAATCTGTGTTCTTCAAATATGAATGTTCTGTAATGAATATGGTGAATGTATGTTACAATTGATTTTGAAATTCAGTATTGAACACATTTGTTAAATCGAATCTGAGGAAACAAATCAATGAACGGATTGGTCCACCATTGTTCTTTGGATCGAATAATTGGTTTGATTCCTACTTTATTGGAATTCCTTTCGATAGTGTATAGATTTTGGTTTGAATACTAGACAAATTCTTGTTCTGTGGTTTATTTGATGTAGAATGTTCATAAATGAACATATGTTTGAATAATTGGTTCGATATAAAGGTTATTTTGGATAGAATGTTCATAAATGAATATATGTTCATGTTTACGATATTTATTCTGTTTAGCTAGTTATATGTTCATAGATGAACATAGAACATATGTTCATGAATGAACATGTGTTCAAGGAATCGATCACAGTAACATATGTTCATCTGATTGCAGATATAGAGAGAATGATGATGATGGTGGTGTTCGATTGCAATAGAATAGAGGAGGAAGAAGTCATGTGATTGCAGGAAAAAGGAGAATGATGATGGTGGTGGTAATCTGTTTTGATTGCAACATAAGAGAGAACGAGACTAATTTCTTAGTTTTTGTATACATGTTCGGTTATGAACATGAATAATTTCTTGTTTTTAGTATACATATTCATCGATGAACATATGTTCATTGATGAACATATGTTCATCGATGAACATATGTTCAAAAGTGATCATGTTTTTAGTTTTTGTATCAATGTTCGTCCATGTTCAGTTATGAACATACTTGATGTTATGAATGTTCATTTCTGAACAAATTCTAGGATTTTGAAGACAATGTTCATCAATGAACATACGTATATGTTCATCAATGAACATATAAGTGTAATTTACCCATCATACCCTTATCATCCTAATTTGATCTAACGGTCAAGAAGATGGTTCTATGGTTCTATACCTAATTTTGGTTCTATGTTGAACCCACCCCTATATATATATATATATATATATATATATATATATATATATATATATATATATATATATATATATATATATATATATACATATATATGTATATATAGGGTGAGGACTTATTGTTGTTGTTATCAATTGTTAATCAATTTTTGATTTATAAACTGTTATCTCAATAATAGTTGTTTGCCAACTTCAAAAGAAAACAAATTTCAAATTATTCAAACTCACAATTTTCTTTAATAAAACTAGATTACTCACCAACTCTCGTAGTTGACCTGTTTTTACCCATGATGCAGATTTGAAGAATGAAGTTGATGAAAAGTAGGGTGTACCTTAGAAACCCACAAGACTATTTAAATTTGATGTAATAAATGTTGTTGTAATTGGATTTGTATTCGTATGTTGTGGATCTTGTTTGCATACTTAGTACTTAATTGAATCTAATCATATTATAACATAGTTGTCACGAGACATTGAACAATATATCACGCCTTGATCGATTCCGCCAAGGATCGGGGTGTGACAAATAATACCTCCCCTATCCAAGCCAGCTGATCCTCCACCATAATGACTCTCCCACTCAGCTCCCGCACGACAGTCATCACGTCCGACAACTGCGGTTGGGGCTCTGTTGGTGCATCCACTCTCCAGCGTCGCCTCGCTGGTCCCTCCTCATGGGCTGGTCGGGGTGCCCGTCGTGCCTCTGTAGCCTCCCTCATGTACACACCCGCACGCGGCTGATGAATGAGCCCCATATTCTCCAAAAAAGGGCCGATGTGCGCACGGGTGGTATCACTATCAAAGTCGCTATGGTCTCGGCAGTAAGGAGACCATAAGATCGGGCCAAGGGGGTAATGAAATGCCCTCCGGCCATGGGGCTGCTGCTAGATGCACCCGTTGCTCGGGTAGACAGAGAGATCGCCAGCGCGTATGGTAGATGAAGGAGCCTGGTGGGATCGAGAAGCCCCCACATAAAAGTCATGTCCTCCCCGGACACCTTCTCACCTCCTTGCTTATGCATGACAAAAGTGGAGATGATACGGTGCATAAGTCGGTGCAGCGGGTTGTGGAGCGGGCTCTCCCTGGCCGACCCCACGTCAAAGTGAACATTGGACAACGTGGCCCAAATAGCTGCCTTGGCCTCCCGCTCGGGCTAGCCCTGGATACACGCTCGAAGAAAAGGCATAAAATGGCGACTCTACAGCTCCTCCGATGTGTAAATCCCCGTGCGTCTCCCAAAATCCCGGAGATTGCACTCCCGACCCTCTCCCCCCAACCTAAACCAAATCATCCTGGACCATGCCTACTGTGAGGTTGGTGTGTAGCGAACAACGGATAGGAACTCTAGATGAAGCTCCGTGTATAACACATCATCCCCAGTGGCCATCAGCCTCTCCCAGCCGTGGCACGGGAATGTGAACCCTCCAGCAGACCATGTATGATGAAGGAAAGGCTTGATCTCAGCCCATAGTTCGGTCTGTGTAAGAATGTCGTGATCCAGTACGATCGCCTCGAGCACCCGGCGGGTACTCAACTCTTCCCTCCGTGCTATGTACTGTGGAGTATTGTCCAAAACATCAGGAAACCTAAGAAATGGATGGCGCAGCCCAAGAACCAGGCGTAGCGTGCCGAAGGGATGTAAAGAAACCAAAACCCCAACTCGATGATTTGACCTGTTAAACTCGATCCAAAACTACTACAAGGTATCCTAACCACCGACTAGCCCCCCTAGGGTGTTGATTCTGCAAACAAAACACCTTACGAGCCAGCATTGCCTATTTCTAAGTTTTCTAGTTTTTGAAGAAATCATTCAATTTCATGGCCTAAATGCTTGTAATAACTAGTGCAAATGAGTTAGAACGACATACCTCGGTCGTAGGAATCAAAAACACGAGAAAAATGCAAGAAATTTTATGGTCGATCGATGCTCTGTAGCGCGGCGTGGTTTTGCGTGTGTGCGATGAGAAAAAGAGACGTACTTTATAAGGGTTCGGACCGATCCTTTTCCGCGACGTGCATATAGGCGAACCGTAACATCGCAGCGGTCGTCATGCGGTCAAAAATAAGAAAAACCTAACACACTCACTTAGCACAATGGAAGTCAGGGTCGATCCGCAGGAGTTACGTGGTCAAGTCAGGTGACAGATTACCAACTATAGTGTCACACTATAGTCGGAGGACTTAGTTCCTAAGCTTTTGATTGCTAATCCCAGAACACATGGATTGAAACAATTCCAACCAAACATAAACTTCAAACTAAACTCCAACCAAACCTAGTCACTTTCTGAAATTAGAAGTACATCTCTAATTCAGAAGCAAGCAAAGGCAAACAACCAAACATAAACCAAGGTACAAAACTAAACCAATAACTAAGATTCAACTAAACAGTCACTAGCTAAAGTTCAACCCTAGAAAGCTAACCTAGTTGGCTACTGAAATCAGCAAAGGAAGTCAGTCTAATCAAGGTCAAAACAACATCCAAACATTAAACGAACAAACACAATCCAATATCAAGCATCAAATACCGAATAACCAATATTACTTGTAACCAAATGATTTTTATAAACCCAAAACGAATTCCAATCATCCAATACAGTAACCAACACTGAAAAACAGTAACTAAAATGCTCAAGGTCAATGGTTGTCACTCCCAAAGACCCTAGCCACTAATGCTAATTACTAAGCTAAAAGAAATTAAACATAAAAACCTGAAATACCAAAAAGGTAGTTGCTGAAACGAGTTCTTGGAGTCAAAGAGCCTTCACGGTCGATTTTTTCACCAGGGTTTTGCTCGGGTTTTCGGCTGAAAACACCTCTATTTTTAGTTTCAAATTTTACGCAGCCGCGCCGCGCAATTATGGTTTCCGCGGCGCGTGTACTAATCTTCTCCTGTTTTATCGGCATTTGAATGTGTTCCACCGCCTTAGATCCGCGTCGTGCCTTCTTGATTTGCGCGACGCGCGTACGTATCTTCCTGATTTTGCCTTCTTCTCCAAACTTCCTCCAATTTGCACGCTTTTGGTCCCTGTTTTCATTATTTTCTTCCAAACAAGTACTGGTACGAAAAGTGAGAATACCACGATATATATGATATAATTTTACTAAGAATAGGGCTCAACAACGACTACAATATGTAATATCACTAGGCGTTGTCAAACACCCCACACTTGTGCCTTGCTTGTCCCCAAGCAAGAGAGTTTTTCAATAAATTCTAACTAAGACTCAAATAATTTTTAACTGTGTTCAGTTTCAAAGTTTATTGCCTTATGAGTTAGAGTGAAATAGTTCATGAAAACCTAATCAGGGTGTTCTTTGGAATTCATGGCTTTCTAGAGAACCCTTGATTACAAATTTTCTGTCCACAATGAAGTGTACTTACTCATTCAGATTCTAAAGGCCATTAAGGAATTGTCCATGACTTTCGATGCTGTCCGTGTAACGAGCTTTCGAAAATACCATCCCAAACCAGACGATCTTAGGTGGTAAGGTGCATAAATGCCTCTTCGAGGCCACCCTTTTCGGCCCTACCGGCTCGAACAACAAAGGCCACAGATTGACATTTCCTTCCTAAATTCCAATCCTAAACACTCTAATCGTCTAACTCCTAAAACTCAACTTGTTTGACTAAACTAATAGCATGATAACAACTACATAGTATCTCTTGAAAAATACTAGTGCTATAAACAATCACAAACCATTCTCTTCAAACTTACAATTTATTAAAATTTGAAAAAATTGCTAAAAATTTGAAAATTCGGTCATTTCTGCAAAAATTTCAAAAAAAATACTCTTTCGACCGTCCATACCCCACACTTAAACCCGTACAACGTCCCCATTGTACAAAAATTATTTAGAACAAGGGAGAAAGAGTTACCCCTTTGGACGGTAGATTGCTTGGTTGGTACTCGGTATCACTGGTACAAATTCGAACAAAAGGTCCTCGATTTTGCATTCTGGAGTTGTAGCACAACAGCGAACACACCAGTGGTCAAGACAAGTGGAGGGGGCACGGTGACCCCACACTTGTCTGAGACAACTCCTTCCCATTTGGTATAACATGCATGACTCAACAGAACATTAAATGCAAACATAACAAATAAAATATTAACAATCAAAAGATAAAAGTGTGTCATAGATACAGTACATATATCCCAAAAATAATGAAAAAGAGAAAAAAAATACATCAAGTGCCACCAGGTGGCCTGGAAGGTCCAGCCTCATGGTCATGGGCTCTGGCTGGGAATGGTCAGGTCTGCTGGCCCTATGCCGATGCGATCTGTAATAGCACCTCCCCAATCCACTCTAACTGTTCCTCCATCCTGGCGACCCTGGTCTCCAGTTGGTGGATAGCTGATGGATCCTCCTGCTGCTGTGGCTGTGGTGCTGGCTCTGCCGGTGCGGGCTGCCTCCTGCGTCTCCTGCCAGGCTAGACGTATGCAGGCTGGGGGTCCTGGGGTGCCTCGGTCGCCACCCTCACAAACTGTCCCGGGCGCTGCTGCTCAATCAGCCCCATATTCTCCAGTGCTCGCGCCGAAGTGCGAGATGGAGGTAAAGCGGTCAAGGAAGCGACAGTGCAGACGGTGAGGATCCGGTATGACCGGGCCAGGCGGGTGATGAAGTACCCACAGGCCAATTGACTGCTGGCGGACGCACCCGTCGCACGGTTGGACAAAGCAACGGCTAGGGCGAATGGGATGTGGAGGAACCTGGAGGGGTCGAGAAGGACCCACAAAAATGTCATATCCTCCCCCGACACCTTCTCGCCCCCCTCCCGCTGCATGATGGAGGAGGAGACGATGCGGTGCATGAGACGGTGGAGTGGATCACGGAGATGGCTCTCCCTGGAGGTCCCCGCCTCATAGAAAATGTTGGACAATGGTGCCCAAACCTCTGTGTTGGCAGCCCTCTCAGGCTGCCCCTGGATTCATGCCTCCATGAACTGTGTGAAGTGGCGGTGCTGTAAATCCTCCTCCGTATATATACCGGTGCGCCTCCCAAACTCCCGGAGGTTGCACTCACTCTGCACGCCCCCTAGTTTGAACCGTATCAGCCTGGAATGCGGGTCCGTCGACCTCGGTGCATACTGGACAGTGGAATACAGAAGGAGCTCGGTGTAGACAATGTCCTCCTCGGTGGCCATGAGCCTATCCCAGCCCCGGCAAGTAAATGAAGCATCCCCATGGGTCCAGGTGCGGTGCAAAAATGGCTCTATCTCACCCCAGAGCCCCGCGTCTCGTAGAATGTCTCTATCGATGACTGTCGCCTCGAGAACCCGGCGACTAATGAGGGCGTCTCTCCGTGATCGGTACTCCACAGAGTTGGCTGGTCCCTCTAGAAACTGAAGAAACTCGTGATCCAATCTGAACGACATCTGCACAAAAGGAAAAATTTTTGCAAATTAAGTCCTTTTCTTTCCCACCGCACCGCGGCACGGCCCAAGAGCATGGGCGCAGCACGGCGAGTGGCTGTTTCCAAAATCCTAACCCAAATCGAGTTTTAACCTATTTAAACTCAATCCAAATACACCACAAGGTAGCCTAAGTGCCGACTAACTTATCTAGGGTCTCTATTTGGCAAAATAAACACCCTATGAGTCAGCATTGGCGATTTCTAAGTTTTGAAGTTTTTGGAGAAATCAACCAAATTAACCCCCTAATCACTAGTTTTAATAAGTAAAAGCTAGTTAGAATGACGTACCGTAGTAGTGGGAATGAAATGAGCAAGAAAAAACACGAGAAATTTTTGGTGATTAGAGCTCCGAGTCGTGGTGTGTGTGAATAGTGTCGCGGCTTACCTTAATATCGAAGGAAACCGACCGATCGATTCCCACGTCGCGCAAATGCACAAACCGTGGCGCGCGTGTCACCAAATCAACCCCTGCGTATCGGGTTGGTTTACGATCCCGCGTCGCGCATATGAACAAACCGCGGCGCGGTCATTAAAATTTCCAAATTCTTCACACAACTCCACACTTGCCTTGGACCACTAGTACCTGTAATTAATGATGATATTTTTCCTAATTACTTCTAAGAAATACAAAACCTATTCTATGACACGATGGGTTGCCTCCCAACAAGCGCTAAGTTTAACGTCTTCAGCCAGACGTGAGGTCCTTCTACAGCTACGGTGGATCATATGCCTTATTTCTTTGCTGATTCCAAGTCACCACCGTCCCTTTGTTGCCCACATGCTCCTTCAGCTTTCCTGGATCGATTGGCTTGCCGGTCCTTCTGCTGCTGCTCGGTTGCCGTTTTCTAATTAACTCCCGTGAATGCTTGGAGGTAGCTTTGAACCTCCAAGCTTGATCCTTCCTTTTATATCTTTTCAAAATCACTGGCTTAACATGAAACGCGCCTAGTGCTGCTCCCAGTAGTTGTTTTGCATATCTCATTTTTCTAGTGTCCCACAAGCTATCTTCAGTTTGCAATTTTGGCTTACAGTACCAATAAAGATTTTCCAATTGAATGGGATCAGAAGGCAACATGTCAGGATGCTTCCATATGTCCTCATCGATGGTATTGATTACATCTAATTTTCCATTCATGAATGGATCATGAGTGGTGATAAAATCATGTTTATTATTTTCAAAAACAAACTCGTCA
Source organism: Cichorium intybus (assembly GCA_023525715.1). Classification (NCBI taxonomy): domain Eukaryota; kingdom Viridiplantae; phylum Streptophyta; class Magnoliopsida; order Asterales; family Asteraceae; genus Cichorium; species Cichorium intybus. The sequence goes on along the minus strand of CM042013.1, from coordinate 53,963,247 downwards.
GCATCATCTTCTTGATAAACGTCCAACAGGTGGATCGGGACCAAGGGTGAGCGACTAGTTTGATCTGGTGGTGGTATAAAGTCACCCATCACCAGATCCTTATTTCCAACTTTTTCATAATTTTAAAAAATTACAGGGTCGGGGGAAATGTTGTCATCTACACCCCCTTCCCCGAAAACATTGGCAATTTCAAAAATTTCGGGAATCGTTGGGCTGGGATCTGTACTGTCACTTACAGCCCCTCCACAACATCCTCATCAACCAAATTGTCTGGTGATGGTATAGATTCACCCAACACCAGATCAACATTACTAATACTTTCAAAAACATCAAAAACTTCAAAGGTTGCTGAGTCAAAGGTAGCATTGTCACCTACAACCTCTTCCTCAACAACCGTTTCGACCATCTCAGTGGTCTCTTGACTTTCCCAAGGTGTATGCCCTTCCATCACATATTCAGATGATGCAGGTTCACACGCCATATCATTGCTATAAAAATTACTCGCCTCAGGTTCTGGCGAGGGTGATGAACATTTCCAAACCTTCCTCTAACTGATCTAAAGAAGCTTCCAATCTTACAAGAGCATCAGCCTGGTCCTTCTGCTCTTGGTGAGTGTTATACATGAGTACCCAAAGTCGGGCCCAAGTTGCAGAAGTTTTAGGCTGATCCCAGAAAACATGGATTGAAACAATTCCAACCAAACATAAACTTCAAACTTAACTCCAACCAAACCTAGTCACTTTCTGAAATCAGAAGTACATCTCTAATTCAGAAGCAAGCAAAGGCAAACAACCAAACATAAACCAAGGTATAAACTAAACTAATAACTAAGGTTCAACTGAACAGTCACTGGCTAAAGTTCAACCCTAGAAAGCTAACCTAGTTGGCTACTAAAATCAGCAAAGGAAGTCAGTCCAATCAAGGTCAAAACAACATCCAAACATCAAACAAACAAACACAATCCAATATCAAGCATCAAACACCGAAAACCAATATTACTTGTAACCAAATGATTTTTATAAACCCAAAACGAATTCCAATCATCCAATACAGTAACCAACACTGAAAAACAGTAACTAAAATGCTCAAGGTCAGTGGTTGTCACTCCCAAAGACCCTAGCCACTAATGCTAATTACTAAGCTAAAAGAAATTAAACATAAAAACCTGAAATACCAAAAAGGTAGTTGCTGAAACGAGTTCTTGGAGTCAAAGAGCCTTCACGGTCGATTTTTTCACCACGGTTTTGCTCGGGTTTTCGGCTGAAAACACCTCTATTTATAGTTACAAATTTTACGCAGTCGCGCCGGACAATTATGGTTTCCGCTAGGCCTGGCAAACGTGTCGTGTCGTGTCGATTTTGTGTCGTGTCAAAACATTAAACGGGTTGAAAGTGCTCGACCCTAACCCAACCCGTTTAATAATAGTGTCATGTCGTGTCAACCCGTTTATTTTCGTGTCGAGTTTCGGGTTTGGGATTTAGATCTTGTAAATATATCATGTCACTTCTCGAATTGAAACACTAAGTATGTTGAAAGAATAGGAGTTTAATGCGAAAAGGAAAACATGAAAAACTCGTAGTAGAAGCATTCACACTAAGTTTATAGAGTAACGTTAAAAGATTAGGAGTCGGGGAGATGAATGACGAGGTTGCGAGGAGGAGAGAGAGGTCGAGTGAAACTGTGGAGTATGAGTGAGAAAGTAGAAAAGTGAAAATGAATTCATGACCTAGGTGGCTAAGCGACTTCCACATTATAAAACACGTCAATCAGAAGTTTTTCTTTTAAATATGGTATTGGTTTTTGACTTGTCAAATTTACATAAGAATTAGAAAAACTTGAATATAAATAAACGGGTCATTTTCGAGTCATTTTCGAGTTGAAAGTTTCAACCCTGACCTTACCCGTTTAATTATCGTGTCGTGTCGTGTCAACCCGTTTAATTAAACAGGTTGAAATCTCTTACCGAAACCCGTTTATTTCGTGTCGAGTTCGTGTCGGGTTGTCGTGTCTTCTCAGGTTTTGCCACGGAAACGTTCCGCGGCGCACGTACTAATCTTCTCCCGTTTTATCGGCATTTGAATGTGTTCCACCGCCTTAGATCCGCGTCGCGTCTTCTTGATTTGCGCGGCGCGCGTACGTAATTTCCTGATTTTGCCTTCTTCTCCAAACTTCTTCCAATTTGCACGCTTTTGGTCCCTGTTTTCATTATTTTCTTCCAAACAAGTACTGGCACGAAAAGTGAGAATACCACGATATATATGCTATAATTTTACTAAGAATAGGGCTCAACAACGACTAAAATATGTAATATCACTAGGCGTTGTCAAACCGCGACGCGCGTTTCTTCAATCCAACCCCTGTACATCGGGTTGTATTATGAAGCCGCGTCGCGCCTTACCTCTTGACGCGTCGTGGATTTTAAAATCTTCAAAGTCATTCGCGTGACCCCAAACTTGCCTCAAACCAAAAACATGTGCAAAGATGATAATATTCTCCTAATTACTCCTAATAAACACTATACCTAACGTATAAAGGATGGGTTGCCTCCCAACAAGCGCTAAGTTTAACGTCTTCAGCCAGACGGGCTGCTACGGCTACGGTGGATCGTACGCCATCTTCCTTTGCTGATTTTCAATTCCCACTGTTCCTTCGCTGACCTGATACTCCTCCAACTTTCCTGGGTCGAATGGTTTGTCGGTTCCTCTGCTGCTACCCGGTTACTGTTTTCTGATTACTTCGAGCGAATGCCTAGAAGTAGCTTTGAATCTCCAAGCTCAGTCCTTCCTTCAGTGTCACTTCAAAATCACCGGCTTGATGTGGAGTGCCCCCAGTGCTGCTCCCAGTAGTTGTTTCGAGCCTTGTTGGTTGCTTGCGTATTGCATGTTGTCTACAGCTTGCAGTTTCGGTTTGCAGTACCAATAAAAATTTTCCAATCGGATGAGATCGGAAGACACAACATTGGTATGCTCCCGAATGTCCTCATCGATGGTATTAATCACATCTAATTTTTCATTCATGAATGGATCATGAGTGGCACTAAAACTATGTTTATTATTTTCGAAAACTAGATCATTGTCGTCATCTTCTTGGTCATCGTCCAACAGGTGGATCGGTACCAAGAGTGAGCAGCTGGTTTTATCTGGTGATAGTATAGATTCACTCATCACCATATCCTTACTTTCAAAATGTTCAAAATTTTCAAAATTTTCAAGAATTGTTGGACTGAGGTCTGTACTGTCACTTACAGCCCCCTCCTCAACATCCTCATCAATCAAATTGTCTGGTGATGGTATGGATTCACTCATCACCAGCTCAAGATTATTAACGTTTTCAAAAACATCAAAAGCTGATGAGTCGGGGTAGCATTGTCACCTACAACCTCTTCCTCAACAACATTTTCGACCCTTTAGTGGTCTCTTGACTTTCCCAAGGTGCATGTCCTTCCATCACATATTTAGGTGACGCAGGTTCAGACACCATACCATTGGTATTAAAATCACTCGCCTCAGGTTCTGGCGAGGGTGGCGGATATTCCCTACTTCTCTCTAGCTGAGCTAAGGAATCTTGCAAGCTTACAAGAGCATAGGCCTGATCCTTTTGTATTTGGCAGGTATTAACCATGAGTTCCAAGAGTTGAGCCCAAATTGCAGAATTTTCAGGTTGAGATAACTCCTGGGTCCTCCATCCATTGTCATCGAATGATCCATTGTTGCAATCATCCTCGTAATTGTGGTCAGTCGGATAATACTCATACTGATCCGGGTATATGTAATCGTCCATTATGAGGACGTACACATACAGACAATCAAAAAACTAAAATCAAACATCAAAAGAAACTACCCTATTGATCGTCTATCCTAAACGCACAACTCCCCGGCAACGACGCCAAAATTTGACAGCACCTAGGTCGTCGTGCAGTAAAAAATAGTAAAATACCTCACTCATACGAGTACAGTGATAGTCAGGGTCGATCCACAGAGTTTCGTGGTCAAGTTAAGATGATAGCTTACCAACTGTAGTGTCACGCTACACCCAGACGGACTAACTTCTACCTTCCCAAAAATAATCCAAAAACACAATTCCAAACAATTACTAAAAACCAAACCAAGCATGAACTAAGTTAACCCAAATCAAATTTTAAACTAAATTTGCTTACTGAAATTAGAAGTAAGATTCAGAATCAGAAACAAACAAGAACGATCCCAAGGCATTTAAAGCATTCAAATACCAAAATACCGAAAAATACCAATAAAACATGGAACCAAATGAGTGCTTGCATAAACTTCAAATCCAGAACATCCAAAACAGTAACAAACGAATTTCAGAAACTTTAACATAATGCTAATGGTTGTCACACCCAAAAACACCAAGCTAAAAGCTTAAAACAACTAAACTAAAACTAAAATTAAAGTGAAAACATAAAAATACCACAAAGGCTGACGAAATCTCGAAACTTGAGTCAAAGTCGTCGTAAGTCCACCTTAGGGTCTGATCTTCGCCTCCGAAATTCGACCTAAAAGCCTCTATTTATAGTTGTGAAAAATAAGAGGTCGCGTCGCGCAGATCTGATAACCGGGGCGCGCGTAGAGCCTTATCCCCGTTTTCTCGCGGTTTGAATTTCTTCCACTGCCTCATTTATGACGTGGCGCGTCGCGCACGTGTGCATTCCCGCGGCGCGCCTGTCCAGTCGACTTCTTTTGACTTTATCTTCAAACTTCTTCATTTTGTACGCGTTGAACCCCTGTTTAAAACTTTTCTTTGCAGACAAGCACTGACACAAAAAGTGACAATACCAATGCATATATGATATATTTTCATCAATAATAGGGCTCCACAACGACTAAAATACTTGATATTACTAGGCGTTGTCAGGAGGAGACCTCTATTTATAGTTTCCAGGTGATAAGTGATAAGGCATATAACTACCTTATTTGGATTCCTGATATGATAAGGCTTTTATCATATAAATGAATCTACTTATCATACCATAAATAATCCCTTATACCATATAAGGCAATTTACGAATTCTTAAGGCTTAAGAAAGCCTTAAATTCGTCCACTATCCCCAAGCCCTAATTGTCCATTGCTCAACTATTGAACAATTACAATTCAGCCCCTGTACCTTTAATTAATCCAATTAATCCCAAAATTAATTCTAAATTAATTTATGATTAATCATTAATTAAATATTATGATTTCTAATTAATATATCATTCTCATAATATATTAATAAATCATTTATTCCTCTTTCTTAATTAATATATTATCTCCATAATATATCAATCTTTCTCTCTATATGCAATCTTGTCCTCTGCCAGGTTATGAGGGCAACCGAAAAGGACTATGCTGCCATCAATTCAATCATATGTATCAATTATAGTTATGGCTTAGACACCTTAATCCAACAGATGCTCCTATCGTGGGGGAGCCAAATCATAACTTTGACATTATGCTTACTCCAAATAATCTAAATGAAGCTAATCCGAATGAATCTTCTCGCATTTCATGTTACCCTTTGGACATTGAGGATATCATTACTGAAGGACCACCTAAGTTTGATTCAAACTATCCACCTTAAACACCTCTAAACCCTTAACTTTGGAACCCCTTACTTCAGAACCATCTACCTCCAAACTGATCACCTCATCTCAGCCCCCATTTACATCTGATCCTATCTCTACCACTCCACTTACATCTGAACCCATCTTTACTTCCATTCTTAGTTTGGATCCAATCATAAGTTCGACTTCCACTTCTGGAATTGACACATCCTTACCTCCATTCAACCTTGATGGTGGTTTTGATGATCCTATCACCTCCTTTTTTCAACCACCACCTACCTCAAAAGATGAAGCTGCAATCTTCCATATGGATCCGATTCACATGGATGATGATGAAGTAGATGATCAACTAAGTGAAAATGAATTTGTCTTGATCAAACAATACAGGACTCTAAACCACAAACTTAATGTCTTGCTATAATGCCAAGTCGGTTGTGATCCGGAGGGTACCTTTAGAACCACAACTTTATGCCTTCCACAGCATTACAGATGCCCATGGTTTCACAAAGCTGCATATGAAGAAACTCGTCAATAAATCAGATAAACGAAATCTAGACACTCAGGTCAGAATTCAATGCCTCTCTAAAACTCATCTAAATGAGGCACTTCGCAAGATAGAGTCCTCATGCAAATCACTTCAAGAGTATACATTGAAGAAATATGACGAAGTGGTTGCAAAGTTTGAGTCCTCTTATTCCGAACTTAAAAACTCACTAGATGACCTTCGTAATGAGACTCACTCCTTCAATGCCCAATATAATAATCATTTTCTAAAGGAGTTGCAGGCAACAGAGTCGTGTGTATCCAAACTTAGTAGAGAATCTTCCGCAACTGCCTTGCAAACTTTTGCAACACAAGTGCAAGAAAACAATGCTTCCATGATTATGAAGGTACTTCAACACTTGAAGGTTGCTCTTCAGCCAATCTTACAGTTGTTGGCTTCAGTCTGCCAAACTCGAGCTTCCCAAGCGGTACCAAGAGCATTTGCTCTGACTGACTTCCTGCCCATCCTTCGCAAGGGGGGAGAAGGGTCCAACTCGTGGTCCCATGCCTTTTCCGTATCCACGACAACTCCATTAACAACAACAACAACATCAACAACTTCTACAACCTTTGCAACTCTAATAACAATTCCTTCAGTTTCCACTATTAGGATGACTCGCACTCCAATTCCGAACCCCAACATCCAAAGTGGAGTCACCATCAGATCAGGACCTGCCAGCTTAGGTCCTACATATTCACCCATCACTTCCACTACTGATGCATTGGGATCCAGTGCTTCATCGTCTGGGGTTTCAGGCTCCTCAGATTGTGGGAAGAAATATTAAGACAAATAAAGTTAGAAGCCTTGAGGAGAGTGGGAACTACCCATGATCTTGATCCCATTGACAAGATCTGGAATGTTGAAGCAATCACAACCATTGGTTTCACGAACTTTGACGTCTCTAATATCGCGTTCCACTCAAAGGCTACTATACCATAAACTCTGTTGATGAGCAACTGGATATTCCTTACAATATGAAGACCGTTGCATACTTTTAGTTTGCTCAACAATTTGTTCTTGGGAGTGTCGAAGCTTTTAAACAATGAAAGATTCGGTTTCATGCCCATCTTATTTAAGAACGTTAGGTAGTCTGGAGCTCAAAAATGATTTTGAGAATCTTCTCCATCAAACTTGGGGAATTATTTGAAGACAATTTCCAGAACATCCACTACTTTGTTTTGCAGGGGTTTGGCAAAGATAAATCTAGATTCAGCGTTGCTGCTTTTCTGATAATGAACCTGCATGACTTTATCGTGGTGTCAAAGAACTTAAGCCACCCTCCTCCGAATCATATTCCGACTGAGGTCATCTTCACACAAGCCAAGAAGCTTGTAATCGACTTCTTGACTTAATATATGAAGCATCTTGCAAATTTTGATGGTTAACTTGCTGCAAAGTTCAGACAGGCACTATCTACCCCCGATTTCACCCTGGACAATATTGATTCAAACGAAGATAGGTAAATTGTACATGACCCTAGGGGTTGGTGTACATAGGTAAATTACCTGGTGGATAGAAGACGAGTAGAAAGTTCTTTGACATGGACTTCAAAGGTCAGTTTGCTTATGATCTTCTGAGATTCTTAATTGGCTTCCTTCTGATATTTGAGACTGGTGGAAAACAGTTTGAGACCGCATGTTGGAGGCTCATCCCTACCTCTAACTTCAGACTCCCTGACTTTACACAAAGGGGATTGTTGGGAAATAAATGTTTATAATGAAGTGCTGGGATGCGGATCCGAAGTCTAGCCTCTGAAGGCCTTTTTGTTTAAAGATCTGAAGGCCTACTTTAACCAACTCATGTATCTTTTTGTAGTGCATGTTGAGATGTCAGGCCGTACCTGACTCTCGGTGCCTCTCATTAGTTACTACTAATATGTGATAGTGGTAATCGTGTGTGTACTATATTATGTTTTAATGTACTATTTGTCTCCTTGATCATGTATAATTATCAAGGATGGCTAGCTAGGTCGAGTGCAAGTTCTAGAACAGCCATTACCGTAAACCCTAAAGATTTCTAATCAAGCATTCAATTATGAGATTTTGTACCATCTCAAAAAAGCGTTTATGGATGGATTTGTTCAAAGATTACGATTGCGAAATTTTGTACCATTCCGGAAAAGCGAAGGTGCTTGTTGATGCTTTAAGTAGGAAGGAACGACCTATTTTTGTAGCCTCAGCTCGAATGAGTGTGCTTAACCGGTTACCTAAATTGATTAAGGAAGCTCAAGTTGAAGCTATTAGAGTGGAGAATTTCAAAGACGAACGAATAGTTAATTATATTAACAAACTGGAAGAAAATTTGCAGAAGTTGAAGACATTTTATGGCCGGATTTGGGTGCCCAAGTGGGGTGTAGCGCATGTGTTACTATTGGAAGATGCACATTTCACTCGGGGTTTAGTTTACCCAGGCAATATGTATCATCCTTTGAAGTATGATTATTGGTCGTCATGAATGAAGAGAGTTATGGGTAGGTATTTGGACAGGTGTTTGACGTGTCTATAAGAGAAGGCAAACCATCAGAAACCGTATGCAAATGTTCCACCCTTGCCAATTCTGGTAAAGAAGTGGGATGAGGTAACCATCGATTTCGTGACCAAGCTACCTAGAACTGTGACAACCAAAACTTTCTTGAGTTACACGAACTAAGTCTTTCGCTAAATCTAATATTTTATTTTTGCATAAACTTGTCATATTAGCCTTATAGTATTAAGAATGTAACTCTAGTAAAATAATAGTAACATATGAACCCGAGTAGAAATGAAATCGCATAAAGGACCAAAAGTGAAAATTTTATTTAGCATTCTTTAAAAATTAATATCTCAAAATTTAAAAGGAATTAGCAGAAAGTCCTCAAGGTGACTTTAGTGTATTTGGGATAACAAAAATATAGGAAAACGAATCGGGCCATTTGAAGTTGTAACGAAGAAGTTATGAAGGATTTAAAATGGCTCAAAAGTGACAAAAATGACCAAAGAGTGATTTTCAAAGGTTAATAACCGAACATCTATTAACATTTAGACTTGAGTCAGTATGGGCATGTTGTAGAGCTCATTCCCACTTTTCTAAAGGTATAAAGTTTGTAAAATTTGGGTGTCGTATGAAGGAGTTATGCCTCGACAAAGTTTGTGTAAAATATAAGTAATAAGTTAAAAAATTTCACCAAGGCAGGGGCCAAGGGCATTTTCATATGTTGGCTTTAAAAAGCAGCCAATCGACTCTTTTAGCCCACTGAGCACTGCGTAAGTCCCAAAACACGCAAACACTACACACATGAAAAGGGAAATTGGGTATTGGAGGCAAGAAATTGAAATTCTCTCTCGTTCTTGACTACTTGCGTAAACCACAAAATCGAGAGAGGCAAAGAGGGCTGCTAAGCTATGATTTCTGACCGTGAGTGAGCCAAGGGTTCCGACCACAGTGGTGGTCACCAACAACAGCATGGAGGAAGCGAAGCAGCACCTCCGGCGACGTCACCGGCGTGATTCTCGGCGGGCGGAGGTGTACGACGGCCGACCAGCAGAAAAAGGTGGGTCAAGGAAGTTCCAATCTCGATTTTAAGCTAGAACCACCTTAAATTTCATATTTTTTGGTACTTTTGAGCAAAAATCAGAAAAGGTATAAAACTGATTTTCAAACCCTAGCTCCTAAAATCCGAAAATTGCTCATGCATGTTGAATTTGAGCTTGGATTTTGGTTTATATCACGATTATGAGTCAAAAACTTCATGTGGAATAAAAGTATTGAGTATTGGGTTTGAAATCATTGTTGCATGTTTTAGAAAAGTTGAAAAGATGAAGAATTTATCGTTCTATAACATTTACGGTTCAGTTTATCTTAGATGTCAACTGATTTTGGTTGGATTTTTACATGCATGTAGCAAATGGTTGATTAGATGACAAATCATGGATATTTATCACTTAAAAAGGGGTTTTATGTCAAAGATTTTCTGTTTTGAGTTTGTAATTGCTAAACTAGATGGAATAAAGTTTTGATACACATGATGTTAGACATGGGAAGTGGAAAAGAAGATTGGAATGGAATCGGTCATTGTGAACTTGAAAACTATCAAGGTCGGTAGATATGTAAATGTTATGTTATGTCAAACAGCTAAAAATACACTAGTTGTGTATTTAGTCGTTGATAAAGGGATTGTGGGAATACATGGTAAACCTAGTTATTATACCATGTTGAATTTTCAAAAGATTGTTAGAAATGTTAAGAATTTGGTAAAAAGACGTTATTTGACATTAGAATTAAACCTGATGTTTTTGGGTAAAATGAGGAACTAAATTGTTGGGTTATCAAATTTGGTCAAACTTGACCATATAAAGATAATTCTTGCTAAAAAATTTAATATCGTGAAGTGTTAGATTATAATATGTAAAAAGAACGTTTAACTTATTAATGGACTAGTTTGAAAAGAGTTATATGAATTAGACTTGTTTAACTTACATAGTATGTTAATATTTGAATATAATACTAATCTTCTATATTATCGATATAGAAGTTAAGGAGTCCGCGGAAGCAAGTAGAGGCAAAGGCTAAGCGGACCAAGGTGAGTACATGTGGCATTTTCCCACTATGTGGTACATGGCAAGTATTTATAAAATTTTACGTGATTTTTAAATATGAAACTGCAGGAAAGCCTTTTTCACTTATAATACGTTTAATAGAGTTTTATATCCTACTTATGAATGTTATGAAAATATGTTTTGGCATCAAGCTAACTATGAGATGAAAATACTATTTGGCATTAAGCCAAATATACTTTGAAAAGTATGATTTGACATTAAACTGAATCGGAATTGAAAAGAATGGTTTGACACTAGCCTTAATGTGATTTCAACAAGTAATTTGATGTCAAATCATGTTATGTTTTTTTAAGACTGGCATTTAAGATATGAATGAATGAAGCTATGTAAGACAGTATGAACAAAGAACATGATTCTTTGTGCCCGGGCCATTATGTTCCCGTAACGGAACCTAAAGGAATCTACTGGGGTGGTACCAACCCTGTCGCGAAGTAGATGTCCTAAAGCTTATGATGCTAGGATGGACTGATTTCGTTCTTTCCATCTTAGCCTAGACTTGTGGTATCACTTTAAGTGATTAATGCCCTAAGTATAAAAACCTATTTATGATTGATTACCAGTCCAGTTTGAGTAAAGAAAGCTTTATGATGACAGCTTATTATGAAAGACTTACAAACAAGATGATGACATGTTTCAGTTATAACGGTTTTAACAGCAAGATATATGATACGATTTGATTACAAAGGCTTTGAAAACGATATATATTATGCTTTTAAATGTTTTGAAACTAAAACTCATGTAGCTCACGAGACATTTTAGTCTTACGTATTTTATGTTTCTGACAACATCTAGTACTATCAAGTATTTTAGTCCTTGTTAAGCCATATTCTTAGTGAAATTATATCATATATGTTGTGGTATTCTCACTTTTTTGTCAGTGCTTGTTTGGAAAGAAATGATGTAAACAGGGGCCAAAAGCGTACAAAATGGAAGAAGTTGGAAGAAAAAGATAAAACAGTCGAATTCGTACGCGCGGCGCTGGTATATACAAGGGCGCGACACGGTGACTCAACATTGAGGCGGTGGAGAAATTCAAATGCCGAGAAAACGGGGATAAACCCATACGCGCGCCGCGGATTTCACTTGTGCGCGGCGCGGTCTCTTAATTTTTGCAACTATAAATAGAGGGTTTTAGGTCAAAAAATGAAACAAAGACCTGGCATAGGAACGACTCCCAAGGCTTGCTTGACTCCGAGTTTCAGTTTTCAGCAACCATATCTTGGTATTTTATGTTTGCTCTTTTAATTTCCAATTAGTTTAGTTTAGTATTTGGTAGATTTGGCTAGTGTTGTGGGTGTGACAACCATTGGCACTAGTTCTTAGTTTTTGAATTTTATAGTTACTGTTTTGGAACACTTGGATCTGAGTTTGTTAATAGTAATCATTCAGTTAGTGTTAATTGCCCTGTTTTCGGTATTTTATGCTTTTAAATGTATTTGTTGATGTTTGATTGTGTTGGATGTGTCATTTGATCTTGGTTACTTCTGAATTCCATTTCTGATTTCTGTAGGTAATTAGGGTTAGTTGTTAGTTTGGATGTTAGTTTAGTCAATGCTTGATTTGGATTTACTGGATTTGGTTAAGTTTGGACTGTTTTTGGGTAAAGTCGGAAACTAGATCCTCTGGCTGTAGAGTGACACTACAGTTGGTAATTTGTTGTCTACCTTGACCCCGTAACTCCTGTGGATCGACCTTGACTACCACTGTACTAGTGAGAGTGAGGTATTTTATTATTTTTGACCGCATAACGACCTAGGCGTGTCAAATTTTGGCGTCGTTGCCGGGGAGTTTTGAGCTTGAGAGTAGGTGATCTGTAGGATTTAGTTTCTAATTTTTTGATGTTTGATTTTAGTTTGATGAGTTTTGGTATGTGTGCGTCTTCATAATGGGCAATTACATGTATCCGGATCAGTATTACGAGTATTATGAAAATCCGGCTGACATCTATTATGAGGATGATTACTACAATGGATCATTCAATGACAATGGATGGCGGACCGAGGAGCCATCTCAACCTGAAAATTCTGTAACTTGGGCCCAAGTATTGGAGCTCATGGCTAGCACCATCCAAGTGTTGAAGGACCAGGTTGAGGCTCTTGAAAAATTGCAAGTTTCATTAGATAAGTTAGAGGAAAGTTGGAAATGTTCACCACCCTCGCCAGAACCTGAGGCGAGTGATTTTTATACCAGTGATAATGTGTGTGAACTTGCACCACCAGAGCATGTGATGGAAGTGCATACACCTTTGGAAAGTCAAGAGACCGCCGAGATGGTCGAAACAGTTGTTAAGGAAGGGGTTGTAGGTGACAATACTACCCCTGACTCAACAGCCTTTAATGTTTTTTATGTTTTTGAAAATGTTGAGCTGGTGATGTGTGAATCTAGACCATCACCAAACCATTTGGTTAATGGGGATGTTGAGGAGGAGGCTATAAGTGACAGTACAAACCTCAGCCCAACAACTCCCGAAATTGCTGAAGTTGTTGATACTATTGGGGAAGGGGGTGTAGATGACAATACTACCCCCGAACCTATAAATTTTGAAAATTTTGAAAGTAAGGATCTGGTGATGTGTGAATCTGTACTACCACCAGATCAAACCAGTCGCTCACTCTTGGTCCCGATCCACCTGTTGGACAATGATCAAGAAGATGATGTCGACGGGTTGGTTTTTGAAAATAATAAACATGACTTTATCGCCACTCATGATCCATTCATGAATGGAAAATTAGATGTAATCAATACCATCGATGAGGACATATGGGAGCATCCCGATATGTTGCCTTCTGATCCCATTCGGTTGAAAAATTTTTATTGGTACTGCAAGCCAAAATTGCAAACTCCAAATGGCACGCATTATGTGAGCAACAAACGAGGTGCAAAGCAACTACTAGGAGCAGCACTAGGCGTGCTTCACATCAAATCAGTGATCTTGAAGAGACATAGAAGGAAGGATCGAGCTTGGAGGTTCAAAGCTACCTCCAAGTACTCACGGGAGATGATCAGAAGACGGCAACCTGGCAGCAGCGGAAGAACCGGCAAAAGCCATTCGACCCAGGAAAGTTTGAGGAGCAGTGGGTCAACAAAGGGACGGTGGTGACTAAAAATCAGCAAAGGAAGAAGGCATACGATCCACCGTAGCTGTAGAAGGAATAATCCGTCTGGCTGAAGACGTTAAACTTAGCGCTTGGTACTGTAGGAGTAATTAGGAAAATATTCTCATCGTCATTGCAGGTATCATTGGTCCAAGGCAAGTGTGGGGTTGTTATGAAGGAAAATTGAATTTTTGATGGCCGCGCCGTGGTCAGGTGATTTGCGTGCCGTGGGATCGTAAATCAACCCGATACGCAGGGGTTGATTTGGGAACACGCGTGCCGCGGTTTGCTCATGTCCATGCCGCGGGAATCGATCAGTCAGTTTCCTTCGTTAAAAAGGTACGTCGCGTCACTATTCACACACACACAACCCACGCCGCGCCTCAGAGCTCCGATCATCAGAAATTTTCTCGCGTTTTTCTTGCTCATTTCATTCCCACTATTGAGGTATGTCATTCTAACTCGTTTTTACTTGTTAGAACTAGCGATTAGGCATTGGTTGATTTCTCCAAAAACTCAAAAACTTAGAAATCGGCAATGCTGACTCACGGGGTGTTTATCTTGCCAAATAATGACCCTAGATAAGTTAATCGATGCTTAGGCTACGTTGCAGTGCATTTGGATTGAGTTTTACTTGTTAGAACTAGCGATTAGGCATTGGTTGATTTCTCCATTTATCTTTCCAAATAACACGTTTTTACTTGTTAGAACTAGCGATTAGGCATTGGTTGATTTCTCCAAAAACTCAAAAACTTAGAAATCGGCAATGCTGACTCACGGGGTGTTTATCTTGCCAAATAATGACCCTAGATGAGTTAGTCGATGCTTAGGCTACCTTGTAGTGCATTTGGATTGAGTTTTAACAGGTTAAATCGCGATTTTGGGTTTGGAACTCGAAACAGCCGCTCGCCGAGCCCAGGTTCTTGGGCCGCGCCGGGGTGCGGTGGGGGAAAAAAGGACTAAAATTGCAAAAACAATTGTAGCTATTTTCTTTTGTGCAGATGGCTTTTAGACTTGACCACCCATTTCTCCGGTTCCCCGAGGGACTGGAGAGTTCACTGGAGTTTACACAGAGGAGGGATGCGCTCACGGATCGCCGGGTTCTTGAGGCGGCGATTATTGACCGGGACATTCTGAGGGAGGCCCGGCTCTGGGCCGAGATTGAGCCGTTTTACACCGCACTTGGGTTGATGGGGAGGCCACATTCACATGTCGTGGTTGGGACAGGCTCATGGCCACCCAGGACGACACCGTGTATATCGAGCTTCTGCTGGAGTTCCTGTCCACAGTTCGTATTGCAGCAGCCTCACCGGAGGCCCGATCCAGGCTAGTCCGATTCCGATTGGGGGGAGTCACCAGGGAGTGCAGTCTCCGGGAGTTCGGGAGACGCACATGCATATACACGGTGGCGGATCTCCAGCATCGACACTTCACGCCGTTCCTCCATGCTTGTATCCAGGGGTAGCCCGCGAGGGAGGCCAATGCTGCAATTTGGGCACCTTTGTCCAATGTGTATTTTGAGGCGGGGTCGGCCAGGGAGAGCCAGCTCCGCAATCCGCTTCACCGACTCATGCACTGTATCATCACTACCACTATCATACAGAGGGAGGGGGCGAGAAGGTGTCCGGTGACGACATGACATATCTTTGGGTGCTCCTCGACACCACCAGGTTCCTCCACCTCCCGTACGCTCTAGTAGTCTCTCTATCCACCCGTGCGACGGGTGCATCATCCAGCAGTCCTTTGGTCGGCGGGAACTACATTAGCCACCTGGGCCGCTCTTATCGGATACTCACTGCTCCGACCGTGGCCTCCTTGACAGCTTTACCTCCAGTTCGCACATCAGTGCGAGCCCTGGAGAACGTGGGGCTGATCGAGCAGCAGCGTCCAGGCCATTATGTGAGGGTTGCGACCGAGGCACCCCAGGATCCCCAGCCAGCCTACGCCCACCCAGGCAGGAGAGGCCGGAGACCGGCAGCACCAGCGGAGCCAGAGCTAGAGCCACAGCTATCCGATGTGCTGGCGGCTATCCAGGACCTAAGCCGGAGGATGTCTGCAAGGGAGGCACATGACCAGGGGATGGTAGAGACACAGAGGATGATCATGCTCCGGATGTAGATCGATGACATTCCACCTCACCCTTCCGGAGGAGATGATGGGGCAGGTCCATCTGGGACCCGCTAGGATGACGAGTGATGTATTTTTCTTTTCTTTTGATATACATGTACCGTACTTATGACACTATTATTTTTGTTTGCGTATATTTTCTTTTAGCTTTTGTTTTCTGTTGCCGTTGATGTGTTTGTGAGTTATGCATGTAATACCAAATGGGGGAGTTGTTTCAAGCAAGTGTGGGGTCACCGTGCCCCCTCCACTTGCTTTGACCATCGGCGTGTTTCACTGTTGCGCTACAACTCCTGAACTCTGAATCGAGGACTTTTGTTCGTGTTTATGCACCTGTGACAATCAAGCAATCTACCATCCAAAGGGTAACTCTTTCTTCCTTGTTTTGAAATATTTTATGTACAACGGGGACGTTGTACAGTTTTAAGTGTGGGGTGTGGACGGTCGAAAGAGTAGTTTTGAATTTTTTGCGGGAAATGAGTAAATTTTCAAAATTTTAGCAATTTTCCAAAAATTTTAATAGGTTGTAATTTTGAAACGAATACTTTCTGAATGTTCTTAGCATTGGTATTTTTCGAGAAATACTATGTAAGTTGTTATCATGCTATTAGTTTAGTCAAATAAGTTGAGTTTTATGAGTTAGAAGATTGGGATATTTTAAGCTTGGAATTTAGGAAGGATTTGTCAATCAGTGTCCTTTGTTGGTCGAGCCGGTAGGTCTAAATGTTGGATTAGGTGTCTAAGCCATGACTTATAATTGTATTTATCTTATGAATAAAAGCAAAGTCCATTTGGGTTGCCCTTATAGATGGAGGATAGATATATAGTTCAGTAGAGAGAATAGTTGATTTATTAATTCTATAATAAATCAATAGAAAATATATATATATATATGGTTTATTAATATATTTAAGTGTTAATATATTAATTAGAAACTATGATAATTAATTAATATTTAATCTAGAATTAATTGGATTTAATTCAGTGATTAAATTAATTAATTAAAAGGTGCAGGGAATGGTTTGGCATTTATTCAATAGTTGAATAACTGGCCAGGTAAAAACGTGGGGCAAAGTTGGCGCCACCCTGGAGGAGCCTCCAGGGTTTTGGCGAAACCCTATTAGGGTTTTGGGGAGTCTGGTCCAAGTGTCCAAAAGCCTTGTCCACTTGGAGGCTTTCTAGGGTTTCAGGTGTAACCCTATGAGGCTATATAAGGAACCCCCTGGGTGCCCTAAATCCCACACCTCCATCTCTCTGGAATTACTCTGCTGGACTGATTCTTCCATCAAAGGTTGGTTTTCCTAATTCTTCTTTAGAATTGAATTGTATCCTTTAGGTTTTTAGTTCTAATCTTCATTGAAGAAAACATAGATCTTATTAGGGTTGCATGTGAACCTTAGGAATATTTTGTGTTCATTGATTGCATAGAAACCCTTCAGTGGTATCAGAGATTAGGTTGTTTTCTTGAGAATTGATTTAAACTGCATGAATTATTTTATGCCTAAGGGTTTTTGGCGAAAATTAAACCCTTGGAGATGGCCTTGTCGATTTCAAGGCTAGGGTTTCCTAACCCTAGCCGCCATCCCCTTTGGTCCCCCCTTTTGGTTGCTTGATTTGCTTGCCATAAAAGTATGTTGTTATTTTTGGTAATTGGAATAATTGAAATAACTTGAACCCTTTTGTCTGCCTTGCTAATTTCGATCACCATAGGGACCATGATAGATAATTAATTTGATTAATTTGATAATATCTATCCTAGATTTAATTAATTTAATTTATTGATTAATTAAAAGACCAATTAAATCGGTTTAAAGAATTAATTAAAATTTTCAAAAAATTAGTTAAAATTTGCGAAAATTAAGAAAAAATTAATTCTAAAATATTTTAATGAGATTAAAATATATCTTATATATATTTATGATTAAAACTTAATTTAATATATATAAGAAAAATTGGTTAGTCTACCGTCAGTAGGCCTCATTCACAAAACTGTCCTATAAATAGGGTATAAGGCGACTGACTATAAAATGTTAGTCTAATGGGTATCTACTCTTACCCACCGCTCTCCTGGTCAGTCGAGTGTCGTTAGCCGAACGGGTATGATAGAACCGCTAAAGCCTCTTAAAAGTATAATGCTATAATTGAAAGTACTAGAACCTTAAAACAAACCCCAATCTAGTTACTTTAGGTTAAAAATGTGAATTGGTGCTAATCCATGAAATTGCACATTGCACTTTGTGGAACGTTGGTGGAGCGTGTGTGGTTTACCGGCACGCCAACTGGGGTCCGCAATGAGTCGCGATGGGTTTCTTGATTTTGTCATTATTAACGGAGCGTGTGTGGATTACCGACACGTTAATTAGAGATGACATTTGACTTCAAGAGTACCAAGCAATTTGCATGGTTATTCACACCCGGTTTGTGATCCTCGGTATCCCAGTCACAAACAGCGGGGCATTCCCGAGATTAAAACATGCTATCGAACAGTTTCGGTAAATCTCAAAGAAACTAGGAATTCCATTATAATATGATTATGTTTCCGTGGTGGAATTGGTTGAATCGTCATTCGCCTACCTGATAAAATTTACAATATTGATTACGGCATCCCTTTTCGGTATTGTAGATTATTATTTTAGCATCCTAGCCTTATATTTGTTCTTGGGTGAATATAAGGGTTATTATTATTATTATTATATCTAATTAAAACTACCTTCTTCTTGTTCAGGTGTCTTCTGACCAATCCGTTCCCCACTCAAATCCCGGTAATGTCACCTCGATTCTGTCATTATGCTCAAAGGTGACGTTGGACGGCACCAACTATAATTACTGGATCCGCAACATCAAAATGGCTTTAAGGTTTGAACATAAAGAGTATGTTCTGGAAACCGAGCTTGTTGATGTGGACACTGAAATCGCTACTCCCGAGGAAATCGCTGCATACACTAAATACTCTGATGATGCAACCAAAGTGGCTTGCATCATGATCGCTACTATGAACCCTGAACTGCAGCGTATCTATGAGGACTATTGGCCTTACGAGATGCACAAAGAGCTCGCGGAAAGGTTCCGCAAGCAAGAGCGTATCGAAAAGCGTGAGGTTGTAAAAGCTTTCACTAACAGCAAGCCCAAGGAGGGCGAGTCCATCTGTGCATATGTGCAGAGGATGCATGGTTATGTGGAAAGGCTTAGAAAGCTGGAAATGCCTGTCCATGAGGATTTAGCAGTTGACATAGTGCTAAACTCCTTGCCCAGTTCTTATGACCAGTTCACACTGGCGTATCATTTGAACAACAACCAGGAAAATCTAGCTGAGTTACACCGTATGCTTCGTACGGCTGAGGACGGGATGAAGGGAAAGGCTGTGCTCCCTATCAACCCACCTGTCCTGGCTATTGGCTCCGGAAAGGGAAAGAAACGGAAAGGCCCTCCTAAGCAGAACTGGAGGGAAAAGACTCACGTCGGGTCATCTAGCGGTGCCCTGAAAGGTAAGTCTTCCGGAATTCCACATGTTCGGAACCCCAAAGAGGCCGACTGCTTTTACTGCAAGCAGAAGGGTCATTGGAAGAGGAGCTGCCCAACGTATCTGCAGGACGTCAAGGACGGTAAAGTGAAACCGTCATAGGCAGGTACGTATTCTATATCTAATAACTCATCTTTTTCCCGTTCATGGGTCCTTGATATAGGATGTGGCTTTCATATCTGTTCTGATTTGCAGGGCCTAGAGGAAAGTAGGGAGCTAGAGCATGGCAGACTGAACCTGGTCATGGGGAATAGGCGAACGTCATCTGTTACCAAGATCGGTGTTTATGGACTGATGCTGAGTAGTGGAGTTAGATTAGATTTACATAATTGTTGTTATGCGCCTGATATGGCAAAGAACATAATTTCATTTCATGCATTGTTTAAACAAGGCTTTTATTACGAGTTTAATAAATTGAATGGTTCAATTTCAGTTTTCAAAAATAATGTTTTCATATTTAATGCTATGCCTTGTGATGGAGTGTATGAATCTATTATGTGTGTTGAGAATTATGGTAAAAATGTATTAGCTATTGATGCTTCAAGCGGTATAGAAAAGGCATGTCTGTGGCATTGTCGCCTTGGCCATATAAACAAGAAAACATCACCCAACTCCAAAAGGATGGAGTGTTGGAATCATTCGACCTCGGGTCGGATGATGTATGCGAATCTTGCTAACTTGGCAAGATGACAAAATCACCATTCAAAGGTTCCTTTGAAAGAGGTGAAGGTCTGTTGGATATCATACACACAGATGTGTGTGGTCCCTTCAGAACAACCACTAAAGATGGCACGCGGTTCTATGTGACCTTTACCGACGATTTTAGTAGATATGGGTATGTCTACTTAATCAAGAATAAGTCGGATACATTTGAAAAGTTCAAAGAGTTTAAGAATGAAGCGGAAAATCAATTGGGCAGAAAGATAAAGATGCTTAGATCTGACAGAGGCGGTGAGTATCTTAGTATCGAGTTTCTCGATTACCTCAAGGAATGTGGAATTGTTTCACAGTTGTCGCCTCCAAGAACACCTCAGCTGAATGGTGTTGCTGAGAGGTGAAACCAAACCTTGTTGGACATGGTTCGTTCCATGATGAGTCGAGCCTCACTTCCAATCCATTTCTGGGGTATGCCTTAAAGACTGCCGCCCATATCCTAAATCTTGTCCCAACCAAGAAGGTTGCGAAAACACCGCACGAGATGTGGACGGGGAAAGTTCCCTCGTTGGCACACATCAAAGTCTGGGGCTGTGGAGCATTCGTGAGACGAGATACTTCAGATAAGCTTGCAGAAAGAAGTGAGAGGTGTTACTTCATCGGATACCCGAAATAGTCTTTTGGATACTTGTTCTACAGACCGAGCGAGGACGTGGTCTTTGTAGCAAGACGGGGGTTCTTTCGAGAGAGAGAACTCATATCTAACGAGGACAGTGGGAGTACGATCGATCTCGAAGAAATTCAGGAGACGCCCGATGAAACAACCTTGGAAGAAACTAGCAACCAACATGAGGAAGAAGTTCCTGTTGGACCCACCGACATTTCGTTGCCCCTTAGGCCTTCAGGTAGAGTTAGCATGCCGCCCGAGTTCTATGGTTTCCATATTACTTCGGACGGAGACACGTTAGTCAGTGATCGTACATTGACTAATTTGGATGAGCTGGCTAACTACCGTGAAGCAGTGGCGGGCCCCGAGTCTGCAAAATGGAAAGAGGCAATGGACAGCGAGATAAAGTCCATGTATGACAATGAAGTTTGGAACTTGATTGACAATGTACCGGGTCGAAAGACAGTCGGATGCAAGTGGATCTTCAAAAAGAAGACCGACATGGATGGAAAAGTGCATACTTATAAAACTCGGCTGGTTGCGAAGGAATACACTCAAACCCTGGGGGTTGACTATGATGAAGCCTTCTCACCAGTAGCCAAGATTAAGTCAATCAGGATAATGCTTGCCATAGCTGCATTTCATGATTATGAAATCTGGCAGATGGATGTCAAAACCGCTTTCCTTAACGGGAAACTGACTGAAGATGTTTACATGAGTCAGCCAGAAGGTTTTGTAGACACAAAGCACCCTGATAAAGTATGTAAGCTTGAAAGATCAATCTACGGGTTGAAGCAAGCATCTCGTAGCTGGAATCTTTGCTTCCATGAGAAAGTCAAAGAGTTTTGTTTCTCTAGGAGTGAAGATGAGTCCTGTGTATATGTCAAGGCTAGTGGGAGTATAGTCACTTTCCTGGTGCTGTATGTTGATGACATACTGCTCATGGGAAACGACATTCCGACCTTGCAAAATGTTAAGGCTTGGCTCGGGAAGTGTTTCGCCATGAAAGACCTAGGGGAAGCGGCTTATATTCTCGGGATAAGAATACTTAGAGATAGAAAGAGAAAATTGATAGGTTTAAGCCAGTGTACATATTTGGAAAAGGTGTTAAAGAGATTTAACATGGAAAATTCCAAAAATAGGAGAGTTACCAATCCAAAGTAATACTAAATTGAGTAAGACTCAAAGTTCGAGTACCGATGAGGAAATAGCTGAAATGAGTCGGGTGCCTTATGCTTCGGCAGTAGGGTCGATCATGTACGCTATGACATGTACTTGTCCCGACGTATCCTATGCACTGAGCATGGCTAGTCGGTTCCAGGGTAATCCTGGAAAAGCACATTGGATTGCAGTCAAGAACATACTCAAGTATCTGCGAAGGACAAAGAATATGGTATTAGTCCTTGGTGGCAGTGATGAGTTAAAAGTGAGTGGATATACAGATGCCAGCTTCCAGACAGATAGGGACAGTGGACGGTCCCAGTCGGGCTGGGTATTTCTTTTGAACGGTGGAGCGGTCACTTGGAAACGTTACAAGCAGGAAACGGTGGCTGATTCAACGTGCGAATCAGAGTACATCGCAGCAAGTGAAGCGTCTAAGGAAGCGGCTTGGCTGAAGAACTTCATCGGGGACCTTGGAGTTTTCCTGAGCATTCAGGACCCGGTGGAACTTTTCTGCGATAATGAATGAGCGGTCGCCTTGACAAAAGAACCGCGAGACCATGGAAAGTCCAGGCATATCGAAAGAAAGTACCACTACATTCGACATCAAGTAGAAGAAGGGCACTTACTGGTTAAGCGAGTATCAACAGAAGACAATCCTGCAGATCCTTTGACTAAGGCTCTGAATAGGATCAAGCACAATCAGCATGCTCGGAGCATTGGATTGAAGGATGATATTAGTTTCAGAAATTAGATAGATTAGAAACTTGTAACAGTATAAATGTAATTGACTCAGTGATTTTATAATTGAGATTTATGAATGAGTATTGTTACTGCGTTTGTCAATTGTTTATTTCTGTGTTTCTATATTTGCATGTTTAACTTCCTTAATAATTAGATTATTTAAAACTCCACAGTCGATCATACTGTTAGGAAGTAAGTATGAGCTAAGACTGTCATGAATTGGTTGCAGACTGTCTAATGAGTTAGACATTGCAGTAAGACTGCTGCAACGTTCATGAGTACTTAGAAAATAGAGATTTGAGTATTGGATAAACCCGCGCTTAACAGATTGCTTCATGGATTATATCACGAGCAACGTTAAGACGATAATATCCGGTGATCTTTAAGTGGAGAGATATGATATGTTATTTGCGATACAAGTGCTTATTGACAATCCAAAAAACGCGCCAGTAACTCGGTGTTATAAAACACATTGTTATATGTATTCGGACCCGCAAAAGATATGGACATATAAGTCAAAACTTATCCGTCCCCTGGCCCGATGGGAAACAAATATCTGTAGGCCTCTCGATGATTTTGAAGTTGACTGAAAGTGTTGGCCAACTAGGACTAATTGATGTGTTCAATTAGTAGTCTCTAAAGTCATATGCAAATCAGAAATCGAGAAACAGAGTATGAGACCAAGATTGATGTTAGTCCATGTCTTGAGTCTGAAAATATCCTGTTGGATGGAGGATCATCAGATCACTTATCTTTGGACAGAACTGACTGGGTCAGAGTTCAGATAATTAAAGTCATAGACTTATCCAAGTGGGAGACTGTTGGATTAGGTGTCTAAGCCATGACTTATAATTGTATTTATCTTATGAATAAAAGCAAAGTCCATTTGGGTTGCCCTCATAGATGGAGGATAGATATATAGTTCAGTAGAGAGAATAGTTGATTTATTAATTGTATAATAAATCAATAGAAAAAATATATATATGGTTTATTAATATATTTAAGTGTTAATATATTAATTAAAAACTATGATAATTAATTAAGATTTAATCTAGAATTAATTGGATTTAATTCAGTGATTAAATTAATTAATTAAAAGGTGCAGGGACTGGTTTGGCATTTATTCAATAGTTGAATAACTAGTCAGGTAAAAACGTGGGGCAAAGTTGGCGCCACCCTGGAGGAGCCTCCAGGGTTTTGGCAAAACCCTATTAGGGTTTTGGGGAGTCTGGTCCAAGTGTCCAAAAGCCTTGTCTACTTGGAGGCTTTCTAGGGTTTCAGGTGTAACCCTAGGAGGCTATATAAGGAACCCCCTGAGTGCCCTAAATCCCACGCCTCCATCTCTCTGGAATTACTCTACTGGACTGATTCTTCCATCACTTGGGTGCGACTTGTATTTGAGGCAGGATTCTTTTGCTGCTTGCTTGAAGGATCATAAGATCAAAGGTTGGTTTTCCTAATTCTTCTTTAGAATTGAATTGTATCCTTTAGGTTTTTAGTTCTAATCTTCATAGAAGAAAACATAGATCTTATTAGGGTTGCATGTGAACCTTAGGAATATTTTGTGCTCACTGATTGCATAGAAACCCTTCACTAAAATGGGTGGGCCTTATGCACCTTACCACCTAAGACCGTCTGGTCTGGGATGGTATTTCTGAAAGCTCGCTACACAGACAACATCGAAAGTGATGGACAGTTCTGTAATGGCCTTTAGAATCTGAATGAGTACGTATACTTCATTGTGGACAGAAAATTTGTAATCAAGGGTTCTTTAGAAAGTCATGAATTCCAAAGAATATTCCGATTATGTTTTCACAAACTATTTCACTCTAACTCCTGAAGCAATAAGCTTTGAAATTAAACGCATTCAAAAATTGTTTGAGTCTTAGTTAAAATATGTTAAAAACTCCCTTGCTTGGGGACAAGCAAGGCACAAGTGTGGGGTGTTTGACAACGCCTAGTAATATCATGTATTTTAGTCGTTATTGAGCCCTATTCTTAATGAAATTATATCATATATGTTGTGGTATTCTCACTTTTTGTGTCAATGCTTGTTTGGAAACACTACAAGAAAACAGCCAAATAACAACGGAAATGTGCTACGGAAGACCTTTCCGTAGCCAAATTGCTACGGTTTATGCTACAGAATGTCTTTCCATAGCAAATTTACTACGACATTTGCCACGCAATGAAAATTCCGTAGCGAACACAAGAATAACTACGGTTTTTGTCACGAAATCAAATTTCGTTGCTATATTGCTACCGATTTTGCTATGGACTGGATTTTCGTTGCTATTTAGCTACGAAAATATCTACGAAAATACAATTCGTGGTTATTTTGCTACGAAAATAGCTACGAAAATACAACCCGTGGTTATTTTGCTACGGAATTATAATCCGTTGTTATTTTGCTGCGGAATTTTGTTATGGACTGGATTTTCGTTGCTATTTTGCTACGAAAATACAATCCGTGGTCATTTTGCTACGAAAATAGCTACGAAAATACAATCCGTGGTTATTTTGCTACGTAATTATAATCCGTTGTTATTTTGCTACGAAATTTAGCTACGCAATTAATTTACGTTGCTGATTTGCTATGAAATGAATTTCCGTAGATAAGTTGCTACAGAAATATTCTACGGAATTGTGGTCCGTAGTTGTTTTGCAATGGAATCAATATACGTTGGTACCGTTGTTACGGATTTTGTTACGTCCTTTATTTCCATAGATATTTAGCTATGGAACTTGTTTTTATAGAAATTTAGTAAGGAAATTTTGTTACGAAACTAGTATAGCTATGAAATTTATTTTTGGGTGAATGTCGTATATACCCTCGTTAAACAGTAAAATATCGTATTTGCCAGGCCTAAAATCTAAATTTCGCATTTACCCTTTTTAACTTACAAAATATCGTATATACCCAAACCTTTATTTTAAATATTTTTTATAATTTATAATCATTTTTCATATTATATAATCATTGTGATTTAAATAAAAGAAAGAGATAGACTATTTTACATTAAGTAACAAAACGTTTTGGATTTACCATATTGGCCCAAGGGGTGAACGTCATTCGAATTAAACCACAAAACCGCCCGAACCGAACGGCTCGAACTTGTTGAAATTGTTGAAACAAACGGCTCGAACTTGTTGAATTTTCTTAAAAATTAGATACACTTTTTTTAAAATTTAAATAAAACATAAATTAATAAAAAGACAATTAAGATAATTAATGAAAACACTCGATCATTACTTCAATCCAAATTTATCTAACAAAAAATTTAAAAAAAAAAAAATAAATGTTATGCTGGTACTAAAACGATTAAACTATCATACTAAATATTGTTGGAGAAGAAATGCAGAACTTGATTGATCTCGAAACTTGTATATTATTGCAACCTGCAACAAATCCAAACAAGGCAAAAAGCAGTGAATATGTGTGTTATCGGCACAAAATTAGCTTAAAAGAAACTTAAAAATGGAACTGATAAACCCAAAGTGCCCCTTCTTGGTACTATATTACAAACCTGGAGAGGGAGAGAAAGATGGTCAAGGCTTGAACAAACACGCCCCTTGCCTCCTTCTCTCTTCTTAAAAGTCGACCACCAATTTGAGTTTTGCCATTTGCTTTGTACCGGCAACGTAACCAGAAGACGGCGATCTAAACCGACGGCGTTCACCATTTCCGGCGACCCCATCACCTCCGGCCTACGCATCCATCTCCGGTGACGATGACAGCTCGCGACATCAACTACCGCCCACCCCCTGATGCACCATCGTCCCCGGTTTCCTTCCACTCGATCACACCTCACCATCACTCTTTTCAGAAATTTTCGGATTTAGGAACTAGGGTTTACCAAATCAATTTATACCGTTCCTATTTTTTGCCCAAAAGCATAAAGATTCTGAAATTGGGGTTGATTGAAGCTTGAAATCGGACTATGAAACCTTCCTTGAACCACCCCTATTGTCGCCTACCACCGTAGCACCGGATTTTGCCGGAAAACACCGTCGGCGTCGCTGTTACTTTGTCTTCTCGGTGAGGCCGCCGACCACCACTGTACATGTCTCTTTTCCGCCTCTCTTTTGCTCGGAAGTCGCTTACTACACTGCCGGATTTCTCTTTCTCGATTGGGATTAGACACACAAGTGTGTGTGTCGTCTTTCTCCCTCCAACGTACCCGAATTCTTCTATTCGTTCCTCCTTTTTCTTTTCTTTTTTGACTTGGTTTACATGTGTGGGGAAAAGGGACGAGGCCACATGATTAAAGAACATGTAGCTTTGTTTTTAAATTGAAATGACGAAATTGCCCTCCCTTTCTAAATTGAATTTTGAAATATAAAAGAACAGGTGGGGAAAAGGAACGAGCCCACATCATTCTTCCAACCTTTTTAAATTGAATTTTGAGATAAAAAATTTTCAAAGATAATCCAAATTGTCCTGTCAAATCAATTTATTTTTAACCCAAATTATCCCCCAAAGAATTAATCGTCGTCAGAAATTAGTCGTCTCAACGAATTAATCGTCACCGCCGCATCATGCGAAAAAAAATACAAATCGCTAAATAGACAAATCACTAAATATACTTTAAAACAAATTTTCGTTACCACCGCTTTGCTCGAACATATCACTAGAAACTATTTGCCGACTGGAAACCTAACCGTTGTTCAAAAACTAATAGCCGAAACAAATTGTTCGTCTCCGCCGCATCGCGCGGGTACCAACCAGTATATATATATATATATATATATATATATATATATATATATATATATATATATATATATATATATATATATATTGATAAGATAAAATCTATTTATTATTATTAAATCATAATCACATAAAGGAAAGAGACAGCTACATTTGGCCATCGTCATATGTTGACTCATTAACGTTATGTCCCAAAGATAATTATGATAGGCTCGGTATAAAAGGATGTCAGTTCCCATCTCTTTCGATATTGGTTTATTAGTAAAAATTAGCTTTTAAAGAACTTAACGATTGCACAATTTGAAAACTGGAATTTTCATGATATAAGTTTCAATATTATTATTATTTATTTTTCGTTAAAAATACTTAATTTGCTGAAAATAAATAATCGGGAAAACGGGGTGTTACATCTGGCGAGGTCTTCTCTGATGGAATTTTCATGATATAAGTTTCAATATTATTATTATTTATCATATATACCCGCAACGTCCTCTTTCTAACTTGTGTACAATTGTTTATTGATAGTGGTTAGTTGCTTGTCATGATGAAGGAGGTGGTCACTTTGTGGAACATTCAGAATAAATAATGGTAATAGCTTTCAAGTTTTAGTAATATCGACATTTAGTTTCAATGTCTCAATTTGTATATATGTATTTTTTTCAGTTTGGGAGTGACAAGAAGAAATATACGGATGCCAATTTGTATATATGTATTTTTTTCTCACTGTTTCCTTAGAACATGAGTTCTTTCTAAAAGAGCTCTTCTTTCACAGGTACAGTGGGATAGCCAATGAAACGACATTGCTGATCAGGTTCAGGCTAGTCATGAGGTTCGGACGAACTCTACATAATCCTGGACTTTCTATGTATAAGTGGGACAATCCCAGCTTTACATTTCAGACAGTGTCTGCAACACCTACTTAGTCTTACATGTGGTCGGAATATGGTTTCTATGACTGGTTGAATATTCAATATATCGAAAAACTAATTGGAATTGTATCTTATACATCAAGGATCGAACTATTTCGGCCTATGCTCCATCATTTTCCCTAAGACACATTATAACTATTAATGTTATTGGAAGAGAATAAACTGTGAAACATTTTCTCAGTTTTATGTTGTCACTCAGGTGCTGTTGATCTTATACTTCCTTTGAAGTCCTTGAACAGTTCAAGGTTTCAATCAATCGCTTATTCTAGGTGAAGCCATATTTGTCAAACTAATTGGCAAATATTATGAAGTATAACTAATTGTGTTCTGTTTAAAGACTCGAGTAATACACAGTAACTAGTGTGTCCGTTTCTCATAATCTTAATGTCCTTTACATCTCTATGTAAATATATGACTTTGTTAATTTTGTTCAAGATATACAATTATCACCTGACTCTAAGTCAACTGATTCCAAAATCCTATCCACTGGATCTTTGGGTGATTTATTTCTTGCAACAAATTATTTTATTAAGAACTCAATTCATCATGTGACTCCAAGTCAAATGATTCCAAAGTCTTGTCCAACTGGACCTTTGGTTGAATTGATCCTTATAAAACCTACTTTAACAATCATAGAGGACACAATTAATGAATCCAAACACTTTGGATGTATCAACATTCAAGTTATTGTCATTCATGCAATTAACACAGTCATACAACATTTCAAGGATAATTTTAAACAAGCATGTACAAAAGAAAATCAACAGTCTTATTAAAACAAAATATCCTCGAACAATGTGCTATATGACAGAGAATGTCACACGCATCTAATAAGCTAATAACAAGGTCATAATATCTAACTAAACTCGAAAACTGCATGAGCTTCAGATCCAATCTGAATATGCTCCTATGCAACAACATCCCGCATCCTAGAGAGTCCATGTGAGAAACACATCATGTATCAAGGAATTAAGGATCAGGTGTTCTGAGTTTTTAAGGTATTCATGAGTTGTCAAACTGTTCGGCTTTGCAGCATCTCTCCAATCTTTCTGTGATTGTGTCCCACCCTGTCATTTCTTAATGTACCTTATTACTGGACTCAATCCTGAAGCAGCTGAATCAATGGAACTATGCTTTTCCATGAACGACTCATACAGAGTCAACATTGAATGTATTTCCATGATTGTCTTATCTAGTTACCCTTCCTGTACACCTGGATGAACATACCAGCGAGTCGAGTTAATGCTCAACTCCCGATTAAAGGGTTACCAAATTTATACAGTTTACCTATGTGTCTCTCAATCTTGAGAACATGTGAACCAGTGGTACTTCCTGCACACTTCAAGCTCTTTGAAGATCTTAGCGCGTCCGTTTTCAACCGGTTCTCGGAACCTTTCCTCAAACAGCTGTGCTAACTTATCTAACCCTAGGAATTCTAAATCCCTGCGGAACTTGGGGTCAATGATCAATAGCATGAGGCAACGAACTTCCTTGGACTCAATAGTCAAGGGGTCATGCTCATCACAAGCTGTTGTGTGATGCCATGCTTTGGGGAGCGGACACTCAATAAGATATGGCTTGCCAACAACACTAAGAACCATTCTCTATTTGTGAAGCCATAGCACATAGTTCAGGCCAATCAGCCTTACCATATATATAACAGGTGTTTTCTGAGACTCTTAGAAATGGGTGAAGGAGGAGAAGGAGGAGAACTGACACTATCTTCAGACATCTATAAAAATTTGAATTTATTAGTTTAATTTTAATCCTTTTTAAACAATTACCCAATATATTATTTAACAAGACTAGGATCCAAAATAACCCAACTATGGTGTGAAGAGGGATGCCGTAATCACAACATAATGGTCATTAAGGTAGATAAACATTTATCAATTTTAGTTTTATGAATTTCCTAGATCTATGAGGTTCACTGAACTGTTCAATGGCATGTTTAATATTGGATATGCTCTTCTATTTGTGACTGGGATGCCAAGGATCATAAACAAGATGTGAATAACCATATAAATATGCTCGATAATCTCAATGTTATTTATCATCTCTAATTGATGTGCCGGTTAACCATACACGCTCCATCAACAATGATAAGTCATGAGAAACCCATTACCACTCTTTATGAGCCCCTATTAGTGTACCGGTAAACCACACCCGCTCCACTAATGTCTCATAAAGTGTAATGTGCAATTTCATGGATTAGCATCTATTTCACATTTTTCCTAAAGTAACTAGATTGGGATTTTATGAAATTGTTTTAGTACTTTGATTAATAACATTATACTTTTAATGAGATTAAGCGGTCCTATCAAAACCCGTTCGGCTAACGACCCTACACTAATCAAGAGAGCGGTGGGTGAGAGTGGACACCCATTAGACCGCCATTTTATAGGCAGACTCCTTATACCCTCCTTATAGACTAGCTTCGTGAATGAGGCCTACTATTGATTTGACTAACCAATTTATCTTATACATATAATATTAACTTTCAGTTATAATATATATAAGATGTATTTTATCCTTTTAAAATATTTCTGGTTTATCTATTTAATTTTCGAAAAATTAACAATTAATTTTAAAATTAAATTTAAGCCTTTAAATGATTTAATTTATCTTTTAATTAAACAATTAATTAAAAAAATTAAATCCAGATAGGCATCACAAATTAATCAAATTAATTTAATCCTATCTTAAACCCCTAAATTTCGAAAATAGCAAATAATGGGTTTAAGGTTATCCATTTATGAAATAATCACAGTTACCAAAAATAGAAAACCTTCTAAAACCCTAATGCACAAAATCGAAAATTACAAGGGATGGGCTATGGTTTCTAAAACCCTAATCCCTAAAATCGAAATGGCTTCAAGTTAGGGTTTATAAGCTTTAAACCCTAAATATTAAGAAACCAGTTATAGCAATTCAACTACAAAACTGCCAAATAGGTCTGATACCGCTGAAAGGTTTTCCGTAAATCTTTGAACTAAAACCCTAAGTTCACATGCAACCTGAATTGGATCTATGTTTTCTAACATGAACATTTAATAAAACCCTAAAGGCCAACAAAAAATTTCTAAAGAAAATAATCAAGAAAACTAACCTTTTAGTTTTAGTCCTTGAAGCCAAGCAGCATAAGTGTCCTGCCTCAAATGAGATCACACCCAAGGAGCAAGAGGGAGGGGACGAAATCAAGAGAGAGGGAGGAGAGAATGGCGCATGTTTTAGGGTGCAGGGGCTCTTATTTATAGCATGAGTCATGGAATACCAAGAGTCATGGAATACCAAGAGTCAGGAATACCAAGAGTCATGGAATACCAAGAGTGAGGAATACCAGGAGTCATGGAATACGAAAAGTCCTTGCACCTTTAATTAATTGAATTAATCACTAAATTAATTCCAATTAATTATAGATTAATTTCTAATTAATCAATGTAGTTTCTAATGAATATATTATCGCCATAATGTATTAATAAACTATTTATTTTATTTCTATTGATTTATTAATCATATAATAAATCAATCTTTCTGTCTCATGGAATTTCTGCCAAACCTCTAGCTATGAGGGCAACCCAAATGGACTTTGCTTCTATTAATTAGATAAATAAAAATTATAAGTCATGGCTTAGACACCTAGTCCAACATAAACATGTCTCACTAATCATACATTAACTAGTTTCTCAATCCTAAACATCAACTTTCATTCTTGTCCCATTTTAGATTTTTATCAAAGTCAAATTTGTTCCTCTTTTAACCATTTGATTATTATGTAACAAACTAACCATATATTGTTGTTTCTTTCATATTTCTAACTTACTACAAATAGTATTTCATAGTTCCAAACTCAATTTCCACATATGACAAGCCAATTCCAAGTAATTTGGTCATTTTGCCTACTTTTTGACTTTGAAAAAAAAAGTCAAAGCTATCAAATTCTTTATATTTTAACACATGTACTTTTTGTTCGGTCATTGTTCTAACTTGGTCATAAGTTGTCTTGCAATGTTTCAACTAACATCAAATTGTCATTCTTACCAACTCTATTCTCGTGCCTTTGCTATACAATAATTTGATAAGCTTCTTAATAATAATAGTACTAAGTCGGTCTTTCTTTTTTACTTAATGGGCTTAATGCATAAAAAACTTAACGGTTTAGCTATATATGGTTGTTTCTTTTTTACTTAATGCTAACAAAATGTCTTAGTGTGTTAAGTTAGGAAATACGTGTCATTAACATTAAGTCATGGTTTTATATTTATTTTTCCAAAATTGCCCTTATTTCCCCAATGAAAATTATATTTTATATAATGAATTGTGTGTAATTTCATGCTTATACATTGATCATTTATTATTCGACAAGTTTATAAGGATAAAATAGTCATTTATTCAGATTCAGACAGTTCAGCCAGTACAAAAAAGAAATAGTATATATATCAGCAACACTATATCTATTTAGATAATGTTCCTCATTCAGCAACATGTATCAATTCAGCACTTAATAATTGAAAAAAAGTAACAGGGCCTAAGTCAATTGTATCAATTCAACACTACTAATTCCAATTCCACTCCTTTATTTTCCCTCTCAAACTAATACTTTCATTCCATGTTTCACTTTAGCAATGAAATATGTCATGAACATTAGGAACTCTTCACATAAAGACTCGTTTTGACGTGCATGAACTTAAAATAGCATGTATTGAATTTCCTAAGTACCAATTTCAAGAATCAAGTTCAAAATGTCAAATTTCCTTCAATACACGTTAAGGCCTCTAAGGAATTTTGAAATTACCTTAGAATTTTCTGTCTAAATGGAGAATTTGAACCACCATTGACCAATCACTCCCATCTCCCGTCGTAATAATCGCCAGAACCTTCGTCCCCCGCCCCCAACAGTGCCATTGCTGAAATTAATTCATGATAGCAGCATAAAGGTTTTTGTCACCTTCTATTTTTTCTTAATCTCCATTGTTCCCTTGTTATCTCAAGTCGACTTTGCATCTAACCACCACCACCACCGGCCGCCAGCGGCGACTTTCACCAGAAACCACAACACAGCAACGAGGGATGTTTCTGATTCTCGCTACCTGTCACTCTCTTTACTCAAACTCTTCTGTCTCCATCGCATCTATCTCTCTATCTCCTTCTCGTGTCCACTGAATCATACACATACACGTTGTGTGTATATATGGGTTGTAATCGACTCCTAATTCACTTCCTGCTTTTTATTTCTACTTAAGGATTATCCCACAGAAAAAGAAAACGTGACCCTAGCTTTAATCTGAATTTAATTTGGGTGAGTTCTAGACAAATGACCCTAAATTCATGACTTTGAAAAATTTTCAACGTTTCCTTCTGATTTGTCTCAAACTTTACACTAACATAACTTCTACATACGATTCCAATTTTTACAAACATTATATATTTGGAAAGGTAGTAACAAGCTTTAAAACTTTCCCCACTGACTTAATTCTGAATCCCTTCATATTTTATGTTATCGTCCCATAAACATGACGATGTGGCTATATTTATCACTTTTTGACCATCTTTAAACCATCATAACTTTTTCACTATAAATCCAAATGCTTTGAATATTTTTCCTACATTCTTACTACATAAAATATTATAAAAGTCTTCTTGATGACCTTTCCCCAATTCCTTATACATATTTAGTTATTAATTTTTAATGATTTACAAATATTTTCTTCTCTTTTAAATCCCAAATTTCCATTTTGGTCCTCAGGTCTTTAAATCAAATTTCCAAATGAAATAATACTTCATTATGACTTAATAAAAGGTCTTAAAACCCATTTTTCCTTTTTTTTCACATTCTTTTGACCAATTTTCCCTTCCACATTGTTAGTTATAGAATTCGAACGATGCAAATATATTATGAAATCAGGAAGATGATTCAAGCAACAAATAATGAAGAGTAGAAGAATTGAGTGAACAAGGTGTCGAATGAATATATTTATCTTTAAGAGGTTTTATAATTGGGAGATTAACTAGCTTATTCGACCCGGTGAGGTATCCTTGATATTTATACGTGATTAAGGATACCGTAGTACAAAATAACTAACTAATAGTACAATATAATATTCTAATGGATGTGTATAACTATTAGCCAATAGCATAGTTGCAGTATCGCAAACGTGTCTGACACCACAACGTGCTCCTAGGATAAGGTTTCTTACATAAGCCTTCAGATCCTCCAGTGTGAGACCTTCAGCTCTTTAGGCACAAAACTTGACTTCTTCGAATGGCTGGGACCTTCGGATGGAAACTTACACTTCAGCACAAATATATCTTCAACAATCTCCACCTTTGTGTGAAGTGACATCCAAAGTTTTAGCAGTAATGACATATGTGGGCTTCAACCATGCACTTTCGGACAGCCAGCCAGTAGTGAAGGTGTTCTTTCACTTTCTTTCTTTCAACCGATGTATTTTTGCTACAAGCGAAGGTGCGACCAGTAACAAGCCTGATCACTTCGGTTGGTTATAGACCCTTGAAATCTATATGAAAGAATTTTCTAACAGTTCTCCCTTTAGGATCCTTGCCCTTGTAGACTACACCCTAGGGTTTATCAAGAATTTCTCCATCTTCGTAATCACCCAGATTTTTAACAACACAATAGGGGCGGCCAGTTCATTTAGAAACAACTTGGAAATGTCGACATCATATTTAGCAAGGCGTTTCAAGTAGTAATCGAAGAAATTTACTATATACTCCTTGGCCTTATTCAATATGGTATCGATGGGAAAAGATTAGGAGGGTGATACTTTAGCAGTTCCATCATCAAAATAAAACCATGAGGATTCATGATTGGAAAGTATGCTACTGTAAACCTTGATTCTACTTCATCCAAACCTCTAAGAACGAAATACTTTATATTTTGAAAAGAGTTTGCAAATAATATACCTTCGGCATAGAGATTATTTTGACAATCCTCTTGGAACACCAAACGACATGTGGTTCTTGTATAAGATGATCATGGAAACAAATATTTCCAGTCTGAATGCTTCCTTACTATTTTCTCTTACAATTTTAACGAATTGGAAGCATGAGAAGGTCTTCAGATTGTAAGGGATGTCGAGTTGGTCATCTGTTGTGTTGGCAATTGAATAGTTGACCAGAGGAAGACGATTAAATACATCATAGTCGCCAAACCCATGAGCTTCAATTTGTTTAGCATCCCATGTTTTGTTTATGGGACCAATATCCTGTTTTGTCCCTTGTCGACCACGAGCTAATGAGTTGATCACCAACATTCTGGTGTATTCATCTTCTCTCTATTTTTTTCTCTCTTCTTTGCTCTGCTCAATAAGTACACCTTTGTCCCTATCAGCAGAACCATAGGGTCTTGAGCCAAAAGGACCCGAAGACCCAGACCCAGAAGCTCCAATTCCATAGGTGGAAGTAATTGTTGAAAAAGTCAGACCCAAAGAACTTGGTCTGATCACAATTACCTTTCGGACATTGGGATTTTACAGTGGAGGAGGTCTCCCGAAGGTAGGAATTGGGGGAATTGTGGTTAAGGTGGCAAAGGTGGTTACCTGAGATTTTGTTGTTGTTGAGATTAGAGTTGAGATTGGAGTTGTTGTTGCTGTTGTTGTTGTCAATGTAGCGATTAAGGCACAGGACCATGAACCACTGGTTTCTCCCCCTTGCGAAGGATGAACCGGAGGATCAGGTTGAGCAATTTTTCTTGGTCCTGATTGGGCAGCTTGAGCTCTTCGCATGCGATCGGAAACATGAAGTAGAGGCTGCAGAACACCTTTCAAGTTGTTGACAACCTTTGTTACGATGGTATCATTCGTGTTGCGAATTTCAACAGCAGACTACTGAACCATAGAAGCAGATTGGGAAGCAGTCATTTCGTCTGTTCTAACTTCATCAATATGCAATTCTCCCATGAAATGATCTTTATATTGGTTATTGAAGGATTGAGTCTCGGTGCAAAGGTCATCGAAGGACTTTTTCATATCAGCACCCGAAGACTCAAACTTGGCAACAACATCTTCGATTTTCTTGTTTGTGAACTCTTGGAGTGATTGGCATCTGGGTTCAATATCATTCATAGCATAAGCCAACTTTTGTTCAAGAGAAGTCTGGATAAGAAGTTTATTATCCATGATCTTCTTTTTGGACTGCAGAATCATCGTTTTAACTTTTTCCGAAATTTCGTTAGAGGTTTCTTCTATGCTGGCAAGAACACCAACTTTAGTAGGATAATCAGGTTTGTAACCTGTTTGACTTTTCAAGATGACGTCCAGCTTTTTTTTGAGAGTTCTGTATTGCTTGACCAATATAAAATCATCATCATTTAAATCTTCATCAGTTGGATCATCCATGGAGACTGGATCCATGTGAAAAGCTTCTGATGTTTGTTCAGAAGTTGGTGGTCGTTGACGAGATGATGATAGAGGCATTCCAAAACCGTTTTCGATTTCAATGAGGTATCAATACTAGAAGTTGAAAAAGTGGAAAATAAGGGATCAGAAGAAGCAATAAATGGTTCAGATGTTGTTGGTGTGTATATGGTTATAGCTTCGGATATGCAGGTTTTGTTTTGGATGTAATAGGTGTTGTAGTGATGGGTGAAGAAGATAGTGGTGTGGCCGAAGTGGTAGAAATAGGAGGAACATCCAAAGAGCTTGTAGATATGGTGGTGGTGAGAGGAGTGGAAGTAGTGAGGGGTTCAGATCTAATGGGTTTTGATTTAATTGGTTTTGAGGTAATTGGTTAGGATGTTGGTTCGAATGTGGGTGGTGTATATGTTGTTGATGTGAGTGGGGCTGTTGTAGGTGGTGTTTCAGTTTGAGATTGAGGAGGGGGTGATGGTATATGAGTTTCAAGGATAGGTGATTGTTGAGGTATTTCTTCAGCTTTCTCTTTGTCATAAATGGTATTTTTTGAATCTGAATATCTTGAATAATCACCTTTTGTGTGACTCTCTTGGGGTTGGTTAGTTTTGGTGGTTGTTTTGGGGCTTTCCTTTTCTTCACAACCTTCTCTTTCGGACCACTAGGACCTCCAGTGGTCTTCTTCTTACCCCTAGGCCTAGATGGCCCTTCGGTTTGGCGTTCAGCAGCCAGGTCTTGGACAGGGTAGGGCAGGGTAAGAGTAGTTCGGTATTTGTTAATGACAGAATTAGGAAGTGGGACTTCGGAGATCATAGTAAGAGGAATTTGAGCACAGAAACCAGATTCATTCTCATCTACGAGAAGAATGTGAATAGAACCATAGGTCATCTACTCAAGATTAGACTCATAAGGAATAGTTGACTTTTGGTATGCTTCGTCAACTATGATTGCCTACAACCTTGCATTTGATATTTCTGTTCTCCTTTTGTTCTGATTGACATGAGAACATGTGACAACTGTCAAATTAAGTCAACAAAAGTCAACTCAAGTCAGTCAAAGCATACATTAGGTCAATATGTGAAATGCAAATTTCATAACCTTTACGATATATTATTAGATATTATAATACTACTTACGCTAATTCAAATGAATTATACGAACAAACGCTATTAAGTTAGATTTTTTTTGGTATAAATAATTAGAAAAAAAAATTTCTCGTGAATAGTGTCCGACGTGAACAGTACCCGGTGTGAATAGTGTTTTGTGAAAAAAAAAACACAATTTTCAAAGTCTAAAAGGATGGGAAGACTTTGAAATTTCCATATTTTATTTTTTTTTATATTTTTTATAATTTTATTAAAGTGGGCCCCACTTAATTATTTATTCATATTTATATATTTTACCCCCAAAGAATTCGTATTTTTATTTCGAACACTACGTATTCAATACGTATTGTTAAGTTTATCAAAAATATTATGATTTTTTATAAAACGAAAAATTTACCGTCAAAACCGTATCGTCGATACGAACAACCTGACGTCAAAATTTAATATTATTGATATCAGTTTTATATTTAATATTTTCTTTTTCTTTAAAATGAAATTGTATTTACATTTAAACCATATATTTTCATTAAACATACAATTAATATCCTTTCGTTAATTCGTTAAAGACTTTTAGTTAAAAAGTTGATATTATTAAACTACGATTTTCGTAGATTATATTTTTATAAACAAAAATCATTTATTTTATATAAAAACTATTAAATCTATTTAAAGAGTATTTTAAGGGTATGTTTTGTCATAAACAAATTTTAAAAGCTATAATTGTCAAATATCTGTATCTTGAGGGCCGCAATACGAAAATAAATCTACTATAAATATAGCCTCATTCTAGCCATTCAAATCACACAAACAAGTTCTTCGATACGTATAGAGAGATATATGAAGAATGAGCGTTAGAAGTAGATATTTCAGTTATAAATATAGTGAGTTCGAGTTAGAAGCACGAAGAGTCGGGCGATCTAACAACAATTGGCGATAAGATCCTAGTCAACATTGAGGTGAGTTCATACCCCTTCTTTTTATCTTTATTCAAGTTTTTAAGGGGGAGAATACAAGTTATACTATAAAAATAGCTATTTATACTCATTTGTAACAATAGTAAACAAAATGTGAATTTTGTAAACATCATTATGACAACAATTCAATTATAGTTCCAAAATATAATATCGATTGATCTACTTACGAGAGCGGTGTCTAGGCCGATCATTTGGGCTAGGTTGCTGGATTTCCGAAAGGCTTATACGCTGAAAAGGTCCTGCCTCCCCATTTGATCTTCTACCTGGCCGTTTTTTATTTGATAGTCATGAAATATTATATTTGAATTAATAAAGTGTATAACCAATTTATTACACCACTATTGTGGAGAATATATCTTAAAAGAAGTTCTTTATAACCATCTAAATAAGTTATTTCACATATATTTGTAAATATATGCTTTTCACAACCGGAATACTAAAAATAAACTATTATAGGAATAGTTTGTTGATACAAATGTTACTATGACGTTTTAAAGAAGACAAATAATTATATAAAATATATAATTATTATACATTACTATATTATCATGGGAAAATGATAATGGACAAATACAAAGGTTTTTCATATACAAACTTTAACAAGTTGATTGATACATACATTTTTGTGAGACGGGTCTTCACAGTGCTTATTTAAGTACATACTATAAGTCCTGAAATTTATAACCAGAGTCTCGGTAAAAGAGCGTGATATTTGTGTATATAGATCTATACGGGATTGACAACCCCGCACCTGAGCTGCTAGCTACAGCTAGACCGACGGGTCTGAGGTGACAAATGTCATAACAGTCCGACGCCTGAAGAACGTCGAAGCAGGCATACATGGTCTCAATATGGTTATAGGACGTCTCGCATGGGAAATCAACTTTATAAATTGTTTACGTGGAAATATACATTTTCAAAGGTTTTATACTACAAGCTATGCTATACATTTTAGTCTTTGGATTTTTAAGACTTGGATACATTCATAAGAAAATATTGGATTTTCTTGGAGTACAATACTACATTTTACAAGGAAAGAGATTCCTTATACAAGTTTCATGGTATTAAAACTACATTTTTACAAGTTACAAATATAAGTATGGTTTTACTTATATACACTGGTTCTATGGGAATTAAAACTATATTTTATAAAAGGTATAAATATAAGTACGATTTACTTATATATACTAGTTTTATGGAATTAAGTCTACGATTAGTCTACAAGTAAACATCTATTTACACGGTTTCATACAACAATAAAACTACGTAATACTATTTTCAAGTATAGAAATACTTATACATTTACGGTCTTTGGGTTTTAAGACTACTACTCATTTATAAGAAAATATTGGATTTTCTGGTTTCCAACACTATCTTTTTACAAGGAAAAAGGATTATGGATTTTCTCATACAAAAATCTTATGAACTCACCAACGTAATGTTGACACTATTTCAAACTACTTGTATTATCATGAAATTGATAAGGTAACTACAACCTTTGATGATGGGTCGCTATGGCGTCATACTATGTATTTTGATATCATATTGTAATTGTATTTAAAACATACAATCTTTTGAACTCTTGTAACATTTACAAATATGTATATGATGGATGTGTTTGCTTTGATCACTATTGTACAAACGTTGTTGTAAT
The DNA here is from genome assembly GCA_023525715.1 of Cichorium intybus. Classification (NCBI taxonomy): domain Eukaryota; kingdom Viridiplantae; phylum Streptophyta; class Magnoliopsida; order Asterales; family Asteraceae; genus Cichorium; species Cichorium intybus. The sequence continues at coordinate 53,922,836 of CM042013.1, read as the reverse complement.
ACTGTTCATGAAGTCATCCACCCTTAGACGTTTCCGCCATCGTGGTTTGGGGGTGTGACAGATTGGTATCAGAGCATTGTTTATAGTGAACTAAGTATATCAATCCATTTAAGATATACAACAATAAATACAATGGGACTAAAACTCTCTAAAACAATCTGTACAAAGTATACTTTAAAATACAATGATATTTTTATAAAGTATACGTACAAGTACATACATACTAGAACAGTGTCATAACCAGAACAATACAAGAGTAATAAGATGAGTTGAACACTACGAGTAGGACTAGGTAGTTATGTAATCATACCTAGGACAAATAGAGCCTGATCAACTGTATTTGTCCAAGGTATGACTAACATGTACTTAGAAATAATCGTAGTGAACAACAAGTCTAAAAACTTACCAAGAACCATATACAAAGAAACTCTAAAACAAAATATAAAGCTAAAATACTACAGGAGTATTTTATAATACTATAGAACCATACATCTAGACACTTTATGTACCTCTTATACCCCTATCCTTACATAGTAGACCTCACAATTCAATAATACCTGACCAATAACTATTATCGAAAACCTACCATCATCCCTAACAACAGTTCCATTAAACTAATATTGGTAGAAATTCAATCTGAAAGCCGAAGGCGGGCTATGTCCCTGCCAAGTCTTCTGGGTTCTCTTCACTTGTGATCTTGAGAAAATCATGGTTAAAACCATTCATAGCAGAAATAGAAGGCAGAGATTGTTGCTGTGTATGGGTCCCTGATGAAGCTTCCTCCCTCTTCTGAACCTTTCTTTTCTTGTAAACAGCCTTAAAGGCAGCTTGCCTCAATCTCTTTGTGGTATCAGTTATCTTCGAACTGGAACCCTCGACTATTGCTCTTTTCTCGTTCTCTAGACCAAGTATTACGTCTGCTCTACTACGATTTTTATCAAATTCCTGTTGCATAAATAATTTCAGTCATTACAATCTCATGGCATTAAGATTGTGGAGAAAGAAATACAATTCTTAACCGAGTATGGTTAATAATAGTTTGTAGACTCTTAATCTGTCGTCGAGGCCAACTTTTGATGCCTAACTTCCTACAGCGTTGCTTCAACTGTGTTGATCCAACATTGAGTTCCCTTGCAGCTTCCAAAATGGGCTTATCAAAATGCTTGGATATTGTTTCCTTACTCAACGCAGGTCTAGAACCCCATTTTCTACGAACTTCAAAGGTTCTTGGAATCGAGGCTGAAACGTTTTCGTTTTGGATCAATTGTGTATGATCCTGATCACTAACACTTTCATTGTTACCTATTATGGGTAATAGTTATTGATTTCCAAAATCAACCATAAACCCAGAATTCCCATTCTTGAAACTTTCTAAGTTACTTTGGATCAATTGAAAATGATCCTGATATTGAAAACCACCCACGGACTCAGGATTCCCTGAAGCGAGCCCGATAGTGTCATCATGGATCGGCTGTATTTGATCCTGATTTTTAATGTCAGTTTGAAACCCCTGATTCGTTAGAACTACTCCACTATGCAGTATGGGCACGTTCATGCTTAGATTATCATTAGTAAGGTCATCTACAAATGGATCTGTGTATAACGTATGTTAGATAATTAAGAAAAAAATAAACATAAAGCTTAACAAAATGACTTAACCTGGAAGTATATATTGAGATTGCCCAACAACGATGTCTTGATTTAAAGGCAGTGGATCTTCAGGGAGAATACCTATCAGAGGAAAAACTTCAGGATCATCTTGAAGTTGATCCAGCGGTAATATATCTGGAAAATCTATACCTCACATAGTTTAAAACAAAATCAAAACGCTAGAGAAATGAATAAGAAATAAAAGGAGTTAATGATATTATAATTACCAGACTCCAGTAGAGGTATCTGATTAAACGATAGGGAGGTACCCTCTTCCCTTAGGAAATTCCGCTCAGCGTCTGACAAGTTTTCCATATGAGATCTGTTTTCCATGCCTCGATTGGAAATCTGAGAATATATAAGAATAAACTAGTAGTAGGAAAGAATGAGACTGAAAAGATCTTAGATACGAATGATTATACATACCCGTTTATATAGCATCTTACAGCAGGAACTGAAAGGACAACCCACGTTCTTATTACCAAAATTCAAAATATCTACAGTAGGTGCAATCTTTTCACTACCCTAAGTGACATCTTTTCCAAATTCGCGGCTTGACTCCGATGAGGACAGGATAACGAAAAGACATTTTTAGTATATATATATATATATATATATATATATATATATATATATATATATATATATATATATATCTATATATATATATATATATCTTCTGATAACGGAAATAGTTCAATGAACAGTTAATTCAATAATAGTTTATTCATAAATAATGAACTAGAACCTACTCATCTAGCATCTGTAAAGCTCGTGGTTCACCTGTATCTTACATGTTTCCTTCCATCCTACTAGTATCAACTGTAAAATGACATCACATATCATATCTTAAACATGCTTAGGCATCTCCATAATACTTAACTCAAATGATTAAGAAATCAATAGCTAATACAAATCACAATTAGAGAATATCATATGTTATCAAACCGAAACTCCAGATTTCACGATTTTATTAAGTCAACCGATAAAACATCACAATATTCGAACTCAATACAACAAATATTAGCAACCTACATATGAGTTGAACCAATGCATACTTTCAGATCTTGACATATAGGGTTTGAAACACTAACACTCAAAATTTCTAACCTTGTGAATTAAGGACTCGAGAACGTATTTCGGTTGTTAAATCCAACCTCCTCAAACTTTTCCTACACAAAACCATTGATCAAAATAACCAAATTTGGCACCTTTTTTCTCTGGAAATAACCTAGGAAAATTTTTGGTTCATAAATGGGGTAAAGAAGGAAAGCTGCCCAAATAACCCCGCTAACACAGGTTAGCGACGCTAAACAGTAAAGTTATCATTGTTAAGTTCTAAAAATCCGACCCGTACTCCGAAGCCCAACCCGTGTAATTCTACTGGATGCTACAGTAACTAGAACACGCCCTGTGTAACTCCTGTGAAGCTAAACAGTTTCGAAAATGTGTACTACACGAGCCGAGTGACTCCTACACGACCCATGTAACTCCTTTATACTATTTTTAAGGTTTAAACTCCTTCTAAATGAATTTCTAATCCTCCTAACTCACATAACAACCTAGTAACTCTTATTTATACTAGGATTAACTCAAGTTACTTATCGAAAATAACACGACATTACACCCCAAAATCAAAGCAATTGAAAACTAGGAAGCACCAAGCGTGGACATGAATTTACCTAGGAACGTAAGGACCAGATGAAACTCAAATACCCACATCTCCTCCCAAACCCTTGAGGATCTATTCAAAGTGCTAAATTTCAGGACGAAATTCCTTCTAACGGGTAGATGATGTGACAACTGTCAAATTAAGTCAACAAAAGTCAACTCAAGTCAGTCAAAGCATATATTAGGTCAATATGTGAAATGCAAATTTCATAACCTCTACGATATATTATTAGATATTATAATACTACTTACGCTAATTCAAATGAATTATATGAACAAACGCTATTAAGTTAGATTTTTTTTTTGGTATAAATAATTAGAAAAAAAAAATTCCTCGTGAATAGTGTCCGACGTGAACAGTACCCGGTGTGAATAGTGTTTTGTGAAAAAAAAAACACAATTTTCAAAGTCTAAAAGGATGGGAAGACTTTGAAATTTCCATATTTTATTTTTTTTATATTTTTTATAATTTTATTAAAGTGGGCCCCACTTAATTATTTATTCATATTTATATATTTTACCCCCAAAGAATTCGTATTTTTATTTCGAGCACTACGTATTCAATACGTATTGTTAAGTTTATCAAAAATATTATGATTTTTTATAAAACGAAAAATTTACCGTCAAAACCGTATCGTCGATACGAACAACCTGACGTCAAAATTTAATATTATTGATATCAGTTTTATATTTAATATTTTCTTTTTCTTTAAAATGGAATTGTATTTACATTTAAACCATATATTTTCATTAAACATACAATTAATATCCTTTTGTTAATTCGTTAAAGACTTTTAGTTAAAAAGTTGATATTATTAAACTACGATTTTCGTAGATTATATTTTTATAAACAAAAATCATTTATTTTATATAAAAACTATTAAATCTATTTAAAGAGTATTTTAAGGGTATGTTTTGTCATAAACAAATTTTAAAAGCTATAATTGTCAAATATCTGTATCTTGAGGGCCGCAATACGAAAATAAATCTACTATAAATATAGCCTCATTCTAGCCATTCAAATCACACAAACAAGTTCTTCGATACGTATAGAGAGATATACGAAGAATGAGCGTTAGAAGTAGATATTTCAGTTATAAATATAGTGAGTTCGAGTTAGAAGCACGAAGAGTCGGGCGATCTAACAACAATTGGCGATAAGATCCTAGTCGACATTGAGGTGAGTTCATACCCCTTCTTTTTATCTTTATTCAAGTTTTTTAGGGGGAGAATACAAGTTATACTATAAAAATAGCTATTTATACTCATTTGTAACAATAGTAAACAAAATGTGAATTTTGTAAACATCATTATGACAACAATTCAATTATAGTTCCAAAATATAATATCGATTGATCTACTTACGAGAGCGGTGTCTAGGCCGATCATTTGGGCTAGGTTGTTGGATTTCCGAAAGGCTTATACGCTGAAAGGGTCCTGCCTCCCCATTTGATCTTCTACCTGGCCGTTTTTTATTTGATAGTCATGAAATATTATATTGGAATTAATAAAGGGTATAACCAATTTATTACACCACTATTGTGGAGAATATATCTTAAAAGAAGTTCTTTATAACCATCTAAATAAGTTATTTCACATATATTTGTAAATATATGCTTTTCACAACCGGAATACTAAAAATAAACTATTATAGGAATAGTTTGTTGATACAAATGTTACTATGACGTTTTAAAGAAGACAAATAATTATATAAAATATATAATTATTATACATTACTATATTATCATGGGAAAAATGATAATGGTCAAATACAAAGGTTTTTCATATACAAACTTTAACAAGTTGATTGATACATACATTTTTGTGAGACGGGTGTGCACAGTGCTTATTTAAGTACATACTATAAGTCCTGAAATTTATAACCAGAGTCTCGGTAAGAGAGCGTGATATTTGTGTATAGATCTATATGGGATTGACAACCCCACACCTGAGCTGCTAGCTACAGCTAGACCGACGGGTCTGAGGTGACAAATGTCATAACAGTCCGACGCCTGAAGAACGTCGAAGCAGGCATACATGGTCTCAGTATGGTTATAGGACGTCTCGCATGGGAAATCAACTTTATAAATTGTTTACGTGGAAATATACATTTTCAAAGGTTTTATACTACAAGCTACGCTATACATTTTAGTCTTTGGATTTTTAAGACTTGGATACATTCATAAGAAAATATTGGATTTTCTTGGAGTACAATACTACATTTTACAAGGAAAGAGATTCCTTATACAAGTTTCATGGTATTAAAACTACATTTTTACAAGTTACAAATATAAGTATGGTTTTACTTATATACACTGGTTCTCTGGGAATTAAAACTATGTTTTATAAAAGGTATAAATATAAGTACGATTTACTTATATATACTAGTTTTATGGAATTAAGTCTACGATTAGTCTACAAGTAAACATGTATTTACACGGTTTCATACAACAATAAAACTACGTAATACTATTTTCAAGTATAGAAATACTTATACATTTACGGTCTTTGGGTTTTAAGACTACGACTCATCTATAAGAAAATATTGGATTTTCTGGTTTCCAACACTATCTTTTTACAAGGAAAAAGGATTATGGATTTTCTCATACAAAAATCTTATGAACTCACCAACGTAATGTTGACACTCTTTCAAACTACTTGTATTCTCATCTATAAGAAATCATCCCATGGAATCGAAGCGAAGTCCACCTGTACATCGTTGTAGATACCTTAGAGTAAGCCCATGAATGTCTGACTTGCTGAATCCAGACCCAAAGTGCGACCAGATAAGCACCTGAGAAAGATGCCTAAGAACAACTTCCACTAGCCTAGAAGCTTATACTTCTTGAAGCTACCAATTTTCCAAATTTCTTGTGAGTAACCCATAGAGTTGAACATTCCTAGAAGATCTTCAAGTGAGGGAACGATAGGAGTTTCAGTTGGGGGAATGCGAAGGGCTTTGGCAAAGTGACGTTTGTTGAGATTGAGTCGATCGTATTGTCAAGTTGAATGACTTCATAGGTTTATGGTTGCATGATGGTTTTCTACATTGTGGGTAAGAATGGTTGTATAGTGAGCTCTATACACTAATGTTGCATGAATAATCGAGCTAGCAGTTAGTGCATAAGCAAGAACAGAGTGTTTCAAGCACTCAACCAAAGCATATAAACGTTCAGGATATAGGGCTAGATCGGTTCGAAAAAGGTAGTTAGAGGCTTGTGACTTGAGAGTGGGGATGGACATACCTTCTTTGGGGCTTTCGGATGAAGAAACATCATGAGCAGAAGCCATTGTTGATGATTTTGAAAGGAGGAAGACGATGAATAGTGAGGAGTATTCAGTAGAGTTAGCAGAGAGAATTTGGAGAGTTTGTTCGCGTAAAGATTGTAACCGTTTGAATCGTAGTATTTATACTGATTGTGGTCCCAAGGGCATTACATGCGCATGATATATGGTCTACTAACAGTATGCCTAGTCAGCGACACAACATCCAAATAACTCTGTAAAAAGGAACCGTTACTGTGTAAATAATGATTGTTTTGAAATTCAAAAATGAACCGTCATATTCCGATAATCTTTTGGTTAGGATGTCACGAAATTTATGGAAACAAAATTCCATATCTATTAAATGAATGATCATTAAATGAAATAATGTAAATTTTTTTTAATTTATTTGTGTCATAAATTTCATCAATCATTAACATTAAATATCTTCGGATCATAGAAGATATTTAGTGATGCATGGAACAAATTAATGTTTATACTCAAATGTGATGCAATCCTTCGGATGGCAATTCGAATTGCCTTCGGAGAATAAGAAAGAGTTCATTTTGAAATGTACAAAGTCAATCAATTTTGTTATTGTAATGAGAATCATCACAATGAGGAATTAAAAGATTTTCTTTGAAAATGTATTATGACTATGAACCCCACATCCATGAAATTTGTATATAAACAGGATTTAGAATTTTGTATTCAAAGGTAATCGAATCATGTTGAAAGTCCATTTTTCAATCCAAAGCTTATGTGATTGAACATCGGTCAAAATTTGTCTAAGTCTAACCACCCAATGTTATATCCAAGTTTGCATTTTCAATAGTTTTTTAGTTTCATTTAATTGTTTCAAAATTTCCTTGCTAAATAAGGTTAGCAACCATTACATTAAAATTTAATAATGATTTTACTTTTATGAATTGTGACAATGCCTAGTAATATCAAGTATTTCAGTCGTTGTTGAACCCTATTCTTAGTGAAATTATATCATATATGCCGTGGTATTCTCAGTTTTTGTGTTAGTGATTGTTTGGAAAGAAATGATGTAAACAGGGGCCAAATACGTGCAAAATGGAAGAAGATTGAAGAAAAGGACAAACTGTCGAACGCGTACGCGCGCCGCGGGATTTACAAATACGCGACGCGGTGACTCAGCATCGAGGCGGTGGAGAAATTCAAATGCCGAAAAAACAGGGATAAACCCAAATGCACGCCGCATATTTCACTTGTGCGCGGCGCGGTCTCTTAAATTTTGCAACTATAAATAGAGGGTTTTAGGTCGAAAAAAACAGCAAAGACCTGGCATAGGAACGACTCCCAAGACCTCTTTGATTCCGAGATTCAACTTTCAGTAGCCATTTTGGTATTTATGTGTATTTTTCTTTAATTTCAAGTTGGTTTAGTAGTTAGTAGCTTTGATCTAGTGTTCTTGGGTGTGACAACCATTGGCACTAGGCTTTAGTTCTGATTTGGATGTTTTCTGTTTTGACACTTGGATCTGAGTTTGTTAAATAGTAATCATTTGGTTAAGTTTAATTACTCTGTTTTCGGTATTTTATGTTTTTGAATACATTTGTTGATGAATGAATGTTGGATGTGTGATTTGATTTTGATTATTTCTGAATTTCATTTCTGATTTCAGTAGATAATTAGGATTAGTTGTTAGTTTGGATGTTAGTCTAGTTAATGTTTGATTTGGATTTACTGGATTTGGTGAATTTTGGAACTGTTTTTGGGTAAAGTCGAAAACTAGATCCTCTGGCTGTAGAAGTGACACTACAGTTAGCAATCTGTTGCCTACCTTAACCACGAAACTCCTGTGGATCGACCCTGACTGCCACTGTGCTAAGTGAGAGTGAGGTATTTTTACTATTTTTGACCGCATGACGACCGCTGCGATGTCAAATTTTGGCGCCGTTGCCAGGGAGTTGTGAGCTTGAGAGTAGGCAATCTGTAGGATTTAGTTTCTGATTTTTTATGTTTGATTTTAGGTTGATAGTTTTCGTGTGTGTACGTCTTCATGATGGGTGATTACATGTACCCGGATCAGTATTATGAATATTATGAAAATCCGGCCGACACCTATTACGAGGATGATTACTACAACAGATCATTCGATGACAATGGATGGCGTACCGAGGAGTCATCTCAACCTGAAAATTCTGAACTTGGGCCCAAGTATTGGAGCTTGTGGCAAGCACCATCCAAGTGCAGAAGGACCAAGCTGATGCTCTTGAAAAATTGCAAGTTTCATTAGATAAGTTAGAGGAAAGATGGAAATGTTCACCACCCTCGCCAGAACCTGCGACGAGTGATTTTTATACCAATGATACTGTGTGTGAACTTGCACCACCAGAATATGTGATGGAAGGGCATGCACCTTGGGAAAGTCAAGAGACCACCGAGATGGTCTACACAGTTGTTGAGGAAGAGGGTGTAGGTGTTGGAATACGATAACATAAAATAAACGCAGCGGAAACAGAAATCTAAATCGTATTCAACCAGGATCACAGAATCATGCACACTTTTCTAACTGTAAAATCAAGAGGGTTCAAGACATACCGTTTAAATCTCAGATCTGATTTTGTTAGGATGACGATAGCCCAAAGTAGAACTCCTCTAATGTAATCGCACCCAAGACAACGATCCAGCACCCGTTGATATAGTATATATCTTTGCTTGAAGTTTTAGCACGTAATACTTAGGGTTTTGAAAGAAATCGGCCGTATACCGAGAGGTGAGAGGAGAGTGACGAAAATTAGGGTTTTGGCAGCATTTACAACTCAGACCTAGGGTTGTATTTATAGTGCTCCTCATCCTTATCCCCTCCCTTGTGGATATTTCGCTTTAGTCCTTTATCCTTATTAAGTTTCTAATTAATATACCTTTACTTTGGTATATTAATAAACTTAACCATTAAGTTTCTAATTAATATACCTTTACTTTGGTATATTAATAAACTTAACCCCTCAAGTTTATTTTCGATATCTTTTAGCGAAATCGTCTCTTGTGTGTAACCCAAAAGGACCCTACTATTTATAATAATATTACCAACTTGTTATAACGATGGGCATATAACCAACAGTCTCCCACTTGCACTTGTTATCACAACTGTATGGTCTAATATTCCTTAACCTAGTAAGGTGTATGTCATCCTAGACAAATGTCGTGTTCATCTAATGAAACAGCCCTTAGGCAAGTGATCAAATATTCCTTTGTTCTACAAGATATCCATATGAACGTCTGACATGGAATTCTGTCAGTCTCAAACATTCAAGATTATGTTTCCCGATAGAGATTTGTGATGACCACAACAAACTGCACTTATTGATTCTATATCAATTCAGTTCGAGTACAGCCGTACATTTGCTGTCAACACCAAATCATTGAGGGGCCCACAGATATCGCTTCTCCTGTTAGGGCAGAAGGAACAAATAAACTTTGACTACATGGATCTCGCCCACTCATCATGTCATATCTGGACATTCCCTATATGGCTGCCAGTTACGGACAACGTTGGAGAAAACCAAGACATAACAGACTGCAGGACTAAGAATCAATGCATCTCCGCTTGAAGAATATAAGATATTACCATCTTAGAATTACTCGTGACATATTCCATGAAGTAACCTCTAAGTACAGGTTACTACAATACTTAATCCCTATTAAGTACACATGAGAATTAGCGCATCTCTATGCTATGTCCATCTCTATGGACAATTTACTAATTCCTCATGTCAACCTTGAATCAATACTTACTCCCAAAAGTATGACCGACTATGGACGTTTTGAATAATAAAATAATTATTCAGGAAGTCAATAAAACATGCAATATTGGAACACAATGATAAACTAATGAAAAGAATGCCTTCATGCATATATTAAGTTCTCCACATAATAATCTTCAAAACAAATAGAGTTTTACATTGCTTAAGTTCCCAACACAAATCAAACTAAATTAAATACACTCAAGCCAACTCATTTGCAAATCTAATGCCCATCGACCTAGTATGAGAATCATGCTTGGCCTGAGATAATGGTTTAGTGAATGGATCAGCAAGATTATCTTCTGATGTAACTCTACTAATCGTGATGTCTCCTTCTTCAACGAGCCTCCGGATATAATGGTACTTCCGGTGTATATGCCTTGTGCGCTTGTGAGCCCTGGGTTCTTTCGCCAAGGCAACTGCACCCTCATTGTCACAGAAGATCTCAACTGGACCATCAATGCTAGGAACAACACCGAGATCCCTGATGAACTTCTTCATCCACATGGCTTCCTTTGCAGCTTCATTAACTGCAATATACTCAGCCTCTGTTGCCGAATCAGCTACTGTTTCTTTCTTGGTACTCTTCCAAGTTACTGCCCCACCATTCAGTAAGAACACGAATCCTGACTGAGAACAGGAGTCGTCTCTGTCGGTTTGGAAGCTAGCATCACTATAACCACTTACAGTGAGTTCTTCCATGCCCCCATAGACCAAGAACACTTCCTTCATCCTCCGAAGATAATTAAGAATGTTCTTGACTGCGGTCCACTGATTTTCACCAGGATTGGCCTGATAACGACTCGTCATACTCAAGGCACAAGAGACGTCAGGCCTTGTACATAACATGTCATACATGATCGATCCCATTGCTGAAGCATATGGGATTCGACTCATTCTTTCCCGTTCATCACTAGAACTAGGACATTGGTCTCTACTCAATGTCATACCACGTTGCATAGGCACGAATCCTTTCTTGGAATCCTGCATCTTGAACCTTTTCAAGATTTTGTCTATGTATGTACTCTGGCTTAAACCAATGAGTCGCCTAGATCTATCTCTATAAATTTTTATACCAAGTATGTATGCCGCTTCTCCCAAGTCTTTCATAGCGAAACAATCCCCAAGCCAAGTTTTAACACTTTGCAACATTGGGATATTGTTTCCTATGAGTAGTATGTCATCAACATACAGCACAAGGAAGACAACAGCACTCCCACTAGCTCTGACATATACACATGGCTCATCTTCACTTCTCGAAAATCCAAACTCTTTGATTTTCTCATCGAAGCAGAGATTCCAGCTGCGAGATGCTTGTTTGAGTCCATAAATCGACTTCCCAAGTTTGCACACTCTATTGGGATATTTGGACTGTACAAAACCCTCTGGTTGTGTCATATACACATCCTCTGAAAGTTTTCCGTTAAGGAAAGCGGTTTTTACATCCATTTGCCATATTCCGTAGTCATAAAATGCTGCGATGGCAAACAATATCCTGATAGATTTAATCATTGCCACTGGTGAAAAAGTTTCCTCATAATAAATCCCTTGGGTTTGAGTATAACCCTTTGCCACCAGTCTGGCTTTATATGTGTGTACCTTTCCATCCATGTCTGTCTTCTTCTTGAAGACCCATTTACACCCAACTATTTTAAGGCCAGGTGTTTGATCAACCAGGTTCCAAACTTGGTTATCATACATGGATTTCATCTGGCTCTCCATAGCCTCCTTCCATTTGGCAGCATCTGGGCCTGCCATTGCTTCCTGATAACTGGTAGGTTCATCGTCATCTACCATTGACTCATCACCTTCAGTAATATGTAAACCATAAAATTCAGGTGCATGACGTACTCTATCAGATCTCCGGACAGGGGGTGGAGGTATGTCAGATTCCCCAGCTGTACTTGGCTGAGGCTTAACAGGTTTTTCAACCTCTGATTGAAAGCTAGTGCCAACATCAAGTCCTTTATTGGTTGGTTCTTGAATCTCCTCAAGATCAATTTGGCTCCTACTGGCCTCTAGGTGTATCAGCTCCCTCTCTCGGAAGACTGCCCTTCGTGCAACAATCACATTGTTTTCATAAGGTTTGTAAAACAAATACCCAAAAAAACTAGCAGGATAACCAATAAAGTAACACCTCTCTGATCTGGGTTCTAGTTTGTCTATGGCTTCACGACGGACGTAAGCCTCACAATCCCAGACTTTAAAATGCGCTAATGAGGGTTTAGTCCCATTCCATATTAAAGAGGGTGTCTTGCTGACCTTCTTAGTTGGTACAACGTTCAGGACTTTTGCTGCAGTCTCCAAGGCATAGCCCCAGAAACTGATTGGAAGCGTAGCACGACTCATCATGGACCGAACCATATCAAGTAATGTTCGGTTCCTCCTCTCAGCTACACCATTATGTTTTGGTGTTCCAGGAGGAGTCAGTTGTGAAACAATTCCACAGTTCCTTAGATGATCGTAGAATTCTTGACTAAGATATTCTCCACCCCTGTTGGATCGGAGGATCTTAATCCTTTTGCCTCTTTGATTCTCTACTTCGTTCTGAAAACTTTTGAACACCTCGAAGGTCTCAGACTTATGTTTAATCAAATAAACATACCCATATCTACTGAAGTCATCAGTAAATGTGACGAAGTACCTTTCTCCATGTTTTGTGGCTAATCTGAACGGTCCACACACATCAGTGTGTATGAGGTCCAACAGATCCTTGCCTCTTTCAAAGTTCCCTGTGAATGGCGCTTTTGTCATCTTGCCTAATAAACAAGACTCACATATATCATCAGACTTGAGGTCGAATGATTCCAAAATCCCATCCTCTTGGAGTTTGGCGATGCGTTTCTTGTTTATATGGCCAAGTCGACAATGCCATAGACACGATTTATCCAATACACCTTTGGATGTATCTGAATCAACATTTAAGATTAAGCTATTATTTCTTCTAATGCTCACGATAGTTTCATAAATACCATTTGTAGGACATGCTTTAAAGTAAAGACAATCATTTTTGAAAACCAAGATATTTCCATTATCAAAACCAAAATCAAAACCGTCTCGATACAAAGCACTAAAAGAAATAATGTTTCTAGCCATTTTTGGCGAATAGCAACAATCTAATAAATTAATAGAAAATCCAGTAGAAAGCACGAGCTCGTAATCCCTAATCCTCTTGACAGCAGCCGTATGTCTGTTGCCCATGATCAGGTCAAGCTCCCCATGCCTTAACTTCTTACTTCTTCTTAGTCCCTACACATCAGAGCAAATGTGAGTACCACATCCTGTGTCTAGGACCCATGAATTAGTAGTAGAAGTATTATGGAGTTCTATCATGTATATACCTGAGGTACCAGACACTTTGGGCTTGATCTTCTTGATCTCCTCCAAGTATTTAGGGCAGGTTCGCTTCTAGTGTCCCTTCTCTCCGCAGTGGAAACAAATGGCCTCATCAGGGTTTGGTGACGGCACTATCATAGAACCAGCCTTACCCTTGTTGCTAAGGTTGGAGTTGGGGTTACCAACTTGTCCCTTACCTTTGCCTTTAGGCTTCTTGGCTTTATTTTTCTTGATTGCCCCTTCACTGATTGCCAATATTGGAGCCGTGGAGCTGGAGTTCTTAGATTTAGACATATTTGCCTTGGCAGTTTTTAGCATGCCGTGTAACTCCATTATGGTCTTTTCCAATACATTCATATTAAAATTTAGTGTGAACTGACTGAATGTACTGCTCAGCGAGTAGAGGATGATATCCGTCAACGTACGCACTGACAGCGTACGCTTTCATCTAAAGCACGTGTGCACTGACAGCGGTTCCCTCCTGCTGCTTGCAATCTAGTAGGGAGATCATAGTGTCATATCGTTCCTGTCTAGCCTGCACTTGGAACATTTCCTTGAGCTGGTCGGCCATGTCGAACGCCCCAGCGGTCTCGAAACTCTTTTGGAGTTCCGGAACCATGGTCGCCAACATTGGACAAGCAACCTCATCCGACTGATCTTCATGCTTTTGACAAGAATCCCTAACAGCTCTAGTTGCATCATCAGCTGGAGCCTCAGGAAGAGCTGTGTCTAGGACCCATTCTTTTTTATCATACCGGAGGGCGATCCGAAGGGAACGCATCCAGTCCAAGTAGTTGGATCCGGTCAGCTTATCCTTAGAGAGGAGTTGCATTAGTGAGATATTTGTAGCCGAATTCGAATTTGCATTTGTGTTTGGAGCCATCTATATGAAAAGTAGATTTAACTAGTTTGATTAATCCTTAAAAAATTAATTACCCAAAACAATAATTTTACTTAAGGCTAGAATCCATATTTCACTTCTGGTGGTGAAGAGGTATGCCGTAGTCACCCCCAAAAGTTATTTAGGTAGGCAATACTCTTTGCCAACTTCAATCTCTATGAAGCTTCTAGATCTTTCGGGATTCATTGAATCTAATCAATGGCATGTTTAGTCCCATCATGCTCATCCTCTCTCTCGTGACGGGTATGCCGCGGATCACGGGTTTGGATGGTAAATCGACCACGAAGGACCCACGTGACACCCGGCCCATGATTCATGAGTTATCGCGAGTATCACATCATTTTGGCCGAGTCCAATCTGACGCGTTGGCTACAGCACTTCCCATGCCGGAAGGGCCCGGTTAAATGTGTGGTTCTTTGTGGGTAGCATGAGATTTACATTTTCATAAAACGGGATTTTGTTTCGTTTTTGTTAAAACATTTTAACCTTTTAATTGGCATAAGGGTCAATTTAAACTTTTAAAACCGGTTTGAAATTGCCAATTTGACTTTTGAAAAAATCTATTAACTTTTAATAAATTTTTCTTACTTGTGTATTTTCAGTAATACTTTTATCTTGAAACACTGTCCTATCAAACCCTTTCGGTAACTCCACTCAATAAAATACGACAGGCGGTGAGGGTGGTAAGTAGTGAATGCTGTTTAAAAACCGACCTCATTAGGAATCAAAAAGACCTCCTTAAACCTTCTACACATTTAGAGTAGGTGAGCCTAGTCACGGTCTGACTAATGTTTTTATTTTAAGTTATACATATAGATACAATTCTAATATATATATCATTTAAAATTTTAAGTATTCTTTGAAAATTATGTTTAACTATTAATTCTATTAAACACGCAAGGATGCAGTGTTAATAATTAATTTAAACAATCATCCATTAAATTTTGAAGCATTTTAAACTTTGTGTTTAGCTATTAATCCTATTGAGCATGCAAGCATTCTATGTCAATCATTAATCTAAACAATCATACAATACTAAAATCACCATTTTATAACAAGAAATCTGATTTCAGAAAATAAAACGTCGCGACACGAATCACAAGAAAAACGCAACGCGGTAATCAAAAGAAACCGATCATGACAAGAACGACGCGGCGCGGAACACTAGGAAATGCGACGCGGCAAAACCCTAATGATCGTAACTTTAGAAAAACCCGCGACGCGATATTTCAAGTACCGCGGCACGGACGTCGATCAGATTCGATAAATCAGAAAAAAAAAACGACTTTTAACAATTTAATCGAATCAAAACAGTACAAAATCATGATAAAGTGGGTCTGATACCACTGTTGGAATACGATAACATAAAATAAACGCAGCGGAAACAGAAATCTAAATCGTATTCAACTAGGATCACAGAATCATGCACACTTTTGTAACTGTAAAATCAAGAGGGTTCAAGACATACTTTTAAATCGCAGATCTGATTTTGTTAGGATGACGAGAGCCCAAAGTAGAACTCCTCTAATGTAATCGCACCCAAGACAACGATCCAGCACCCGTTGATGTAGTATATACATTTGCTTGAAGTTTTAGCACGTAATACTTAGGGTTTTGAAAGAAATCGGCCGTATACCGAGAGGTGGGAGGAGAGTGACGAAAATTAGGGTTTTGGCAGCATTTACAACTCAGACCTAGGGTTGTATTTATAGTGCTCCTCATCCTTATCCCCTCCCTTGTGGATATTTCACTTTAGTCCTTTATCCTTATTAAGTTTCTAATTAATATACCTTTACTTTGGTATATTAATAAACTTAACCATTAAGTTTCTAATTAATATACCTTTACTTTGGTATATTAATAAACTTAACCCCTCAAGTTTATTTTTGATCTCTTTTAGCTAAATCGTCTCTTGCATGTAACCCAAAAGGACCCTACTATTTATAATAATATTACTAACTTGTTATAACGATGGGCATATAACCAACAATAGGTGACAATACTACCCCTAACTCAATAACTTTTGATGTTTTTGATGTTTTTGAAAATTTTGATAATATTGATATGGTGATGAGAGAATCCGAACTATCACCAGACAATTTGGTTAATGGGGATGTTGAGGAGGAGGCTGTAAGTGATAGTACAGACCCCAGCCCAGCAACTCCCGAAATTGCTGAAGTTGTTGATACTATTGGGGAAGGGGGTGTAGATGACAATACTACCCCCGAACCCATAATTTTTGAAAATTTTGAGCATTTTAAAAATAAGGATCTGGTGATGGGCGACTTTATACCACCACCAGATGAAACTAGTCACTCACTCTTGGTCCCGATCCACCTGTTGGACGATGATCAAGAAGATAATGTCGATGAGTTAGTTTTTGAAAACAATAAACATGATTTTATCACCACTCATGATCCATTAATGAATGAAAAGTTAGATGTAATTAATACCATCGATGAGGACATCCGGGAGCATCTCAATATGTTGCCTTCCGATCCCATTCAATTGAAATTTTTTTATTGGTACTGCAAACCAGAGTTACAAACTGAAGATAACACGCAATATGTGAGCAACAAACGAGGCACAACACAACTACCGGAAGCGGCACTGGGCGCGTTTCATGTCAAACCGATGGTTTTGAAGAGATATAGAAGGAAGGATCGAGCTTGGAGGTTCAAAGCCACTTCCAAGCACTCACGGGAATGAAAATCAGCAAAGGAGGAAGGCATACGATCCACCGTAGCTGTAGAAGGAATAATTTGACTGGCTAAAGACGTTAAACTTAGCGCTTGTTGGGAGGCAACCCATCTTTCATAGGTTAGGTATTGTATTTCGTAGGATAATTTGGAAAATTATATCATTGTCATTACAGGTGTTATTGGTCCAAAGCAAGTGTGGGGTTGTTCTGAAGGAAAATCGAATTTTTGAAGACCGCGCCGCGGTCAGGAGTTTTGCGTGCCGCAGCAATCGATCGGTCGGTTTCCTTCTTTAAAAAGGTACGTCGCGTCACTATTTATACACAACCATGCCTCAGAGCTCCGATCATCAGAAAATTTTCTCGCATTTTTCTTGGTCATTTCATCCCTGCTATCGAGGTACGTCATTCTAACTAGTTTTTATTTGTTAGAACTAGCAATTAGGCTGTGAAATTGGTTGATTTCTCCAAAAACTCAAAAACTTAGAAATCGGCAATGCTGACTCGTAGGGTATTTATTTTGCCAAATAATGACCCTAGATGAGTTAGTCTATGCTCAGGCTACCTTGCAGTGCATTTGGATTGAGTTAACAGGTGAAAATCGAGGATTTGGGGTTGGAATTTAGAAACAGCCGCTCGCCGCGCCGCGTCCTGGTTCTTGGGACGCGGCGTGGTGTGGTGGAGAAAAAAAGGATTAAATTTGAAAAAATTTTGTGGCTATTTTCTTTTGTGCAGATGTCTTTCAGACTTGACCACCCTTATCTCCAGTTTCCCGAGGGTCTGGAGAGTTCCGTGGAGTATGCCGCGAGGAGAGATGCATTGACGCGTGGTCGGGTTCTCAAGGCGACGATCATCAACCGGGACATCTTGAGAGATGTCGGGCTCTGTGCAGAGATCGAGCCCTTCCTTCACCGCACCTGGGTTCACGGGGAGGCCACGTTTACATGTCGTGGGTGGGACAGGCTCATGGCCACCCAGGACGACATCGTGTATACCGAGCTTCTTTTGGAGTTCCTGTCCACGGTCCGTTACGCACTGGGTTCTACGGAGGCCTGATCCAGATTGGTCCGATTTCGATTGAGGGGAGCCCCCAGGGATTGCAGTCTCCGGGACTTCGGGAGACGCACGGGCATTTATACGGAGGCGGAACTCCAGCACCGACACTTCACGCCGTTTCTCCACGCGTGTGTTTAGGGGCAGCCCGCGAGGGATGCCAATGCAGTTATTTGGGCACCTTTATCCAACGTGTACTTTGAGGCGGGGTCGGCCAGGAGAGCCAGCTCCCCAATCCGCTTCACCGACTCATGCACCATATCGTCACTACTCTATCATGCAGAGGGAGGGGGTGAGAAGGTGTCCAGTGAGGACATGACATATCTTTGGGTGATCCTCGACCCCACCAGGTTCCTCCACCTCCCGTACGCCTTAGCAGTCTCTCTATCCACCCGTACGATGGGTGCTTTGTCCATCAGTCCTTTGGCCCGCATGCATTACATCACCCGCCTGGGCCGTTCGTACCGGATCCTTACTGCCGCGACCGTGGCATCCTTGACTGCTTTACCTCCTGTTCGCACCACAGCGCGAGCCCTGGAGAACATGGGGCTGATCGAGCAGCAGTGCCCAGGCCAGTACGTGAGGGTGGCGACCAAGGCACCCCAGGCTCCCCAGCCAGCCTATGCCCAGCCAGGCAGAAAACGCCGGAGACTAGCCGCACCGGCAGAGCCACAACAGGAGGAGGCGACAGAGCTCAGACGATTGCAGGATCGGGTCGCTAGGATTGAGGACCAGCTCGAGTGGATTGCGGAGGTACTTTTGGAGATGGCCACCCAGCAGGGACGACGCCCCAGACCATTCCCAGCTCGAGCCCACGATCATGAGGCAGGATCTTCTAGGCCATCCGGTGGCGATTGATGTATTTTTTTTCTCCATTCACTTTTTGGGATATATGTACTGTACTTATGATACTACTATCTTTTTGCTTGTTTACATTTTATTTGTTTTATTTGCATTTAATGTTCTGTTGAGTTATGCATGTGATACCAATTGGAGGAGTTGTTTTAAGCAAGTGTGGGGTCACCGTACCCCCTCCCCTTGCTTTGACCATCGGCGTGTTTACTGTTGCGTTACAACTCCTGAATGCTGAACCGAGGACTTTTTGTTCGTGTTTGTGTACATGTGACAATCAAGCAGTCTACCGTCAAAGAGGTAACTCTTTCTCCCTAGTTCTAAAATTATTTTTGTACAACGGGGACGTTGTACGATTTTAAGTGTGGGGTGTGGACGGTCGAAAGAGTCTTTTTGAATATTTTTGCGGGAAATGACCGGTTTTCAAAACTTTTGCAATTTTTCAAAATTTTTAAATTTTGAAGCAAATAGTTTCTGAATGTCTATAGTTGTTATCATGCTATTAGTTTAGTCAAATAAGTTGAGTTTTAGGAGTTAGACGATTGGAGTGTTTTAGAATTGGAATTTAGGAAGGAACTGTCACTCAGTGGCCTTTGTTGATCGAGCCGGTAGGTCTAAAATGGGTGGACCTTACGCACCTTACCACCTAAGATCGTCTGGTCTGGGATGGTATTTCTGAAAGCTCGTTACACGGACAACATCGAAAGTCATGGACAATTCTTTAATGGCCTTTAGAATCTGAATGAGTACGTACACTTCATTGTGGACAGAAAATTTGTAATCAAGGATTCTTTAGAAAGTCATGAATTCCAAAGAATATTCCAATTAGGTTTTCACAAACTATTCTACTCTAACTCTTAGGACGATAAACTTTGAAATTAAACACATTCAGAAATTGTTTGAGTCTTAGTTAAAATCTGTTAAAAACTCTCTTGCTTGGGGACAAGCAAGACACAAGTGTGGGGTGTTTGACAACGCCTAGTAATATCAATTAGTTCAGTCGTTGTTGAGCCCTATTCTTAGTGAAATTATATCATATATGTCGTGGTATTCTCACTTTTTGTGTCGGTGCTTGTTTGGAAAGAAATGATGTAAACAAGGCCAAATGCGTGCAAAATGGAAGAAGATTGAAGAAAAGGACAAAACAGTCGAACTCGTACGCGCGCCGCGGGATTCACAAAGACGTGACGCGGTGACTCAGCATTGAGGCGGTGGAGAAATTCAAATGCCGAAAAAATGGGGATGAACCCATATACGCGCCGCGGATTTCACATGTGCGTGGCGCGGTCTCTTAAATTTTGCAACTATAAATAGAGGGTTTTAGGTCGAAAAAATCAGCAAAGACCTGGCATAGGAACGACTCCCAAGGTCTCTTTGACTCCGAGATTCAACTTTCAGCAGCCATATTTGGTATTTATGTTTATTTTTCTTTAATTTCAAGTTAGTTTAGTAGTTAGTAGCTTTGATCTAGTGTTCTTGGGTATGACAACCATTGGCACTAGGCTTTAGTTCTGATTTGGATGTTTTGTGTTTTGACACTTGGATCTGAGTTTGTTAAATAGTAATCATTTGGTTAAGTTTAATTACTTTGTTTTCGGTATTTTATGTTTTTTAATACATTTGTTGATGAATGAATGTTGGATGTGTGATTTGATTTTGATTATCTCTGAATTTCATTTTTGATTTCAGTAGATAATTAGGATTAGTTGTTAGTTTGGATGTTAGTCTTGTTAATGTTTGATTTGGATTTACTGGATTTGGTGAATTTTGGAACTGTTTTTGGGTAAAGTCGGAAACTAGATCCTCTGGCTTTAGAAGTGACACTACAGTTGGCAATCTGTTGCCTACCTTAACCACGAAACTCTTGTGGATTGACCCTGACTACCACTGTGCTAAGTGAGAGTGAGGTATTTTTACTATTTTTGACCACATGACGACCGCTGTGATGTTAAATTGACCATTAGAAGAGAGTTGGAATTTTTGATTTAAACATTGAAGAATATTTGAGAAACTTATCGCGTTTCATCAAATAAAGCATTTGGATACATTTCCCTGATGACAAACCTTTGGGATTTCTACACTACTCCAACTTTGTCATTAAAGACAGATTACCTGAGATGATCACACTCTCTAGAAGGTACTTGACTATGTTATAGGAGCTCCTTGTATTTTCATTGAAGATATAGTAGTATGCCTGGAAGTACAGTTTTGTAACAAATTTTTCTTTGTATCTTTGATTGCACTTTTGCCAATTGATTTTTGACTTTTATTTTTGTAATTGTTTTTCTTTTGTTAGATATCACATCCGAATATTAGAATTTTGGAACTTCACGAGATAATTCATTTGTTGGTGTTTTTGAGATTTCTCATAAACTTTTCCTTGACTTCATATAGCTCAAGTGTGTAACAAATGTAGTAAACTTTCTTAAATTTGTTATTAGGCATTGCAAGTTTAATGTATGAAGAAGGCTTCGGAACATGTATGTATCCTGAACGTATAAAACTTATTGAATAGCAAAATGATGACCCGAGTTGGATATAACAGGGAGCTTAGAGATAAAGACGATGTTAAGGATATTGAAATCACACATATCATCAGTTTGTAAAATAGCCTTAACCTCACTCTATAGTCTATTTCTTTACCATTGTTGCAATTCAATTCTTAGATATCTTTTAGTGCGATAAGATATAATTAACAGAATCTAAAATCAAAGTTTTGTCCTTATCATGATTTTGCAAGGGATGAATTCATTTTTATCACATGCATATCTTGAAAACAGAATTTAGATTTTTCTTGGTCATGTAAAGATTTCAATCATGTTTTCGATTTGTTTGGATTGCAACAAAAACAAATATCATCGTCAACATGTCATAAGTTGAAAAATTAACTTATGTTGATAAGAAAATACTTGATGCTTAAAATGAGTTTTGACACTTAGAATTTATTTTGAAAATTTTTACAGTTCCAAAAACATCTGAATGTTCGGATGGCTTCAGACATGAATATTTACTTTATTTTCCAAAGGAAAAGGTAAAGGAAAGAAAATCCAAATCTGATATCAAGTGAGGGTGATTCCATCAATCATCCCTAGTGTGACACCCCATTTCTACTGTTTGCAAATACTATGGTTTTTCGTATAAATACATGAATACAAAAATACGGTTTATCAAAAACCGTTAATTTACATGTTTAAAACAGTGGGTGTACAAATCCATATCAAAACTAACCATAGTAAGCAAGAAAGGATCAAACCTTGAGTCCAAGATAGGAGCTAACTCAAGCTCCACTCCAGCTAAACTTCATCCCATTTATAGCAACTTATTTAACCTGGAATACATGGCAAAACATAGAATACGTCAGACAATAATGTCTCGTGAGTTACATGAGTTTTAGACTCAAACCTTTAACTTCTTTTCCAATCTTTATATAAAACTTATGGCATAAACATCTTTCAAAGTTTTAAAATATTATCATACCATAGTTCTTTATTCTTTTCAAAATCATTACATATCATACCTTGCATAATTATCTTCTTTCAAAACTTTATAATAGCAACATAATATAACTCTTTACTTCTCAAAAATAATTCTATGACATACTCTACGAAAATAACATCGTTCTTACTTTCTTTGACTGGTTTTATAAGCTTGCTGGATTTTTATACTTAGGGCGTTAATCACTATAAGTGATACCCCAAGTCTCTATGGCTAGAAGGAACGGATCAATCCTCACCATAGAAGTGCTGAGGCGATCTACTTCGCGATGGGGCTTTTTCCCCAGTAGACCCCTTACCTAACCCGGGTAGGTTGGAACATAGTTTCCTTACTAACGCTACTTGCTACAATTACCAGTCATACAAAAACTTGCTGCTTGCTTGAACATTTCTCATAAACATATAACTTGTGGCTAGATGCCAAATACATAACTTTCGTTTCACATAAATCATATGTTCAAAACATGTCTTTATAACATTTTAGGCTTAATGCCAAATCATATCTTCCAAACATCTTGTGGCTATACGCCCATTCATACTTGAAAACATATACAATTTGTAACCAAAACATACTTCTTAAACATTTTATGGCTATATGCCTATCCATACTTTCAAACATGTATAACTTGTATTAAAAATATACTTTCACATATTTGGTTCATAGACCAAAACATACTTTCACATAATTGGCTCATAGACCAAAACATAACTTCAATATAATATTATACTTTCACAAACGAGTTAGAGATAATACTCTTGCATATAATTTCACATATAGAAATTTTATAAGAAATCTTGAAAATACTTACTTGCCATGTACCCCAGAATGGATAAAAATACTGCATGTACTCACCTCACGTATTGCTAGAAAATTGGCTACACGTTCCTTGTATTTATACTCTTTTGATCCATTAGTCACTTGGCATGGACCTACATTTAACATGTTATACATTAACATTAATGCTAACTGACTCTATAACTCATTAGAGTCCTTATAATACTATCTTGGGTCATAACACTTATATATCTTTTAAATGACCAACTTTAGTTAAACCGTATTTTATACGTATTTTACTACAGTACCCTGGGAGGGTCGTATTTCGATTCCGATAATTTTTATGAAGTTTTGGACCATAATAGACCTATGTTTAAAATTTGAGGTCAAACGGACAGGTATAGGTCAAAATTCCAAAATATAAAACTACTTGGCGGAGGACTTGGAACAAAACTGCATTTTCACTCTGCCGCGATGGCGCATCGCGCCCAGGTGAGGGGCGCGTCGCGCCTGCTGAACAGCAGTCCAGAATTTCCCGATTTTTATGCTACAAATTCCCATTTTCTCATATTAAGTGCTTAATACTCTGCGTAATCGATAGGGGTTTGTTCCAAGACCAAAACCCTTCATTTACTTCAAGTTTTTAACCATAAAAACCATAAATTTAATTGTTTTCCAAACATTCCCGTTTTTGCATTTTTTTTGTCCAAAACCGAAATTGTCCAATATTAATCACTTCTACTGACTTATTTCAACAATTTCCACATATGGAACTCATTAAAACCCCTTAGAATTAATTTGATCATGTAAAATTGATTTCTAAGGCTTTTGAACAAAATTACAATTTTTCAACAATAGCAACATACTTTGATGATTTTAAGATATGTTCTTAATACTTGACTTAATTGGTTTAGGGTCATATCTAGGCCCTAAATACCAACTTACACTTAGTTTTTAAACTTCAAAATCATCAAACCTTCTTTAAAAATCTTGAAAATTCTCTCGAAAACACCATTTTTTTTACCAAAAATCGTTTCATTGAATTTTCAAGCTTATGAATTGATTTCTTGTTTCTTTTATAACATTTTTAACTTAACTAAACCATTAGAGCCATTTAAAATCAGTTTCAACTCATTAACCCATTTCTAGGGTTCTTGAGTTAAAAACCCATTTCATCATTTCTTGGCATCTAATCTTCAATTCCTTTGAATTAATGACTATTACATGTTTCTTTCACCTTTTCTAACACATTAGATTAATCAAAACCATCTGGACTTTCAAACCCATGACTTAGGGTTCTTGAGCAAAAATCATCTTTTCTTGATTATTCAACATATTCAACTACTAGAACATGTTAAATAGATGATTTTGAGCAAGATGAATTGGATGGTTCCATTGGAATCATGATTTCTGGAAAATCAGAAATCAAAAATTGATCCCCGTTCAATAATTTTGGAGCCTAGAACTTGAAAACCTTACCTCTTGAAGCTTGGAATCACTAGTTCCAATTGTTTTCCTTTGATTTCTTTGCAACGATGTTTGATCTTCTTCTCCTCCCGTGCTCTCTTCTCTCGTTCTCTCTAGACTCTTCTGAATTTATGAGGATTAATGAGATATTTTCTCATTTTTATATTTTCCATATTTACAGTTTTAGTCCCTGAACTTTCATTCCTTGGACTTTTGACACAAATATTAAATTTGGCCACATGAAGCTAAAATTCTTACATTTTTGGTCCAAACTAGAATTATACTTTTATAATAATTCTTGTATATGGTCAAATGACCAAATTACCCTTCTCATGGTAAAATGACTAATTTACCCTTGCAAACATACTTTCTCATAAGATATACATAAAACTTTAAATTATACACACCTTGTTTTACATATTTATATTATTAATTTGGGTCGTTACAACTACCTCCCCCTTATTGGGATTCCGTCATCGGAATCATTGCACAATTACTAAATTAAGGAAATCACTTCCCCTTCCTTTTCAGATGTTCTCCGCCAAAGTTGATTTCTAGTAAATACTTTCTTTTTACCAACACATAATCATTTTCTTCATTATTTTATCTTTTAATCTTTTCTTCTTTGGTTGTTTTTGATTCTTTAATCAGCTCTTAGTGGTTCCTGCTTTCAATCCTTTATAGAGGATTAACATAATCTCTTTAAATTTTTTTTTATATCTTCCCCGTTAACCAAATTATCATTTTGGTCATTTTATCTGTTTTCTCAACCTTTTAGTCATTCATTCATGTTTCATACTCTTCATTCTAGTTACTTTCCTTTCTACCTCATTTCATTGACATATAATCTCTTAGTAAACTTATTTTACAAATAGTTTCATACTTCAATACTTTTTATCATAAATAGCAATCTACTTTATAATTCTTCTCATATCTTTACTAAAACATGTGAGATTTTACTCACAGCATTCTTTATTTATAAAGATTCCCAATACCATTGAACATAATTATATATGTTTCGTATTTATGCAATTTCATAGATACACAAAATCTTTTCCTTGTATAAATTTTGTCCCTTGATGGACATTTTACTCAAACATAACTTCTTCTTTCTTTTTAGAAGTTTTACAACTTCTTATCTTTACATAGTTGTTCTTTAGATCTTTTAAACTTCACTTTATTATTCTTTACATCCACTATCAATTCTCGACTTATTACCACTCATAAGGAATGCATTCCTTTTTGTTTTATTTCACATTCTTACTTTTCTGTTTGGGACAGAATCTGTCAAAACAGTACACCTTTCATAAAATCTGCATATCTTACTCTAGAAGAATCAAAACAACATACCGTTTTTTTTAGAAACTACGCATCAATAGCTTTCTTTATATGTATAATACACAATGTTTGATCTTTTAAACTTGTACAGTTTTACTATTGAAATTGTTCTATTATTTCAGTCAACTTCCTTCTTATTTCACACTTTTAAGAAAAATCATTTTTCACATACTTCTTACTCATTTCCTGTACATTATATGTATTACCATAATTGATTCGAAATTTATTTATTTATTTAATTTTTTTTTATTTTTTTTCAATTCACTTATGGGACTTCATACATATTGCATACAATAATTCACATTTCCAGACTTACTACACTTTTCATAATATTATTATCTTGTGGTGTATTTATATTTCACAAACCACATTCATTAACTTCTTGACATATTCTTACAAATTCTTAATCGCATAATATACACATATGTATATACTTGATTCTCTTTTGGTTTAGGAATTCAACTACGTATTGTTGACATTTTCGTCCCATGACGAATTCTTTGACATAACCCTAAATCACCATTACCTCTCGTTACTCTTTACTTTTACATCTTTTATCATTTCTGTTATGTGTTATAAGGCTACATGCCTAACACATTATGCTATTCTTTCGTTTAAACTCCACTTCTTTACACTATATATTTCTTTACAACATTATATATTTCATATTTCATATAAAACTTAGTTCTTATGTATCTTTAGGTGATACACATCTGTCATTCAATTTCTCATCATCTTTCGTTCTTTTGTATTTCGAGGCAGTATGCCCAATACCTTATCCTTCTCGTTTGCTTCATACTTTATAGTATTCTAATCAGAATACCTACTTCATAACCACCTTTATACTTTTATACATTATGTATATATTCTAAAACTTATTCGTTCTTTTATATTTATGGGCACGTATAAACATATATACATTTCTTTGTATTTCATGGTTACTAGCCATATACTAACCATTTCTCAAAATCTTTGGATTCCTTTACCCATCATTTCTATTCGGAAGTAGTAACTTCCTGTCTGTTTACTATCGTTCTTATCTTATCTTTGATTTTTCGTCTAATGTAGGTTTAGACGTTTACTCCTGTTCTTTACTTCGTATTGATTATGACCTTTAGTCATTTTCCTTACATGCTTTTGGTTTTCTCCAGTTAACATACGTCATTATTCCATTTTATTACCGGTATTTCTTCTTATACTTGTTTTATTTGGTTGCGGAATTTAATTCCTAATAACCAATATCTTAACATTATATTTGTCTAGGGACAACTTTTAACATTCTTCTTTTAAGAGATAAATTAACAATTTACCACTCGAACTGTTTTCTATTTTTTTTTGTCGGGTAAGCATGTTCTACCTTCAACCTACAAGCTTGTTAACTCCCAACTTTGATTAAATTCCAACTTCTGTCATGAAAAGTTCCTTGGAGACAACCAAGAATTTCCATAATCGCCTTACACATTGCGACACCTGTCATAACTTACAAGTGGTTACAGTCTGCTACTACTTTACATTAAGTAATATTCTTTGCAGACATCGATTCCACATTTACTTATAGTGACTTTACTTCTGTTCGGATACATCATGGTGCGTGCATCTTCATTTGTATGCTGCTTCTTTTATAGGCCAATCCATAACAACGACTTCGAAATCTATAAGTAGATATAGCATTCAGCCTACCACCTTTATTTAATTCTCACTTAATTTGTTGTTTGTCATTTTACATGTCTCACCATTATTCTTATGGCTTAATCAATTGTCCAATCTTTGGACACTTTTATTCATCTTTTAGAAACAATTTTTAGATTCAATGGCCATGCCCAAAGCATACCACTTACTTACATTAAACTCTTCTTTACCATTTTTTTTATAGAAATTTATATATTATTAATACATCATGTTGGTAATTTTCATTCTTTATGTAAGAATCTTACAACTCTCGTATGGGTAATCAATACCCATGTTTCTTCTCCATATCGCTCTTGTTCATACCTCCTCTCGCCACTACAGGCACATATACTTTAATGTCTTTCAATCTGTCTAAAGGGTATTAACTATCATATTTATTTCTTTTACTTCACCATACTAAGTGGTATATATCCACTGCATTAAATTATATTACTTATAATCTTTCTTGTTCTTGTTACATAAGCATACAATTCCTATGTTATTCTTACTACTCTTTTCACAAATCTTACCCACCAGAACGCCATAATTCCTTTGCGATTCCACCAGTCTCAATACATATCCTGTGATTAAGATAATACGGGCCCATATTACCATAATCACCTATACATATTGATTCTGCTGTTACCACTAGGTCTCATGGGACACTGGTTCCCTTAACATATAACACCATTATAAGTACATGGTGATCAGTACTAAAAATCTTACTACTTTATAAACATATCCTTTAATAAGTTTAGACGGTTACGGAAAATATCATATAATTTTCCTAACGGTCAAATTTTTTTGCTCACTATAAACGTTAGCGTAACACTTCTTAATGTTATATATCTACATATTTTAAAAAAAATGCATAATGTCTTAATCATTTAAGACATCATATAGCATACTTTCATAAACTATCATTTCTATAGTATGAGTTTAAGCCTAGGAGTGGAACAAGCCAATCCTAATTCGCTTAAACTATGGCTCTGATACCAACTTGTGACACCCCATTTTTACTATTTGCAAATACTAAGGTTTTTCGTATAAATACATGAATACAAAAATACGGTTTATCAAAAACCGTTAATTTACATGTTTAAAATAGTGGGTGTACAAATCCATATCAAAACTAACCATAGTAAGCAAGAAAGGATCAAACCTTGAGTCCAAGATAGGAGCTAACTCAAGCTCCACTCCAGCTAAACTTCATCCCATTTATAGCAACTTATTTAACCTGGAATACATGGCAAAACATAGAATACGTAAGACAATAATGTCTCGTGAGTTACATGAGTTTTAGACTCAAACCTTTAACTTCTTTTCCAATCTTTATATAAAACTTATGGCATAAACATCTTTCAAAGTTTTAAAATATTATCATACCATAGTTCTTTATTCTTTTCAAAATCATTACATATCATAACTTGTATAATTATCTTCTTTCAAAACTTTATAATAGCAACATAATATAACTCTTTACTTCTCAAAAATAATTCTATGACATACTTTACGAAAATAACATCGTTCTTACTTTCTTTGACTGGTTTTGTAAGCTTGCTGGATTTTTATACTTAGGGCTTTAATCACTATAAGTGATACCCCAAGTCTCTATGGCTAGAAGGAACGGATCAATCCTCACAATAGAAGTGCTGAGGTGATCTACTTCGCGATGGGACTTTTTCCCCAGTAGACCCCTTACCTAACCCGGGTAGGTTGGAACATAGTTCCCTTACTAACGCTGCTTGCTACAATTACCAGTCATACAAAAACTTGCTGCTTGCTTGAACATTTCTCATAAACATATAACTTGTGGCTAGATGCCAAATACATAACTTTCGTTTCACATAAATCATATGTTCAAAACATGTCTTTATAACATTTTAGGCTTAATGCCAAATCATACCTTCCCAACATCTTGTGGCTATACGCCCATTCATACTTGAAAACATATACAATTTGTAACCAAAACATACTTCTTAAACATTTTATGGCTATATGCCTATCCATACTTTCAAACATGTATAACTTGTATTAAAAATATACTTGCATATTTGGTTCATAGACCAAAACATACTTTCACATAATTGGCTCATAGACCAAAACATAACTTCAATATAACATTATACTTTCACAAACGAGTTAGAGATAATACTCTTGCATATAATTTCACATATAGAAATTTTATAAGAAATCTTGAAAATACTTACTTGCCATGTACCCCAGAATAGATAAAAATACTGCATGTACTCACCTCACGTATTGCTAGAAAATTAGCTACACGTTCCTTGTATTTATACTATTTTGATCCATTAGACACTTGGCATGGACCTATATTTAACATGTTATACATTAACATTAATGCTAACTGACTCTATAACTCATTAGAGTCCTTATAATACTATCTTGGGTCATAACACTTATATATCTTTTAAATGACCAACTTTAGTTAAACCGTATTTTTTACGTATTTTACTACAGTACCCTCGGAGGGTCGTATTTGGATTCCGATAATTTTTTATGAAGTTTTGGACCATAATAGACCTATGTTTAAAATTTGAGGTCAAACGGACAGGTATAGGTCAAAATTCCAAAATCTAAAACTACTTGGCAGAGGACTTGGAACAAAACTGCATTTTCACTCTGCCGCGATGGCGCATCGCGCCCAGGTGAGGGACGCGTCGCGCCTGCTGAACAGCAGTCCAGAATTTCCCGATTTTTATGCTACAAATTTCCATTTTCTCATATTAAGTGCTTAATACTCTGCTTAATCGATAGGGGTTTGTTCCAAGACCAAAACCCTTCATTTACTTCAAGTTTTTAACCATAAAAATCATAAATTTTAATTGTTTTCCAAACATTCCCGTTTTTGCATTTTTTTTGTCTAAAACCAAAATTGTCCAATATTAATCACTTCTACTAACTTATTTCAACAATTTCCACATATGGAACTCATTAAAACCCCTTAGAATTAATTTGATCATGTAAAATTGATTTGTAAGGCTTTTGAACAAAATTCCAATTTTTCAACAATAGCAACATACTTTGATGATTTTAAGATATGTTCTTAATACTTGACTTAATTGGTTTAGGGTCATATCTAGGCCCTAAATACCAACTTACACTTAGTTTTTAAACTTCAAAATCAGCAAACGTTCTTTAAAAATCTTGAAAATTCTCTCGAAAACACCATTTTTTACCAAAAATCGTTTCATTGAATTTTCAAGCTTATGAATTGATTTCTTGTTTCTTTTATAACATTTTTTAACTTAACTAAACCATTAGAGCCATTTAAAATCAGTTTCAACTCATTAACCCATTTCTAGGGTTCTTGAGTTAAAAACCCATTTCATCATTTCTTGGCATCTAATCTTCAATTCCTTTGAATTAATAACTATTACATGTTTCTTTCACCTTTTCTAACACATTAGATTAATCAAAACCATCTGGACTTTCAAACCCGTGACTTAGGGTTCTTGAGCAAAAATCATATTTTCTTGATTATTCAACATATTCAACTACTAGAACATGTTAAATAGATGATTTTGAGCAAGATGAATTGGATGGTTCCATTGGAATCATGATTTTTGGAAAATCAGAAATCAAAACTTGATCCCCGTTCAAGAATTTTAGAGCCTAGAACTTGAAAACCTTACCTCTTGAAGCTTGGAATCACTAGTTCCAATTGTGTTCCTTTGATTTCTTTGCAACGATGTTTGATCTTCTTCTCCTCCCGTGCTCTCTTCTCTCGTTCTCTCTAGACTCTTCTGAATTTATGAGGATTAATGAGATATTTTCTCATTTTTATATTTTCCATATTTACAGTTTTAGTCCCTGAACTTTCATTCCTTGGACTTTTGACACAAATGTTAAATTTGGCCACATGAAGCTAAAATTCTTACATTTTTGGTCCAAACTAGAATTATACTTTTATAATAATTCTTGTATATGGTCAAATGACCAAATTACCCTTCTCATGGTAAAATGACTAATTTACCCTTGCAAACATACTTTCTCATAAAATATACATAAAACTTTAAATTATACACACCTTGTTTTACATATTTATATTATTAATTTGGGTCGTTACACCTAGTCCTTGAACAATTCTTGAGAATGATGTTTCATTCAAAGCCTTTGTGAGAATATCAACCAATTGTTCTTGAGTATGCACAAAGCGAACTTGAATATTTCCTTCTTCAACATGACTCGTTATAAAGTGATAGCGAAGAACTATATGTTACGTCTTTGACTGTTGAACATGATTATGACAAATTCGGATTGCACTTTGTGAGTCACAAAGCAATGGTGTCTTTCGCATGCTGATTGCATAATCTTTAAGTTGACTTTGAATCCATATTATTTTCGAAGTGCAGGCCGCAGCTGCTACATATTCAGTTTTAGCAGTTGATATAGATACACAAGTTTGTTTCTTTGATTGCCAACTGATGAGTTTTCCATCTTGAAACTGACAACCTCCGGATGTAGTTTTGCAATCAATAGAACAACCCTAGATCTGAATATGAATATGCTTGAATGTAGAAGCCTGAATTTGAAGGGTATCAAAGGGCATATGCAGGTGTATGATGTGGATAACGAAAGAGTGTCCTTACAGCTGCCAGATGAGGTTCTCATGGATCTGATTGATATCGAGCACAATTTCACACAAAGAACATAATATTTGGATGACTGGCTATAAGATATAGCAGTGATCCAATCATACTTCTGTAGTTTTGAAGATCAACCTTTGGTTTGTTCAATGAAGGGTTCAACCTTGTACGTGCAGCCATTCAAACTTTGGCATTTGAACAATTAGTCATTCCAAAGTGCTCAAAGAGGCTTCCGGTGTATTTTTGTTGATTAATGAAAATACCATCCTTTGTTTTTTAACTTGCAATCCAAGGAAAAAGTTGGTTTTCCCCATCATTCTCATTTGAAAATTAATTTTCATCAGATTTGCAAAAGCTTTTGTAAAGTTTGGATCAGT
This sequence comes from Cichorium intybus, assembly GCA_023525715.1. Lineage (NCBI taxonomy): Eukaryota > Viridiplantae > Streptophyta > Magnoliopsida > Asterales > Asteraceae > Cichorium > Cichorium intybus. The sequence goes on along the minus strand of CM042013.1, from coordinate 53,889,906 downwards.
GGATCCGAAGATGATATCATCAACATAGATTTGAACCAACATAAGATGTTGTCCAACTTTCTTTCTAAAAAGTGTTGGATCCACTGGACGTTGCTTAAGCTTTGATTCTTTTAAAATTTTTGTTAAGGTCTCATACCAAGCACGAGGGGCTTGTTTTAAACCATAGACAACTTTATCCAAAATGTAACAACGATCCGGATTTTCTTTATTGATAAAGCCTTGTGGTTGTTCAAAGAAGACAATTTCCTTAAGATCCTCGTTCAAGAAGGCACATTTGATATCCATTTGATAAACATCAATGTTTTTATGTGCGGTATAAGCTAGAAATATCCAAAAGGACTCGAGTCTGGCAATAGGAGCGAAAGTTTCTTTATAATCAATACCTTTCTGTTGACAATAGCCTTTAACCACCACCCTAGTCTTATTTCGAACCACGTTACCTTTGGTGTCTAGTTTATTTCTATAAACCCATTTAAGACCTACAATCGAAGCATTTGCTGGTTTTGGAATGAGTCTCCACACCTTGTTTCATTCGAACTCTTTCAATTCCAATTGCATAGCTTCGATCCAGTCAGGGTGATCAAAAGCATCTATGACGTTCTTGGGTTCAATTTTTGAAATGAAACATTGAACATGCACAATTCAGATTTTTTGTTTAAATTTTGTAATGTTTGGTGAAGTTGTGCACGTGGCATAATCTGATCATGAACGTTTCCGATGACTTGTGATTGTGGATGATTATTTGTCCATGTCTCCAACGGAGGAAAGTTCGGATCAAAATCAGGTGGACCTTCGGCATTGACTTCCTCAGTGTCTGAAGGGTAACCTGAAATGGATGGAGACTGATCATTTACTATATTCCATGCATTTGATTCAGGTGTATATGTTGGAGAAGAATTTGAAGTAGAGTTAAGCATATTTCACTTCATGATACGAAGAGGGATGTAGTAGTTACATCATGTAGCTTATTTAGGTAGGAAACACTATTTGGCAATTTCAAACACTATGAAATTTCTATATATTTGAGACTTATTGACTAAGGTCAGTGGCATGTTAGTATTGTTTATGCTCATCTTAGGGGATATCGTGGATCATAAATTAAATGGTGGATTAACCATGCAAAAACGAGTGATTACCGACTCAATATAAACTTTACTATCGCGAGCATTACATCACCTTCAATTATAATCTCAAATTGACATGTTGGCAAACCATACACGCTCCATCAATAGATTATAAATAAAATATGGTTTTTCATGGGTAACATATGATTCATGTTTTTACTTATTTAAAACGGGATTTTGTTTTAATACTTTAAGTTAATACTTTTAACATGAAACATTATCCTATCAAACCCTTTTGGTAACTCCACTTGAAAAATGTAAAAAGGTGGTGGAGGTATTAACCAGTGAATGATTTAAAAAACTGACCCCATTAGGAATCATAGAGACCTTTTTAAACCTTTCTTGATAGCATTAGAGTGTCTGCGCCTAGCGTATAGGTACATGCGAGGACATAATATTAATAATTAATTTAAATGATTTTTAAATGTTTTAAAATCCATCTGTTGAAAATACGATAATCGATCTCCACGAATAAGGGTTTTTAAGCCGTTTACTGTGTGACAGATATGTATTTTAGCTATAATATGCGGAATAAATAAGAGTTGCGGAATAAATATAAACTAAGACTAAGTTACTGAAAGCTGTAAATAAATAAAATAAAGCGGTAAATTTAATCTAGACAGTATTTAAATGGACAGAAAGCGGTAAATAAAGTAAATGTTAGGAGTTAGAGGTTAGATGTAATAAACGCCATTATCAACGATAAAGTGTTTTTACAATAAATAAAAAGGTTAGAAGTTAGAAGTTAGAAGTTAGATGTCTCGGTTAAATACAGTCCACATATGTTTTCGTTGTCAAGGTTCAATTCGGATGTATTGGATATTTGGTACAGTTGATTTATAACAGTTTAAATAAATCAATAACGACACAGATAATTGCAAAAGAACTTATCGATAGCTGAGGAAGATGGTGTTTTCTTTGAAGCGTCGATTCTTGTTCTTTACTGTAGGATGAGGTTTGGTAGTTTTTGTTGTTTGGTGAAATGGGTTTTTGGTGTCGGTTTAATTGAGATGCACGGGGTTTTTGTGGTTTAGTTTTCGTGGTGTATGTATTTGGTAGAGGGTGTGTAGGTTTTGTAGTTTGGTTTTCGGGTTGAGGTTGTTTAGTGGTTTGAAGTTTGGTGTCGGATAGAGGTTTTGTTTTTGTGTAGGGTAGAGGTTTTGTTTGGCGTCGGGTAGAGGTTTTGTATGGTGTTGGGTAGAGGTTTTGTTTGGTGTCGGGTAGAGTATGGGTGTAGCGGTTTTGTTTGGTGTTTGTTTGGACGTGGATTTTCTTTGGTTGAAAAGGGTTTTCTAGAGAGTTTTTGGCAGGTTTTTTGCTCTTTGGACGTGGGGTAATCTTGATGTATTGGTGCTTGAATGGGTATGGTGTGGTGTAAGGTTTTTCTGCACAAGAATGGCAAGAGATTAGCTTCTTATTTATAGTTGCTGAACACAGGCTTCGCGTCGCGACCATAGGGTCCGTCGCGTCGCGAAGGTGCGTGTGTCGGGTTGCTTTTGGTCGGCCACTGGTTAGTGCGTTGTGTTGGTAGTCTCGCGATTGAAAAGTTGGTGGTGTCGCGTTTGGGGCCTCGCGTCGCGACCACCCTTGCCGTCGCGTCGCGATCGCTGTAGCGATTTGGACTTCTGTCTTTGTTCTTCTTCACGTCGACAAATGTGCTGTCGGGTCGCGATGGGGCTTCGCGTCGTGATTGCTGTAGCTGGGTGACATTTTTTCATTTTAAGAATATTTTCTTTTTATCTCGTTCAATCTTGAATCCATGCAACCTGAAATACTGATAATATTTGTTAGAAAACATTTCGACTTATTTCAGTGATGGTCACATAAAAACATAAAAACATTATTCAACAATTTCCCCCTATGTGATCATTAATGAAATCAGGAGAAAAATGTTTGATTGAAAATTCTTGAAATTTGGATAAGACATTTATAAAACCATATCACTTGTTTTGAAAAAGTGTGACTAGATTTTACTTATGTTTTGAAAAATGTTTGTCAAGAATATTTGTTTCTGAATCAAGGTTTCATGTTCAATAACCAAAGGGTTTTTGTATATGTACTTTCATAATATTCCTTAAGATTTTATAACATTTATAAAGACGACAAGTGATCTTAATAGGTCGATTCAGATGAACGCTCATAGGTATAGCTCACATTTGACTGAGGTGTTTGTGGTTGTTCTGGGTGCAGAACTGGTGTATAATCACTAAAGATGACTGATATCTCTCAGTTTGAAGGTGTTAACTTATGCTTAATGTGGATTTATACCTATATACTTTAGTCACTTGGTCTTCATATTAGATAATCAATCACATAAGACTGATTTCGGCATTACTCATAGGGTTTCTTCATTCATGCCATTGATGTTCACTCTCTCTCAGTCGGGAAATACATGTAGAGGGGTTTAGAAATTTTCATAGTGCAGTTTGCATCTAAGAATATTCAATTATGAAGGCTACAGTATCCCGGTAAGTCTTCGGTTTTGACAGCTATATTTGATAAAGCTTTTGAGAATTCGTTGTTTGAGAGATGTCTGTCTTTATGGATTATTGTAATAACTCTTCTTTTGCTTTGGTGAAGTGTTCACTTTTATTTTATCTTTTCTTGATTTTCGCGAATACCTTTTGTGTAAAAGATATCTGATGTGGTTACCAGTTGTGATTTGTTGACATCATTTGTTGGATATGACTTTGAGTTTTGAGATTTTGAGTTTTCTTCTGGTTTTCTTGGATATGACTTTGTCGTTTCTTCAATTGTCAGATTCGTTATGCCAGATGATGAATCTTTTTCTTTGAAGTGGTTTGATTGAGGATAGGGATAGGTGATATAATAGACAGTTTGTCTAATATATAAGGAAATGATTGTATCGTCCCTAGTCATTTTGATATCTAAGCAAAAATGAGACTAGCATCACGATATAAGAGTATAAATCCTATAAGTCACAATGAAAACACCTTTGCTCACAGAAATGGATTCCACTTAGCAGCTGAAGACGAGGCACAAATTCTCACATGGGTTTGATTTTCATCTGAATCTCCTGATCTTATGTCCCTTAATGTATAAAATCGTTATAATTGAAATAAATTCAAAGGGAATAGGAGAATGTTCATAACGAAAATTTTGAGATTTGAACCTTCACTTTAATTTAGGAATCAATATGATTGAGAACATTCATCGAGCATAAGTATCTGAAAATTTAGTCAAGAAGATGTTAATCACATGGTTTTATAAAAACTTTTAAAAGGATAAAACTTTATTCAATTTTTTTTTGTGATTTTTGATTATGTGGATGTTTTTTTTTTTGAAAAATTTGGTTATTTGAATGTTTTTGGTAAATTTTGGTTATTTGAATGTTTTTGGTAAATTTTGGTTATTTGAATGTTTTTGGTAAATTTTGGTTTAGGGGTGAGAATGGGGTAACGAGAGTTCCCCCATAAATGATGCATTGGGATCATTTGGACAGGTGGATTGGGGTGTTTTAGGAGGGTTCTGGTTTTGGTGGTTCCCCCTCGACTGGATCCGCATCATTTTGGTTTGATTGTGAAGTTTCTGCATCGGAGGTAGTGTGGGTTTGAAGTCTTGTAGAAGGCTATGGTTTGTTGTCATATGCTTGGAACGGCCACTCTCGATATACCATGTATCATCCTTGGGCTCTCCAGCACAAAGTGCCTGCAATTAGACAGAAAGTTTAGGTACCCAAACCATGGTGGGTCCTGATTTGTTAATGGTTTTTGATAACTTGGAAACATTGTAGTATTTGTTGATTGGATGGAATGGTTGAGGTTTAAGTTGATTTATTAGATTTTCCCAAAGTGAGATTTGTCTTTGAAAACCTGTCATTTGAAACGATTTCTGATTTTGTGAAAAGTATTCTATATGTGAAGTTCTGTTTGATGACCTTTCTTTGTATCTGAGATTTTGATGATTTTGAAAAACATTATGATGATGAGATGGAATTTGGTGAAATGATGGTTTCTGAAAGTTCCTTGAGAGATTGAAGTTTATCTCTTGAAAGTGATTTTGAAATGGTTTTTGAAAAGGTTTTTGTTTTGGATTAAAGGTTTGTTTTTGTGGCACAGAGACTGGTTTCAAAGGTTTCGCCTGGGTTTGTTTGAAAACTTTGGGTTTGCCTTGTTCCTTTTGAAAAGCAATTGGTTTAGAGGTACTGCCTTTCTTGTAAAAGGAGTTTGCTCTATTCAAAAAGTTTTTAAGTTTGGAGTTTTGGTTGGTAATTTGGATTTGGTGGGTTGAAGACCTATTAGTGAAATATCTTTTGGAAACAGTGAAATCAGTATCATCTGGGTTACAGTTGATAACTGTTTCGTCGTCTGAATTTTCCTCATTAACAGATGTGGATATATCTGTTAGAGTTGATTCAGAGTTTTCACTGTTAGTCCTGGTTTCTTGTTTGGCTTGTTCGATTTCGAAGGATTCTCTTCCTAATCCATGTCTGTAATTCGTATCGATTTTGCCAGATCCTAAGGATGTTGCTTTGATGAAAATATCATCACTTAGCTTTCTAGCAAGATTGATAGAATCCAGTTTTCCTTGAAATCTTTGATTCTCGGATTCAAGAAGTTTGATTTGTTTTGAAGAATCATCTAGTTTTAGAATCAAACTAGTGTTTTTGTCAGTTAAATCTTGAATTTATAGTTTTAACTGAAGGACTTCTATTTCTAAGGCATCTTTTATTTCAGATGGAAAAACATATTGATTTTTTATTTCTAAGTCCCTTTTTTGTTTTAGAGCTTCATTTAATTGATTTAAGACGTGATTATATTCTTCTGATTTTCGTTTGACGTCTCTTTCAAGTTTGTCTCTAGTCATTGTTGATTCTCCAAATCTGAGTTGCAAGGTTTGTAATTCAGATTTGCAGATATCAGATTTGACTATTGTGTCATGATATAGTTTGAGATCAGCTTTCAAACTGTTCTCAATCTTAGTCATGTGGGACTCAAATGGTGTTTTTGAAAGACCGATTTCTGAGATCATAGACCATACCTGATCGATGACATATGGAGCTCTTGAGTAGGTTGTGGAAGACGTTTTTGGGTTGTTTTTTTTTTTTTTTTTTTTTTGAAAATTTTAAGATTTTAAAAAAAAAATTTAATTTTTTTTTTAAAAGGAATTTGAACAAGTGATATTAAAATGAAATTTTTAAGGAGAACTTATTGGTTGGTTATAAAAACGCTACACAAATAAAGTTTTCGACAAAAATTTCAGACTAAATCACACGAGCTCTGATACCAATTGTTGAAAATACGATAATCGATCTCCACGAATAAGGGTTTTTAAGCCGTTTACTGTGTGACAGATATGTATTTTAGCTATAATATGCGGAATAAATAAGAGTTGCGGAATAAATATAAACTAAGACTAAGTTACTGAAAGCTGTAAATAAATAAAATAAAGCGGTAAATTTAATCTAGACAGTATTTAAATGGACAGAAAGCGGTAAATAAAGTAAATGTTAGGAGTTAGAGGTTAGATGTAATAAACACCATTATCAACGATAAAGTGTTTTTACAATAAATAAAAAGGTTAGAAGTTAGAAGTTAGAAGTTAGATGTCTCGGTTAAATACAGTCCACATATGTTTTCGTTGTCAAGGTTCAATTCGGATGTATTGGATATTTGGTACAGTTGATTTATAACAGTTTAAATAAATCAATAACGACACAGATAATTGCAAAAGAACTTATCGATAGCTGAGGAAGATGGTGTTTTCTTTGAAGCGTCGATTCTTGTTCTTTACGGTAGGATGAGGTTTGGTAGTTTTTGTTGTTTGGTGAAATGGGTTTTTGGTGTCGGTTTAATTGAGATGCACGGGGTTTTTGTGGTTTAGTTTTCGTGGTGTATGTATTTGGTAGAGGGTGTGTAGGTTTTGTAGTTTGGTTTTCGGGTTGAGGTTGTTTAGTGGTTTGAAGTTTGGTGTCGGATAGAGGTTTTGTTTTTGTGTAGGGTAGAGGTTTTGTTTGGCGTCGGGTAGAGGTTTTGTATGGTGTTGGGTAGAGGTTTTGTTTGGTGTCGGGTAGAGTATGGGTGTAGCGGTTTTGTTTGGTGTTTGTTTGGACGTGGATTTTCTTTGGTTGAAAAGGGTTTTCTAGAGAGTTTTTGGCAGGTTTTTTGCTCTTTGGACGTGGGGTAATCTTGATGTATTGGTGCTTGAATGGGTATGGTGTGGTGTAAGGTTTTTCTGCACAAGAATGGCAAGAGATTAGCTTCTTATTTATAGTTGCTGAACACAGGCTTCGCGTCGCGACCATAGGGTCCGTCGCGTCGCGAAGGTGCGTGTGTCGGGTTGCTTTTGGTCGGCCACTGGTTAGTGCGTTGTGTTGGTAGTCTCGCGATTGAAAAGTTGGTGGTGTCGCGTTTGGGGCTTCGCGTCGCGACCACCCTTGCCGTCGCGTCGCGATCGCTGTAGCGATTTGGACTTCTGTCTTTGCTCTTCTTCACGTCGACAAATGTGCTGTAGGGTCGCGATGGGGCTTCGCCTCGTGATTGCTGTAGCTGGGTGACATTTTTTCATTTTAAGAATATTTTCTTTTTATCTCGTTCAATCTTCAATCCATGCAACCTGAAATACTGATAATATTTGTTAGAAAACATTTCGACTTATTTCAGTGATGGTCACATAAAAACATAAAAACATTATTCAACAATTTCCCCCTATGTGATCATTAATGAAATCAGGAGAAAAATGTTTGATTGAAAATTCTTGAAATTTGGATAAGACATTTATAAAACCATATCACTTGTTTTGAAAAAGTGTGACTAGATTTTACTTATGTTTTGAAAAATGTTTGTCAAGAATATTTGTTTCTGAATCAAGGTTTCATGTTCAATAACCAAAGGGTTTTTGTATATGTACTTTCATAATATTCCTTAAGATTTTATAACATTTATAAAGACGACAAGTGATCTTAATAGGTCGATTCAGATGAACGCTCATAGGTATAGCTCACATTTGACTGAGGTGTTTGTGGTTGTTCTGGGTGCAGAACTGGTGTATAATCACTAAAGATGACTGATATCTCTCAGTTTGAAGGTGTTAACTTATGCTTAATGTGGATTTATACCTATATACTTTAGTCACTTGGTCTTCATATTAGATAATCAATCATATAAGACTGATTTCGACATTACTCATAGGGTTTCTTCATTCATGCCATTGATGTTCACTCTCTCTCAGTCGGGAAATACATGTAGAGGGGTTTAGAAATTTTCATAGTGCAGTTTGCATCTAAGAATATTCAATTATGAAGGCTACAGTATCCCGGTAAGTCTTCGGTTTTGACAGCTATATTTGATAAAGCTTTTGAGAATTCGTTGTTGAGAGATGTCTGTCTTTATGGATTATTGTAATAACTCTTCTTTTGCTTTGGTGAAGTGTTCACTTTTATTTTATCTTTTCTTGATTTTCGCGAATACCTTTTGTGTAAAAGATATCTGATGTGGTTACCAGTTGTGATTTGTTGACATCATTTGTTGGATATGACTTTGAGTTTTGAGATTTTGAGTTTTCTTCTGGTTTTCTTGGATATGACTTTGTCGTTTCTTCAATTGTCAGATTCGTTATGCCAGATGATGAATCTTTTTCTTTGAAGTGGTTTGATTGAGGATAGGGATAGGTGATATAATAGACAGTTTGTCTAATATATAAGGAAATGATTGTATCGTCCCTAGTCATTTTGATATCTAAGCAAAAATGAGACTAGCATCACGGTATAAGAGTATAAATCCTATAAGTCACAATGAAAACACCTTTGCTCACAGAAATGGATTCCACTTAGCAGCTGAAGACGAGGCACAAATTCTCACATGGGTTTGGTTTTCATCTGAATCTCCTGATCTTATGTCCCTTAATGTATAAAATCGTTATAATTGAAATAAATTCAAAGGGAATAGGAGAATGTTCATAACGAAAATTTTGAGATTTGAACCTTCACTTTAATTTAGGAATCAATATGATTGAGAACATTCATCGAGCATAAGTATCTGAAAATTTAGTCAAGAAGATGTTAATCACATGGTTTTATAAAAACTTTTAAAAGGATAAAACTTTATTCAATTTTTTTTTGTGATTTTTGATTATGTGGATGTTTTTTTTTTGAAAAATTTGGTTATTTGAATGTTTTTGGTAAATTTTGGTTATTTGAATGTTTTTGGTAAATTTTGGTTATTTGAATGTTTTTGGTAAATTTTGGTTTAGGGGTGAGAATGGGGTAACGAGAGTTCCCCCATAAATGATGCATTGGGATCATTTGGACAGGTGGATTGGGGTGTTTTAGGAGGGTTCTGGTTTTGGTGGTTCCCCCTCGACTGGATCCGCATCATTTTGGTTTGATTGTGAAGTTTCTGCATCGGAGGTAGTGTGGGTTTGAAGTCTTGTAGAAGGCTATGGTTTGTTGTCATATGCTTGGAACGGCCACTCTCGATATACCATGTATCATCCTTGGGCTCTCCAGCACAAAGTGCCTGCAATTAGACAGAAAGTTTAGGTACCCAAACCATGGTGGGTCCTGATTTGTTAATGGTTTTTGATAACTTGGAAACATTGTAGTATTTGTTGATTGGATGGAATGGTTGAGGTTTAAGTTGATTTATTAGATTTTCCCAAAGTGAGATTTGTCTTTGAAAACCTGTCATTTGAAACGATTTCTGATTTTGTGAAAAGTATTCTATATGTGAAGTTCTGTTTGATGACCTTTCTTTGTATCTGGGATTTTGATGATTTTGAAAAACATTATGATGATGAGATGGAATTTGGTGAAATGATGGTTTCTGAAAGTTCCTTGAGAGATTGAAGTTTATCTCTTGAAAGCGATTTTGAAATGGTTTTTGAAAAGGTTTTTGTTTTGGATTAAAGGTTTGTTTTTGTGGCACAGAGACTGGTTTCAAAGGTTTCTCCTGGGTTTGTTTGAAAACTTTGGGTTTGCCTTGTTCCTTTTGAAAAGCAATTGGTTTAGAGGTACTGCCTTTCTTGTAAAAGGAGTTTGCTCTATTCAAAAAGTTTTTAAGTTTGGAGTTTTGGTTGGTAATTTGGATTTGGTGGGTTGAAGACCTATTAGTGAAATATCTTTTGGAAACAGTGAAATCAGTATCATCTGGGTTACAGTTGATAACTGTTTCGTCGTCTGAATTTTCCTCATTAACAGATGTGGATATATCTGTTAGAGTTGATTCAGAGTTTTCACTGTTAGTCCTGGTTTCTTGTTTGGCTTGTTCGATTTCGAAGGATTCTCTTCCTAATCCATGTCTGTAATTCGTATCGATTTTGCCAGATCCTAAGGATGTTGCTTTGATGAAAATATCATCACTTAGCTTTCTAGCAAGATTGATAGAATCCAGTTTTCCTTGAAATCTTTGATTCTCGGATTCAAGAAGTTTGATTTGTTTTGAAGAATCATCTAGTTTTAGAATCAAACTAGTGTTTTTGTCAGTTAAATCTTGAATTTATAGTTTTAACTGAAGGACTTCTATTTCTAAGGCATCTTTTATTTCAGATGGAAAAACATATTGATTTTTTATTTCTAAGTCCCTTTTTTGTTTTAGAGCTTCATTTAATTGATTTAAGACGTGATTATATTCTTCTGATTTTCGTTTGACGTCTCTTTCAAGTTTGTCTCTAGTCATTGTTGATTCTCCAAATCTGAGTTGCAAGGTTTGTAATTCAGATTTGCAGATATCAGATTTGACTATTGTGTCATGATATAGTTTGAGATCAGCTTTCAAACTGTTCTCAATCTTAGTCATGTGGGACTCAAATGGTGTTTTTGAAAGACCGATTTCTGAGATCATAGACCATACCTGATCGATGACATATGGAGCTCTTGAGTAGGTTGTAGAAGACATTTTTGGGTTGTTTTTTTTTTTTTTTTTTTTTGAAAATTTTAAGATTTAAAAAAAAAAATTTAATTTTTTTTTTTAAAAGGAATTTGAACAAGTGATATTAAAATGAAATTTTTAAGGAGAACTTATTGGTTGGTTATAAAAACGCTACACAAATAAAGTTTTCGACAAAAATTTCAGACTAAATCACACGAGCTCTGATACCAATTGTTGAAAATACGATAATCGATCTCCACGAATAAGGGTTTTTAAGCCGTTTACTGTGTGACAGATATGTATTTTAGCTATAATATGCGGAATAAATAAGAGTTGCGGAATAAATATAAACTAAGACTAAGTTACTGAAAGATGTAAATAAATAAAATAAAGCGGTAAATTTAATCTAGACAGTATTTAAATGGACAGAAAGCGGTAAATAAAGTAAATGTTAGGAGTTAGAGGTTAGATGTAATAAACGCCATTATCAACGATAAAGTGTTTTTACAATAAATAAAAAGGTTAGAAGTTAGAAGTTAGAAGTTAGATGTCTCGGTTAAATACAGTCCACATATGTTTTCGTTGTCAAGGTTCAATTCGGATGTATTGGATATTTGGTACAGTTGATTTATAACAGTTTAAATAAATCAATAACGACACAGATAATTGCAAAAGAACTTATCGATAGCTGAGGAAGATGGTGTTTTCTTTGAAGCGTCGATTCTTGTTCTTTACGGTAGGATGAGGTTTGGTAGTTTTTGTTGTTTGGTGAAATGGGTTTTTGGTGTCGGTTTAATTGAGATGCACGGGGTTTTTGTGGTTTAGTTTTCGTGGTGTATGTATTTGGTAGAGGGTGTGTAGGTTTTGTAGTTTGGTTTTCGGGTTGAGGTTGTTTAGTGGTTTGAAGTTTGGTGTCGGATAGAGGTTTTGTTTTTGTGTAGGGTAGAGGTTTTGTTTGGCGTCGGGTAGAGGTTTTGTATGGTGTTGGGTAGAGGTTTTGTTTGGTGTCGGGTAGAGTATGGGTGTAGCGGTTTTGTTTGGTGTTTGTTTGGACGTGGATTTTCTTTGGTTGAAAAGGGTTTTCTAGAGAGTTTTTGGCAGGTTTTTTGCTCTTTGGACGTGGGGTAATCTTGATGTATTGGTGCTTGAATGGGTATGGTGTGGTGTAAGGTTTTTCAGCACAAGAATGGCAAGAGATTAGCTTCTTATTTATAGTTGCTGAACACATGCTTCGCGTCGCGACCATAGGGTCCGTCGCGTCGCGAAGGTACGTGTGTCGGGTTGCTTTTGGTCGGCCACTGGTTAGTGCGTTGTGTTGGTAGTCTCGCGATTGAAAAGTTGGTGGTGTCGCGTTTGGGGCTTCGCGTCGCGACCACCCTTGCCGTCGCGTCGCGATCGCTGTAGCGATTTGGACTTCTGTCTTTGCTCTTCTTCACGTCGACAAATGTGCTGTCGGGTCGCGATGGGGCTTCGCGTCGTGATTGCTGTAGCTGGGTGACATTTTTTCATTTTAAGAATATTTTCTTTTTATCTCGTTCAATCTTGAATCCATGCAACCTGAAATACTGATAATATTTGTTAGAAAACATTTCGACTTATTTCAGTGATGGTCACATAAAAACATAAAAACATTATTCAACAATTTCCCCCTATGTGATCATTAATGAAATCAGGAGAAAAATGTTTGATTGAAAATTCTTGAAATTTGGATAAGACATTTATAAAACCATATCACTTGTTTTGAAAAAGTGTGACTAGATTTTACTTATGTTTTGAAAAATGTTTGTCAAGAATATTTGTTTCTGAATCAAGGTTTTATGTTCAATAACCAAAGGGTTTTTGTATATGTACTTTCATAATATTCCTTAAGATTTTATAACATTTATAAAGACGACAAGTGATCTTAATAGGTCGATTCAGATGAACGCTCATAGGTATAGCTCACATTTGACTGAGGTGTTTGTGGTTGTTCTGGGTGCAGAACTGGTGTATAATCACTAAAGATGACTGATATCTCTCAGTTTGAAGGTGTTAACTTATGCTTAATGTGGATTTATACCTATATACTTTAGTCACTTGGTCTTCATATTAGATAATCAATCACATAAGACTGATTTCGGCATTACTCATAGGGTTTCTTCATTCATGCCATTGATGTTCACTCTCTCTCAGTCGGGAAATACATGTAGAGGGGTTTAGAAATTTTCATAGTGCAGTTTGCATCTAAGAATATTCAATTATGAAGGCTACAGTATCCCGGTAAGTCTTCGGTTTTGACAGCTATATTTGATAAAGCTTTTGAGAATTCGTTGTTTGAGAGATGTCTGTCTTTATGGATTATTGTAATAACTCTTCTTTTGCTTTGGTGAAGTGTTCACTTTTATTTTATCTTTTCTTGATTTTCGCGAATACCTTTTGTGTAAAAGATATCTGATGTGGTTACCAGTTGTGATTTGTTGACATCATTTGTTGGATATGACTTTGAGTTTTGAGATTTTGAGTTTTCTTCTGGTTTTCTTGGATATGACTTTGTCGTTTCTTCAATTGTCAGATTCGTTATGCCAGATGATGAATCTTTTTCTTTGAAGTGGTTTGATTGAGGATAGGGATAGGTGATATAATAGACAGTTTGTCTAATATATAAGGAAATGATTGTATCGTCCCTAGTCATTTTGATATCTAAGCAAAAATGAGACTAGCATCACGGTATAAGAGTATAAATCCTATAAGTCACAATGAAAACACCTTTGCTCACAGAAATGGATTCCACTTAGCAGCTGAAGACGAGGCACAAATTCTCACATGGGTTTGGTTTTCATCTGAATCTCCTGATCTTATATCCCTTAATGTATAAAATCGTTATAATTGAAATAAATTCAAAGGGAATAGGAGAATGTTCATAACGAAAATTTTGAGATTTGAACCTTCACTTTAATTTAGGAATCAATATGATTGAGAACATTCATCGAGCATAAGTATCTGAAAATTTAGTCAAGAAGATGTTAATCACATGGTTTTATAAAAACTTTTAAAAGGATAAAACTTTATTCAATTTTTTTTTGTGATTTTTGATTATGTGGATGTTTTTTTTTTTGAAAAATTTGGTTATTTGAATGTTTTTGGTAAATTTTGGTTATTTGAATGTTTTTGGTAAATTTTGGTTATTTGAATGTTTTTGGTAAATTTTGGTTTAGGGGTGAGAATGGGGTAACGAGAGTTCCCCCATAAATGATGCATTGGGATCATTTGGACAGGTGGATTGGGGTGTTTTAGGAGGGTTCTGGTTTTGGTGGTTCCCCCTCGACTGGATCCGCATCATTTTGGTTTGATTGTGAAGTTTCTGCATCGGAGGTAGTGTGGGTTTGAAGTCTTGTAGAAGGCTATGGTTTGTTGTCATATGCTTGGAACGGCCACTCTCGATATACCATGTATCATCCTTGGGCTCTCCAGCACAAAGTGCCTGCAATTAGACAGAAAGTTTAGGTACCCAAACCATGGTGGGTCCTGATTTGTTAATGGTTTTTGATAACTTGGAAACATTGTAGTATTTGTTGATTGGATGGAATGGTTGAGGTTTAAGTTGATTTATTAGATTTTCCCAAAGTGAGATTTGTCTTTGAAAACCTGTCATTTGAAACGATTTCTGATTTTGTGAAAAGTATTCTATATGTGAAGTTCTGTTTGATGACCTTTCTTTGTATCTGAGATTTTGATGATTTTGAAAAACATTATGATGATGAGATGGAATTTGGTGAAATGATGGTTTCTGAAAGTTCCTTGAGAGATTGAAGTTTATCTCTTGAAAGTGATTTTGAAATGGTTTTTGAAAAGGTTTTTGTTTTGGATTAAAGGTTTGTTTTTGTGGCACAGAGACTGGTTTCAAAGGTTTCGCCTGGGTTTGTTTGAAAACTTTGGGTTTGCCTTGTTCCTTTTGAAAAGCAATTGGTTTAGAGGTACTGCCTTTCTTGTAAAAGGAGTTTGCTCTATTCAAAAAGTTTTTAAGTTTGGAGTTTTGGTTGGTAATTTGGATTTGGTGGGTTGAAGACCTATTAGTGAAATATCTTTTGGAAACAGTGAAATCAGTATCATCTGGGTTACAGTTGATAACTGTTTCGTCGTCTGAATTTTCCTCATTAACAGATGTGGATATATCTGTTAGAGTTGATTCAGAGTTTTCACTGTTAGTCCTGGTTTCTTGTTTGGCTTGTTCGATTTCGAAGGATTCTCTTCCTAATCCATGTCTGTAATTCGTATCGATTTTGCCAGATCCTAAGGATGTTGCTTTGATGAAAATATCATCACTTAGCTTTCTAGCAAGATTGATAGAATCCAGTTTTCCTTGAAATCTTTGATTCTCGGATTCAAGAAGTTTGATTTGTTTTGAAGAATCATCTAGTTTTAGAATCAAACTAGTGTTTTTGTCAGTTAAATCTTGAATTTATAGTTTTAACTGAAGGACTTCTATTTCTAAGGCATCTTTTATTTCAGATGGAAAAACATATTGATTTTTTATTTCTAAGTCCCTTTTTTGTTTTAGAGCTTCATTTAATTGATTTAAGACGTGATTATATTCTTCTGATTTTCGTTTGACGTCTCTTTCAAGTTTGTCTCTAGTCATTGTTGATTCTCCAAATCTGAGTTGCAAGGTTTGTAATTCAGATTTGCAGATATCAGATTTGACTATTGTGTCATGATATAGTTTGAGATCAGCTTTCAAACTGTTCTCAATCTTAGTCATGTGGGACTCAAATGGTGTTTTTGAAAGACCGATTTCTGAGATCATAGACCATACCTGATCGATGACATATGGAGCTCTTGAGTAGGTTGTGGAAGACATTTTTGGGTTGTTTTTTTTTTTTTTTTTTTTGAAAATTTTAAGATTTAAAAAAAAAATTTAATTTTTTTTTTTAAAAGGAATTTGAACAAGTGATATTAAAATGAAATTTTTAAGGAGAACTTATTGGTTGGTTATAAAAACGCTACACAAATAAAGTTTTCGACAAAAATTTCAGACTAAATCACACGAGCTCTGATACCAATTGTTGAAAATACGATAATCGATCTCCACGAATAAGGGTTTTTAAGCCGTTTACTGTGTGACAGATATGTATTTTAGCTATAATATGCGGAATAAATAAGAGTTGCGGAATAAATATAAACTAAGACTAAGTTACTGAAAGATGTAAATAAATAAAATAAAGCGGTAAATTTAATCTAGACAGTATTTAAATGGACAGAAAGCGGTAAATAAAGTAAATGTTAGGAGTTAGAGGTTAGATGTAATAAACGCCATTATCAACGATAAAGTGTTTTTACAATAAATAAAAAGGTTAGAAGTTAGAAGTTAGAAGTTAGATGTCTCGGTTAAATACAGTCCACATATGTTTTCGTTGTCAAGGTTCAATTCGGATGTATTGGATATTTGGTACAGTTGATTTATAACAGTTTAAATAAATCAATAACGACACAGATAATTGCAAAAGAACTTATCGATAGCTGAGGAAGATGGTGTTTTCTTTGAAGCGTCGATTCTTGTTCTTTACGGTAGGATGAGGTTTGGTAGTTTTTGTTGTTTGGTGAAATGGGTTTTTGGTGTCGGTTTAATTGAGATGCACGGGGTTTTTGTGGTTTAGTTTTCGTGGTGTATGTATTTGGTAGAGGGTGTGTAGGTTTTGTAGTTTGGTTTTCGGGTTGAGGTTGTTTAGTGGTTTGAAGTTTGGTGTCGGATAGAGGTTTTGTTTTTGTGTAGGGTAGAGGTTTTGTTTGGCGTCGGGTAGAGGTTTTGTATGGTGTTGGGTAGAGGTTTTGTTTGGTGTCGGGTAGAGTATGGGTGTAGCGGTTTTGTTTGGTGTTTGTTTGGACGTGGATTTTCTTTGGTTGAAAAGGGTTTTCTAGAGAGTTTTTGGCAGGTTTTTTGCTCTTTGGACGTGGGGTAATCTTGATGTATTGGTGCTTGAATGGGTATGGTGTGGTGTAAGGTTTTTCTGCACAAGAATGGCAAGAGATTAGCTTCTTAT
The DNA here is from genome assembly GCA_023525715.1 of Cichorium intybus. NCBI lineage: Eukaryota > Viridiplantae > Streptophyta > Magnoliopsida > Asterales > Asteraceae > Cichorium > Cichorium intybus. The sequence goes on along the minus strand of CM042013.1, from coordinate 53,872,938 downwards.
TTATAGTTGCTGAACACAGGCTTCGCGTCGCGACCATAGGGTCCGTCGCGTCGCGAAGGTGCGTGTGTCGGGTTGCTTTTGGTCGGCCACTGGTTAGTGCGTTGTGTTGGTAGTCTCGCGATTGAAAAGTTGGTGGTGTCGCGTTTGGGGCTTCGCGTCGCGACCACCCTTGCCGTCGCGTCGCGATCGCTGTAGCGATTTGGACTTCTGTCTTTGCTCTTCTTCACGTCGACAAATGTGCTGTCGGGTCGCGATGGGGCTTCGCGTCGTGATTGCTGTAGCTGGGTGACATTTTTGCATTTTAAGAATATTTTCTTTTTATCTCGTTCAATCTTGAATCCATGCAACCTGAAATACTGATAATATTTGTTAGAAAACATTTCGACTTATTTCAGTGATGGTCACATAAAAACATAAAAACATTATTCAACACCATCATATTTTCATATCTTGCAATTAGGGTTTATGGTGGTGGAAAGGCAAGTTAGGAAACTTTCTTGTCAAGTTAGGGTTGTAAACCCTAGTTTTCTAGAAACGTTGGTTTTCAAGAAAACCCTAGTTTTCAAGAAACCCAAATTTTGGAGAAACTCTAGCTTTCAAGGTTATGACAAAGGCTCATAGAGAAGATCGCAAAAAGGCACATATCCAACCTTACAATAAAAAATAGTGACATGAAAACAAGGTTTTCATAATTCACATTAGAGATAATAATGCAAATAACATAGCAGTGGAAACAAATCATATACAAAATCCTATTCTAGTCACATGCTCAAAACAATCCACAAGAATCTTAAGTTCATACAATTAATGCAAATATATGAAAGATAAGAACATTACCTCTTTGTTAATCAAAGATTTTCTTTCTTGATATCTTGTTCTTGCCACTTTGAAGATGCAAAAGGATCCAAACCAGAAGGATTCTGATGGAATCACACTTAAGAACACTAGAGAGCAAAGTTGACAACACCTCCTTACGGGTGGAGGCTATAAACCACAAACCCATATTAAGGTTTTGGGATTCGCCAAAGGGAGGGGGAGGAGGAGTGTTGGCAGCTCAACGAGTAAAAGCAGGGCTAGGTTTTGGTCCCTAACCCTCTATTTATAGGAAAACCCTAGCTTGTTCCCAAAGTTATAAGCCTTTTGTTATTTTTGCCCCTAGACTGTTGCTATTAATTAAACATTTTTAATTAATTAACATCCAGTTCCAACAATTAATTTATTCTAATTAATTCAAATTAGCTTCTAATTAATCCCAATTTCTTTTTGTCATTAAATTGCTCAAGTGGAAGTTAAGGGCAACCCAAAAGGACGTTGCTGTTATTAGAAACATTACCAATAATTATGACATAGGAGACTATTTCCAACAGAATGTTTTGGTGAAAAATATTAGTGAAAACAAGTGAAAAAAAGGAGTTGGATAGAAAGGGTGATCACAGGCGATATAACGACGCTATGAATGATCCATATCGGTGCTAAGGTAAAGTAGGCTGTGATACAGTGAAATTTTATTAAAGTAGGATGCCTGTCGAAAACTAGTAGTTAGTGACACTATAGATTGGGTATAGTGGCGTGATTTGGTTTAGTTGTAATGCAGTGTAAACTTAGAGACACTAAGTGCTAATGACAGTAAGATCCACTAAGCTGTTTAGTCGGTCATTGAACGTTATACACTTAGAAAATTTGGTGAAACAATAAGAAAGGCCTATTCCATCAATTTTGTCTAAACCAAGCATTTTTAAATATATTCTAAGAAGGTTTGACAGTAATATCCACTAAGTTGTTTACTCGGTCATTAACCCTTATACAGTCAGAAAATTTTGTGAAACGAGAAAAAAGGCCTATTCCATCGATTGTGCCTAAACCAAGCATATTCAAATGTATTCCCAAGAGGTTTAACATCATAAACAACGAATTTAAGTAAGTTAATTCTCCACACTAGAATTTTGGTGTTAAAAACTAGATGTGATGAAATGTTGGCATAATTATAGTGTATTTGGTGCTCAAATTATACTTGCACCGAGTTGATTGTTCCAAAATCCCTATATAGTCTTGGTGTAATTGAGTGGTGAATAGCAATTTGGGATTTATGATTAAAATAGGCGAGATATGGTGAGTTGTTCATAGTTAGTGGTGCTAACTAGAATTGGTGGCATCGCTAAGGTGACGGTTCTTGGTTGGCAGCGTTAACCTTAGCTGAGCGACGCCATCAGCGTAGGACATCTTTTAACTTGGTATTACAGTAGCTGAGACTTTAAGGGAAGCAAATTATGTAACACCCCTTTTCTCAAACCATATTTAAATACAAATACAGTTTTCGTTACAAACATATTTTACAACTCGTGACTATAAGTAGCCACTTAAATTTTTTTTTTTATTATTTTACAAACTTAAACTCAAGGGGGTATTACAGACTCAATACAGATAACCATAATTTAAACTTACATTATATAAACTGGTCCCAACTGCAACCTCCGCTCCTTTCACCTAAGTACATAGCATTTAAAAATAGTATACGTGAGACATAAAGCCTCGTGAGTAATATGGGTTTAGACCCAAAAACTTTCTATTCAAAACTTGAAATATTACAAGTAAACTGCTCAGAACTGATTTATATCATAAATCTCATAATGTCTTTTCTTCTTTACTTTCAAACTTTAAAAATACTTTCTTTCTCAAAACTGCTTTCTTTCTCATTTTCTTGTGACCAACTGAAACTCATGAATTAAGTTATTTTAATTCATTCTACTAGCTCCCCTCGCGGGACAGAACAGATCCGTCTGCTCGGTTATGCTCATTCTGTCTCCCCTTTGTAACTTGGAACAGATTCAAGCACAAGGGTATACTAAGCTAGACAACTACTTCGCGACGGGAGGTACCATCCCAGTAGTGTCTTCTGATCCCCCGATTATGTGGGTGATCCTAGTCCGGACAACTGGCTCTTACTTCTTTCTTTCTTTAACTCTTATTTCATTACATCTCAAATTGGTCAAAATGGGACACAATTTATAAATAGCTCAAGCTCATACACTTTATAACTCTTTACTGAAAATACTTTCAAAACTGGTTTTGACATCTTAGTTCACACAAGAAACTTCTTTCAAAATACTTTATAAACTATACTGCTTTAAAAATCTGCTTTAAAACACTTAGCTCTTGTATAGAGCTACTTTAAAACTGTTTCCAACTTTAGTACTTAAAATATTTGGAAATCTCATTTTCTGAAAATATTATTTCGCTATGTACCATAGAAAATCCTCATAAAACTCACCTTGGTGTAATTACAAGTCTCTAAGCTTCTCGTATTCCTTTTCCTTTCCCGTGCTCAATAACGTTCGAAGCACCACCTATACAAGTAGTATATAAATACTCAATATAATTAATTCTATAGTTCTAAAGTCTCATACGTCTCAACTCTAGGTTATAATAAATGTATAACCATTAATAAACTCGTTTTATAGTTTTCCCCGAAATACGCGTATTTTGCTAAAGTACCCCCGAGGGGTCGTATTTCAGTTCCGACACTTTTGCATGAAATATTAGGCCATATTAGACTTGTGTTTCAAATTTGGAGTTCATTGGACAAGTCTAGCTCAAATTCTAAAAATCAAGCTTTGGCATAAATATGAAGTTTAGCCACTGCCGCTACAGTGACTTTTCCGCAAGGTCGGATTACGGATTTGACAATTCCCGACATGTTCTTATACCATTTTAGGGTTATGGCTAAAATTTCAGACCAAACGGACACGTCTAGCTATGGTTTCTAGAAATTGAAATTTCTAACATTTTTGGTCCTTGTCTGAGGGCGCACTACGCCTGGGCGCACCCCGCCTAGGTCCTGGGCGCACTGCGCCTAGCGCCTGGGCAGGCTCCTGATCAGTCGCGATTTGGCACTGTAGCATGCAGTTTTGGGGCATTAAGCTCTTATTCCAGGTCTTAATCACATGGGGTTTGTTCTAGGACCAAAACCCTTGACTAATAACAAGTTTTAAGCCATTAGAAACAGCTTAATCATACCAATTCATGATTTAGGGTTCTTGAGCAACATTTCAATTTCTAAACAATAGCAACCTACTTTGCTATTTTTTAACATATGTTCTTACTACATAAACATGTTTAAGCCCAGAAATCATATACACTTCATGGATTATGGCTGAAATTACTGATTTCAGTCCACTCCATGGAAACCCATCAAGAACACATAAAAGCTTGGGTAGAAACTTCAATTACTAACATTGTTTACTTTGGAATCACCAATTCCAACTTCTCTTGATTTCTTGGCAACGATTCCTAAGCCTCTGCTTCTTCTCCCGTGAAATCTCTCTTTCTCTCTAACTCTCTCTGGACACTTCTACTAGGTTCTTCAAATAATGGGGAAAATAACTATCATATAATATATATATATATATATATATATATATATATATATATATATATATATATATATATATATATATATATATATATATATTTAATTGTTATAAAAACTTTGCATTTTTGGTCCCTAGCCTTCCAATTCCTTTACAAAGATGGTCCAAGAATCATAACTTGACCATTTATGCTTCATTAACTTCCAACTCATCATTTTCTTGACATTTTGGTCATTTCCATGACAAATGACCATTTTTGCCATTTTCGGTCATATATCACTATTCATGCGGTAAAACTCCAAATTTCATATAATCTTTTATTTCTTATATTATTATTTTACATAATACATGTTATTTTACAAAATAGTTTTATAACGTGTCAAAAGACCGTTTTACCCTTTTACAACTTTTTCGCAGGTTCTTACAGTCACCCCTCCTTAAGCGGATTCCGTCCTCGGAATCTTTTAGTAATCTGTAAAATTCGGATATCTTCTCTTCATTTCTTCTAGCGTCTCCCAAGTTAGGTTTGACCCTAACGGGTGCTTCCACTTGACTAGTACAAGGTCAATCTCCTTGTTCCTTAGCTTCTTAGTCTGCATTTCTAGGATGGCTTCGGGTTCCTCAATCAGTTTGCTAGGAGTCTCCACCCTCAGGTCAGTATACGGTATTACTAACTCTTCTTTTCCAAAGTACTTCTTCAAGTAGCATACAAGAAAGGTATCATGTATTCCACTGAGTTCGGGTGGTAACTCTATCTTGAACGCTTGTAACCCAACTCTCTTTAGGATTCTAAAAGGTCCAATGTATCTTGGACTCAGTTTTCCTCTCTTGCCAAATCTGACCACTCCTTTCCAATGCGACACTTTATCATCACCAAGTCTCCTTCTTGCAAGTCATACGGTCTCTTCTTTAGATTCGAGTAACTCTTTTGCCGATCTTGTGCTGCTTTCATGTTGGCTTGAATTATTCCAATCTTCTCATTAGTTACTCTAACAATCTCTGGCCCTGTAAGCTTAGTTTTACCCGCCTCTAACCAGCATAAAGGAGTTCTACACTTTCTGCCATACAATGCCTCAAAGGGTGGCATTTTAATGCTAGAATGGTAGCTGTTATTGTATGCAAACTCCACTAATGGCAGATGTTCATCCCAACTGCCTCCAAATTACATCACACATGACCGTAGCATGTCTTCTAATGTCTGGATCGTTCGTTCACTCTGACCATCCGTTTGTGGATGATACGCTGTACTTAGCTGAATTCTCGTCCCCATTTTATCTTGTAAAGCTCTCCAAAAGTTAGAGGTAAATCTGGGGTCTCTATCTGACACGATAGACAACGGTGCACCATATCTTCTTAACACTTCATCTGTATACAACTGGGCTAACTGCTCCAATGGAGTAGTTTCTTTTATGGCTAGAAATAGTGCACTCTTGGTCAACCAATCCACTATGACCCATATACTATCATAACCTCTTCTTATTCTCGGTAACCCGACAATCAAGTCCATGGTTACATCTTCCCACTTTCCGGCTGGAATGTGCAATGATTGAGCATCCCCATGCGGGACCTGATGTTCCGCCTTAACTTGTGCACAAATGACACACTTGGAGATGTACCTAGCTATCCTCTTCTTCATTCCAGGCCACCAATACTGTCTTTTCAGATCTTGATAAGTCTTGGTACTCCCAGGATGTATGGAATACTTTGACTTATTTGACTCCTCTAGAATTAACTTTCTCAATCCTCCTGCTTTCGGTACCCAAATGCGGTTTCTGTAGGTCTTTAATCCTTGACTATTCGTCTCAAACTGAATGTCTTTTCCTAGCTTTTCATCTTTTAAGTCTTCATTTTCTTCAACTTTCTGCTGAGCTGCTTTAACCTGTTCTATGATACTGGACACCAGTTCTATGCGCATCGATCTTGCCTTGATTCTTTTCTCAGGAGCTTTTCTACTTAATGCATCTGCTACTACATTTGCTTTACCCGGATGGTATACAATGTCGCAATCATAGTCACTGATCAGCTCTAGCCATCTACTCTGTCTCATGTTCAACTCTTTTTGAGTGAACACATACTGCAAACTCTTGTGATCGGTGAATAGCTTGCACTTTGTACCATACAAGTAATGTCTCTAAATCTTCAAGGCAAATACGATCGCTGCAAGTTCTAGATCGTGGGTTGTGTACCTTTTCTCTGGATCTTTCAACTGTCTAGAAGCGTAGGCTATAACCTTTCCTCTCTGCATCAATACACAGCCAAGTCCCCGATGCGAGGCATCGCTGTATACTTCAAAGTCTTCTGTTCCATCTGGTAATGTAAGGACAGGTGCGTTACACAATTTTTCTTTCAATGTAGCGAAGGCTCTTTCTTGTTCTTCTTGCCATCTGAATTTCTCTTCTTTTCGGGTTAATCGTGTAAGTGGCACAGCTATACGGGAGAAATCTTGAATAAATCTCCGATAATACCCGGTAAGACCGAGAAAACTTCTAACTTCTGTTGGCGTCTTGGGAGGCTTCCATTTCATTACTGCTTCAACTTTTGCTGGATCAACTTTTATACCTTGGATAGAAACAACATGTCCAAGGAACTGCACTTCTCGCATCCAAAACTCGCATTTGGAGAACTTTGCATATAGCTGTTCTCGCTTCAAGGTCTCAAGTATTGCTCGCAAGTGATTCGCATGCTCTTCTTTATTCTTTGAGTATATCAGTATGTCATCTATGAACACTATAACAAATCGGTCTAGAAACGGTTTACAGACCCGATTCATTAAGTCCATAAAAATCGCTGGTGCATTCGTAAGACCGAATGGCATTACTAGGAACTCGTAATGCCCGTATCGTGTACGGAACGCTGTCTTCTCTACATCACTTTCTTTTACCCTGACTTGATGATACCCGGATCTCAAATCAATCTTTGAGAAATAATCTGCACCTTGTAGCTGATCGAACAAATCGTCTATTCTGGGCAACGGGTAACGGTTCTTAATGGTAATCTTGTTCAATTCTCTGTAATTAATGCACATCCGCATTGATCCATCCTTCTTCTTTACAAACAGAACTGGAGCACACCACGGAGAAGAACTAGGCCTGATGAAGCCTTTATCTAGTAACTCTTGCAACTGGGACATTAATTCCCGTATCTCTGTTGGTGCTAACCGGTACGGCGCTCGGGCTATTGGGGAAGCTCCTGGAACAAGATCTATCCGGAATTCAACCTGCCGTTCTGGTGGCAAGCCTGGTAATTCATCTGGAAACACTTCTGGGAATTCTTTTACTACTTCTATGTCTTTATAAGTCTTTTTTACTTTGTCTTCAGTTATTACATAGGCCAGGAAAGAGACACATCCTTTCCTGATACATCTTCGGGCCTTAGCTACACTGATGATACTGGGCACATGCTTTCTTCTTTCCCCATATACATACACCTTAGCTCCTAGGGTTTTAACAGACACCCTCTTCTGACTACAAGCTATCTTCGCATCATTTGCACCAAGCCAATCCATTCCAATTATTACATCAAAGGACTTAATTCCAATGGGAAGGAGATTAAGTCGGAACTTCTTGCCATTGATATCAAGTTCACAATCTCGATACATGTGCTGAACTTCAACAAATTTCCCGTCCGCCACTTCTACCTCAAAAACTAGATCTAACAATTCTAATGGAACTCTCAATCTGGCTCCGAATCCATGGGACACGAATGAATATGTAGAACCAGAATCAAACAACACATATGCAGGTGTCGAGTTGATTAGTAGTATACCTGAGACCACATCGTGCGTCTCCCTCGCTTCTTCCCTGGTGATCTGAAAAGCTCTAGTCTTCACCTTCTGGGGTTCTGTCTTTTTCTGAGCTGTTGACACCATAGTTTCTCCTCCCTTGTTTGGGCAGTTAAAACTATAGTGTCCCATCTGATGGCATGAGAAGCACTCCACTTCACTGGCTTTCTTGGCTTTGCAGTCTTTCGCTTTGTGACCGAGTCCGCCACAATTAAAACAAGCATTTGATCCCGCACGGCACTCGCCACCGTTTTCTTTTCCACATTTTTCACACTTTCTTACACTCCCCTGCCTAGTCTGACTTGAACTTATCTTCCCTTTCTTCTTTATGTTCCCATTACTACTAACTGTCTTCCTTTTGTCACTAAAACCAGGTCCTTCCTCCTTTCTTCGTTTTCCAATATCCTCCACAGTTTGGGCAGCATTGATCGCCCTATCTAATGTTTTAGCTTTCTTTACTTCTAGCTCATAGTTCCATGGTAAACCTCGGACATAGCAGTTAATTTGGGACCGCTCACTAGGGTAGGATTCCCCCACAAAAGGCAACATGTCACAAAACTTCTTTGTATACTCGTCAACCGTCAATTCTCCTTTCTTTATCGTTAAGAAATCTTCGTTCATTTTCTCCAAATCTCGCGTGGGACAGAATTTATCTTTGAGACACGAGACAAACTCCGCCCATGACCAGCCATATACAACATCTTTACCCAAACTTTCGTATTTGGTGTTCCACCACACCAGAGCATCATCCTTCAACTGCCGGGAGGCGTAGTTGACTTGATCTTTTTCTCCACATTTACTAGCTTGCATCACTTGTTCGATCTCTCGGACCCATCGCATTGTCACCTTTGGCTCAAAACTGCCATGGTATTCGGGCGGTTTACAAGCCATGAAGGACTTAAAGGAGCAGCCCTTTTCTTCCTTCTTGTTCCCTCCACCAACCTCTTCCTCAGTCGTCTTTTTGGAAACTTCTTGTGATGATTGGGCACTAGGTTCACCCATTCGGCTGTCTATTATGTTATTCACATCTTGCCTCAGTTCATTTCGTAAGTTATTGATTCGGTACTGAATTGCTTCCATAGTGACAGGTTGTGGTGGTGGGTTTGGCTCGGTCTCATCATTTCGAATAACATGTGGTCCACTTCCTCTTGAAGAAGTGTGACTGCCCTCACCCCTGTCAGCTTGTCTTCCGCCTTCCATTACTATATAGATGAACAAAATATCTGTTTAATACACAATTCTATATAGTAGCTCGTAAGCGGTAGCATGTTATCTCCTTATCTTGACTGCATTTTAGTAGCAATCATACTCACTTTATAACTTCTATAAGTCTAAGTGTACCTCTATATTACTAAGGCACCTTACTACTACTCTTGCTAGTTTAAGCCTAGGGTGGTATTTCAACCTAATTCGCTTAAACTATGGCTCTGATACCAAAACTGTAACACCCCTTTTCTCAAACCATATTTAAATACAAATACAGTTTTCGTTACAAACATATTTTACAACTCGTGACTATAAGTAGCCACTTAAAATTTTTTTATTTTTATTTTACAAACTTAAACTCAAGGGGGTATTACAGACTCAATACAGATAACCATAATTTAAACTTACATTATATAAACTGGTCCCAACTGCAACCTCCGCTCCTTTCACCTAAGTACATAGCATTTAAAAATAGTATACGTGAGACATAAAGCCTCGTGAGTAATATGGGTTTAGACCCAAAAACTTTCTATTCAAAACTTGAAATATTACAAGTAAACTGCTCAGAACTAATTTATATCATAAATCTCAAAATGTCTTTTCTTCTTTACTTTCAAACTTTAAAAATACTTTCTTTCTCAAAACTGCTTTCTTTCTCATTTTCTTGTGACCAACTGAAACTCATGAATTAAGTTATTTTAATTCATTCTACTAGCTCCCCTCGCGGGACAGAACAGATCTGTCCGCTCGGTTATGCTCATTCTGTCTCCCCTTTGTAACTTGGAACATATTCAAGCATAAGGGTATACTAAGCTAGACAACTACTTCGCGACGGGAGGTACCATCCCAGTAGTGTCTTCTGATCCCCCGATTATGTGGGTGATCCAAGTCCGGACAACTGGCTCTTACTTCTTTCTTTCTTTAACTCTTATTTCATTACATCTCAAATTGGTCAAAATGGGACATAATTTATAAATTGCTCAAGCTCATACACTTTATAACTCTTTACTGAAAATACTTTCAAAACTGGTTTTGACATCTTAGTTCACACAAGAAACTTCTTTCAAAATACTTTATAAACTATACTGCTTTAAAAATCTGCTTTAAAACACTTAGCTCTTGTATAGAGCTACTTTAAAACTGTTTCCAACTTTAGTACTTAAAATATTTGGAAATCTCATTTTCTGAAAAATATTATTTCGCTATGTACCATAGAAAATCCTCATAAAACTCACATTGGTGTAATTACAAGTCTCTAAGCTTCTCGTATTCCTTTTCCTTTCCCGTGCTCAATAACGTTCGAAGCACCACCTATACAAGTAGTATATAAATACTCAATATAATTAATTCTATAGTTCTAAAGTCTCATACGTCTCAACTCTAGGTTATAATAAATGTATAACCATTAATAAACTCGTTTTATAGTTTTCCCCGAAATACGCGTATTTTGCTACAGTACCCCCGAGGGGTCGTATTTCAGTTCCGACACTTTTGCATGAAATCTTAGGCCATATTAGACTTGTGTTTCAAATTTGGAGTTCATTGGACAAGTCTAGCTCAAATTCTAAAAATCAAGCTTTGGCATAAATATGAAGTTTAGCCACTGCCGCTACAGTGACTTTTCCGCAAGGTTGGATTACGGATTTGACAATTCCCGACATGTTCTTATACAATTTTAGGGTTATGGCTAAAATTTCAGACCAAACGGACACGTCTAGCTATGGTTTCTAGAAATTGAAATTTCTAACATTTTTGGTCCTTGTCTGAGGGCGCACCGCGCCTGGCTCAGGGCGCACTGCGCCTGGGCGCACCCCGCCTAGGTCCTGGGCACACTGCGCCTAACGCCTGGGCAGGCTCCTGATCAGTCGCGATTTGGCACTGTAACATGCAGTTTTGGGGCATTAAGCTCTTATTCCAGGTCTTAATCACATGGGGTTTGTTCTAGGACCAAAACCCTTGACTAATAACAAGTTTTAAGCCATTAGAAACAGCTTAATCATACCAATTCATGATTTAGGGTTCTTGAGCAACATTTCAATTTCTAAACAATAGCAACCTACTTTGCTATTTTTTAACATATGTTCTTACTACATAAACATGTTTAAGCCCAAAAATCATATACACTTCATGGATTATGGCTGAAATTACTGATTTCAGTCCACTCCATGGAAACCCATCAAGAACACATAAAAGCTTGGGTAGAAACTTCAATTACTAACCTTGTTTAATTTGGAATCACCAATTCCAACTTCTCTTGATTTCTTGGCAACGATTCCTGAGCCTCTGCTTCTTCTCCCGTGAAATCTCTCTTTCTCTCTAACTCTCTCTGGACACTTCTACTAGGTTCTTCAAATAATGGGGAAAATAACTATCATATAATATATATATTTAATTGTTATAAAAACTTTGCATTTTTGGTCCCTAGCCTTCCAATTCCTTTACAAAGATGGTCCAAGAATCATAACTTGACCATTTACGCTTCATTAACTTCCAACTCATCATTTTCTTGACATTTTGGTCATTTCTATGACAAATGACCATTTTGCCCTTTTCGGTCATATATCACTATTCATGCGGTAAAACTCCAAATTTCATATAATCTTTTATTTCTTATATTATTATTTTACATAATACATGTTATTTTACATAATAGTTTTATAACGTGTCAAAAGACCGTTTTACCCTTTTACAACTTTTTCGCGGGTTCTTACAAATTATACTGGAGGTGGAGAGTTCACGATAGCACGACAATGGAGGTGAGTAACGTAACGGTTTGGTGTATAACTTGGTATTAAGGAGTTAGTTTAATATTGAGCCATTGTTAGACTTCCCTGGAAGGGAATCATTATTGATTTGAATAATTAATGAGATTAGAGAAAATCTTATATTATATACTCGATGTTATAACAAAAAAGGATTAGCGAAAAGTCCATTTCTACTTACGGGTTTAAGGCTGGTCTAAACCCTAACCCTTATTAGTGACATACAATGGGACTAGTGAGAAACCATGTTTGTATCTGGTGAACTTTATACAAGACTGGTTTAAAGTCTCATAACTACCACGGTGTAAGTATAGGACCGATGTAAAGTCCCTAAGGCTGGTGAAAATCCTATTTTCTATTGAGATTTATGTAAAGTCTCGAAGGCTGCTGTTGAGTCCACTGCATAAAACATAGGGTTGGTGAAAAGCCCTAGTGTCAATATTATATCCTTTGATAGGCGAATTCCATAAATTAATGTTTGTACCATACTGGTAAATGATACTTATGGTGATTTATTATTTCACTGTTTCATATGTTACTTGTTAAGCATATAGCTTATGTGTTTTAATTGGTGTTGATACAGGAACAGTAGTTCAAAGGGTACCATAGTTCGCGTTACATGAAGGTCCAGTAGTTCAAGGGACTTTCCATTTGTATATTTTGTATATGATCTTTTTATCTAACTTGTAGTGTCGTTATATATATATATATATATATATATATATATATATATATATATATATATATATATATATATATATATATATATATATATATATATATATATATGTGTGTGTGTGTGTGTGTGTGTGTGTGTGTGTGTGTGTTTGTGTCTGTTTATGTATACATCTTTGAAAATTTGGGTGTACACTATATTAAACAATCGGGTGTTACATAGATGATCTTAGGATGCAGGTTATCAAGCCCAACAAAAGATGCAACATCAAGCCAATAAGAAACGTGAAGATGTGAAATTCACAGAGGGTGGCCGAATTTATCTAAAGCTGAAACCATATAGACAGCAGAGCCTCACATGAAGCCTGTATGAGAAGCTAGCGGGTAGTGTACATTGCCGAATTTTGCCACGATCCACCCCATCTTTCATGTATTGCTGTTGAGATCCACACATTGAGTCCCAAACATCCCCACTGAATTGTCAACCCAATTAACTGGGATAATGGAATTGACGGTCCAACCGGAGGCTCTAAAAGGGCTTCCAGAAAAGAGGTACAAAACTCCGAAGAAATCGAATGTTTAATTCACTGGCATGGCCTCATGGAGGCTGAAGCAACATGTGAGAGATACTACAAGATGCTCAGGCAGTTTCCAACATTTCACGTTGACGACAAGGTGAAAGTTTCGGCCGCTAGTAATGATAAGCCCCAACTGAAGAATGTTACCATAGGAGGAACAATAAGGCCCAACAATTCACAAGCCCAAATAAGACATTTGTCTGTCATCTTTCATTTATGACTGAGCTTTCAATAACAGACATTTGTTTGTCATCGGTGACTATTTACGACAAGCAATGTTTATAATGAAAAACCTTTTTTCTAGTAGTTCTAGAACTGATACGACCCATGCCTAAGAGGATTAACTTGGAGAATTTACCCTTCGTAGTTATTTTTCTGGTTTATTTTTTTGCTCATCCCATGATCTTTAGTGGATAGGACAGTTGAATGGGGGACACCACGTTTTTGTCTGATGTGTGTGGTCCCTCATCCTCCCCTGTGAGGTATTTAGGCTAGGGGGAGTGGCTTCGCCAAACTCCTCGCCATCCCCCTCGCCATCCCTCGCTAAGCCACACCGCCTCCCCTCGCCATCCATCTCGCTGAAGACCTCTCGCCAAAGAATCGACGAGCTCGCCAACGGCTAGTTTCCATTTTCCATTTTCCATTTTCCATTTTCCAAACCAAAATCTTTTAAAACCTTTACAAAAACCTTTATAAAATTCAAAAATTTTTATAAAGAAAACTAGCCTTTTTTAAAAAAAAAAACTAGCTGTTACATCTTCCCCTATATAAACACAACCCTTCTACTCTTTTATTCACACAATCATCCCCTCTCTTCTTCCAAAATCACTCTCAAAGTTCATTCAACATGTCTTCAAGCCAAAACAAAAACACCAAATCATCCAAATCATCCAAAGCATCCAAAGCTAGCAAAAAGAAATCCGCCCCTACTTCAATTGCAACCCTTCCAGCCGGATGTTATGTACCTCAACCGGTTGACCCTTCGATGGGATATGGTCAATATTGGGGTATGCAACACCAATATGTCAACAATTGGTTACAACAAGCTTCTTCACCACAACCATCTCCAACACAACCAACACCACCACAAATGTTTTCACAACAAATGTCTCCACCGCTAGAATCACTTTCCCAATTCACTCCCAACTCCCAATTTTTAAGAAATGCACCCCGCCGCCTAGAACAAGACAACTCAGACGGTGAAGATGAAGAACCCGAACAAGCTGAAGAATAAGAAGTGGAGAGAGCTAGAGTCCTTTGACCAATTTGTTGTCTACTTATCAAAGAGGCACAAAGCCTCTGAATCCACACAATCCCCTTCCTCCGAATTCAACCTCAATAATGATCCGCCACGTCCCATGGGACGTGATGAAGCAAAGAGAAAGACAAGAGGCAAAAGTCAAGCCACTAGCACTAGCACAAATAGAAGTGTGCATGAAGATATAGTGGCTTTGGCCGGCAATGTTGACACGTTCAAGGAAGCTCAATTGATCAAGCAAGCTAACTTGAAGCTCAAACAGAGTATGCAGCTACGGAAAATCCTACAAGAATACATATCGGGGAAGACGGGGTTCGAGTACCAAATCGCGATGGAAATAAAGAAGGATACAGCGAGGCAATTGGGATATCATTTCGATGAGTAGTTTGTAGTTTAATTTATTTTTTTAATTTATGTTTTTAATTTATGTTTTTAATTTATGTTTTTAATTTTAATGTAATGCATTTTAATTTTAATGAGATGGTAATTTTTTATTTTTTATTTGGTTTTAATAATATATAAATAATTTTAAAAAAATTTAATAAAATAGTTTAGCATGAAGTTTAGCATGTGCTGACCACTACCACCATGTTTGGTCAGCATGTGCTAAACTTGTTGAATGCTGACGTGACATAGTTTAGCACATGCTGAACATGCTAACCACTCCCTCCAGCCTTAGCTATCCTTAGTCTTTTGAGGAATACATAGATAATTGTGACACCAGGATAGCCCCCTCCTCTTGAATGTGTGGGGAAGTTATCTAATCAAACTATCAATGGAATATTTGCAGTTATTTAGTGATTGTTTTTGTTGTGTGAATATCTTGGGTCTATCAAAATGATATACAACATATGAAGTTTGATACTCTTATTAGCTAAAATGTAGACACTTGTGGTATCATGAACAAAAGTAAACCCCCAAAATAAAATTCATAACCACAACGACCCATTTGAATTTGTAATATGTTTACTTGTATTTTTTAAATTATGTTCAATATTTAGTATTAAAGTTAATATAATTTCATTGGATGATATAACTCACAACTCAATCAGGTTGTCAAACTACTTTTACAGATTTATGCTGTTATCCCAATAAAGATGAACAAACTTGAAATTGAATCTTGGATTCACCACTCATTATATATACTTTTCGGTCATAACTTGACCATTTATGCTTCATTAACTTCCAACTCATCATTTTCTTGACATTTTGGTCATTTCTATGACAAATGACCATTTTGCCCTTTTCGGTCATATATCACTATTCATGCGGTAAAACTCCAAATTTCATATAATCTTTTATTTCTTATATTATTATTTTACATAATACATGTTATTTTACATAATAGTTTTATAACGTGTCAAAAGACCGTTTTACCCTTTTACAACTTTTTCGCGGGTTCTTACAAATTATACTGGAGGTGGAGAGTTCACGATAGCACGACAATGGAGGTGAGTAACGTAACGGTTTGGTGTATAACTTGGTATTAAGGAGTTAGTTTAATATTGAGCCATTGTTAGACTTCCCTGGAAGGGAACCATTATTGATTTGAATAATTAATGAGATTAGAGAAAATCTTATATTATATACTCGATGTTATAACAAAAAAGGATTAGCGAAAAGTCCATTTCTACTTACGGGTTTAAGGCTGGTCTAAACCCTTACCCTTATTAGTGACATACAATGGGACTAGTGAGAAACCATGTTTGTATCTGGTGAACTTTATACAAGACTGGTTTAAAGTCTCACAACTACCACGGTGTAAGTATAGGACCGATGTAAAGTCCCTAAGGCTGGTGAAAATCCTATTTTCTATTGAGATTTATGTAAAGTCTCGAAGGCTGCTGTTGACTCCACTGCATAAAACATAGGGTTGGTGAAAAGCCCTAGTGTCAATATTATATCCTTTGATAGGCGAATTCCATAAATTAATGTTTGTACCATATTGGTAAATGATACTTATGGTGATTTATTATTTCACTGTTTCATATGTTACTTGTTAAGCATATAGCTTATGTGTTTTAATTGGTGTTGATACAGGAACAGTAGTTCAAAGGGTACCATAGTTCGCGTTACATGAAGGTCCAGTAGTTCATGGGACTTTCCATTTGTATATTTTGTATATGATCTTTTTATCAAACTTGTAGTGTCGTTATATATATATATATATATATATATATATATATATATATATATATATATATATATATATATATATATATATATATATATGTATATATATATATATATATATATATATATATATATATATATATATATATATATATTTGTGTGTGTGTGTGTGTTTGTGTCTGTTTATGTATACATCTTTGAAATTTTGGGTGTACACTATATTAAACAGTCGGGTGTTACGTAGATGATCTTAGGATGCAGGTTATCAAGCCCAACAAAAGATGCAACATGTTGAAAATACGATAATCGATCTCCAAGAATAAGGGTTTTTAAGCCGGTTACTGTGTGATAGATATGTATTTTATCTATAATATGCGGAAGAAATAAGAGTTGCGGAATAAATATAAACTAAAACTAAGTTACTGAAAGCTGTAAATAAATAAAATAAAGCGGTAAATTTAATCTAGACAGTATTTAAATGGACAGAAAGCGGTAAATAAAGTAAATGTTAGAAGTTAGAGGTTAGATGTAATAAACGCCATTATCAACGATAAAGTGTTTTTACAATAAATAAAAAGGTTAGAAGTTAGAAGTTAGATGTCTCGGTTAAATACAGTCCACATATGTTTTCGTTGTCACGGTTCGTTTTTATGTCTTGGATATTTGGTACAGTTGACTTATAAAAGTTTGAATAAATCAATAATAATACAGATAATTTCAAAGAACTTATCGATAGCAGATGAATATGGTGATTTTCTTTGAAGCTTCGATTCTTGTTCTTTGCTCGGGTTTTCTTGCTGAAATGCTATTTCTTCGGTTTTGTGTTGGTTTGGACGTGGGTTTGCTTGTGTATGTATATTGTAGTTGTATTGGTGCTGTATGGGTTTGGTGTCGGGTGGAGGTTTTGTTTGGTGTCGGGTAGAGGTTGTTTAGAGGTTTGAAGTTTTGGTGTCGGGTGGAGGTTGTTGTTTCTTGCGGTTATATGGTTTGATTCTTGTAGACAAGTTCGGAAATTTGAGTGTCTTGAGGTGTTTGGTCGTGGGTTTCTTGGAGAGTATATGAGTATATAGAGTTTGGTAGATTGGGTGTTACAAAACAACAAGAGAAAGCCTCAATTTATAGTTGCTGAAGAACAGGCATCGCGTCGCGACCGGGCACGCCGTCGCGTCGCGAAGATGCGTCTGTCGAGTGCTTTTGGTCGGCCACTGGTGAGTGCGTTGGGTTGGTAGTCTCGCGATTAGAAAGTTGGTGGTGTCGCGTTGGAGCCTTCGCGTCGCGACCATGCCCTTCGTCGCGTCGCGATCGCTGAAGGATTTTGGTCTTCTGTCTTGCTTCTCTTCACGTCTCGACAAATGTGCTGTCGGGTCGTGATGGGGCTTCGCGTCGCGACCGGGTCTTCCATAGCGTCGCGATCGCCGAAGCAATCTGGATTTCTGTGTTTTGTTTTTCTTCACGTTCAATCTTGAATCCATGCAACCTGAAATACTGATAATATTTGTTAAAAAACATTTCGACTTATTTCAGTGATGGTCACATAAAAACATAAAAACATTATTCAACAATTTCCCCCTATGTGATCATTAATGAAATGAGGAGAAAAATGTTTGATTGAAATTCTTGAAATTTGGATAAGACATTTATAAAACCATATCACTTGTTTTGAAAGAGTGTGACTAGACTTTACTTATGTTTTGAAAAATGTTAGTCAAGAATTTTTGTTTCTGAATCAAAGTCTCGAGTTCGATTATCAAAAGGTTTTTGTATATGTATTTTCATAATATTCCTTAAGATTTTATAGCATTTATAAAGACAACAAGTGATCTTAATAGGTCGATTCAGATGAATTCTCATAGGTATAGCTCACACTTGACTGAGGTGTTTGTTTGTTCTGGGTGCAGAACTGGTGTATAATCACTAAAGATGAGTGATATCTCTCAGTTTGAAGGTGTTGACTTATGCTTAATGTGGATTTATACCTATATACTTTAGTCACTTGGTCTTCATATTAGATAATCAATCACATAAGACTGGTTTCGGCGTTACTCAGAGGGTTTCTTCATTCATGCCATTGATGTTCACTCTCTCTCTGTCGGGAAATACATGTAGAGGGGTTTAGAAATATTCATAGTGCAGTTTGCAACTAAGAATATTCAATTATGAAGGCTACAGTATCCCGGTAAATCTTCGGTTTTAACAGTTATATTTGATAAAGCATTTGAGAATCTGTTGTTTGGAAATTTCGAGAGATGTCTGTCTTGATGGATTGTTGTTGTAAATCTTCCTTTTCTTTGGTGAAGCGTTCACCTTTGCCTTTTCTTGATTTGTGTGAATACACATTGTGTAAAAGATATCTGATGTGGTTACCGGTTGTGATTTGTTGACATCTTTTGTTGGATATGACTTTGCGTTTTGAGATTTTGAGTTTTCTTCTGGTTTTCTTGGATACGACTTTGTCGTTTCTTCAATTGTCAGACTTGCTAAGCAAGATGATAAATCTTTTCTTGATTTGGCTTGATTGAGGATAGGGGTAGGTGATATAAAAGACAGTTTGTCTACTATATAAGAAAATGATTGTATCGTCCCTGGTCATTTTGATATCTAAGCAAAAATGAGACTAGCATCACGGTATAAGAGTATAAATCCTATAAGTCATAATGAAAACACCTTTGCTCACAGAAATGAATTTCTCTTAGCAATTGAAGACGAGGCACAAATTCTCACATGGGTTTGGTTTTCATCTGAATCTCCTGATCTTATGTCCCTTAATAGATAAAATCGTTATAATTGAAATAAATTCAAAGGGAATAGGAGAATGTTCATAACGAAAATTTTGAGATTTGAACCTTCACTTTAATTTAAGAATCAATATGACTGAGAACATTCATCGAGCATAAGTATCTGAAAATTTAGTCAAGAAGATGTTAATCACATGGTTTTGTAAAAAGATAAAACTATATCCTATTTTTTTTTTTTTTGTGATTTTTTTTTTGATTATGTGGATGTTTTTTGAAAATTTTGGTTATTTGAATGTTTTTGGTTTTTCTTTTTGAATGAAAGTAAACACTCTTTTGTACAAACAAAAAGTAAGAGATTAGGGATGGGTGTTATCTGGATTCAACATTCCTAGACGGCCTAGGAAGTATTGAAACTTGGTTTCGTCTAGAGCCTTAGTAAAGACATCGGCAATTTGATCTTCAGTGTTGATGAAGTGCAATTCGATATGACCTTTTTGAATATTATCTTTGAGGAAATGATATCGAATGTCGATGTGCTTTGTCATGGAATGGTGCACGGGATTGTGAGAAATGGCAATTGCGCTGGTTGAGTCACAAAATATGGGAATTTGTGATACTTTGTAGCCATAGTCACGTAATTGAGTTTGCATCCACATGACTTGTGAACAACAGCTTGCGGCAGCTACATATTCAGCTTCTGCGGTTGAAGTGGACACGCATGATTGTTTCTTTGAGGTCCAACTTACCAGTCTGCCTCCTAGAAATTGGCAAGAACCAGATGTGCTTTTTCTGTCTAGTCTGCATCCTCCATAGTCGGAGTCGGTGAAGGCATTAAGCTGAAAATCAGAGTTAGCTGGATACCAAAGGCCAAGAGATGGAGTTCCTTTAAGATATTTGAAAATTCTTTTCACAGCTATGGCATGAGATTCCATAGGATTGGCTTGGTATCTGGCACAGACACATGTAGAAAACATGATGTCGGGTCTGCTGGCTGTGAGGTATAGGAGTGATCCTATCATTCCTCGATATTTCTTTTGATCAACAGGCTTGCCATTTAAGTCTGCATCTAATTTGTAACCAAGGGACATTGGGGTTTTAGCTGTATTGGATTTGTCAAGAGAAAAACGAGTAAGAAGATTTTTGACATAATTTTCTTGATTGATGAAAATTCCATCTGATGATTGTTTGACTTGTAGTCCAAGAAAAGTAGTCATTTCTCCTATCATGCTCATCTCAAATTTTCTCTTCATCAAATCTACAAACTTGATACTCAAGGATTCATCAGTAGAACCGAAAATAATGTCATCGACATATATTTGAACGATTAACAGATGTTTATTAAAAATTTTACGAAAGAGAGTTTGATCAATTGAACCTCTTTTGAATCCTGATTCTTCTAAAAATGTTGACAATGTTGAATACCAGGCACGAGGTGCTTGTTTTAAGCCGTAAACTGCTTTTTGTAACTTAAAACTGTGATTTGGGAACTGTGGATCTTCAAAACCTGGAGGTTGTTGAATATACACATCACGATCAATCTCTCCATGTAAAAATGCACATTTTACATCCATTTGGTAAACTTTGAAGTTCTTGTGTGCTGCATATGCTAGAAAGATACGAATAGCTTCGAGTCTTGCAACTGGAGCATAAGTTTCATCGTAATCGATTCCTTCTTGTTGAGAATAGCCCTTGACGACAAGTCTTGCTTTGTTTCGACAAACTATGCCTTGATCATCAGTTTTGTTTCTGAAAACCCATCTTGAACCTACTACAGTAACATCAGGAGGAGTAGGAACAAGATCCCATACTTGGTTTCTTTCGAATTCATCTAGTTCTTCTTGCATGGCTTTGACCCAGTCTGGATCTTTCAGAGCTGAATGGATGGTTTTGGGTTCAGTCATGGATAAGAATGCTCCGTATAAACATTCATTTGAGGT
Organism: Cichorium intybus; assembly: GCA_023525715.1. Classification (NCBI taxonomy): domain Eukaryota; kingdom Viridiplantae; phylum Streptophyta; class Magnoliopsida; order Asterales; family Asteraceae; genus Cichorium; species Cichorium intybus. Next base: position 53,851,506 of record CM042013.1, on the reverse strand, counting down.
AGCGGCTCTTGTTTTAATACCAGAATTGGGATCTCCTATGATTTGTTCTGTAGGATGATTCCTGGTCCATTTGTTTAGGCGAGTTTTTTCAGGTATTTCGATTGGCGTTTCTATGTCCCATTGTTCTTCTTGGTCAGGTGATTCTGTTGGGAATAGATTTTGGTTGTTGTCAGATATGTCTTTTTGGATTATAGGGTGAGAATGAGGTAATGAAGATTCCCCCATAGATGATGCACTGGGATCATTTTGAACAGGTGGATTGGAAGTGTTCAAAGAGTGATTTGGTGTTGGTAATTCCCCCTCAACTTGATTTGCATTTTCTTGGTTTGATTGTGAAGTTTCTGCATCGGAGTTTCCTGTAGGAATAGTAGAAGATGTTAGAAACTCAGAATTATAAGCGGTTTTGGGTTGTTCAAAAAGTAAATCAAGATCAAGTTCTATGTCCGTAGAAGGCATTTGTTGAATTGGATTTTGAAAAATATTATCAATCATTTTGGAACCAAAATGTTTACGATCCAATTTCCTGACATAAAATTCATCGAAATGAACATCAGTACTTTCTTCAATTACTCTAGTACGTTTGTTTAGTACTCGATAAGCAGCTGAGGTAAAAGACGACGATGCCACAACCAACTAATATCAGCAGAAGCTTTGGACAAGAGACAGATGTCTGGTTTTCCATAGATAAGGTCCATATCTAGTGGATACATGTTGCCTAGACGATCAGAATTAACTAGAATGGCTTTGGTCTTGGCATCCATGATTATGCTTCGTTGTTTGGTGAAAAGAACTTCATGATTGTTGTCACAAAGTTGTGATACGCTGATTAGGTTGTGTTTCAGTCCGTCAACGTAGGCTACTTTCTTGATGGTGAAGTGACCATTTGTTATGTTTCCATAACCTTTGATTCTTGCAGTCATGTTATTTCCAAAAGTCACATCTTGTTTGGATTCTGTGGGTTTGAAGTCTCGTAGAAAGCTCTGGTTTCCTGTCATATGCTTGGAGCAGCCACTATCGATATACCATGAGCCATCCTTGGGCTCTCCAGCACAAAGTGCCTGCAATTAGACAGAAAGTTTAGGTACCCAAACCATGGTGGGTCCTGATTTGTTAATGGTTTTTAATAATTTGGAATCATTGTAATATTTGTTGATTGGACGAAATGGTTGAGGTTTAAGTTGATTTATTAGATTTTCCCAAAGTGAGATTTGTCTTTGAAAACCTGTCATTTGAAACGATTTCTGATTTTGTGAAAAGTATCCTATATGTGAAGATCTGTTTGATAACCTTTCTTTGTAACTGGGATCTGAATGGTTTTGGAAAACACTTTGATGATGGAATGAAATTTGGTGAAATGATGGTTTCTAAAAGTTCCTTGAGAGATTGAAGTTTATCTTTTGAAAGTGACTTTGAATCGGTTTTTGAAAAGGTTTTTGTTTTGGATTAAAGGTTTGTTTTTGTGGCACAGCGACTGGTTTCAAAGGTTTTTCTTTGAAAACAATGGGCTTGCTTTGTTCTTTTGGTTTAAAGACAGCTTGAATGGGTTGTTTATTTGTCTGTTGTTTCTTCGAATACTTTTGTCCCAGATTGTTCTTTCCAATAAAGGTTGAGTTTAAAGAGGGAAAGACAGTTGGAACAGAAGTACTACCATTTTGTTGATCAGAATTTTCTCCATTTAAGAAGTTTTCGAGTTTGATTGTGCCATCATTCCTTGTTAGTTTAGTAGATCTCAATTGATGAGTTACTGAACTAGCAGAGTTTGATTCGGATTTTACAACCTTTTTGAATGATTTGTTGAAAAAAGTATCATCTGGACTGCAGTTGATAACTGTTTCATCATCTGAATCGTCCTCATTTGCAGATAAGAAAAAATCTGGTAGAGGCGATTTAGAGTTTTCACAAATTGTCCCATTTTTCTTTTCAGTCTTTTCATTTTCAAAGGATTCTCTTCCAATTCCTGGTTTATAATTCGTATCAATTTTGCCAGTTCCTAAGTTGTTTGCTTTAGTGAAAACATCATCACTCAATTTTCTGGCAATATTGATAGAATCCAGTTTTCCTTGAAATCTTTGATTTTCGGATTCAAGAAATTTTATTTGCTTTGAAGAATCATCTAGTTTTAGAATTAAACTAGTGTTTTTGTAAGTTAAATCTTGAATTTTTTGTTTTAACTGAAGGACTTCCTTTTCTAAGGTATCTTTTATTTCAGATGAAATAACAGATTGATTTTTTTATTTCTAAGTCCCTTTTTTGTTTTAGAGCTTCATTTAATTGTTCTAGGACGTGGTTATTTTCTTCAGATTTTCGTTCAATGTCTCTTTCAAGTTTGTCTCTAGTCCTTGTAGATTCTCCAAATCTGAGTTGCAAGGTTTGTAATTCAGATTTGTAGATATCAGATTTGACAATTGTGTCATGATATAGTCTGAGATCAGCTTTTAGACTGTTCTCAATCTTAGTCATGTGGGACTCAAATGGTGTTCTTGAAAGACCGAGATCTGAGATCATAGACCATACCTGATCGATGACATATGGAGCTCTTGTGGTTGGTTCATTGTCAGCCATGAAGCAGAAGTTTGACTGAGCTGGTTCAGTATCTGTTTCATCATCAGAAGTTGGCCAGTGTTCCACGCTAGGTTCGTAGAATGCCATCAAAGCCTTTTGCTTTGCTTTCTTTTCTTGTTTCTTCAGCTCTTCGGCTTTTTGAGCATAGTAAGCTGGGTATTTGACCTTGACTTTGGCTCGACAATCTCGGGCATAATGATTTAGTCCTTTGCATTTGTGACAAATGATTACGTCATCATCATCATCGTTATTGTCAGCCTTTTGGCTCTTAACGGGTGGTCTTTCAGATGTTTGAGTTTGATTCTGTTGAGATGGTTTTGAATAATTTTGTTGAGATCCGGAACTTTGGTTATTTTGAAAACCATTGTTTTGATTATAAGAGTTGTGATTATTTTGAAATCCACGATTCTGAAAGTTTTGTCCAAAAGTGGATCTTTGTTGAAAATTTGGTCTATGATGTGGCAAAAATCTTTCGAGATTAGTGTTTGCTACCAAAGCACACAATTGTTGGTAGTCAGCTTCATTATTTGGATCAGACAAGTCACAAGAATTACTTAAGAAAGCTTGGTTTTGATTTAAATCAATTTGACTTTGATCAGGAAAATGTGTTTGGTTTTGAGAGGATGTTGTCAAAAGAGCAAGTGGTCCTCCAAAAGAAGTAGACGTGGGTGGGTCAATCGAGGATTCATACGATTGTAATTCTCCGTACAGATTGTACAAAGATTCAGTATGAATTGCTGGATTTCCCTGAATGATTAGTTTTACCATTTTCCAGCTTTCATAAAGGTTGTTTAAAAATTTGAGGTTTATCTCATGCTGTGACTTTTTGATGCCCAAATTATTCATTTTGATGGTAGTGAGATTGAACCTGTCATGAGCATCATGGATGGTCTCATGTGAAAACATTTTGAAGTTGTCAAATTCGTTTAAAACAGATGTTTTCTTGTTTCCAATGATTCTCTCATTTCCTTCAAAACGATTTTTCAACGTTTGCCAAATTTGGTTTGCAGTTAAAAGGATTATATCATTCATTTGGCTTAGAATACTGTGGGGTATTCCAGACACAAGTTCCTTTTTGGCTTGAAGTTCAAGTTTCTTCCTTTCATTCAGTATATCCAAGTTACTCGTAAGAGAGGTCATGTTCTCTGGTAGAGATCCGTCTACACATTTCCACACATCTTCACTTATAGAATTGAGATGAAGATTCATACGACCTACCCATGATTTATATTCTTCGGGAATAAGAATGGGTGCTCGAGTACCTAAACCTATACTGTTAGCAATAGATACAGAATTTATGTTTGAGTAGTTTGCGGAAGACATTTTTTTTTTGTTGAACAAGTGATATTAAGATGAAATTTTTAAAGGAAACTTATTGGTGGTTTATAAAAACGCTACACAAAAGTTCTCGACAAAAATTTCAAAGTAAATCACACAAGCTCTGATACCAATTGTTGAAAATACGATAATCGATCTCCACGAATAAGGGTTTTTAAGCCGGTTACTGTGTGATAGATATGTATTTTATCTATAATATGCGGAAGAAATAAGAGTTGCGGAATAAATATAAACTAAAACTAAGTTACTGAAAGCTGTAAATAAATAAAATAAAGCGGTAAATTTAATCTAGACAGTATTTAAATGGACAGAAAGCGGTAAATAAAGTAAATGTTAGAAGTTAGAGGTTAGATGTAATAAACGCCATTATCAACGATAAAGTGTTTTTACAATAAATAAAAAGGTTAGAAGTTAGAAGTTAGATGTCTCGGTTAAATACAGTCCACATATGTTTTCGTTGTCACGGTTCGTTTTTATGTCTTGGATATTTGGTACAGTTGATTTATAAAAGTTTGAGTAAATCAATAATAACACAGATAATTTCAAAGAACTTATCGATAGCAGATGAATATGGTGATTTTCTTTGAAGCTTCGATTCTTGTTCTTTGCTCGGGTTTTCTTGCTAAAATGTTATTTCTTCGGTTTTGTGTTGGTTTGGACGTGGGTTTGCTTGTGTATGTATATTGTAGTTGTATTGGTGCTGTATGGGTTTGGTGTCGGGTGGAGGTTTTGTTTGGTGTCGGGTAGAGGTTGTTTAGAGGTTTGAAGTTTTGGTGTCGGGTGGAGGTTGTTGTTTCTTGCGGTTATATGGTTTGATTCTTGTAGACAAGTTCGGAAATTTGAGTGTCTTGAGGTGTTTGGTCGTGGGTTTCTTGGAGAGTATATGAGTATATAGAGTTTGGTAGATTGGGTGTTACAAAACAACAAGAGAAAGCCTCAATTTATAGTTGCTGAAGAACAGGCATCGCGTCGCGACCGGGCACGCCGTCGCGTCGCGAAGATGCGTCTGTCGAGTGCTTTTGGTCGGCCACTGGTGAGTGCGTTGGGTTGGTAGTCTCGCGATTAGAAAGTTGGTGGTGTCGCGTTGGAGCCTTCGCGTCGCGACCATGTCTTTCGTCGCGTCGCGATCGCTGAAGGATTTTGGTCTTCTGTCTTGCTTCTCTCCACGTCTCGACAAATGTGCTGTCGGGTCGCGATGGGGCTTCGCGTCGCGACCGGGTCTTCCGTAGCGTCGCGATCGCTGAAGCAATCTGGATTTCTGTGTTTTGTTTTTCTTCACGTTCAATCTTGAATCCATGCAACCTGAAATACTGATAATATTTGTTAAAAAACATTTCGACTTATTTCAGTGATGGTCACATAAAAACATAAAAACATTATTCAACACAACATCAAGCCAATAAGAAACGTGAAGATGTGAAATTCACAGAGGGTGGCCGAATTTATCTAAAGCTGAAACCATATAGACAGCAGAGCCTCACATGAAGCTTGTATGAGAAGCTAGCGGGTAGTGTACATTGCCGAATTTTGCCACGATCCACCCCATCTTTCATGAATTGCTGTTGAGATCCACACATTGAGTCCCAAACATCCCCACTGAATTGTCAACCCAATTAAGTGGGAAAATGGAATTGACGGTCCAACCGGAGGCTCTAAAAGGGCTTCCAGAAAAGAGGTACAAAACTCCGAAGAAATCGAATGTTTAATTCACTGGCATGGCCTCATGGAGGCTGAAGCAACATGTGAGAGATACGACAAGATGCTCAGGCAGTTTCCAACATTTCACGTTGACGACAAGGTGAAAGTTTCGGCCGCTAGTAATGATAAGCCCCAACTGAAGAATGTTACCACAGGAGGAACAATAAGGCCCAACAATTCACAAGCCCAAATAAGACATTTGTCTGTCATCTTTCATTTATGACTGAGCTTTCAATAACAGACATTTGTTTGTCATCGGTGACTATTTACGACAAGCAATGTTTGTAATGAAAAACCTTTTTTCTAGTAGTTCTAGAACTGATACGACCCATGCCTAATAGGATTAACTTGGAGAATTTATCCTTCGTAGTTATTTTTCTGGTTTATTTTTTTGCTCATCCCATGATCTTTAGTAGATAGGACAGTTGAATGGGGGACACCACGTTTTTGTCTGATGTGTGTGGTCCCTCATCCTCCCCTGTGAGGTATTTAGGCTAGGGGGAGTGGCTTCGCCAAACTCCTCGCCATCCCCCTCGCCATCCCTCGCTAAGCCACACCGCCTCCCATCGCCATCCATCTCGCTGAAGACCTCTCGCCAAAGAATCGACGAGCTCGCCAACGGCTAGTTTCCATTTTCCATTTTCCATTTTCTATTTTCCAAACCAAAATCTTTTAAAACCTTTACAAAAACCTTTATAAAATTCAAAAAATTTTATAAAGAAAACTAGCCTTTTTTAAAAAAAAAAAAACTAGCTGTTACATCTTCCCCTATATAAACACAACCCTTCTACTATTTTATTCACACAATCATCCCCTCTCTTCTTCCAAAATCACTCTCAAAGTTCATTCAACATGTCTTCAAGCCAAAACAAATCATCCAAATCATCCAAAGCATCCAAAGCTAGCAAAAAGAAATCCGCCCCTACTTCAATTGCAACCCTTCCAGCCGGATGTTATGTACCTCAACCGGTTGACCCTTCGATGGGATATGGTCAATATTGGGGTAAGCAATACCAATATGTCAACAATTGGTTACAACAAGCTTCTTCACCACAACCATCTCCAACACAACCAACACCACCACAAATGTTTTCACAACAAATGTCTCCACCGCTAGAATCACTTTCCCAATTCACTCCCAACTCCCAATTTTTAATAAATGCACCCCGCCGCCTAGAACAAGACAACTCAGACGATGAAGATGAAGAACCCGAACAAGCTGAAGAATAAGAAGTGGAGAGAGCTAGAGTCCTTTGACCAATTTGTTGTCCACTTATCAAAGAGGCACAAAGCCTCTGAATCCACACAATCCCCTTCCTCCGAATTCAACCTCAATAATGATCCGCCACGTCCCATGGGACGTGATGAAGCAAAGAGAAAGACAAGAGGCAAAAGTCAAGCCACTAGCACTAGCACAAATAGAAGTGTGCATGAAGATATAGTGGCTTTGGCCGGCAATGTTGACACGTTCAAGGAAGCTCAATTGATCAAGCAAGCTAACTTGAAGCTCAAACAGAGTATGCAGCTACGAAAAATCCTACAAGAATACATATCGGGGAAGACGGGGTTCGAGTACCAAATCGCGATGGAAATAAAGAAGGATACAGCGAGGCAATTGGGATATCATTTCGATGAGTAGTTTGTAGTTTAATTTATTTTTTTAATTTATGTTTTTAATTTATGTTTTTAATTTATGTTTTTAATTTTAATGTAATGCATTTTAATTTTAATGAGATGGTAATTTTTTATTTTATATTTGGTTTTAATAATATATAAATAATTTTAAAAAAATTTAATAAAATAGTTTAGCATGAAGTTTAGCATGTGCTGACCACTACCACCATTTTTGGTCAGCATGTGCTAAACTTGTTGAATGCTGACGTGACATAGTTTAGCACATGCTGAACATGCTAACCACTCCCTCCAGCCTTAGCTATCCTTAGTCTTTTGAGGAATACATAGATAATTGTGACACCAGGATAGCTCCCTCCTCTTGAATGTGTGGGGAAGTTATCTAATCAAACTATCAATGGAATATTTGCAGTTATTTAGTGATTGTTTTTGTTGTGTGAATATCTTGGGTCTATCAAAATGATATACAACATATGAAGTTTGATACTCTTATTAGCTAAAATGTAGACACTTGTGGTATCATGAACAAAAGTAAACCCCCAAAATAAAATTCATAACCACAACGACCCATTTGAATTTGTAATATGTTTACTTGTATTTTTTAAATTATGTTCAATATTTAGTATTAAAGTTAATATAATTTCATTGGATGATATAACTCACAACTCAATCAGGTTGTCAAACTACTTTTACAGATTTATGCTGTTATCCCAATAAAGATGAACAAACTTGAAATTGAATCTTGGATTCACCACTCATTATATATACTTTTCGGTCATAACTTGACCATTTATGCTTCATTAACTTCCAACTCATCATTTTCTTGACATTTTGGTCATTTCTATGACAAATGACCATTTTGCCCTTTTCGGTCATATATCACTATTCATGCGGTAAAACTCCAAATTTCATATAATCTTTTATTTCTTATATTATTATTTTACATAATACATGTTATTTTACATAATAGTTTTATAACGTGTCAAAAGACCGTTTTACCCTTTTACAACTTTTTCGCGGGTTCTTACAAATTATACTGGAGGTGGAGAGTTCACGATAGCACGACAATGGAGGTGAGTAACGTAACGGTTTGGTGTATAACTTGGTATTAAGGAGTTAGTTTAATATTGAGCCATTGTTAGACTTCCCTGGAAGGGAACCATTATTGATTTGAATAATTAATGAGATTAGAGAAAATCTTATATTATATACTCGATGTTATAACAAAAAAGGATTAGCGAAAAGTCCATTTCTACTTACGGGTTTAAGGCTGGTCTAAACCCTTACCCTTATTAGTGACATACAATGGGACTAGTGAGAAACCATGTTTGTATTTGGTGAACTTTATACAAGACTGGTTTAAAGTCTCACAACTACCACGGTGTAAGTATAGGACCGATGTAAAGTCCCTAAGGCTGGTGAAAATCCTATTTTCTATTGAGATTTATGTAAAGTCTCGAAGGCTGCTGTTGACTCCACTGCATAAAACATAGGGTTGGTGAAAAGCCCTAGTGTCAATATTATATCCTTTGATAGGCGAATTCCATAAATTAATGTTTGTACCATACTGGTAAATGATACTTATGGTGATTTATTATTTCACTGTTTCATATGTTACTTGTTAAGCATATAGCTTATGTGTTTTAATTGGTGTTGATACAGGAACAGTAGTTCAAAGGGTACCATAGTTAGCGTTATATGAAGGTCCAGTAGTTCATGGGACTTTCCATTTGTATATTTTGTATATGATCTTTTTATCTAACTTGTAGTGTCGTTATATATATATATATATATATATATATATATATATATATATATATATATATATATATATATATATATATATATGTGTGTGTGTGTGTGTGTGTGTGTGTTTGTGTCTGTTTATGTATACATCTTTGAAAATTTGGGTGTACACTATATTAAACAATCGGGTGTTACATAGATGATCTTAGGATGCAGGTTATCAAGCCCAACAAAAGATGCAACATCAAGCCAATAAGAAACGTGAAGATGTGAAATTCACAGAGGGTGGCCGAATTTATCTAAAGCTGAAACCATATAGACAGCAGAGCCTCACATGAAGCCTGTATGAGAAGCTAGCGGGTAGTGTACATTGCCGAATTTTGCCACGATCCACCCCATCTTTCATGTATTGCTGTTGAGATCCACACATTGAGTCCCAAACATCCCCACTGAATTGTCAACCCAATTAACTGGGAAAATGGAATTGACGGTCCAACCAGAGGCTCTAAAAGGGCTTCCAGAAAAGAGGTACAAAACTCCAAAGAAATCGAATGTTTAATTCACTGGCATGGCCTCATGGAGGCTGAAGCAACATGTGAGAGATACGACAAGATGCTCAGGCAGTTTCCAACATTTCACGTTGACGACAAGATGAAAGTTTCGGCCGCTAGTAATGATAAGCCCCAACTGAAGAATGTTACCACAGGAGGAACAATAAGGCCCAACAATTCACAAGCCTAAATAAGACATTTGTCTGTCATCTTTCATTTATGACTGAGCTTTCAATAACAGACATTTGTTTGTCATCGGTGACTATTTACGACAAGCAATGTTTGTAATGAAAAACCTTTTTTCTAGTAGTTCTAGAACTGATACGACCCATGCCTAAGAGGATTAACTTGGAGAATTTACCCTTCGTAGTAATTTTTCTGGTTTATTTTTTTGCTCATCCCATGATCTTTAGTGGATAGGACAGTTGAATGGGGGACACCACGTTTTTGTCTGATGTGTGTGGTCCCTCATCCTCCCCTGTGAGGTATTTAGGCTAGGGGGAGTGGCTTCGCCAAACTCCTCGCCATCCCCCTCGCCATCCCTCGCTAAGCCACACCGCCTCCCATCGCCATCCATCTCGCTGAAGACCTCTCGCCAAAGAATCGACGAGCTCGCCAACGGCTAGTTTCCATTTTCCATTTTCCATTTTCCATTTTCCAAACCAAAATCTTTTAAAACCTTTACAAAAACCTTTATAAAATTCAAAAATTTTTATAAAGAAAACTAGCCTTTTTTAAAAAAAAAAAACAAGCTGTTACATCTTCCCCTATATAAACACAACCCTTCTACTCTTTTATTCACACAATCATCCCCTCTCTTCTTCCAAAATCACTCTCAAAGTTCATTCAACATGTCTTCAAGCCAAAACAAAAACACCAAATCATCCAAATCATCCAAAGCATCCAAAGCTAGCAAAAAGAAATCCGCCCCTACTTCAATTGCAACCCTTCCAGCCGGATGTTATGTACCTCAATCGGTTGACCCTTCGATGGGATATGGTCAATATTGGGGTAAGCAACACCAATATGTCAACAATTGGTTACAACAAGCTTCTTCACCACAACCATCTCCAACACAACCAACACCACCACAAATGTTTTCACAACAAATGTCTCCACCGCTAGAATCACTTTCCCAATTCACTCCCAACTCCCAATTTTTAAGAAATGCACCCCGCCGCCTAGAACAAGACAACTCAGACGATGAAGATGAAGAACCCGAACAAGCTGAAGAATAAGAAGTGGAGAGAGCTAGAGTCCTTTGACCAATTTGTTGTCCACTTATCAAAGAGGCACAAAGCCTCCGAATCCACACAATCCCCTTCCTCCGAATTCAACCTCAATAATGATCCGCCACTTCCCATGGGACGTGATGAAGCAAAGAGAAAGACAAGAGGCAAAAGTCAAGCCACTAGCACTAGCACAAATAGAAGTGTGCATGAAGATATATTGGCTTTGGCCGGCAATGTTGACACGTTCAAGGAAGCTCAATTGATCAAGCAAGCTAACTTGAAGCTCAAACAGAGTATGCAGCTACGGAAAATCCTACAAGAAGACATATCGGGGAAGACGGGGTTCGAGTACCAAATCGCGATGGAAATGAAGAAGGATGCAGCGAGGCAATTGGGATATCATTTCGATGAGTAGTTTGTAGTTTAATTTATTTTTTTAATTTATGTTCTTAATTTATGTTTTTAATTTTAATGTAATGCATTTTAATTTTAATGAGATGGTACTTTTTTATTTTATATTTGGTTTTAATAATATATAAATAATTTTAAAAAAAAGATTTAATAAAATAGTTTAGCATGAAGTTTAGCATGTGCTGACCACTACCACCATTTTTGGTCAGCATGTGCTAAACTTGCTGAATGCTGACGTGACATAGTTTAGCACATGCTGAACATGCTAACCACTCCCTCCAGCCTTAGCTATCCTTAGTCTTTTGGGGAATACATAGATAATTGTGACACCAGGATAGCCCCCTCCTCTTGAATGTGTGGGGAAGTTATCTAATCAAACTATCAATGGAATATTTGCAGTTATTTAGTGATTGTTTTTGTTGTGTGAATATCTTGGGTCTATCAAAATGATATACAACATATGAAGTTTGATACTCTTATTAGCTAAAATATAGACACTTGTGGTATCATGAACAAAAGTAAACCCCCAAAATAAAATTCATAACCACAACGACCCATTTGAATTTGTAATATGTTTACTTGTATTTTTTAAATTATGTTCAATATTTAGTATTAAAGTTAATATAATTTCATTGGATGATATAACTCACAACTCAATCAGGTTGTCAAACTACTTTTACAGATTTATGCTGTTATCCCAATAAAGATGAACAAACTTGAAATTGAATCTTGGATTCACCACTCATTATATATACTTGCTCATTTTGCAATTGGCCATTAGCATTTTTTATATGGGTAAATTGCATAAAAGTCACTAACTTTTCTAATTTTCTCGATTTTGACACTGTATTTTTAGTTTTTGTAATTAAGTCATTATGTTTTCAGAAAATTGCAATTAAGTCATTATGTTTTCCAAAAAGTTGCGAAAATGACCATATGACAGGATGGCAACAGGTTACCAGGTCATATGGTTAAATTTGCAATTTTTCAGAAAACATAACGACTTAATAGCAAAAATAAAACATAGTGTCAAAATCGAAAAATCCCGGAAAAGTTAGCGAATTTTATGCAATTTACCCTATTCAATTTATATAACTTAATCACTTTACATGCCTCATACGTGTCCAAAAAAATAAATTTGTTGTTACCTTGTTTTTCCATTTAAAATAATCAAATTTATTGTCTTAAAACCGGAATTTCAAAAAGATTTAGGATAAATGCATACGAAACCTTCTTTTACTTAAAAAAAATTTCTAGTTTAAACTCTTAATACTTTTTGTTTCATTGAAATTAAGTTTTTTTTATTGAAAATGAGTATACAATTTTTGTTTTATTGAAACAAAGTACTTTAATTTCGAATAAGACGACGCCTTTCTTTATTTTGTCTATTTTCACAATTTTTAGCGTTTAAGTCTTTCAAAAAATCTAGTGATTAAAATGGTAAATATATTTTTTTTCAATAAGAAAGTTGATGGACTCGATTGAAAAAATGGTAAAAGTATATTGAACTTTTTATCTACTTAGCTTAAACTATCTTTGTAAATGAACGAACATCAATATAGATTTTTATAACCCATCATATAAAGACATTGTTTACATAACCAATTACCCAATAGGATATTCACACTGAGGGCATGTAAGTTAGTTGTTATTCGTATGCATTTATCCTAAATCTTTTTGAAATTCCATTTTAAGGATAATAAATTTGATTACTTTAAATGGAAAAACAAAGTAACAACAAATTTATTTTTTTTAGACACGTATGGGGCATGTAAAGTGATTAAGTTATATAAATTGCATAGGATTTGCATAAAATTCGCTAACTTTTCCATATTTTTCGATTTTGACACTATGTTTTATTTTTGCTATTAAGTCATTATGTTTTCTGAAAAATTGCAAATTTGACCATATGACCTGGTAACCTGTTGCCATCCTGTCATATGGTCATTTTCGCAACTTTTTGGAAAACATAATAACTTAATTGCAATTTTCTGAGAACATAATGACTTAATTGCAAAAACTAAAAATACAGTGTCAAAATCGAGAAAATTGGAAAAGTTAGTGACTTTTATGCAATTTACCCTTTTTATATTAGATACCTTATACTTCAAATTAGATCAACTGTAGTTTCCTTAATTGTATGCGAGCAGAATTATCGTGTGTAACGACGCGTCATGACAGGAAGCTAACTTCACATTCTTATGCGAACAATGAAAGCTAGAGTAATTTTCATGAATGGTTTGAAATGACGTGAGTATTTTGAAGTGTGTTGGATCTTACGACAAGTGGTGGCACAAAGATGTGAAGGGGTTTGGCGGAAAACATTTATATAAATGAGGAACAATTTATTACTGAATAAGCATTAACAATTTTTTCCTGTAATTAATTTTGCTCATTAGATTGGGCATACAGAAAAATATGTCCATGTGAATTATTGTGAACGGTGGAAAAATATTTAAAAAGAATGCCTAAAGGAACTTGGGACGGAAGGGTGTAATCATATTACAAGTAACGACATAAATTAATAATTAAGGTCAAGTTGACGAATAAAGTTAAAATACATTCCCCAACAACTTGTAGTTGTATGACAGTTGGATATAAATTGGATGATAAATTGATAATTATCGATGACCTGAAATTTCTTTTAAGCCTAAACTGTACATCCTCACCAATATCAAAACAGAATGTCTTCTTCTAAGGTAAACCTTGAAAATTATCTAATCCCATTGGAAGAGATCAACCTTGCAACGAAAAATTTCAGCCCGGAAAGATATATTGGAGGCGGTGGATTTGGCAAGGTCTACAGAGGAGAACTTTCCGAGCGCTGGCAAAACCGCACAGCTGCAATCAAGCGCCTAGCTGAAGATAGTTACCAAGGAGAGCATGAGTTCCGTAATGAGCTTTACATGATTTTAAAATTCAACCATGAAAATATCATCTCATTTATTGGCTACTGTGATGAAGGCCAAGAGATGATCATGGTTTTTGAGTATGCTACTAATGGAAGCCTAGATCAACATCTCCAATACGCGGATAAGATGTGCAAGATAACATGGACACAACGCCTCAATATATGTTTAGGGGCAGCAAGAGGACTACGTTACCTTCACTCGGGTCTTGGGGAGCACACCAGAGTCATACATAGAGACTTCAAGAGTGCTAACATTTTGTTAGATGAAAATTTGGTCGCAAAAGTATGTGATTTTGGCCTGTCAAAATGGGGTCAAAAGAATCAGCCTGTTACCTATCTCAATACAAAGGTTGCCGGTACGCAGTTTTACATGGATCCCACTTACCATGAAAGTCGCATCCTCCGAAAAGAATCAGACGTATACTCATTTGGGGTGGTACTATTCGAAATGTTGAGTGGGATGCTGGTTTATAGTGTAAGGAGCATCGGAGGTGGCAAGGAAGCATTTCTAATGAATTTGGTCCGACGATATGCTGACAAGAATGTACATGAGTTAATTGATCCACACATCAGACATCAAATTAGTAGTGATTCTTTCGATACCATTCAAAGAATTGCATATGAATGCATTAGTTTCAATTTAAAGGAACGTCCTAGTATGGCCAAGGTCATTGTGATGATTGAACATGCAATGGATATGCAAGTAAGTCTTCACATTTACTTATTTTGAAAGAAATCTAGTTTCAAATGCAAGAAAGAAAAATATCATGGACCATGATGAACCGACCTAATCCTTTTGAGATGAGTATTGTTTAATTTTAAGTAAAAAATCATTTGACCAAAACAAAAGATTCCCTATAATCGACTCAATTTCTGTCAGTAATTCATCGAAATGGGTTTTCCAACGGATTAGCCACAGAAACATTTTATTGGAAATTTTTGCCAGCATGTTTTACGTAGTTGATATTACAATAACTTTGGTCCGCCGTTATGTTTTTATTCAAAATCTTAAAGCTCATTTTATTCTAGCAAAATTTGTTTTTATCCAAAATGAAAGGCGATGTGTTCTCCCGTTCCCGAGCCTGCAGCCTGTTGTTTCTAATTCTATGCCACCTGTTATGGTTATTTGCTTAAATGGTTTGATTTGCAGTCCGTGTGTTAAGACTCCTCTGTGTGTATCCTTCTCTTCCTGTTATTATGTTAAGAAAATTAATGATTACTTCAAATCGATAAAAAAAAACATGAATCAGAGGATCCGGAACTGAAAATTTGAAGACGAAGTTGCTTTCTACAAACAATTTCGATTTTACTGTAGATGGAGTCGTGTTTTTTGATATTGTTCGAGATCTTTCTATTTTTATTAATATCATGTCTTTTTAAGTTAATATGTTAAAATCAAGATTCCTTACGATCCTTTGACACCAAATTTATCAAATTTAGGGGTTCCCCGGATCTGAAATTCGTGGGTTCACAGACATGATCGCTGGGGATTTTCTCAATATTTATCCTTCAGAACTGAAATTTCCATGTAAGTTTGTAATATTTGTTTTTATGTAACTTTAAACTTTTCTAATGTACTCTTAAAACTTTTTTAGGGGCTGTTTGGTTCATTGAAATTTGAGGGAATTCGAATGAATTGGATTCCAATTCATTCGAATTCCTGCCTTTGATTCAAGTTTTGTGTGAAGAAATTGGATTCCAATTCCATTGAAATAGATGAATGAATTCCTTCACTATATGGAAGGAATTAATTCCCTTCGAAGAGGAAATATGCAAGATTATCATAGGAAATATGCAAGATTATCATTATACCCTTTTATTATCTAACTGAATAGAAGTGTGTTTTCAGAGTTGCTTCTTGGTACATTTTAGGGTGTTTGATTAATTAAACGTCTATTAGCATGGTATATGAAGAAATGGTAAATTACAAATCTACCAAGACTAGAGAAATTTATTGCTTGCTGTTAAATAAAAAACATATTATGAGCGATAAAAAATATATTTCTTTTATGATTAATAAAATGAAAAAGTTGTTGAACTACTTTAAAGGAAGCTTTATCAAATCATTAGTTTTCTTGAGAATTGTGTAGTTTTTTGGCATGATCGTCAAGATAAATCAGCCAAATAATTAAGTATTTGGTGCTTGCGTTCTTCTATTACATATACTTTTATATATGTTCTTTGCATGTTTGGTTTTCCTTTTCTGGGAAATAATAAGTATGGATACATTTATGTAGTTCATGAACTGAACACCACTAGCTCATGCTACCTACAATTGACCAACAAGACTGAACATTTTATTGCCTTCAAGGTATCGTATTTATATATAAAATTTTTCAACGGTTGTTGATTTGTTGGTCTTTTATAAAGTTTAAGCATTTATTTTTGGTTGTAGGTTCTAACCACAAACCGCGCAGAAAGCATTGTCAATCCAAATAATGGAATTATATTACCAAGATCAGTTTGTAATGTCACAGGTATCTATCTGTCGTAGGTGACCAAAATTCTAATTCTCTACCTACGTAGGACGATAATAACATCTTTTTTATTTCAAACGTATATAGTTACAATACGGCAACAAAATGGGGCACCCCCTAACATGCAGTGCAATTACAAATTTATGGTGCAATCTGTTATGGCACCTAATGGTGCAACTCGAAAGGACATAACTGCAAGCATGGTGACTCATTTATACAAGAACTTTGTTTATAATGAAACAATATGTGGTGGATCATGACTGAAAACTATCCTTGTTTTTGCAGTTCCATAAGGAAGAGAACAAGGTTGTTCAAGAGTTTAAATTGAGAGCTGTTTACACTCATGTCCTAGAAAAATCTTGAGAAGGTTCTTCCCTAAAGGAGAGAAGATGGAAATTAGAATTCTTCATAGCTTGATTTGTATATGGAGTTTTTGTTGTCTTTTTCCTTCTGGTTGAAGTTAGTTTTTGTTAGAATAAGGTTGAGTGTTTATTGGACTGTATGAATATTGATACTAAAAAAGATGGGTTGGTGCCACACGAAAAAATCTCTTCGGATCTGAATATTTATTTCTATTCAAAAACATATTTTGATTCTTCAATGAGAAAATTGCAAAAATGGTCCCTGTGGTTTGTCAAAATGGCCAGGTTTGGTCCAAAATGGGTTTGACTAGCACCTAAGGTCCAAAAATGTTGTATTTGCTGCGAGTTTGGTCCAATTTTAAAAAAAAAAATACTTAGAATGACTAAGTTGCCCTTCCTATTTTCCTTTTTCATTTTCTTATAATTTATTTTGTCAATTCTTATTTAAAAATAAACAAATAAGAAATACAATTAAAAAAAAAGAAAAAAAAAACACCCTAACCCCCTCACCCACCCCGTCTCTCTCTCTCTCTCTCCTCTTTCTCTCTCTCTCTCCCCATTCATGTACGCTTTCTTCCTCCAGCTCAAACCCTAGAACCACAATTATCGGCCCCATCATCAGAACCAACCACCTCCGGCGGAGTGTGAACCAATTGTCTTCATCATCGGAACCCACCACCTTGCCTGACGCAACCAGCACCAGAACCCACCACGGTTACTGTCACCATCACGTCATTTCAGATTGGCTAGGGTTTCGTCCATTTGTTCCTCGAAGATTCCAAGCTGACAAACCCTTAAACCCTTCATCTGTTGAATGTTGGCGTCGTTTGCAGATCTCAACACCGCCGCCGCCACCGTCTGAATCCATCCTCACAAATCGTTGGCATATCTCAACCCTCAACATCGTTTGCAGATCAAAGGTTGGAGAGAAGAGATCATCAGTCTCTTGGTTCGTTTGTCTCTCGTCGAAGTCTTTAGAAATCGTCGTTTGCAGATTGAAGGTTGGTATACATGTCGATTTCTTCAAGATCTTGTTGGTTAACGAAATTTTTTGAGTTTACTGGTAAATGGTGGACTCATTTGGGTTTACTGGTAAATGTGTGTTCATGTTTTCATTCCCTTGGTTCATCAGGTTCATCAATGTATATATGTGTGTGTTTAATCAGAAAGAAAGAGAATCAGGGGTGAAGGAATTTATGGAGCAGGTTTTTTGAAGAACAATGATTTCTGGTGAAGGATACCGATTTGCAGAAGATGTATGTATGTATGTATGTGTATCTGAATCCTCTATTTCTCAATATTAGAAATCGAGTGTGTGTGTGTTCAAGAATATGTATGTATGTGTGCGTGTCTGAATTTTGAATCTCATCGTCTTCCAACCTGCTGAAACGCAAAGAGAGAGAGAGAGAGGGGGAGAGAGAGAGAGAGGGGGGTGAGGTTTTTTATTTTCTTTTTTATTTTT
Source organism: Cichorium intybus (assembly GCA_023525715.1). Classification (NCBI taxonomy): domain Eukaryota; kingdom Viridiplantae; phylum Streptophyta; class Magnoliopsida; order Asterales; family Asteraceae; genus Cichorium; species Cichorium intybus. The sequence continues at coordinate 53,833,124 of CM042013.1, read as the reverse complement.
TATAAGTGAAAAAAACCATAAAATAGATTAAAAGAAAATGAAAAAAGAAATTAAAGAGGGCAAAATCGTCATTCTAGGTATTTTTTTTTAAATTGGACCAAACTCGCAACAAATACAATATTTTTGGACCTTAGGTGCTAGTCAAACCCATTTTGGACCAAACATGGCCATTTTGGCAAACCACAGGGACCAATTTTGCAATTTTCTCTTCTTGAATAGAGAAAGAATCTCTTTGGCTAATATATGAAAAAATCTCAAAATAATATTTTTTACACAAAATGATACAACTTTTTCATAAATAGACTTTGGAGATTTCTAATATAGGAAACCTGGTCAATCGAAAGAATGGCTAAACTGAATATGTTAGCTGGTATGTTGTTTTTTTTTGTAAATAAAATTAATTTTGAGATTCTTTCATAAATTAACTCAAAATAATGAGATTTTATTGAAGATTTTCTTATTGTAATATGCTTATTATTTTTTGTAAATTAAAATATATTTTTAGTCCAATATACCTGATTTTTTCAAAGTTAAACCACCAACTTAAAGCGGCCGTGTGAGATATTTTTTTGTAGAGTAAAATATTTTTTTGGTGGTTTAATTTGGGTAGTGAAATTTTCTAAGAGAGAGAAGGTACCATTATTGCAAAAACCATGTATATATTGGACCAAAGATATATTTTACTGTAAAAATAATAATAAACATTTGTATATGTACTTTTTATAAGAACTTGTGGACTGTGGTTTATATACATATTATAACACTCTATATATGTTATAAATGTCCTGTGTTACAAGTTGTAATCAGAGTCGAGGTTTAAGCGAACTAGACCGTGGACTTAGGCTCATAAACTTAAACCAATAGAACGAGGATATAACTAATGGTCCCTCATACTAGTATATCCGGTAACTTATATGATTTTATCCTTGGGATTATGGTATGGAGGATACTAAATTGGGTTGTTTTTGAATTTTGAATGGATACATGGAGTACTCGGGGTACAAGTGGTTTGTGGGGATGACGAACCATGTCTTAGAGTTCTGGCACTGTATGCTAGCCCGAGGGTGAGAGATTACCAGCGAAACCATTAATCTTAGGGAAACCATTGCGACAGAAGTGGCCAGGGTAACTGGGGAGATACTACCCGCTTTTATAAGACCACAGGTGAAGGTGGCAATCCAAGGTGTACATGATCAGCCAATAGTTCCCCTAGTATTTGAAGTGTCTCAAGGAGAGACGCTGAAAAAGTCGAATGATAATAGGACATCAAGGGATGTTAAAAGTTGTACTTACAAAGCCTTCCTTGATTGTAAAACTTAGAGTTTTTTTTTATGGAGTAGATGACCACGGTAGCCGCCATGACTTGGGTTACCCACGATGAGAAAATATTTTGTACGAGAAAATATGTAGAGAAAGATAAGTGGAGTATGCCACTAATTTACTGATAATGGCCTCTTTTGGTGGGAAGTGACTAGCAATAACCTCGGAGAGAGTCTGACATGCATGTTAACATGGGAGCCGTTCTAAGCTACATTTATGGATAAATACAATTCAAACATATCAATGAAATATTTAGAAAAAGAATTCATGAGGCTGGAGCACGAAACAAAGACGATGCAGCATTATATTGTTGAATTTAATAAGACAACTAGGTTTTCTAGCATAAGGTGAATACAGAAGCACGAAGGATTGACATTATTTGTAGGGCTAAAAAACCGAGATCCAAGAATTCATCTAAACATTAGGATTTGCTACTTTTCAGCATGTAGTAGAGGCAGCCAAGGCATGGGAAAAGAGTTATACAGACAAGAGGCATAAAAGAGAGAATGGAAAGGAGTTAAAATTCCCCCAAAACAATGGCGAGGTTGATTAGGGGGAGGTCTGAGTACTAAGAAACCTTATATTCTGGGTCCACAATCCTAGAATGATCCGAAGAAATCAGAGGGAAAAATGGTGCCAGATATGCCGGAAGAAACATTTTGGGGCTTGTGAAGTGAATGTGCCCCTATTTTCCTGTTTTACTTGTGGGAAGCTGGGACACCTAGCACAAGATTGTACTGAGAAGATATGTGTCTATTTTAATAGTGGATAAAGAGGTCATATACAACCTAGTTTCCTAAAGATGAGATCTGAGCTTCCTAAAGGGGTACTGCGGGCTGGATAGGGGACTTCCCGAGATGATAGGAAGAGAAAGGAAGTAGTGGTGTAAAGATCTGGGCATTCCAGATGACATCCGAAGAGGCACGGGAGAAGCTCCCTGTCATGTTTGGTACTTCAGCTTAAACTCCTTCCTAATACACGTTCTATTGACCTAGGTGCTAATTCTCTTTTAGGTCCATATCTTTTGTATCGAAAATAAATGTTCCTTTGTCTCCACTGAATGGGTGTATGATGGTGGACTTAGTTGATAGAAGATATATGATGGTGAATGGTCAATAGTCTAGGCGCCGACTTGAAATAACGGGACCGTTTTCCTTATTAATTGAAAGTCGATCACCACCCAAGAGTTTGATGTAATTGTGGGGATGGATTTGTTAGCTACAAATAATATCCAAGTAGGTTGTAGCACTATGGAGACACGTGATGGATCTCAGCTGATGATACGAGGTGAATGTCGACCGGGAAGCATTCGATAGTCTATTTGGCAAAAATAGGAAGTTATATTGATAAAGACGGTATTATTTGTGGCACACGTAACTAAAGTCAAACTTGAACGATAAAGATTAGAAGACATAGAGATAGTTCGAAGATATCCCAATGGTTTTCCCAATGACTTTCCTGGTTTACCACCGAACTAACAGATCGAAATTGTTATTGATGTGGTATCGAGGTAAAAGTCAATTGCTCGAGCACCGCACCAGTTAGCACCATCCGAGATGGAACAGTTGAAAATGCAGCTGCAAGAACTATTAGATCACAGGTTCATTCGACAGAGTTCGTCCCAGTTAGGTGCTCTTATTTTATATATGAAAGAGAAGGACAGTTCAATGCCGATGTGTATTGATTATCGCTAGTTAAACATAATTATAATAAAGAATCGATATCCGCTTGTGACACCCCTGGCTAGGGCTTAATATTTTAAACATTAATAATCACAAAAGATGACATTAATTCCAAAAGAGGTCTCAATAATACGGAAAATTAGGTCCCAAAATAGTTAAAAGTGGTTTATAAAAGTATAGCGAGGTGGTATCATAATTCAAGTACAAAACACGGTTCAAATGGCCACAAAATCCATGGTCTTCTAAAAGTCCTTGCCTCGCCACAAGCTCATACCCTTAACCTGAGTACACATCAAAACAGTTAGGAAATTGAGAATGCCTAGTGAGTTACCTGAGGTTACCTCGTTATGAGTGAAAAGGATAACCTTAACACTCGAGACAACCCCCAAAAAAATAATAGTTTTATACACACTTTAACTTAGTTGAACATCTTGATAGCTTACTCAAACGGATAGTTATGATTATGCAGTATGATGCATGAATGCAACTACCCCACCCCATGTCAATCTCTTATAAGTCCAACTCACCACAGTGGCACCTACCTAAGTTCACGAATAACACGCACAAAGCATGTCACTCGATCCCCGTATAGGCTAAACTAGAACTAGTGGCCACCACACTAGTCCCATGAGGGTTAGCAAGTCCCCCATGCGGCTCCCTATCGTCGGGAACAGTTTTCCCTAAATTTGGACAAACAACTCGTTTGGGCGTTAACCTGTGATTTCCCTAAATCCGGGACAATCGTCTCATCTTTGTCATAAGGTTCACACGGTCCACCCTTCCTATATGCAATGCATGGAAGAATGATGAAAACTTCTTTCAATAAGATTTACAGTTTGGTTACTTAGAGAAAACTTCTTAGCAAATCATTTAATACCATGCACAAATAATAGTTATGCAACACATAGCACATAATATGTTATGCATAAAGTAGTTCAAATGTATACCAAAGATAAGGATGTGTACTCCCGGTAACTGACCTTCCTTAAACTTCCAAGGAGAGTGCTACTTCTTTGCTTCCACCTCAATTACTCCTCTCCTACAAGAGATAATTTCCATCATTACTAATGGTTCTAAGACTAATTAAACTTCACTAACTAGAAGTGAAATCTTAGTTAAACATTGTCTAGAAATGGGCTCAACCTTTAGGACTCAAGGCCTAAACTACCAAGCTCTAATTCAAAAAGTACCAAAATTAGCCAGAGCCTGACACGGGTCGTGTAGTAGGTTACACGGGTCGTGTAACTTACTGATCCAAACAGCACGGGTCGTGTTTCGTTCAGTTCCAGCTCCGATTTTGGTCATTTTCACCTCATTTTGGTCCAATTCAATGTCTAATACAACACCAATCTTCTATGTATTAAAAGGACATTATTTCTACCTAAATTACCCATCATTTGGTCCAAACAAATAATCCAATAACATATCCATAACTCAAATCCATGCTATAATCCCAAATTTGCTTCATAAGCTTAGATCAAGGAATATCCAATTCCATTCAAAAAATTGATCAATAATTAAAGGGTTTCCTTTTTTCACTTACTAGAAATCACTAGGAACACACTTTAGCTCTTCATAGAACACATTTAAGATGCAAGTTGATCTAATCATCAAAGTTTCACCCATTGATGGGTTTTCCCCAAATATTAGGGTTCATGTGAATCAACAAGCATTCTAAATGATTCTCTAAGCATAAGACAATCAAATTAGGAAGAGATAATTACTAGAATTCATAAGATACATCTTTGGGATCATAGAACTCATCTCCCCCAACTATGAAACTCGAATTTGAACTTGATCTACCCAAAATGGTGGGTTTTCAACATGAATATTAGATCTCTTACCTTGAATCCTCAAAGAGATGATGCAATTCTCTTAGATCTTGCTGAAAGAGAGTTTCCCTCTCTAAACCTCCCTTGAAATCGCCTCCCACCCTTCTCTCTACTTCAAAATCGTGAGAATGGAAGAGAGTGTGGGGTTTTCCCCAACTAAAACTTGTACTTTTCCCTTTATTGCAAGAACCAAATCAATCATCTTCCACTTGACAAGAACCAAATCAATCATCTTCCACAACTCTCTTTTTTTCGTCCACCCGAATTTCTTCTAAAGGTAGAAAGTCGACCTTGTCACCAAGCCACTTCCTAAGATAACACACGTGGAAAACATTGTGAATCCCATTCAATTCCGGTGGCAACTCGAGACAATAAGCTTGTTTCCCAATCTTTTCAACACATTCAAAGGTCCAATATATCTTGGATTAAGTTTTCCTCTTTTCCCAAAACGTATGATTCCTCTCCAAGGTGACACTTTAAGCAACACTTGATCTCCCACTTGAAATACCATGGGTCGATTCTTCAAATTCGCATAACTCTTTTGTCTACTTTGAGCCACCTTCATCCATTCTCTAATTATCTCCACCTTTTTCTCGATTTCTTGAATTAAGCTAGGCCCCACCAAAACCTTTTCTCCCGCTTGTAACCAACAAGAAGGGGATCTACACTTCCTTCCGTACAATGCCTCATACAGGGCCATCTTTATTGATGAATGATAACTATTGTTATAAGAAAACTCAATCAAAGGAAGAGACATATCCCAACTTCCTCCAAAATCTAACACACATGCACGTAACATATCTTCAAGCGTTTGAATCGTCCTCTCACTTTGCCCATCGGTTTGAGGATGATATGTCATAATCAAACATAACTTGGTTCCCAATACTTCTTGCATGCTTTTCCAAAAATGTGATGTAAACCTACTGTCCCGATCCGACACAATCGACAATGGCACCCCGTGCCTCCGAATGACCTCATCCACATACGATTCCGCAAACTTCTCAATAAGCCATGTTTCTCTATCCGCAAGAAATAGTGCACTTTTAGTCAACCGATCCACAATGACCCAAATCATATCATGACCATTTATTGTCCGAGGTAACTTGGTAAAAAAATCCATGTTGAGTTTTTCCCACTTCCATTCCGGGACTTCGAACGGCTCAAGATCTCCATACGGTCTTTGATGTTCGGTCTTCACCAAGGTGAAGGGTTTCTATGCAAACAATGAACAATTAATAACTTATGGTTCACATGCAACCCTAAGATGATCTATGTTTTCTTCTATGAAGATAAGAACTATAACCTAAGGGAACAATTAATTTCTAAAGATCAAAACTGAGAAAACCAACCTTTTGATCTTATGATCCTTGAAGCAAGCAGCAAAACAATCCTGCCTCAAATGCAAGTCACACCCAAAGCAATGGAGAAGACAATCCAGCAGAGTAATCTTAAGTCAAGGTGGCACAGGAAAAGGAGGAGCCAGAGGCCTCCTTTTATAGCCTCCAAGGGTTACAGCTGAAACCCTAAGGAGCCTCCAAATGGACAAGCCTTTTGACCACTTAGACCAGGCTTCCCAAAACCCTGTCTAGGGTTTCGCCAAACCCTGGAGGAGCCTCCAGGGTGGCGCCATTTTGGTCCCTGGTTTTTACCTTGCCAGTTATTCAACTATTGAATAAGTACAAACCAGTCCCTGCACCTTTTATTAATTTATTTAATCACCAAATTAAATCCAATTAATTCTAGATTAAATCTCAATTAATTAATATGGTTTCTAATTAATATATAAACACTTAAATATATTAATGAACCATATATTTATTTTTTATTGATTTATTAAACAATTAATAAATCAACCATTCTCTCTACTGAACTATACATCTATCCTCCAGCTATGAGGGCAACCTAAATGGACTTTGCTTATATTAACAAGATAACTACAATTATAAGTCATGGCTTAGACACCAAATCCAACACAAGGAACACGTTAAACACTTGTTGATATACTTGGCAATATCCACTTTCATGGTCGGCCACCAATACAAAGGCTTCAATTCCATGTACATTTTCGTACACCCGGGATGAATGGAATATTTTGTCTTATGAGCCTCATCAAGGATCAATCCTCTCTTTCCTCCATAAAATGGTACCCAAACACGCCCTTGAAACGTCTTCAACCCATGAGAATTTTCTTCAAACTTCACCAACTTGCCAAGTCTTTCCTTTTTAATGTGGTCGTCTTCTTGAGCCTTCTCTTGCACTTCCTTCAACATGTCAACAAGTGTGGATACTACTTCAATTCTTAATACTTTAACCCTCCTTTTCTCCCCAATTTCCTTTCTACTCAAAGCGTCTGCCACAATATTCGCTTTACCCGGATGGTAAAGGATTTCACAATCATAATCCTCGAACACTTTAATCCACCGCCTTTGCCTTGAGTTTAAATCTTTTTTACTAAACAGATATTGCAAACTTTGATGATCAGTAAAGAATTTGCATTGGGTGCCATATAAATAATGCCTCCAAATTTTTAATGCATGAATCACCGCCGCCAACTCCTTATCATGAGTGGGATAATTCAACTTGTGCTCCTTTAGTTGACGCGACGCATAAGCAATAACCTTTCCTCTTTGGGTAAGAACACATCCAATTCCCAAACCCGACGCGTCAATATAAACTGCAAAATCTTCGGTGCCCTCAGGAAGGGACAAAATGGGAGCTTCACACAATTTCTTCTTTAACAATTCAAATGCTTCATCTTGTTTGTCGGTCCACACAAACTTCTCATTTTTCTTGGTCAAAGAAGTCAATGGACACACCTCTTGGAAAAGCCTTCTATAAACCGCCTATAGTATCCCGCCAAGCCAAGGAAACTTCTAATTTTGGTTGGATTCTTCGGTTTCTCCCAATTCATTACTGCTTCAATCTTTGCAGGGTCCACTTTTATTCCATCTTTATTCACCACATGCCCAAGGAATTGAACTTCTTCAATCCAAAACTCACACTTAGAAAATTTTGCATACAATTTCTTCCTTTTTAGAGTTTCAAGAACCATCTTCAAATGCTCCTTATGTTCCGCCTCCGACTTTGAGTAAATAAGGATATCATCGATAAACACGATCACAAACTTATCAAGGAATGGTTTGCACACCTGATTCATGAGATCCATGAAAGCCGCGGGTGCATTAGTTAGCTCGAAAGGCATTACAAGAAACTCAAAATGCCCATATCTTGTTCGGAAAGCTGTCTTCTCAACATATTCATTTCTTAGTTTTCATTGATGATAACCAGATCGAAGTTCAATTTTTGAAAAATAACCCGTGCCTAGCAATTGATCAAATAAGTCATCAATACAGGGTAGAGGATACTGGTTCTTGATAGTTACCTTGTTGACATCCCGGTAGTCAATACACATTCTCATAGAACCATCCTTTTTCTTCACAAACAAAATTGGAGCTTCCCAAGGGGAAGAGCTAGGCCTAATGAAACCCTTATCAAGAAGCTCTTGCAATTGAGTCATCAATTCACCTCTGTGGGTGCCAAACGATACGGAGCTTTGTCCAATGGCGCGGTTCCCGGTACTAAATCGATGCGAAACTCAACTTGACGATTCGGTGGCAAACCGGGTAAATCATCGGGAAACACTTCGGGAAAATCCCGCCACAACAATATCTTCTAGAGTATTCTTTTCCTTCACGGTATCTACCACATGAGCTAAATATGCTTGACAAACCTTCTTCAAACATCTTCTTGCCTTCATGACATTGATTACACTTGTGGGTATTCTTCTTTTGTCTCCATAGATAAGAATTGTTTCTCCTTTGGATGTCTTCACTCTAACCATTTTCTTTCCACATAAAATTTCGGCATCATACTTTACAAGCCAATCCATGCCAAGCACGACATCAAATCCCCCGACATCCAAAAGTATAAGATCAACCCAAAATTCAGCCCCACTACACTCCACTTTCCCTTGAGGTATTTCCTTACTCACAATTTTGCTTGCACCACCCGCTACATCTATTACTACCTCATATTCAAGTTTATGCAAAGGTAAATTTAATCTTCTTGCAAAATTAGGTGACACGTGAGAATAAGTAGCCCCCAAATCAAACAACATAGAAGCAAGTAAAGAATTTACAATAAATATACCTGACACAACATCTGCCTTTTCTCTAGCTTCCTCTTCCGTCATTTGAAAAGCCCTTCCTCGAGTTCGGGGTGCTTCCTTCCTTCCTCCCCCACTATTCCCTTTCTCTTTTAAAGTACACTCACTTGCTTTATGGCCAACATCCCTGCAAGTATAACACTTGAATCCCTTAGTACATGCATTAGCAAAGTGGCCCTTATCACCACATTTAAAGCACACCACTTCATCCATGGTCTTGTTTTGCATTTCCCCACCTTTGCTCTTTCCTTCAAATTTCGGTTTCTTGTGGTCGGTTGCCCCTTTCCCACGTGAGTCGTGACCTTCTTCTCTCTTGTTTGCAAACTGAGGTCTCTCCTTGTCTCGTTCTTCCAACGTCTTTTCAATCTTCCATGCCTTTCTCATGGTAACTTCAAGAGTAGCAGATTCAAAGTTGAGTTGATAGTTCCAAGGAAACCCTCCCACATATTGATCCACTTTTGTGGCCTCATCCGGAGCCAACCTTCTAGCAAAGCTCAAAAGTTTTCGGAATTTTGCGTTGTACTCCGTGATGGTCATCTTGTCTTTCTTCAAATCAAGGAATTTCCTTTCAAGGTCACGGATTTCTTCTTTAGTACAAAACCTCTCCTTCATCTTCTCCAAGAACATATCCCAAGTTAGGCTCTCCAACACATGCATCTCCATCATTTCCTTAGTCTCCAAACACCACTCAAGAGCCGTTTCTTTGAGAGTAGTGATAACAAAGTTCACACGATGGTCATCTCCGCATTGGCATGCATAGAAAGCCATTTCAATCTCAATCACCCAATTATGAAGTACAACTGGTCCAATGTCCCGTTGTACGTTGGTGGCTTGCAAGAGTTAAAGTCTTTGAAGCTACACCTCTTCTTTGGCACCACCATGTCTTGGGATATATTGTTACTAAGAGGCCCATGCCGCATACTATCATACGAGCTACTCGTCTCTTGCCCGCCCGAAGCGGTGTTATCCCCAAACAAGTTCTTCACTTCTTCTCTCAAACGTACTTCTTGATCTTCAATTAACTCTTTCATCATGCCTATAATATTTTCTTCCTGCTTTGCCATTAAGTCAAGCATCATCTTTTCAATGCTTGAAAGGGAAATGGGTTGAGATTGAGCCTCATCACCGGCTCCACTCCCTTGACCTTCGACCGACGGAGCCTTGTTACGAGTATTCACCATTCTGAGAAAGATGAACATTAATCTCATAATATACAAGTATTTAGCTAATACATAACCTTCACTCGTGAGCACCTTAAGTTTAAGTCTAAGTACTAATCCTAGTACCTAGTTCACTTAAACTGATGCTCTGATACCAAATTATGACACCCCTAGCTAGTGCTTAATATTTTAAACATTAATTATCACAAAAGATGACATTAATTCCAAAAGAGGTCTCAATAATGCGGAAAATTAGGTCCCAAAATAGTTAAAAGTGGTTTATAAAAGTATAGCGAGGTGGTATCATAATTCAAGTACAAAACACGGTTCAAATGGGCACAAAATCCGTGGTCTTCTAAAAGTCCTTGCCTCGCCACAAGCTCCTACCCTTAACCTGAGTACACATGAAAACAGTTAGGAAATTGAGAATGCCTAGTGAGTTACCCGAGGTTACCTCAATATGAGTGAAAAGGATAACCTTAACACTCGAGACAACCCCTAAAAAATAATAGTTTTATACACACTTTAACTTAGTTGAACATCTTGATAGCTTACTCAAACGGATAGATATGATTATGCAGTATGATGCATGAATGCAACTACCCCACCCCATGTCAATCTCTTATAAGTCCAACTCACCACAGTGGCACCTACCTAAGTTCACGAATAACATGCACAAAGCATGTCACTCGATCCCCATATAGGCTAAACTAGAACTAGTGGCCACCACACTAGTCCCATGAGGGTTAGCAAGTCCCCCATGCAATTCCCTATCGTCAGGAACAGTTTACCCTAAATCCGGGACAAACAACTCGTTTGGGAATTAACCCGTGATTTCCCTAAATCCGGGACAATCGTCTCATCTTTTTCATAAGGTTCACACGGTCCACCCTTCCTATATGGAATGCATGGAAGAATGATCAAAACTTCTTTCAATAAGATTTACAGTTTGGTTACTTAGAGAAAACTTCTTAGAAAATCATTTAATGCCATGCACAAATAATAGTCATGCAACACATAACACATAATATTTTATGTATAAAGTAGTTCAAATATATACCAAAGATAAGGATGTGTACTCCCGGTAACTGACCTTCCTTAAACTTCCAAGGAGAGTGCTACTTCTTTGCTTCCACCTCAATTACTCCTCTCCTACAAGAGATAATTTCAATCATTACTATTGGTTCTAAGACTAATTAAACTTCACTAATTAGAAGTGAAATCTTAGTTAAACATTGTCTAGAAATGGGCTCAAGCTTTAGGACTCAAGGCCTAAACTACCAAGCTCTAACTCAAAAAGTACCCAAAATTGGCCAGAGCCTGACATGGGTCGTCTAGTAGGTTACACGGGTCATGTAACCTACTGATCCAAATAGCACGGGTCGTGCTTCCTCAGCACGGGTCGTGTTTCGTTCAGTTCCAGCTCCGATTTTGGTCATTTTCACCTCATTTTGGTCCAATTCAATGTCTAATACAACACCAATCTTCTATGTATCAAAAGGACATTATTTCTACCTAAATTACCCATCATTTGGTCCAAACAAATCATGCAATAACATATCCATAACTCAAATCCATGCTATAATCCCAAATTTGCTTCATAAGCTTAGATCAAGGAATATCCAATTCCATTCAAACAATTGATCAATAATTAAAGGGGTTCCTTCTTTCACTTACTAGAAATCACTAGGAACACACTTAAGCTCTTCATAGAACACATTTAAGATGCAAGTTGATCTAATCATCAAAGTTTCACCCATTGATGGGTTTTCCCCAAATATTAGGGTTCATGTGAATCAACAAGCATTCTAAATGATTCTCCAAGCATAAGACAATGAAATTGGGAAGAGATAATTACTAGAATTCATAAGATACATCTTTGGGATCATAGAACTCATCTCCCCCAACTATGAAACTCGAATTTGAACTTGATCTACCTAAAATGGTGGGTTTTCAACATGAATATTAGATCTCTTACCTTGAATCCTCAAAGAGATGATGCAATTCTCTTAGATATTGCTGAAAGAGAGTTTCCCTCTCTAAACCTCCCTTGAAATCGCCTCCCACCCTTCTCTCTACTTCAAAATCGTGAGAATGGAAGAGAGTGTGGGGTTTTCCCCAACTAAAACTTCTACTTTTCCCATATTGCAATCTAGTCCTTCCAGAACTTAAATTATGTCATATTTGCACTAAAGGTCCTTCTCCACCACATGTGAAATACTAATTACAAATCTAGTCCTTTTTCTAGGATTCTCTATGGTAATTTCCTTATTTACCCTTATTAAGTTATTCTAGACTAAATACCTCTTCAAAATACACATTTTAATCTAATTTGATATAAGTTAATTATTATAATTATTAAATTTATTATTTTTATTTATTAAATTATTCACCCTAGATTAAGGATGTTACACAGCTGCCGAGAATCGGTGATTTGTTTGACCAATTCCACGGAGCATCATATTTTTATCAAGTTTTATTTGAGGTTCAAGTATCATCAATTGAATGTACGAGGATACGATGTTCCAAAGATGGTTTTTCGTAACCGATTCAGACATTACGAATTATTGGTGATGCCATTTTGTTTGGCGAACTCCCCTGTGACTTTTGTGGATTTCATGAGTCGTGTCTAGTAAATTTATCATTGTGTTTATTATTTACTCAAGGAGCTGAGACAAGCAAGGACGACATTTGCAGCTGATTTTTGACCTCGTCTGCAAGGAAAAGTTAAATGTAGAATGTTTGAAATACAAATTTTGGTTTCCAGAGATCCAGTTTCTTGGGCATGTGATTAACCAAGAAGGTAATAAAGTTGATCCTACAAAATTAAAAGTCAAGATGCAGTGGGAGCCACCGAAGAATCCAATAGAGGTTCATAGTCTTTTTGGATTTGTAACGTCCCAAAATTTAAACCCAAAAAGTTCATTTTAAAACACAATTAATTAAGTCTCAACCATCGTGAAAACATTAATAACGTCAAATTAATTCATAACATTTGGTTTAAACATAAATAGACAAAAATATTATCTAAAGACTAAAAGTGGGTGTAGATGTCATGTAGTCAAGTCGGGACCTTCCCAACATCGCCTTGGGTACCTATTGTTGGGATTCAATCATATCAACACATAAACACATGTAACAGAATACTTAACAAGATTAAACCACATATTATCCATGAACATTGTCTAGGATCATGCAGTTCATATCAGTTACACCGACTTTAAAACTTAAACAGAATATACCTCAGCAAGTCTCATTCTTTGATTTCTATTCAGTGCCACGATTGCAAGGATGAACAGGATCCAAAGTAGAATCCGTGTGATGATTCACACCCACGATCTCCAAAAAACCAGACAGGTCAGAGTTTCTGGTTGCGAAAGGAGGAAAAGAACTCTAACCCTAGAGAGGGAAGAGTTTTCGTAGAAAGGGAGAGAGGGAGGAGGGTTGGCAGCTCACTCAAGGCTTGGATGCCTTAGGGTTTGACCCCAAGGCCTCTATATAAGTGCAAGGCTCCTAGGGTTTCAAACTCGAGGAGTCTTTTGTCAGCCGCACCCCTGGACTTGTTTCTATTAATTATACCTTTAATTAATTACAATCCAGTCTCTTTAATTAATTACTATAAATTAATTCTAAATTAATTTATCAATTAATTTACTGGTTCAATTTCTAATTAATTTATTTCTTAATAAATTAATAAACTAATCAACCTTTCATATTTTCTTACTCTGTTTGTTTTTTTTTGGTCATGAAGGTAACCCAAAAGCACCCTGCCATTATTAGAAATATTACCACTAGTTGATGACCTTGGACACCAATTCTAACAGTCTCCCACTTGGACAAGTTGTCAACTTTGTGTGGTCTCAATATTAACTGATAATCAGCAGAGAGTATGTCCTTCGATGCAACTGCCTAACTCTGATCAAAGAAACCCTTAGATAATTTAACAATTATTCCTCCGTTCTTCAAGATATCATGATGAACCTGGGTCATGGAAAAGGCGAAGCCCAAAAGTTCAAAATTATGTTTCCCGATAGTGATTTATGATGACTCTGTCTGACTACTGATTAAATGGATCAACCTAGTCAGGGCTTGGCCAAGCGCTTAGTGTCAACATCAAATCATCGAGGGGCCCACATATATCGCTTCTCTTTATTAGGGCAGAAGGAACATATAAACTCTAACTGCATAGTCTCTATCTATTTCATCATTTCATAGACGGATATACCCTTATAACTACCAATTTCAGATAGCGTTTGAGCAGACAAATGCACAACAGAATCCTAGCGCAAATCCTCATGTATCTTGGTTTGAAGAATAAAAGATATTATCAAATAACCTCTTTCGTTGAATCAAGGTGAGTACATGAGGATAATTTTGGGTAAATAGCCAATATAAGTCTTTCAGATACTGTATGTAAATTATGAACCATGTTTTGGTTTTCAATACTTGAAAAGTTATGATTTATTTTATGATGAACAAAATATTGTTTTTGGAGAAAGATGAAATATTTGGTTGATTATAATCTCTAAAATCCTTTTGAATATTGGATCATGTTTTGTATCAAGGTTTAATATCGTGGGTCATATGCACTAAATATTGTGTTTTGAAAGCAAGTGTCTTTATGGTGTTGATTTTATTGAATTTGGATAATATAGAGTTATTGTTGATGATAAATAAATTTATGTGGAAGTCCGGAAATGTTGATATAGAACCTACTGGGGTGGTACCCCCTTCGCAAAGTAGCAGTCTTATACATTGACCTTGTACTATAATGAATTTGTTTCAGCCAGTCTTGGATGGACTTTGTCTTTAGTAGTTCAGAGGCTTTTCTGATACGCGTAACATTACACTAGTAGTTCGGAGGCTTTCGAATACTCTAGGTTTCATCCTCGGTAGTTCGAAGGCTTTCTGATACCTTGGACCATGACGCATGCATGACTTTGTAAGGTAAGTTTGTCTTATCTATTGAGAAGTGTATAACACGGCGCGCCCGTATTGTTGATTTTATGATAATTTGTTTAATACTTTATTGTGTCAATTCTTTATTCTAGATTTTTAAAGAAAATATGACAAATGATGAAATTGTTTTTTATATTATATGTTTTATAGCTTAACATGGGGTCTAAAACCTGTGTAACTCACGAGATATCGGTCTTATGTATTGTATGTGTTTTTTTAAAATGCTATGTACCCAGGATATGAGGAGCTATGAGCAAGTCAGCAAGGAGACTTTAGAAGAATTAAAAGGCCTTTTGTGCATGATCTAGGGATGTTGTTGCTCTAAACTATGCTATTGATGAACTGAAATTGTAATCGCGTATACTTTTGATATTGTGAATATGTAAACAGGATGATTTTTGTTAAACCATATTTTGGAACTCTTAAAATCCTTTTGTAATTGGCTGTAAAATGTATGGGGTGTTATAAAAATATAAAAAATTGCAAAAAAATATTATAAAAAATTAATTATTTATAAAAAAGCCATTTTCGCAATGTCAATGTTAAATTTGGCAGGCCACGTCATACATTTAGTAGGTGGCATAGCCACGTTATACTTTTAGTAGGTGGCATAGCCCACCTACAAAATCCTTATTTGCGTAATTTTTTTGCTATTTTTTGCTATTTTTTTGACAAAACCTTAATGATTTAATGTATATTTGTCATTTTCTCTTTTAAATTATGTTCGACATTTCCTATTAAAGTTAATAATTTTTTTTGAAGTGATATAACCACAAAGTTAATCTAGTAACCAAACGATTTGACCTGTTTATTTTATCTTTCCCCTATAAAAATAAAGACATTTGAGTTTGAATTCAAATCATTAATCATCTTTTGACCGGAAGCTAATATCATACTCCCTCCGTCCCGAAATGATAGTCCACAGATTAAGAAAACATGAAATGCATATTACTTTTTCCCACAAAATGATTGTTTTACCCTTTATTTGCATTTAATGCCGGCACTAGATGTCTTGACTATTACAATTACAGTTAGGGGTATTTTGGTAAAGATGTAATTTATATTTAGAAGTGGACTAACATTTTGGGACAAACTAAAAAGGAAACATGGACTATCAATTTTGGGACGAAGGGAGTATTATCTTATATAATATGCAACATAATAAACAGTAACATCCAACTATTGTTTATATTTTTATAAGCATCCCCTTAAAAAGAAAAGACATGAGTTTGAATCCTGCAAAGTGTACATGACTTCTTTACCGTATTATTTTATAGCCTCTCTACTTTCTCTTTTCCACAGTTTTAGCCCAATTACTTTTATCGATTTTACTCGTATAACTAGTGCTGTAAACGAAGCGAACATACACGAACGAGCGCTTGTTCATGTTCGTTCGTTTAACTTAGCTGAACAAATGAACGAACACGAACGGATAAACGAACGAATTTTCTTGTTCATGTCTGTTCGTTTAACAAATTATTTTGTTCATGTTCGTTCGTTTATATTCATGAACATAAACGAACAGAGATAAATAAACACAATTGAACATATATGAATATAAACGAACCCATAATATTGTAATTTAATCAAATATAATTGAACACATATGAACATAAAAATAACTTAAATGAACAAACATAAACGAACGTTCACGAACATAATTGAACGAACGAGATCATTGTTCATGTTCATTCGTTTAACTAAACGAACAAGAATTTGTGTTCATGTTCGTTCATTTATTAAATAAACGAACTTCCCGCGGAACAATTCACGAGGTTCGTTTATAGCCCTAAGTAGAACCATGTACTTACGTTTTTACAGTTTTAGCCCAATCAGATTCCGTTTTATGGTTTATTCCAAGGTTTTATATTATTACGAATTTGGTTTTTGTTTTTTACAACTTTAAGTCAACATCAAATTATTTTTATAAAATTGGTCCAAAAAGTTTTTTAGATTATATAATTTTTCTACAAGTTTTCGTTATACTTTTTAAAACATTTTTTTTTTGTACAACTTCATGTACATCTTTTTTGCATTTTTTTTATGAATTCATCAAAAGATTATAATTTTCTCAAAATTTTCCAATTTTGATTTTTTATGTTTTTTAAAAGTTAAAACTTTTAACAATTTTCTTGGCACAATATTTTACTATCATTTTTTACAACTTTCTGCAGGGCACACGAAACAAATATATGAAGCGAGCAACAACTATGAATAACAACGAAAAGTTTATCGATCATCTATGAAATGATAATTGAAAAATGTGTTTAAGGTATCATCAATATTAAAATATAATTATAAAAAACTGTCTTTATGAATTATTTTTATGTATTTTTAAATATTTCTATTTTCACAAATTAGGTTTTTGCCAAAATTAAATTTTTCTATACATTAGTTTTTATTCGTATTGAACTATGTTTAATATTTGATGAAAACATTTTTATATTAAAAACCCGAGACGCGTGACTGTCATAGTGTCATCCAATAAAACGAAGAACATTTTATTAATGAACAAACATTAACAATTTGTTGGTGTAGTTAATTTTGTTCGTTTGATTGGGCCGAGAGAGGAATATATCCATGTGAATGGTGGAAATATATTAAAAAAAGCCCAGATGTAATTGAACAGAAGGGTGTGAACACGAACGCTGTAATCAATATAATATAGTAAGTTAGTACGATATATATTAATAACAAGGTAACGTATTTGGGGCTGCCAAAAAAACGGATCCAAATTGGATCTAGATAAACCCGCGCTACAAACGTTACACAAAAAATGTACACCCACAACAAAAAAAACGGGAATTAATAATATATATAAATTAAAGACAACTTGTCAAATAATTTTAATTAGAATGCACATTACCTAACAACTTGTATCATAGTTGAACATAAATTCAAAGATATTAGCGATGACTACAATTTTCATTTAAGCCAAGGTCAAATGTGATGGGCTATCTAAGCAAACTAAGTTCTCTATTTATTCACAGGTAGTTATTCACATGGTAATTTGGTGCTTCTACCTAAACAATCCATCATCACAAATATGTCTTCTTTAGAGGTAAACCTTGAAAATTATCTAATTCCGCTGAAGGAGATCACCCTTGCAACCAAAAACTTCAGCAAGGAAAGATATATTAGAGGCGGTGGATTTGGCAATGTCTACAGAGGAGAACTTTCTGAACGCTGGCAAAACCGCACAGCTGCATTCAAACGCCTAGCTCAGGATAATTACCAAGGAGAGAGTGAGTTCCATAATGAGATTGGGATGATTTTGAAATTCAACCATCAAAACATCATCTCTTTTATTGGTTACAGTGAAAAAGACAATGCGATGATCATAGTTTATGAGTACACTACGAATGGAAGCCTGGATCACTATCTCCAATACACTAATAAGATGTGTGGCATAACATGGAAACAACGCCTCAAGATTTGTTTAAGGGCAGCAAGGGGACTCGAATACCTTCACTCGGGTCTTGGGGAGCACACCAGAGTGATACATAGAGACTTCAAGCATATTATTAGATGAAAATTTGGTCGCAAAAGTATGTGATTTTGGCCTGTCAAAATGGGGTCAAAGAAATAAGCTAGTTACCTATCTCACTACAAACGTTGCCGGTACGCAGTTTTACTTGGATCCCACTTACCATGAAAGCCGCATCCTCCGAAAAGAATCAGACGTGTACTCATTTGGTGTAGTACTATTTGAAATGTTGAGTAGTATGCTGGTTTATACCGAAAGGAGCATTGGAGGTGACAAGGAGGCATTTCTAATGAATTTGGTCCGACAATATGCTCATAAGAATGTACATGAGTTAATTGATCCCCATATTAGACATCATATCAGTAGTGGTTCTTTCGATACGATTAAAACAATTGCATATAAATGCATTAGTCTAATACCAAAGAGAAAAATTTTTGTCCTAAAGATTTTTATCTTGTTGTTTCTTAGGTTCAAAGACTAAAACCTTATAAAAACAGCAAGAATAAGAAAAACACACCAATTGGAATTTTTATTACAAAAGCGGAAGCACACACCAGTATTTTATTACAAAAGCGGAAGCACACACCTGAATTTTATTACAAAAGCGGAAGCACACACTTATTTTGAGAGAGAGACTTTTGATCTTGTATATGATCTGCTCTTTTTTTACAAACTTAGGACAAGCTATTTATAGGACTTAGAAACAGAATATGTTAGGGAATAAACCTTTGGCATATTCGAATCTTCGGGAGCATTATTACGACTTTATTACAGTGCTATGTGACTCACATATGTGACAAACTATCGTACAATAATCCCCTTAGTGCTGGCATCTTTTAGTCAAAAGTTATAGGGTCCACCACGTGGGGGTGTTGGGATCATTTTCTTCCGTCTCTTTGTTGCTTTCATCATGTCTTACGCCTGCTTCTAGAACTACCTTTGTCGGGTCTTCCAGAATATACGCTTTTGCCAGGTTATGGGCCGAATGGACTGGGCTAAATGTTGTTTCGTCCCAATCTTTGGGCCAAGGCTTCCAGTTCGACAAGGATTCGGCGGGCTTCTTTATTTTGGATCCTGACGTCTTCTTTTTGATCACTCCAGTGGTTATCCCGTGTTGATTTTCCAAAGCAGATTTGGGCTTTGTACTGGACAATTGCTTGTAGACTTCTAACGGCTTGGACTGCGTCTTTTGCTGCTGCCAACTCAAGATCTTGGGCAATTGTTGAATATGGGTTGAGCATTTGTCTGGATCGGGCTGCTTTAACTTGGTATGATTTGTACAGGGCTCCTGGTTCTTTAATGCTGATGATAGGTCTTGTGAAGACTTTTGGTAATGGTTTGAAATCTTCATGATTTGTTCGGAGATAGTCTTCATATTCTCGAGACAGGTAATAGGGAATTCCAGAGTCTCCAGTGCTATCATCATGGCCGCTTGATCCAGTTCCTTCAATTGCTGGTTTCCTGTACATTCGTCTGCAAAACAAACATTGACAAGTCGTGACAGGGAATCAGCAAGTATATTATCCTTCCCATCGATATGTTCAACGTTTATTTTTACTCCTGTTCTTGTAAGGGCATCTGTAAATTTTGCCCATCGTACTCTCGAGGCTTTATTGCTATTTGTTTTGTTGTAGAAAGATATTATAGCCTGGCAATCTGTCCTGAGGGTTATTTCTTCTTTATCCAGGTAGAATATCTTTAATTTCTCCAATGTATTTATGCAGGCATTTATCTCTACATCGATTGTGGACTGTATGGTGTTAAATTTACCACTTGCATATGCACATACTTTTTCAGTACTTCTTGGGTCACTCCTGTTAGGTTTCCACTTAGCAACTCCTCCCCATCCCTCCATGCATCCATCTACTTCAAGCACCATGTAAGCATCTTTTGGTGGGACTTCGAGGTCTGGAAGTCTCTCTACCTCTTGTTTGATCTTATGAATCAATTCATAGTCTGATGCTTTCAGTCTTTTATCACCATGTGCTTGAGTTTTTTCATAAAGTGGCCTTAGCAATCTTCCAAGGTTTGGGATATGCTGTCTAGCATAGTTTAGGATACCAAGGAATGATCTCAAGCCTTTCTTTGTTTTTAATTGCTCTTCATCGAACGAAACAATTTTCTGGATGATATGGGGTTGCAACTTGACTTTTCCTTCTCCAATTACTACACCCAGAAAGTCTACTTGTGGGACTCCTATCTTCATTTTAGTTGGTGATAACACCAAACCATTCTTTCTACAGATTTGCAGCATTTTCTGTAGATGAGTTGCATGCTCTTGCTCATTCTTTGAAAAGACCAGTATATCGTCTATATATACTGCGATAAAACTTTCAGTTCCCTTGAAACATTTATCCATTTTTCTTTGAAAAATTGCCGGTGCATTCTTTAGGCCGAAAGGCATAACCGTCCATTCATATAATCCGCCTGGAACAAGAAGCGCCGTCCATGGTATTAAGCATTCCTCCATTGCAACTTGATGGAACCCGGACTTTAGGTCGAATTTTGAGAAGATTTTTGCATTACTTATTCTTTGGATTATTGTGTTGATTCCTGGTAAAGAGTACTGGTCTTTATATGTATTATCGTTTAAGGTTCGATAATTAAATACCAGTCTTTCTTTTCCTTTTGTTTCTTTTTCAGTGGCTGGATCAACACTTGTTCCTGAATTTACCAGCATTGCCATTGTTCGATGCCTACTGTTGCTTGGTCTTATTGCTCCAATTTTTAGCAAGGCATCTATGTGTTTTTTAAATGCATCTTCCATGGCTGGAGTGACGTTTTTTAACGGTTTGTCTTGTATGGTGATATCTGGGTTGATAATGTCCTACTTGCATACTTCACCGTTTTTCTTCCAATGCTTTAATGGTTCTTCTCCAATGAAACCTTGCTCTTTTAATTCTTCAATTAGGGGCTGAAATTGTTGTCGGAACTTTTCTCCATATGGCTGATGAAAATAAATTACTTCATTAATTTCGTTGTATTCTTGCTCTTCTAATTCCAGTTCTTCATTAGCCATTTGAGCAATTTCTGCTTGGCCAGTTGTCTTGATTCTGGTCACCTTCTTGTAGATTGTAATTTCATCGCCTTCAATTCGTATTCCTCCTTTCATTGATCGGATAAAATTTGTGCCAATCAGCATTTCTATCCCCTCTGTTATGCCCATATCAAAAGCATAAATTAGAGGCATACTGAATTTGTTTCCTTCAATGTAAAAATATCCAGGTTTTAATTTATGTGTCGCTTGTTGCCTGGAATTCAAACCATTGAAGAAGATGTTTTGCGTTAAGCTTTCAAGTGCTTCTTTTGGGACGACTCCTTTGTTGATACAGCATGCAGAGGCGCCTGTGTCAATTATGGCTCTTGTTTTAAATTCAGGGCATCCGGGTATAACAAACTCGACCGTGACATTATAGAGCCGATTGTTGACCTTCCTGGTTTTTGACGTTTCATGGGTCCCAGTGGAACGAACTGTTTCGGTGGCTATCATTGGTCTAGCTAATTCTGGGAAATTTTCTTGATAGCTGTTTTCTTTTAGGTCTTTAATTTGCTTTTCTAGTTCTTCAATTTTTTGTATCTGTTGGACACTTTCTTCCTTGAGGCGTGTGATTTCGTTTCTTTCACTTTTTAGTCTTTGAATTTCTTCTTTTAGCATATCAATTGTATGCTGGGTGCCTTCCTCTTTTTGGAGCCATTTACCCGCTTCTTCCTTTTGGACTGTCTCTTTCCCTAGTTGTCGACGGGCTTTTTCCATGGCTATCTCTTGGGCTAACTGCTTCATATCTTCATCTCTTTTTGCTAGTAATTCTTTGAGTAATTTTACTTCAACAGACTCCGTTACCTCCCTTTTTATCTCCGTCACCGGCTTGGCTTTTGCTTGGATTTTTAAATAATTTCTTGAACACAAAGCGCATGCAGTGAATTGGCATTTGGGACAGTGAATTCTTGAATTTTCAGTGGTGTATATTCCGCAATAGTAACATAACGTGTAGTTTGTTACCAAGTTTTCTTCCCATTTATGTTCGCACTGTTTACTTTTTTCTGGAACTTCTTTGATTGGTTTCCACGATCCAGCTAATTTCACCATTTCTTCTATTTTTGCCGGTGATCCAGGATGGAACATAAAGGTGAAATGTTCACTTTCCCCTTCAAATTCATTGTCAGTTAATAGCTCGTCGGGTGATTCTTCCACACTATCATCCGAATCTGCCCTATGCAAGTATAAGCCTTTCTTGTACATTTTTACTACTTTTGGTGGGGGGTAATAAGCTTCCATACCCTCCGTATCTTCTTCTACCGACTGGACTGGAGCAGTTCCCTGTTCATCATCACTTGAGTCATATTCCTCCTCTTGGAGCATAAGTGCAGATTCGTCTATTGGTGTGTCCTGGACAATGAGGTTGATGTTTTTCCTAGCATCACCTTCTCCTTTTGATATGCTATAAACACTACTATCATCGAAATCTGCTGAGACTATATCCCAGTTTTCATCAAGCTCCATGTTCTGATATACAGATGCTCTTGCTATGTTTCCTTGTTTGCTTTTGCAATCTCTAGCAAAATGCCCTTCTCTTCCGCATATGAAGCACTTGCATTTTTTGACCCGTCCTCTGTCAACCTTGTATTTTGTTTTGAATGGCTTTACATGTGAATCCTTGTGAGGTTTGCCTTTGTACGTTTTGGACTTCCTTATCCCATACTTCTTTTTGTTACTTTTGTAATAGCCAGGTATAGGAATTGCAGAGCATAGGGACAAGTCTCTTAATTCTTTTGCAAGGGCTGCCTTTCTACACATTTCGGCTACAAAAGTATGTGTGTACTTTATAGCTGGGATAACACCGGCCGTTAAACCGAGGTATCTCTCTTTGAAGGCAGTTTCGATTTCTTTTGACAAGGCAACTTGGAGTTTTGCGAAGAACTTCTCCATTATGGAAGGGAAGTATAATCTTCCAGACTTGATGGCTAGGTTCTTAAAGTCTTCCAGGAATTGCCATAAATGCTTTGTTTCCTCGCATGTGATTCTGTCGAGATCTCTATATGCTCTATCTTGTTCTTCTATTGATCCTCTGTAAGGGTCTTCCATCAAAATGATTTGATGGATCTGAGATGTGATATTTTGAGGATCATCAGATATGGCTTCTAATTCTGCATAAGCATCTGGGAACGTGGTACGCCATTGCTGCCACATGAGTTTCTCACTTTCTCCCAATAAGTTTTCAACAAAGGAGAGTTTGGCCTTATTGTTTTCCCAAGCCTGATTATTGAACCTGTTGATAGTGATGGATTCCCATCTTGTAATGGCATCAGACCAAAGTCCTGGGTCATTTGGGAGAACAAGCATGACTCCTGTTTCTAATCATGCTGGTGGCAAAGACCATTGGGAATTGTGATACCTTCCATAGTTTCCGGAAAATGCAGATGTGTTAGCTTGTGGGTATTTGAATTCAGGAAATCGTTGGAAATTTCCTGGGATTGGTCTTGCTGGTAGGTATACAGGAGGACCCATGACTGGTTCAGGTAGTACCTGATATGAAGTACCTGATTCCTCCGTGGCTGGGAAAACTTGTTGTTCCATTCCTGCAAGTATTTGTTGGGCTATTTTTTTGAATTTTGGATATGGCAAATCATCTTCAGTCATTGTAAGGCCAAGAAAAGTTGTATCTTCACCACGTGTGGCTGCGAATGGGTTTTCCCATTCATCTTCAGAATCGTCTATATTGTGGACGATGATTTGAGTTGGTGGTTCACTTGACTCTTTTTCCGTATTTTGGTCTTCATCTGTGTCGTCACAGATATCGTCCCATCCTGTGGCAACTATTTCTTCTATAGGCGTTGTTTGTTTAGGGGCATCATATTTTACATAATAGTCCCATTTTCCTGAAGGTTCACCAAGGGTTGACCATTTTTCACCTAGTTTTCTATGTTTCTTCTTGGGCTTGTTTGATGTTTTCTGTGGATTTAGAGGTCGCCCTGCTTCTATCCATGCTTCTTAATTGCACGTCGAACAAGTACAGACATCAAATGGATTATGAGTCTCTTCAAAGAAAATTCCAATGAAATGTTCCTCCTCTTCTAAATGACCATTATCTGTAATTTCTCTGTCATTGACATCAACTGAATATCTTGGTGGTTGTGGTGTTCTCAGATAGTTTTCAAACCTTAGGCTGACTGATCGGTTGAGCCTATCGTTTACCGCTACTCTAGCAGGAACTCTGACTGTAATGTTATCTGCTGGTTGTAAATTCCAGCTTCTTCCTTGGAGTTCTTCTATCGTTCTGCGTTCGCCGGGGATGGCTGTGATTCCGGTCGTGGTTAAGTGATCAACTACATTTGATACACTGTATTTGAAGCCTGTATAACTTGTGTTTGATAGTCGTCCTATCAAGGCCATTGTTATGAGCAGGTTACTATCTCCTCCTTGCCATGCGTCATATCCATGTGTCTGGATTGAAACTTGTATGTGGTGATGAAAGTCGTTAATACTTATCATCATATCAGGGAACATATACACCAGTTGTGTTCCTGATGACAAATCGACCTCCATAGTACCAATTATTTGGGTACTGTCTTCCCACCGTGTGTCTCTTAAGACAACTAGGGCCTTTGTTCCGGCGTTTGTCCTGTAGAGTGCATGTATCCGAATCATAAAGATTCCGATATGCACATGTTGTAATCCTGTCCTTTGCAGCTGTTCATAACTCCGTTGATTGCATAATTCAAGGTTTATCTAATTTCCTTCTATGCAGAGTATTCGTTGTTCCGAATAATGCTGATACACCCTATGATTGGTTGTATCATTATTATTAGAATATAATACCTCTGCGGGTACCAGGCTGGCTCGTCTTTGTCTGGAGATTTCTAGCTGTCTTTCTGGGCTTAAAGTTGACTCAAGAGTCCTTCGATACCTTTGGCTGGCCCGTCGCAGTCCCCGACTTACGTTGTAACGATGTCGCGCTATTTGTTGATAGCCTCTTATCTGATCTTCCTGTAATGGAAGCTCAGTTTGTGTTGCAGTAGTACTTCTATTTAGGACACTAGGTCTTTGAGTACTCATTTAGTCCTCTCCTTGTTATATTGTTCTTTGAATATTTTGTTGGGATTTTCAAACACGTATATTGGCCCTTTCGCCGCCTGTTTCGGCTGATTCTTTTCCCCGATTGAGAAGTTGTCGAGTCTTTTGGTTAGACTTGCAATAGAGTCTTCTAGCTCTTCTTTAACCGGTTGTTTTCCCCCAAGCTTGCTTATTCTTTCTTCAAGGTCTGCAAGCCTTCGATTTTGATTTATTAATAAATACAAAATAGTATTATTCTGCTTGATTGTGGCTGCAAGAGCTGTTGCAACTACTCCTTTATAGTCGCTGGGTTTTGCGAATCCGACCGCCGGTGTTTCAACCTCGTCTGTTGCATGAGTAGCTTCTTGATACTCTGAGCTTGCTTTCGCGTTGGCAAGACTCATCCAGTAATTAATCGCTTTACTTCGTGTAGAAGGCTTTCAACCTTCTGGACCTTTTGGTTTAGATCCTCTGTGAGCTTAAGAGCTTCTTCTTCAACTAACTTTGGTTGTTTTGCTATTTCGTTGACCAACTGGAGAACTTCCTTCTTTGTGATTGGTTTTACTTGTTGGATTTCAGTGGACAGTTGCTGAAGGCTTTTTCTGGTTTCACTCTGGGTTTTTCGTAATATATCCTCACAAGCTTCCAATTTTTTACGATTCTTTAGTAACTCTTTTTCTAAATTTTCTTGATTTTCTGATATTTTATGAAAATGCTTTAAGGATACTCTTGCGAAAAGATTTAGACGACTATAGATACAACCTAAATTGTTTGCGATATCTGAAAGATTTAGTTTTGTCTTTTCAGGAAAGGTGATGTACTCAAGTGAAGCAGTTCCGGACTTCTCATACCAATTATGTATTTCTTGTTCAAAACGTTCAGGCATAATACTTAGTTTTCATGAACCTATTGGAAATAGTTCTCATTAGAGATGGACTCACCCAATGGTTAACTTCAACACGGTTTCCCCCTATTGGGTATTCCCTTTCAGAAGCAATAGCACGGTCTTTTGTCCAGCTTTTATAAGAACATTTCAAATAAATTCTTACTTTAAAGTAGTATACTGAGGCACAAATCTTGTATACATATAAATATAAAAAGGTATAATAAGCACGGTTTTGTAATCACTTGAATACACCACTTGAGTCATATTCCTCCTCATGGAGCATAAGTGTAGATTCGTCTATTGGTGTGTGCTGGACAATGAGGTTGACGTTTTGCCTGGCATCACCTTCTCCTTCTGATATGCTATAAACATTACTATCATCGAAATCTGCTGAGACTATATCCCAGTTTTCATCAAGCTCCATGTTTTGATATACAGATGCTCTTGCTATGTTTCCTTGTTTGCTTTTGCAATCTCTAGCAAAATGCCCTTCTCTTCTGCATATGAAGCACTTGCATTTTTTGACCCATCCTCTGTCATCCTTGTATTTTGTTTTGAATGGCTTTACATGTGAATCCTTGTGAGGTTTGCCTTTCTACGTTCTGGACTTCCTTATCCCATACTTCTTTTTGTTACTTTTGTAATAGCCAGGTATAGGAATTGCAGAGCATAGGGACAAGTCTCTTAATTCTTTTGCAAGGGCTGCCTTTCTACACATTTCGGCTACAAAAGTATGTGTGTACTTTATAGCTGGGATAACACCGGCCGTTAAACCGGGGTATCTCTCTTTGAAGGCAGTTTCGATTTCTTTTGACAAGGCAACTGGGAGTTTTGCGAAGAACTTCTCCATTGTGGAAGGGAAGTATAATCTTCCAGACTTGATGGCTAGGTTCTTAAAGTCTTCCAGGAATTGCCATAAATGCTTTGTTTCCTCGCATGTGATTCTATCGAGATCTCTGTATGCTCTGTCTTGTTCTTCTGTTGATCCTCTGTAAGGGTCTTCCTTCAAAATGATTTGACGGATCTGAGATGTGATATTTTGAGGATCATCAGATATGGCTTCTAATTCTGCATAAGCATCTGGGAATGTGGTACGCCATTGCTGCCACATGAGTTTCTCACTTTCTCCCAATAAGTTTTCAACAGAGGAGAGTTGGCCCATAACCTGGCAAAAGCGTATATTCTGGAAGACCCGACAAAGGTAGTTCTAGAAGCAGGCGTAAGACATGATGAAAGCAACAAAGAGACGGAAGAAAATGATCCCAACACCCCCACGTGGTGGACCCTATAACTTTTGACTAAAAGATGCCAGCACTAAGGGGATTATTGTACGATAGTTTGTCACATATGTGAGTCACAGAGCACTGTAATAAAGTCGTAATAATGCGCTCGAAGATTCGAATATGCCAAAGGTTTATTCCCTAGCATATTCTGTTTCTAAGTCCTATAAATAGCTTGTCCTAAGTTTGTAAAAAAGAGCAGATCATATACAAGATCAAAAGTCTCTCTCTCTCAAAATAAGTGTGTGCTTCCGCTTTTGTAATAAAGTTCAGGTGTGTGCTTCCGCTTTTGTAATAAAATACAGGTGTGTGCTTCCGCTTTTGTAATAAAAATTCCAATTGGTGTGTTTTTCTTATTCTTGCTGTTTTTATAAGGTTTTAGTCTTTGAACCTAAGAAACAACAAGATAAAAATCTTTAGGACAAAATTTTTTCTCTTTGGTATCAGAGCTTGAAATCAAAGCTCTATGGATTACTAAAACAAAGGTGTATTCAAGTGATTGCAAAACCGTGCTAATTATACCTTTTTATATTTATATGTATACAAGATTTGTGCCTCAGTATACTACTTTAAAGTAAGAATTTATTTGAAATGTTCTTATAAAAGCTGGACAAAAGACCGTGCAATTGCTTCTGAAAGGGAATACCCAAGAGGGGGAAACCGTGTTGAAGTTAACCATTGGGTGAGTCCATCTCTAATGAGAACTATTTCCAATAGGTTCATGAAAACAAAGTATTATGTCTGAACGTTTTGAACAAGAAATACATAATTGGTATGATAAGTCCGGAACTGCTTCACTTGAGTACATCACCTTTCCTGAAAAGACAAAACTAAATCTTTCAGATATCGCAAACAATTTAGGTTGTATCTATAGTCGTCTAAATCTTTTCGCAAGAGTATCCTTAAAGCATTTTCATAAAATATCATAAAATCAAGAAAATTTAGAAAAGGAGTTACTAAAGAATCGTAAAAAATTGGAAGCTTGTGAGGATATATTAAGAAAAACCCAGAGTGAAACCAGAAAAAGCCTTCAGCAACTGTCCACTGAAATCCAACAAGTAAAACCAATCACAAAGAAGGAAGTTCTCCAGTTGGTCAACGAAATAGCAAAACAACCAAAGTTAGTTGAAGAAGAAGCTCTTAAGCTCACAGAAATCTATGTATGCTCTGTCTTGTTCTTCTGTTGATCCTCTGTAAGGGTCTTCCATCAAAACGATTTAACGGATCTGAGATGTGATATTTTGAGGATCATCAGATATGGCTTCTAATTCTGCATAAGCATCTGGGAACGTGGTACGCCATTGCTGCCACATGAGTTTCTCACTTTCTCCCAATAAGTTTTCAACAAAGGAGAGTTTGGCCTTATTGTTTTCCCAAGCCTGATTATTGAGCCTGTTGATAGTGATGGATTCCCATCTGGCAATGGCATCAGACCAAAGTCCTGGGTCATTTGGGAGAACAAGCATGACTCCTGTTTCTAACCATGCTGGTGGCAAAGACCATTGGGAATTGTGATACCTTCCATAGTTTCCGGAAAATGCCAAAGAGAAAAATTTTTGTCCTAAAGATTTTTATCTTGTTGTTTCTTAGGTTCAAAGACTAAAACCTTATAAAAACAGCAAGAATAAGAAAAACACACCAATTGGAATTTTTATTACAAAAGCGGAAGCACACACCAGTATTTTATTACAAAAGCGGAAGCACACACCTGAATTTTATTACAAAAGCGGAAGCACACACTTATTTTGAGAGAGAGACTTTTGATCTTGTATATGATCTGCACTTTTTTACAAACTTAGGACAAGCTATTTATAGGACTTAGAAACAGAATATGCTAGGGAATAAACCTTTGGCATATTCGAATCTTCGGAAGCGTTATTACGACTTTATTACAGTGCTCTGTGACTCACATATGTGACAAACTATCGTACAATAATCCCCTTAGTGCTGGCATCTTTTAGTCAAAAGTTATAGGGTCTACCACGTGGGGGTGTTGGGATCATTTTCTTCCGTCTCTTTGTTGCTTTCATCATGTCTTACGCCTGCTTCTCGAACTACCTTTGTCGGGTCTTCCAGAATATACGCTTTTGCCAGGTTATGGGCCGAATGGACTGGGCTAAATGTTGTTTCGTCCCAATCTTTGGGCCAAGGCTTCCAGTTCGACAAGGATTCGGCGGGCTTCTTTATTTTGGATCCTGACGTCTTCTTTTTGATCACTCCAGTGGTTATCCCGTGTTGATTTTCCAAAGCAGATTTGGGCTTTGTACTGGACAATTGCTTGTAGATTTCTAACGGCTTGGACTGCGTCTTTTGCTGCTGCCAACTCAAGATCTTGGGCAATTGTTGAATATGGGTTGAGCATTTGTCTGGATCGGGCTGCTTTAACTTGGTATGATTTGTACAGGGCTCCTGGTTCTTTAATGCTGATGATAGGTCTTGTGAAGACTTTTGGTAATGGTTTGAAATCTTGATGATTTGTTCGGAGATAGTCTTCATATTCTTGAGACAGGTAATAGGGAATTCCAGAGTCTCCTGTGCTATCATCATGGCCGCTTGATCCAGTTCCTTCAATTGCTGGTTTCCTGTACATTCGTCTGCAAAACAAACATTGACAAGTCGTGACAGGGAATCAGCAAGTACATTATCCTTCCCATCGATATGTTCAACGTTTATTTTTACTCCTGTTCCTGTAAGGGCATCTGCAAATTTTGCCCATCGTACTCTCAAGGCTTTATTGCTATTTGTTTTGTTGTAGAAAGATATTATAGCCTGGCAATCTGTCCTGAGGGTTATTTCTTCTTTATCCAGGTAGAATATCTTTAATTTCTCCAGTGTGTTTATGCAGGCATTTATCTCTGCATCGATTGTGGACTGTATGGTGTTAAATTTACCACTTGCATATGCACATACTTTTTCAGTACTTCTTGGGTCACTCCTGTTAGGTTTCCACTTAGTAACTCCTCCCCATCTCTCCATGCATCCATCTACTTCAAGCACCATGTAAGCATCTTTTGGTGGGACTTCGAGGTCTGGAAGTCTCTCTACCTCTTGTATGATCTTATGAATCAATTCATAGTCTGATGCTTTTAGTCTTTTATCACCATGTGCTTGAGTTTTTTCATAAAGTGGCCTTAGCAATCTTCCAAGGTTTGGGATATGCTGTCTAGCATAGTTTGGGATACCAAGGAATGATCTCAAGCCTTTCTTTGTTTTTAATTGCTCTTCATCGAACGAAACAATTTTCTGGATGATATGGGGTTGCACTTGACTTTTCCTTCTCCAATTGCTACACCCAGAAAGTCTACTTGTGGGACTCCTATCTTCATTTTTGTTGGTGATAACACCAAACCATTCTTTCTAGAGATTTGCAGCATTTTCTGTAGATGAGTTGCATGCTCTTGCTCGTTCTTTGAAAAGACCAGTATATCGTCTATATATACTGCGATAAAACTTTCAGTTCCCTTGAAACATTTATCCATTTTTCTTTGAAAAATTGCCGGTGCATTCTTTAGGCCGAAAGGCATAACCGTCCATTCATATAATCCGCCTGGAACAAGAAACGCCGTCCATGGTATTGAGCTTTCCTCCATTGCAACTTGATGGAACCCGGACTTTAGGTCGAATTTTGAGAAGATTTTTGCATTGCTTATTCTTTGGATTATTGTGTTGATTCCTGGTAAAGAGTACTGGTCTTTATATGTATTATCGTTTAAGGTTCGATAATTAAATACCAGTCTTTTTTTTCCTTTTGTTTCTTTTCCAGTGGCAAGATCAACACTTGTTCCTGAATTTTCCATCATTGCCATTGTTTGATGCCTATTGTTGCTTGGTCTTATTGCTCCAATTTTTAGCAAGGCATCTATGTGTTTTTTAAATGCATCTTCCATGGCTGGAGTGACGTGTTTTAACGGTTTGTCTTGTATGGTGATATCTGTGTTGATAATGTCCAGCTTGCATACTTCACCGTTTTTCTTCCAATGCTTTAATGGTTCTTCTCCAATGAAACCTTGCTCTTTTAATTCTTCAATTAGGGGCTGAAATTGTTGTCGGAACTTTTCTCCATATGGCTGATGAAAATAAATTACTTCATTAATTTCGTTGTAATCTTGCTCTTCTAATTCCAGTTCTTCAATAGCCATTTGAGCAATTTTTGCTTGGCCAGTTGTCTTGATTCTGGTCACCTTCTTGTAGATTGTAATTTCATCGCCTTCAATTCGTATTCCTCCTTTCATTGATCGGATAAAATTTGTGCCAATCAGCATTTCTATCCCCTCTGTTATGCCCATATCAAAAGCATAAATTAGAGGCATACTGAATTTGTTTCCTTCAATGTAAAAATATCCAGGTTTTAATTTATGTGTCGCTTGTTTCCTGGAATTCAAACCATTGAAGAAGATGTTTTGCGTTAAGCTTTCAAGTGCTTCTTTTGGGACGAGTCCTTTGTTGATACAGCATGTAGAGGCGCCTGTGTCAATTATGGCTCTTGTTTTAAATTCAGGGCATCTGGGTATAACAAACTCGACCGTGACATTATAGAGCCGATTGTTGACCTTCCTGGTTTTTGACGTTTCATGGGTCCCGGTGGCACGAACTGTTTCGGTGGCTATCATTGGTCTAGCTAATTCTGGGAAATTTTCTTGATAGCTGTTTTCTTTTAGGCCTTTGATTTGCTTTTCTAGTTCTTCAATTTTTTGTCTCTGTTGGACACTTTCTTCCTTGAGGCGTGCGATTTCGTTTCTTTCACCTTTTAGTCTTTGAATTTCATCTTTTAGCATATCAATTGTATGCTGGGTGCCTTCCTCTTTTTGGAGCCACTTACCCGCTTCTTCCTTTTGGACTGTCTCTTTCTCTAGTTGTCGACGGGCTTTTTCCATGGCTATCTCTTGGGCTAACTGCTTCATATCTTCATCTCTTTTTGCTAGTAATTCTTTGAGTAATTTTACTTCAACAGACTCCGTTACCTCCCTTTTTATCTCCGTCACCGGCTTGGCTTTTGCTTGGATTTTTAAATAATTTCTTGAACACAAAGCGCATGCAGTGAATTGGCATTTGGGACAGTGAATTCTTGAATTTTCGGTGGTGTATATTCCGCAATAGTAACATAACGTGTAGTTTGTTACCAAGTTTTCTTCCCATTTATGCTCGCACTGTTTACTTTTTTCTGGAACTTCTTTGATTGGTTTCCACGATCCAGCTAATTTCACCATTTCTTCTATTTTTGCCGGTGATACAGGATGGAACATAAAGGCGAAATGTTCACTTTCCCCTTCAAATTCATTGTCAGTTAATAGCTCGTCAGGTGATTCTTCCACACTATCATCCGAATCTGCCCTATGCCAGTATAAGCCTTTCTTGTACATTTTTACTACTTTTGGTGGGGGGTAATAAGCTTCCATACCCTCCGTATCTTCTTCTACCGGCTGGACTGGAGCAGTTCCCTGTTCATCATCACTTGAGTCATATTCCTCCTCATGGAGCATAAGTGCAGATTCGTCTATTGGTGTGTCCTGGACAATGAGGTTGATGTTTTTCCTGGCATCACCTTCTCCTTCTGATATGCTATAAACACTACTATCATCGAAAGCTGTTGAGACTATATCCCAGTTTTCATCAAGCTCCATGTTCTGATATACAGATGCTCTTGCTATGTTTCCTTGTTTGCTTTTGCAATCTCTAGCAAAATGCCCTTCTCTTCCGCATATGAAGCACTTGCACTTTTTGACCCGTCCTCCTTCATCCTTGTATTTTGTTTTGAATGGCTTTACATGTGAATCCTTGTGAGGTTTGCCTTTGTACGTTCTGGACTTCCTTATCCCATACTTCTTTTTGTTACTTTTGTAATAGCCAGGTATAGGAATTGCAGAGCATAGGGACAAGTCTCTTAATTCTTTTGCAAGGGCTGCCTTTCTACACATTTCGGCTACAAAAGTATGTGTGTACTTTATAGCTGGGATAACACCGGCCGTTAAACCGGGGTATCTCTCTTTGAAGGCAGTTTTGATTTCTTTTGACAAGGAAACTGGGAGTTTTGCGAAGAACTTCTCCATTGTGGAAGGGAAGTATAATCTTCCAGACTTGATGGCTAGGTTCTTAAAGTCTTCCAGGAATTGCCATAAATGCTTTGTTTCCTCGCATGTGATTCTGTCGAGATCTCTGTATGCTCTGTCTTGTTCTTCTGTTGATCCTCTGTAAGGGTCTTCCATCAAAATGATTTAACGGATCTGAGATGTGATATTTTGAGGATCATCAGATGTGGCTTCTAATTCTACATAAGCATCTGGGAACGTGGTACGCCATTGCTGCCACATGAGTTTCTCACTTTCTCCTAATAAGTTTTCAACAGAGGAGAGTTGGCCCATAACCTAGCAAAAGCGTATATTCTGGAAGACCCGACAAAGGTAGTTCCAGAAGCAGGCGTAAGACATGATGAAAGCAACAAAGAGACGGAAGAAAATGATCCCAACACCCCCATGTGGTGGACCCTATAACTTTTGACTAAAAGATGCCAGCACTAAGGGGATTATTGTACGATAGTTTGTCACATATGTGAGTCACAGAGCACTGTAATAAAGTCGTAATAATGCTTCCGAAGATTCGAATATGCCAAAGGTTTATTCCCTAGCATATTCTGTTTCTAAGTCCTATAAATAGCTTGTCCTAAGTTTGTAAAAAAGAGCAGATCATATACAAAATCAAAAGTCTCTCTCTCAAAATAAGTGTGTGCTTCCGCTTTTGTAATAAAATTCAGGTGTGTGCTTCCGCTTTTGTAATAAAATACAGGTGCGTGCTTCCGCTTTTGTAATAAAAATTCCAATTGGTGTGTTTTTCTTATTCTTGCTGTTTTTATAAGGGTTTAGTCTTTGAACCTAAGAAACAACAAGATAAAAATCTTTAGGACAAAATTTTTTCTCTTTGGTATCAGAGCTTGAAATCAAAGCTCTATGGATTACTAAAACAAAGGTGTATTCAAGTGATTGCAAAACCGTGCTTATTATTCCTTTTTATATTTATATGTATACAAGATTTGTGCCTCAGTATACTACTTTAAAGTAAGAATTTATTTGAAATGTTCTTATAAAAGCTGGACAAAAGACCGTGCAATTGCTTCTGAAAGGGAATACCCAAGAGGGGGAAACCGTGTTGAAGTTAACCATTGGGTGAGTCCATCTCTAATGAGAACTATTTCCAATAGCTTCATGAAAACAAAGTATTATGTCTGAACGTTTTGAACAAGAAATACATAATTGGTATGATAAGTTCGGAACTGCTTCACTTGAGTACATCACCTTTCCTGAAAAGACAAAACTAAATCTTTCAGATATCGCAAACAATTTAGGTTGTATCTATAGTCGTCTAAATCTTTTCGCAAGAGTATCCTTAAAGCATTTTCATAAAATATCAGAAAATCAAGAAAATTTAGAAAAAGAGTTACTAAAGAATCATAAAAAATTGGAAGCTTGTGAGGATATATTAAGAAAAACCCAGAGTGAAACCAACAAGTAAAACCAATCACAAAGAAGGAAGTTCTCCAGTTGGTCAACGAAATAGCAAAACAACCAAAGTTAGTTGAAGAAGAAGCTCTTAAGCTCACAGAAATCTCTGTATGCTCTGTCTTGTTCTTCTGTTGATCCTCTGTAATGGTCTTCCATCAAAATGATTTGACGGATCTGAGATGTGATATTTTGAGGATCATCAGATATGGCTTCTAATTCTGCATAAGCATCTAGGAACGTGGTACGCCATTGCTGCCACATGAGTTTCTCACTTTCTCCCAATAAGTTTTCAACAAAGGAGAGTTTGGCCTTATTGTTTTCCCAAGCCTGATTATTGAGCCTGTTGATAGTGATGGATTCCCATCTGGCAATGGCATCAGACCAAAGTCCTGGGTCATTTGGGAGAACAAGCATGACTGCTGTTTCTAACCATGCTGGTGGCAAAGACCATTGGGAATTGTGATACCTTCCATAGTTTCCGGAAAATGCCAAAGAGAAAAATTTTTTGTCCTAAAGATTTTTATCTTGTTGTTTCTTAGGTTCAAAGACTAAAACCTTATAAAAACAGCAAGAATAAGAAAAACACACCAATTGGAATTTTTATTACAAAAGCGGAAGCACACACTGTATTTTATTACAAAAGCGGAAGCACACACCTGAATTTTATTACAAAAGCGGAAGCACACACTTATTTTGAGAGAGAGACTTTTGATATTGTATATGATCTGCTCTTTTTTACAAACTTAGGACAAGCTATTTATAGGACTTAGAAACAGAATATGCTAGGGAATAAACCTTTGGCATATTCGAATCTTCGGGAGCATTATTACGACTTTATTACAGTGCTCTGTGACTCACATATGTGACAAACTATCGTACAATAATCCCATTAGTGCTGGCATCTTTTAGTCAAAAGTTATAGGGTCTACCACGTGGGGGTGTTGGGATCATTTTCTTCCGTCTCTTTGTTGCTTTCATCATGTCTTACGCCTGCTTCTAGAACTACCTTTGTCGGGTCTTCCAGAATATACGCTTTTGCCAGGTTATGGGCCGAATGGACTGGGCTAAATGTTGTTTCGTCCCAATCTTTGGGCCAAGGCTTCCAGTTCGACAAGGATTCAGCGAGCTTCTTTATTTTGGATCCTGACGTCTTCTTTTTGATCACTCCAGTGGTTATCCCGTGTTGATTTTCCAAAGCAGATTTGGGCTTTGTACTGGACAATTGCTTGTAGATTTCTAACGGCTTGGACTGCGTCTTTTGCTGCTGCCAACTCAAGATCTTGGGCAATTGTTGAATATGGGTTGAGCATTTGTCTGGATCGGGCTGCTTTAACTTGGTATGATTTGTACAGGGCTCCAGGTTTTTTAATGCTGATGATAGGTCTTGTGAAGACTTTTGGTAATGGTTTGAAATCTTCATGATTTGTTCGGAGATAGTCTTCATATTCTCGAGACAGGTAATAGGGAATTCCAGAGTCTCCTATGCTATCATCATGGCCGCTTGATCCAGTTCCTTCAATTGCTGGTTTCCTGTACATTCGTCTGCAAAACAAACATTGACAAGTCGTGACAGGGAATCAGCAAGTACATTATCCTTCCCATCGATATGTTCAACGTTTATTTTTACTCCTGTTCCTGTAAGGGCATCTGCAAATTTTGCCCATCGTACTCTCGAGGCTTTATTGCTATTTGTTTTGTTGTAGAACGATATTATAGCCTGGCAATCTGTCCTGAGGGTTATTTGTAAGACCTGTATTCCATTTATTGCATTTAGTTATAATTGTTGTGAATTCTATGATTTTTGGTAGTTAAAGAAACTAAGAAAAACTTTAGTTACAATTTCATATGAAAATCAGCATTTTGTGATGTTTTTAGAAAAATCATAATTAATTATAGGAACGTTGTTTGGACCTCAAACGAGTGCACAAAGTTTACAAATTGAGTCTAGTACAATTCTTAAAAATAGTTGTAAGCTTGAAAGTGGAGTTATATATGGTTAAAAATGCAATCTTCACTAAGTAGTTCGAAATTGACAGATTAGATAGTCTGTTTTCAAAAAATCATAATAAATCATAGAAAAATCGTATAAATACATACCATACATCCCTGGAAAGGTATTGAGATGAATTTTCTGAATATCAAATAAAAACGTGAATTTAATGGGTTTAAGATTGGCTAAACCAGTCTTGAACAGACTGATTCTAGAAGGCCTTTAATTTCAACAAAATTATATTATTAAAATCTTTTGTCAAAAGTGTCATGCCATTTTTTATTCAAGAATTCAAGTATAAATACCCCCCAAAACATCTCATAAACCACACCAACAAATCTCAATCCAATATATAGAGGTTTCTAAGCACTAGAGTATAAGAAGTGAGCGGAAGGAAGCTCAAAAGCCTAGCGAAGAAGTTATAGGTTCCGACGACTGGTCATAAGGTAACTACAAACTTTTCTATAGCTTAATTAGGTATTGTAAAATAGTTTTTGTGTTAACAACTAGAATATTTAATAAGTATAACATATGTTATATTATACTCATTTCTAACAATGGTAAACAAAAACCTTAAAATGTCGTTATTATAACAATTCGTAATTCCGAAAATAATACCGATTGATTTACTTACGAGGACGGTGACTAGGCCGATTACTTGGGATCTGGTTGTTGGATTTTCCGAAAGGCTAAAATGCTGAAAGGATCCTGCCACCCCATCTAATCTTCTACCTGGCTGTTCTTTACTTGATAAATCATGGAGTATCATATTGGAATTACTGAAGGGTTTAATGATGCGACTACAATATAGTTAAGG
The DNA here is from genome assembly GCA_023525715.1 of Cichorium intybus. Taxonomy (NCBI): domain Eukaryota; kingdom Viridiplantae; phylum Streptophyta; class Magnoliopsida; order Asterales; family Asteraceae; genus Cichorium; species Cichorium intybus. The sequence goes on along the minus strand of CM042013.1, from coordinate 53,795,002 downwards.
ATTAAGAAATGATAGATTTCTTATTATGTTAACAGTTAAAGTTGAAGGAAATACAAAGCCGAGAAAGATAAACGATATAGTCAACTATAATCAGGTGAGTCTTCTCACTATACTATAGGTGATATTGCATGCGTAGGAAGAAAGATATGTTAGACTAAGGTGATCTTACCTGTTATGATAATTGTATGAATTATTGCTATGATAATGATTGTTTGTGGACGGAACGGGATAGCCCGCGAGCGAATAGGCGGAACGGGAATAGCCTGCGAGTCATTAGACAGAACGGGAAAAGCCTGCGAGCGATAAGACGGAACGGGAACTGCCCGTGAGTCTTCAGGCGGAACAGGGATAGCCCGCGAGTCTCACAGACATATGAATGGTTATTATGTGTTGTATGTTATGTGATGGATCGTATGGTATTTTGAGGAACTCACTAAGCTTTGTGCTTACCCCGTTGATATTTAACATTTTCAGATAATGGCAGAGACAGAGGGAAGGCTCCAACCTGACGCACCGCATTCCACTATTTCCAAGATTTCCGCTACTTTATAAATAATTTATGTGAAGAATAAAGGACATGAGTTTCTATATGTATTTTGCTAAAATCAATACTATGGCGGATTTCTCTATTTGTAAAATATCCATTTATAAATCAATATTTGGTTTTCAAAAAAGAAAAATTTGACTTGAAAATCTGGGGCGTTACAAGTTGGTATCAGAGCCTTAGTTTGAGGGATTTAGATAAACTTTCGGGTAAATCTGAACTCAAACTGAGGACTGAGAGTTTTAAAAAAAAATTAGAATTTTAAAAAGAAAAGGAATGCGATGCGTGCGGTCAGCCGGAGCTTAAGTGAGTAAATGATTCTCAAAATATATGCATTCATGTATATGCTAGAAACTTGATATGATAAAGAGTATACTAAGGATTCACTCAGGAATTGCATGTTATAATTGCATGATTTAGGATGTCTGATTGCCTTATATGATGACAATTATGTGCAACTGAAACTGTGCTTATACTGTTAGAAAGTTAAATGAACGCTTGAATTGCATGTAGTTAATATCAGATGGCTTTGGAATTAGTTATCTGACTTTATTAGTTGTTCCTTGTCTGGTTGTGACATTAGGATAAGATTACTTATTCAACTGTATATTTTATCCTTAAAATTATGTGTGAAATAAGCGTCAACAAAACTACCTAATGGCATCAGCAAACGTTTTTTTCTCTTTTATCACAAGTATGATAAAGAAACTCTAGGAAGTGTAAAAAGAAGTGTTGAATGTACAAACCGTATAAACAATAACCGTATAAGTAATAAGAGACTATATAGTAATTTTGGAAGGACGTTTGGTACAAGTAATAATAGGTGTGGAAGATAGTACAGGGCCCGTACTACCGAAAGCACAGGATTCTTACATGTAACAGAGTCAGTCGCCAAAACTCCTATAAAGTCGGGTTGGTAGGGTAACCACATATAATGAGCATGGGCTCACCATCTTGTTTGTACAATCAGAATGGTGGTGATTACAAGAAGCAATGGTAATGGTTCTGGGTCTAGTGAGGGACCAAGACGACCCACTCGATCAGATGAGGAGCTACGAGACTTAATTGTTGAAGAGGTATCACGCGAGGTGCTAGCCGAAATTCCTCATTTCTTCGGTGCAATCAAAACTGAACTGATAACGATGATTGAGGAACGACTTGCTACAATTAGTAGACCAAGGGAAAGAATGGCGACTTATCGGGATTTTGCCGCATGTCAAGTCCCGGTGTTTGGTGGGGGAAGGGATCCAATCGCTAGTATAAGATGGATTTCTGCAGTAGAGGGTGCTTTCAGAACCTGTTTTTGCCCAGAGGAATCAAAGGTTATCTTTACTGTAAACCTGTTGAGAGACGATGCAAAGGATTGGTGGGAAATGATGGCTAAAGATCTCACTGATGCTCAGATAGAGGCTATCACTTGGGCCGAATTCACGACTAAGTTCAGACAAGAGTACGTCCCGCAAATAGAGATGGAACGTTTGGCTCAGGAATACTTGAACCTGACTCAGACCATAGAGACAGTGGCAGAAATCACCAAAAAGTTTAACGAGCGGGCGCTCTTTTGCCCAGAGTATGCAGCCACAGAGAAAATGCGGATGAACCGATATTTGGCAATGCTTCGGACGGATATACGGGAGTTTGTGTCTGCTGCCAAGCACCAAACTCTTAACGACATGATTTCAGCCGCTCGAGCTCGAGAATTGGAACTAGAGAACCAACAAAGGCAGAAGCGTCAGGCACCAACACAATCTCATCCGCCATCAAAGAAGCAAAAAGTGGGGGACCAAGGAAGGCATGGTCAGAGAAGCCACAGTCAGTGTGGCAAGTGTGGGAAAAACCATGAGGGGCAATGTAGGGCAGTAGTGTGCCATAAGTGTGGCAAAGAGGGCCACTATGCTAGGGATTGTCGACAGGAGGCCAAAATCTGCTTTAACTGCAATCAGGTAGGCCACTTCAAGGCCCAATGTCCCCGTCTGACTCAGGGAGTGGTTTAGAATCCGGCACCCACTACACTCCGGATTACCGATGGTAGGCAGGGGAAAGGGGGAGCCCCTAAGACCAAGGGTCGAGCATTCGTCATGACCGCCGAGGTGGCACAGGATGCGCCCGACGTCGTCACGGGTACTCTTTCTTTACTTGCCTCGTGTTTGTGGTGTGTGTAATTAATATGTCTATTATGCTTTGATTAGGAACATTCTTAGTCAACTCTATGCCTACCTTTGCATTATTTGATTCAGGTGCTAGTCATTCTTTTGTGTCTGCCGCGTTGGGAAAGAGTTTCGGTATTGCTTTAGGAACTCTTCCTCGGCCGTTAGAAGTAGAAATTGCGGATGATAAAGCCGTGCAAGTGACTAGTGTTTATCGGGGATGCGAAGTAGTGATTCAAGGAATAAAGTTTTCGATCGATCTCATCCCTATACCGTTGAGTGACTCTCGAGTCATCATCGGTATGGATTGGATGGGTCAGCATGAATCATGGATCGATTGTAAGAACAAGCGAGTGTGGATTCAAACCCCAAGTGGGGGAGAGCTGGTTGTGCAGGGCGAGAGAAAGAATCGAGGTGCAGTTTTCTGTTCAGCTGCTAGGGCACGCAGACATTTTCAGCATGGAGGTTCGGGATTTGTGGCTTATGTTGAAGACACACGAGAAAAGAAGCCACAGCAGAAAGCAGGTGATATACCGGTGGTTCGGGATTTTCCTGATGTTTTTCCCGAGGACCTGCCTGGTGTATCGCCAGAGAGACAGGTGGAATTTAAGATCGACTTAACTCCCGGTGCGGCTCCAATAGCTAAAGCACCGTATCGTCTTGCGCCTCCAGAAATGCTTGAATTGTCTATTCAACTTAGGGAACTTTTGGACAAGGGATTTATTAGGCCCAGTTGCTCACCGTGGGGAGCTCCTATTCTATTTGTTAAGAAGAATGATGGTTCCAATAGGATGTGCATAGATTATCGTGAGCTGAACAAGCTTACGGTGAAAAATCGATATCCATTACCTCGCATCGACGACTTATTCGATCAACTGCAGGGGGCTTCGTGGTTTTCAAAAATTGATTTGCGGTCAGGATACCATCAAATGCGAGTACGGGAGGAAGACATCCCGAAAACGGCTTTTAGGACGAGGTACGGCCACTTCGAGTTTGTAGTGATGCCGTTCGGACTAACCAATGCCCCTGCAGCTTTTATGGATTTAATGAATCGAGTGTGTCGACCGATGTTGGATCGGTCGGTTATAGTTTTCATTGATGATATCTTAGTTTACTCTAGGAGCAGGGAGCAACATGAACAACACTTAAAGGAAGTATTAGAGACCTTAAGGAAGGAGAAGCTTTATGCAAAATTATCCAAGTGTGACTTTTGGCTACGGGAGGTTCAGTTTTTGGGTCACGTTGTCAACGAGCAAGGAATCATGGTAGACCCGGCTAAAGTGGAGGCCGTGATGCGGTGGGAGGTTCCGAAGACTCCCTCTGAAATTAGAAGTTTCTTGGGTCTGGTTGGTTATTATCGCCGTTTCATCCAAGACTTCTCAAAGATTGCGGTACCTTTGACTCGGCTAACTAAGAAAAACGCTGCTTTTCGGTGGGGTGAGGAGCAGCAGCAGGCTTTTGAGACTTTGCGGCGGAAATTGTGTGAAGCTCTGGTTTTGACGTTGCCTGAAGGCATGGAGGACATGGTAGTTTATTGCGATGCATCTATCACGGGATTGGGGGCAGTCTTGATGCAACGAGGCAAGGTGATTGCTTACGCCTCGCGACAGTTGAAGCCCCATAAAGCTAACTACCCCACTCATGATTTGGAATTGGGAGCGGTGGTCTCGCTCTCAAGATTTGGAGACACTATTTGTATGGAGTGAAGTGCACCATCTTCACGGACCACAAGAGTTTGAAGTACTTGATGGATCAGGCAAACCTCAATATGAGACAGAGAAGATGGTTGGATGTATTGAAAGACTATGATTGTGAGATACACTGCCACCCTGGGAAGGCCAATGTGGTAGCAGATGCGTTAAGTCGTAAGGCTTCGGGTGCACCCCTTCGGGGCATTTGTCTAGGGATGACAATTGTGACACCGCTGCTTGAGCTGATTAGGAAAGCTCAGATGGAAGCAAGCAAGAGCGAGAATCAGAAAGGTGAGAGAATTGTGGGTCAGTTGGCAGCTATGGTCAAAGATAGTAGGGATTTGTTAACTAGCCATGAGAGAATTTGGGTACCGAAGCTGGGCGGGGTTCGTCAAACCCTATTGGAGGAGGCACATAAACCCAGGTTCTCTATCCACCCTGGAGCAACTAAAATGTATAGGGATCTGCGCGAATATTATTGGTGGCCAGGCATGAAGAGGGAAGTAGCCTGGTTTGTCGAAAGATGCATGACCTGTCGTAAGGTCAAGGCCGAGCACCAACGGCCTCATGGTAAGTTGCAGCCTCTTGAGATCCCAGAATGGAAATGGGAGCATATCACAATGGATTTCATCACGAAGTTGCCAAGAACCCCTCGACATATGGACACTATTTGGGTTATCGTGGATAGATTGACTAAAAGTGCTCATTTCCTCCCCATCCAAGAGACTTACTCTGCAAAGGAATTGGCTAAGGTCTTCATAGATGAGATTATCTCTCGGCATGGTATGCCGGTCTCGGTGATATCCGACCGGGATGTCCGATTTACGTCTAGGTTTTGGAAGAAGTTTCATGAGGAACTAGGCACTCGCCTTCATTTCAGCACAGCATATCATCCTCAGACGGATGGGCAAAGTGAAAGGACGATTCAAACGCTGGAGGATATGCTTAGGGCATGTATTATCGATTTTGGCGGGAGTTGGGATTCCCATCTCCCTTTAGCTGAGTTTTCTTACAATAACAGTTATCACGCGAGCATTGGCAGGGCTCCCTTTGAGATGTTGTATGGAAGGAAATGTCGGACTCCTATTTGCTGGGGCGAAGTTGGCCAGCGGGTATTGGGTAGTACTGAGGTAGTAATCAAGACAACTAAGTTAATTCAGAAGGTTCGGGAGAGGTTGTTAACGGCCCAGAGTCGACAGAAAAGTTATGCAGATCGGCAGCGGTCCGATCTCGAGTTTCAAATGGGAGATTATGTTCTTCTTAAGGTTTCACCTTGGAAGGGAGTCATTCGTTTTAGGAACCGAGGAAAGCTTGGCCCTAGGTACATTGGACCTTACCGAATCACTGCCCGTGTAGGTAAGGTAGCTTACCGGTTGGAGCTGCCCGAGCAGCTTAGTCAGATTCACGACACGTTTCACGTTTCGCAGCTTAGGAAGTGCATTACGGAGGAATCTACAATAGTACCTTTGGGGGATATTCAATTAGATGAACGCCTGAACTATGTGGAGCGTCCTATAGCTATCTTAGAAAGAAAAACAAAATCCTTGCGTAATAAAGTGGTAGTACTGGTGAAGGTACAGTGGAAACATCGAAAAGGCTCTGAATGCACATGGGAGCCCGAGAGGGAGATGCGAGAACATTACCCCGAGTTAATTGAGAATACAAATTTCGAGGACGAAATTCAAAGAAGTGGGGGAGACTTGTAAGACCTGTATTCCATTTATTGCATTTAGTTATAATTGTTGTGAATTCTATGATTTTTGGTAGTTAAAGAAACTAAGAAAAACTTTAGTTACAATTTAATATGAAAATCAGCATTTTGTGATGTTTTTAGAAAAATCATAATTAATTATAGGAACATTGTTTGGACCTCAAACTAGTGCACAAAGTTTAAAAATTGAGTCTAGTACAATTCTTAAAAATAGTTGTAAGCTTGAAAGTGGAGTTATATATGGTTAAAAATGCAATCTTCACTAAGTAGTTCGAAATTGACAGATTAGATAGTCTGTTTTCAAAAAATCATAATAAATCATAGAAAAATCGTATAAATACATACCATACATCCCTGGAAAGGTATTGAGATGAGTTTTCTGAATATCAAATAAAAACGTGAATTTAGTGGGTTTAAGATCGGCTAAACCAGTCTTGAACAGACTGATTCTAGAAGGCCTTTAATTTCAACAAAATTATATTATTAAAATCTTTTGTCAAAAGTGTCATGCCATTTTTTATTCAAGAATTCAAGTATAAATACCCCCCAAAACATCTCATAAACCACACCAACAAATCTCAATCCAATATATAGAGGTTTCTAATCACTAGAGTATAAGAAGTGAGCGGAAGGAAGCTCAAAAGCCTAGCGAAGAAGTTATAGGTTCCGACGACTGGTCATAAGGTAACTACAAACTTTTCTATAGCTTAATTAGGTATTGTAAAATAGTTTTTGTGTTAAGAACTAGAATATTTAATAAGTATAACATATGTTATATTATACTCATTTCTAACAATGGTAAACAAAAACCTTAAAATGTCGTTATTATAACAATTCGTAATTCCGAAAATAATACCGATTGATTTACTTACGAGGACGGTGACTAGGCCGATTACTTGGGATCTGGTTGTTGGATTTTCCGAAAGGCTAAAATGCTATATGGATCCTGCCACCCCATCTAATCTTCTACCTGGCTGTTCTTTACTTGATAAATCATGGAGTATCATATTGGAATTACTGAAGGGTTTAATGATGCGACTACAATATAGTTAAGGATTAAGAAATGATAGATTTCTTATTATGTTAACAGTTAAAGTTGAAGGAAATACAAAGCCGAGAAAGATAAACGATATAGTCAACTATAATCAGGTGAGTCTTCTCACTATACTATAGGTGATATTGCATGCGTAGGAAGAAAGATATGTTAGACTAAGGTGATCTTACCTGTTATGATAATTGTATGAATTATTGCTATGATAATGATTGTTTGTGGACGGAACGGGATAGCCCGCGAGCCAATAGGCGGAACGGGAATAGCCTGCGAGTCATTAGACAGAACGGGAAAAGCCTGCGAGCGATAAGACGGAACGGGAACTACCCGTGAGTCTTCAGTCGGAACAGGGATAGCTCGCGAGTCTCACAGACATATGAATGGTTATTATGTGTTGTATGTTATGTGATGGATCGTATGGTATTTTGAGGAACCAATTAAGCTTTGTGCTTACCCCGTTGATATTTAACATTTTCAGATAATGGCAGAGACAGAGGGAAGGCTCCAACCTGACGCACCGCATTCCACTATTTCCAAGATTTCCGCTACTTTATAAATAATTTATGTGAAGAATAAAGGACATGAGTTTCTATATGTATTTTGCTAAAATCAATACTATGGCGGATTTCTCTATTTGTAAAATATCCATTTATAAATCAATATTTGGTTTTCAAAAAAGAAAAATTTGACTTGAAAATCTGGGGCGTTACATTATTTCTTCTTTATCCAGGTAGAATATCTTTAATTTCTGCAGTATGTTTATGCAGGCATTTATCTCTGCATCGATTGTGGACTGTATGGTGTTAAATTTACCACTTGCATACGCACATACTTTTTCAGTATTTCTTGGGTCACTCCTGTTAGGTTTCCACTTAGCAACTCCTCCCCATCTCTCCATGCATCCATCTACTTCAAGCACCATGTAAGCATCTTTTGGTGGGACTTCGAGGTCTGGAAGTCTCTCTACCTCTTGTTTGATCTTATGAATCAATTCATAGTCTGATGCTTTTAGTCTTTTATCACCATGTGCTTGAGTTTTTTCATAAAGTGGCCTTAGCAATCTTCCAAGGTTTGGGATATGCTGTCTAGCATAGTTTGGGATACCAAGGAATGATCTCAAGCCTTTCTTTGTTTTTAATTGCTTTTTATCGAACGAAACAATTTTCTGGATGATATGGGGTTGCACTTGACTTTTCCTTCTCCAATTACTACACCCAGAAAGTCTACTTGTGGGACTCCTATCTTCATTTTTGTTGGTGATAACACCAAACCATTCTTTCTACAGATTTGCAGCATTTTCTGTAGATGAGTTGCATGCTCTTGCTCATTCTTTGAAAAGACCAGTATATCGTCTATATATACTGCGATAAAACTTTCAGTTCCCTTGAAACATTTATCCATTTTTCTTTGAAAAATTGCCGGTGCATTCTTTAGGCCGAAAGGCATAACCGTCCATTCATATAATCCGCTTGGAACAAGAAACGCCGTCCATGGTATTGAGCTTTCCTCCATTGCAACTTGATGGAACCCGGACTTTAGGTCGAATTTTGAGAAGATTTTTGCATTACTTATTCTTTGGATTATTGTGTTGATTCCTGGTAAAGAGTACTGGTCTTTATATGTATTATCGTTTAAGGTTCGATAATTAAATACCAGTCTTTCTTTTCCTTTTGTTTCTTTTCCAGTGGCTAGATCAACACTTGTTCCTGAATTTACCAGCATTGCCATTGTTTGATGCCTACTGTTGCTTGGTCTTATTGCTCCAATTTTTAGCAAGGTATCTATGTGTTTTTTAAATGCATCTTCCATGGCTGGAGTGACATGTTTTAACGGTTTGTCTTGTATAGTGATATCTGGGTTGATAATGTCCAGCTTGCATACTTCACCGTTTTTCTTCCAATGCTTTAATGGTTCTTCTCCAATGAAACCTTGCTATTTTAATTCTTCAATTAGGGGCTGAAATTGTTGTCGGAACTTTTCTCCATATGGCTGATGAAAATAAATTACTTCATTAATTTCGTTGTAATCTTGCTCTTCTAATTCCAGTTCTTCAATAGCCATTTGAGCAATTTTTGCTTGGCCAGTTGTCTTGATTCTGGTCACCTTCTTGTAGATTGTAATTTCATCGCCTTCAATTCGTATTCCTCCTTTCATTGATCGGATAAAATTTGTGCCAATCAGCATTTCTATCCCCTCTGTTATGCCCATATCAAAAGCATAAATTAGAGGCATACTGAATTTGTTTCCTTCAATGTAAAAATATCCAGGTTTTAATTTATGTGTCGCTTGTTGCCTGGAATTCAAACCATTGAAGAAGATGTTTTGCGTTAAGCTTTCAAGTGCTTCTTTTGGGACGACTCCTTTGTTGATACAGCATGTAGAGGCGCCTGTGTCAATTATGGCTCTTGTTTTAAATTCAGGGCATCCGGGTATAACAAACTCGACCGTTACATTATAGAGCCGATTGTTGACCTTCCTGGTTTTTGACGTTTCATGGGTCCCGGTGGCACGAACTGTTTCGGTGGCTATCATTGGTCTAGCTAATTCTGGGAAATTTTCTTGATAGCTGTTTTCTTTTAGGCCTTTAATTTGCTTTTTCTAGTTCTTCAATTTTTTGTCTCTGTTGGACACTTTCTTCCTTGAGGCGTGTGATTTCGTTTCTTTCACCTTTTAGTCTTTGAATTTCTTCTTTTAGCATATCAATTGTATGCTGGGTGCCTTCCTCTTTTTGGAGCCACTTACCCGCTTCTTCCTTTTGGACTGTCTCTTTCTCTAGTTGTCGACGGGCTTTTTCCATGGCTATCTCTTGGGCTAACTGCTTCATATCTTCATCTCTTTTTGCTAGTAATTCTTTGAGTAATTTTACTTCAACAGACTCCGTTACCTCCCTTTTTATCTCCGTCACCGGCTTGGCTTTTGCTTGGATTTTTAAATAATTTCTTGAACACAAAGCGCATGCAGTGAATTGGCATTTGGGACAGTGAATTCTTGAATTTTCGGTGGTGTATATTCCGCAATAGTAACATAACGTGTAGTTTGTTACCAAGTTTTCTTCCCATTTATGCTCGCACTGTTTACTTTTTTCTGGAACTTCTTTGATTGGTTTCCACGATCCAGCTAATTTCACCATTTCTTCTATTTTTGCCGGTGATCCAGGATGGAACATAAAGGCGAAATGTTCACTTTCCCCTTCAAATTCATTGTCAGTTAATAGCTCGTCGGGTGATTCTTCCACACTATCATCCGAATCTGCCCTATGCAAGTATAAGCCTTTCTTGTACATTTTTACTACTTTTGGTGGGGGGTAATAAGCTTCCATACCCTCCGTATCTTCTTCTACCGGTTGAACTGGAGCAGTTCCCTGTTCATCATCACTTGAGTCATATTCCTCCTCATGGAGCATAAGTGCAGATTCGTCTATTGGTGTGTCCTGGACAATGAGCTTTATGTTTTTCCTGGCATCACCTTCTCCTTCTGATATGCTATAAACACTACTATCATCGAAATCTGCTGAGACTATATCCCAGTTTTCATCAAGCTCCATGTTCTGATATACAGATGCTCTTGCTATGTTTCCTTGTTTGCTTTTGCAATCTCTAGCAAAATGCCCTTCTCTTCCGCATATGAAGCACTTGCACTTTTTGACCCGTCCTCTGTCATCCTTGTATTTTGTTTTGAATGGCTTTACATGTGAATCCTTGTGAGGTTTGCCTTTGTACGTTCTGGACTTCCTTATCCCATACTTCTTTTTGTTACTTTTGTAATAGCCAGGTATAGGAATTGCAGACCATAGGGACAAGTCTCTTAATTCTTTTGCAAGGGCTGCCTTTCTACACATTTCAGCTACAAAAGTATGTGTGTACTTTATAGCTGGGATAACACTGGCCGTTAAACCGGGGTATCTCTCTTTGAAGGCAGTTTCGATTTCTTTTGACAAGGCAACTGGGAGTTTTGCGAAGAACTTCTCCATTGTGGAAGGGAAGTATAATCTTCCAGACTTGATGGCTAGGTTCTTAAAGTCTTCCAGGAATTGCCATAAATGCTTTGTTTCCTCGCATGTGATTCTGTCGAGATCTTTGTATGCTCTGTCTTGTTCTTCTGTTGATCCTCTATAAGGGTCTTCCATCAAAATGATTTGACGGATCTGAGATGTGATATTTTGAGGATCATCAGATATGGCTTCTAATTCTGCATAAGCATCTGGGAACGTGGTATGCCATTGCTGCCATATGAGTTTCTCACTTTCTCCCAATAAGTTTTCAACAAAGGAGAGTTTGGCCTTATTGTTTTCCCAAGCCTGATTATTGAGCCTGTTGATAGTGATGGATTCCCATCTTGCAATGGCATCAGACCAAAGTCCTGGGTCATTTGGGAGAACAAGCATGACTCCTGTTTCTAACCATGCTGGTGGCAAAGACCATTGAGAATTGTGATACCTTCCATAGTTTCCGGAAAATGCCGATGTGTTAGCTTGTGGGTATTTGAATTCAGGAAATCATTGGAAATTTCCTGGGATTGGTCTTGCTGGTGGGTATACAGGAGGACCCATGACTGGTTCAGGTGGTACCTGATATGAAGTACCTGATTCCTCCGTGGCTGGGAAAACTTGTTGTTCCATTCCTGCAAGTATTTGTTGGGCTATTTTTTTGAATTTTGGATATGGCCAATCATCTTCAGTCATTGTAAGGCCAAGAAAAGTTGTATCTTCACCACGTGTGGCTGCGAATGGGTTTTCCCATCATCTTCAGAATCGTCTATATTGTGGACGGTGATTTGAGTTGGTGGTTCACTTGACTCTTTTTCCGTATTTTGGTCTTCATCTATGTCGTCACAGATATCGTCCCATCCTGTGGCAACTATTTCTTCTATAGGCGTTATTTGTTGAGGGGCATCATATTTTACATAATAGTCCCATTTGCCTAAAGGTTCACCAAGGGTTGAGCATTTTTCACCTAGTTTTCTATGTTTCTTCTTGGGCTTGTTTGATGTTTTCTGTGGATTTAGAGGTCATCCTGCTTCTATCCATGCTTCTTCATTACACGTCGAACAAGTACAGACATCAAATGGATTATGAGTCTCTTCAAAGAAAATTCCAATGAAATGTTCCTCCTCTTCTAAATGACCATTATCTGTAATTTCTCTGTCATTGACATCAACTGAATATCTTGGTGGTTGTGGTGTTCTCAGATAGTTTTCAAACCTCAGGCTGACTGATCGGTTGAGCCTATCGTTTACCGCTACTCTAGCAGGAACTCTGACTGTAATGTTATCTGCTGGTTGTAAATTCCAGCTTCTTCCTTGGAGTTCTTCTACCGTTCTACGTTCGCCGGGGATGGCTGTGATTCCGTTCATGGTTAAGTGATCAACTACATTTGATACACTGTATTCGAAGCCTGTATAACTTGTGTTTGATAGTCGTCCTATCAAGGCCATTGTTATGAGCAGGTTACTATCTCCTCCTTGCCATGCGTCATATCCATGTGTCTGGATTGCAACTTGTATGTGGTGATGAAAGTCGTTAATACTTATCATCATATCAGGGAACATATATACCAGTTGTGTTCCTGATCACAAATCAACCTCCATAGTACCAATTATTTGGGTACTGTCTTCCCACCGTGTGTCTCTTAAGACAACTAGGGCATTTGTTCCGGCGTTTCTCCTGTGGAGTGCATGTATCCGAATCATAAAGATTTCGATATGCACATGTTGTAATCCTGTCCTTTGCAGCTGTTCATAACTCCGTTGATTGCATAATTCAATGTTTATCTGATTTCCTTCTATGCAGAGTATTCGTTGTTCCGAATAATGCTGATACACCCTATGATTGGTTGTATCATTATTATTAGAATATAATACCTCTGCGGGTACCAGGCTGGCTCGTCTTTTTCTGGAGATTTCCAGCTGTCTTTCTGGGCTTAAAGTTGACTCAAGAGTCCTTCGATACCTTTGGCTGGCCCGTCGCAGTCCCTGACTTACGTTGTAACGATGTCGCGCTATTTGTTGATAGCCTCTTATCTGATCTTCCTGTAATGGAAGCTCAGTTTGTGTTGCAGTAGTACTTCTATTTAGGACACTGGGTCTTTGAGTACTCATTTAGTCCTCTCCTTGTTATATTGTTCTTTGAATATTTTGTTAGGATTTTCAAACACGTATATTGGCCCTTTCGCCACCTGTTTCGGCTGATTCTTTTCCCCGATTGAGAAGTTGTTGAGTCTTTTGGTTAGACTTGCAATAGAGTCTTCTAGCTCTTCTTTAACCGGTTGTTTTCCCCCAAGCTTGCTTATTCTTTCTTCAAGGTCTGCAAGCCTTCGATTTTGATTTATTAATAAATACAAAATAGTATTATTCTGCTTGTTTGTGGCGGCAAGAGCTGTTGCAACTACTCCTTTATAGTCGCTGGGTTTTGCGAATCCGACCGCCGGTGTTTCAACCTCGTCTGTTGCTTGAGTAGCTTCTTGATACCCTGAGCTTGCTTTCGCGTTGGCAAGACTCATCCAGTAATTAATCGCTTTACTTCGTGTAGAAGGCTTTCAACCTTCTGGACCTTTTGGTTTAGATCCTCTGTGAGCTTAAGAGCTTCTTCTTCAACTAACTTTGGTTGTTTTGCTATTTCGTTGACCAACTGGAGAACTTCCTTCTTTGTGATTGGTTTTACTTGTTGGATTTCAGTGGACAGTTGCTGAAGGCTTTTTCTGGTTTCACTCTGGGTTTTTCTTAATATATCCTCATAAGCTTCCAATTTTTTACGATTATTTAGTAACTCTTTTTCTAAATTTTCTTGATTTTCTGATATTTTATGAAAATGCTTTAAGGATACTCTTGCGAAAAGATTTAGACGACTATAGATACAACCTAAAGTTTTTGCGATATCTGACAGATTTAGTTTTGTCTTTTCAGGAAAGGTGATGTACTCAAGTGAAGCAGTTCCGGACTTATCATACCAATTATGTATTTCTTGTTCAAAACGTTCAGACATAATACTTTGTTTTCATGAACCTACTGGAAATAGTTCTCATTAGAGATGGACTCACCCAATGGTTAACTTCAACACGGTTTCCCCCTCTTTGGTATCAGAGCTTGAAATCAAAGCTCTATGGATTACTAAAACAAAGGTGTATTCAAGTGATTGCAAAACCGTGCTTATTATACCTTTTTATATTTATATGTATACAAGATTTATGCCTCAGTATACTACTTTAAAGTAAGAATTTATTTGAAATGTTCTTATAAAAGCTGGACAAAAGAGCTCTTCTAATTCCAGTTCTTCAATAGCCATTTGAGCAATTGATGTTTTGCCTGGCATCACCTTCTCCTTCTGATATGCTATAAACACTACTATCATCGAAATCTGCTGAGACATTCCAACCCTTAATTGAGGAACTAAAAGAGCAAGGTTTCATTGGAGAAGAACCATTAAAACACTGGAAGAAAAATGGCGAGGTGTGTAAACTTGATATCATCAACCCAGATATCACCATAGAAGACCGACCACTGAAACACGTTACTCCAGCCTTTAGTAACTCTTTTTCTAAATTTTCTTGATTTTCTAATATTTTATGAAAATGCTTTAAGGATACTCTTGCGAAAAGATTTAGACGACTATAGATACAACCTAAATTGTTTGCGATATCTGAAAGATTTAGTTTTGTGTTTTCAGGAAAGGTGATGTACTCAAGTGAAGTAGTTTCAGACTTATCATACCAATTTTGTATTTCTTGTTCAAAACGTTCAGACATAATACTTTGTTTTCATGAACCTATTGGAAATAGTTCTCATTAGAAATGGACTCACCCAATGGTTAACTTCAACACGGTTTCCCCCTCTTGGGTATTCCCTTTCAGAAGCAATTGCACGGTCTTTTGTCCAGCTTTTATAAGAACATTTCAAATAAATTCTTACTTTAAATTAGTATACTGAGGCACAAATCTTGTATACATATAAATATAAAAAGGTATAATAAGCACGGTTTTGCAATCACTTGAATACACCTTTGTTTTAGTAATCCATAGAGCTTTGATTTCAAGCTCTGATACCAAAGAGAAAAAATTTTGTCCTAAAGATTTTTATCTTGTTGTTTCTTAGGTTCAAAGACTAAAACCTTATAAAAACAGCAAGAATAAGAAAAACACACCAATTGGAATTTTTATTACAAAAGCGGAAGCACACACCTGTATTTTATTACAAAAGCGGAAGCACACACCTGAATTTTATTACAAAAGCGGAAGCACACACTTATTTTGAGAGAGAGAGACTTTTGATCTTGTATATGATCTGCTCTTTTTTACAAACATATGTGACAAACTATCGTACAATAATCCCCTTAGTGCTGGCATCTTTTAGTCAAAAGTTATAGGGTCCACCACGTGGGGGTGTTGGGATCATTTTCTTCCGTCTCTTTGTTGCTTTCATCATGTCTTACGCCTGCTTCTAGAACTACCTTTGTCGGGTCTTCCAGAATATACGCTTTTGCCAGGTTATGGGCCGAATGGACTGGGCTAAATGTTGTTTCGTCCCAATCTTTGGGCCAAGGCTTCCAGTTCGACAAGGATTCGGCGGGCTTCTTTATTTTGGATCCTGATGTCTTCTTTTTGATCACTCCAGTGGTTATCCCGTGTTGATTTTCCGAAGCAGGTTTGGGCTTTATACTGGACAATTGCTTGTAGATTTCTAACGGCTTGGACTGCGTCTTTTGCTGCTGCCAACTCAAGATCTTGGGCAATTGTTGAATATGGGTTGAGCATTTGTCTGGATCGGGCTGCTTTAACTTGGTATGATTTGTACAGGGCTCCTGGTTCTTTAATGCTGATGATAGGTCTTGTGAAGACTTTTGGTAATGGTTTGAAATCTTCATGATTTGTTCGGAGATAGTCTTCATATTCTCGAGACAGGTAATAGGGAATTCCAGAGTCTCCTGTGCTATCATCATGGCCGCTTGATCCAGTTCCTTCAATTGCTGGTTTCCTGTACATTCTTCTGCAAAACAAACATTGACAAGTCGTGACAGGGAATCAACAAGTACATTATCCTTCCCATCGATATGTTCAACGTTTATTTTTACTCCTGTTCCTGTAAGGGCATCTGTAAATTTTGCCCATCGTACTCTCGAGGCTTTATTGCTATTTGTTTTGTTGTAGAAAGATATTATAGCCTGGCAATCTGTCCTGAGGGTTATTTCTTCTTTATCCAGGTAGAATATCTTTAATTTCTCCAATGTATTTATGCAGGCATTTATCTCTGCATCGATTGTGGACTGTATGGTGTTAAATTTACCACTTGCATATGCACATACTTTTTCAGTACTTCTTGGGTCACTCCTGTTAGGTTTCCACTTAGCAACTCCTCCCCATCCCTCCATGCATCCATCTACTTCAAGCACCATGTAAGCATCTTTTGGTGGGACTTCGAGGTCTGGAAGTCTCTCTACCTCTTGTTTGATCTTATGAATCAATTCATAGTCTGATGCTTTCAGTCTTTTATCACCATGTGCTTGAGTTTTTTCATAAAGTGGCCTTAGCAATCTTCCAAGGTTTGGTATGTGCTATCTAGCGTAGTTTAGGATACCAATGAATGATCTCAAGCCTTTCTTTGTTTTTAATTGCTCTTCATCGAACGAAACAATTTTCTGGATGATATGGGGTTGCAACTTGACTTTTCCTTCTCCAATTACTACACCCAGAAAGTCTACTTGTGGGACTCCTATCTTCATTTTTGTTGGTGATAACACCAAACCATTCTTTCTACAGATTTGCAGCATTTTCTATAGATGAGTTGCATGCTCTTGCTCATTCTCCGTCATCGGCTTGGCTTTTGCTTGGATTTTTAAATAATTTCTTGAACATAAAGCGCATGCAGTGAATTGCTGGTTTCCTGTACATTCGTCTACAAAACAAACATTGACAAGTCGTGACATGGAATCAGCAAGTACATTATCCTTCCCATCGATATGTTCAACGTTTATTTTTACTCCTGTTCCAATAATAATGATACAACCAATCATAGGGTGTATCAGCATTATTCGGAACAACGAATACTCTACATAGAAGGAAATCAGATAAACCTTGAATTATGCAATCAACGGAGTTATGAACAGCTGCAAAGGACAGGATTACAACATGTGCATATCGGAATCTTTATGATTCGGATACATGCACTCCACAGGAGAAACGCCGGAACAAATGCCCTAGTTGTCTTAAGAGACACACGGTGGGAAGACAGTATCCAAATAATTGGTACTATGGAGGTCGATTTGTCATCAGGAACACAACTGGTGTATATGTTCCCTGATATGATGATAAGTATTAACGACTTTCATCACCACATACAAGTTAACCATTGGGTGAGTCCATCTCTAATGAGAACTATTTCCAATAGGTTCATGAAAACAAAGTATTATGTCTAAACGTTTTGAACAAGAAATACATAATTGGTATGATAAGTCCGGAACTGCTTCACTTGAGTACATCACCTTTCCTGAAAAGACAAATATTCATCAGCCATATGGAGAAAAGTTCCGACAACAATTTCAGCCCCTAACTGAAGAATTAAAAGAGCAAGGTTTCATTGGAGAAGAACCATTAAAGCATTGGAAGAAAAACGGTGAAGTATGCAAGCTGGACATTATCAACCTCAGATATCGCAAACAATTTAGGTTGTATCTATAGTCGTCTAAATCTTTTCGCAAGAGTATCCTTAAAGCATTTTCATAAAATATCATAAAATCAAGAAAATTTAGAAAAAGAGTTACTAAAGAATCGTAAAAAATTGGAAGCTTGTGAGGATATATTAAGAAAAACCCAGAGTGAAACCAGAAAAAGCCTTTCAGTCTTTTATCACCATGTGCTTGAGTTTTTTCATAAAGTGGCCTTAGCAATCTTCTAAGGTTTGGGATATGCTGTCTAGCATAGTTTAGGATACCAAGGAATGATCTCAAGCCTTTCTTTGTTTTTAATTGCTCTTCATCGAACGAAACAATTTTCTGGATGATATGGGGTTGCAACTTGACTTTTCCTTCTCCAATTACTACACCCAGAAAGTCTACTTGTGGGACCTGGCAATCTGTCCTGAGGGTTATTTCTTCTTTATCCAGGTAGAATATCTTTAATTTCTCCAATGTGTTTATGCAGGCATTTATCTCTAATTTAAAGGAACGCCCAAGTATGGCCACGATCACTACGATGACTGAACATGCATTGGATCTACAAGTAATGTTAGAATAAGGGTATAATTATAATTTAACTAGCATTCAGTTAGTTAGTTAGTTAGTTGGTAGTTAGTTGTTAAGTCGGTTAGCTAGCTTTCTACTTCTATATATATATTGTTTCTCTTCTTGTACAGTTGTATTCGATTGAATCAATAGAGAATTCGATTCTCTCTCTCTCTCTCTCTATATATATATATATATATATATATATATATATATATATATATATATATATATATATATACATATATATATATATATATATATATATATATATATATATATATATATATATATATATATATATATATATATATATATATATATAATCATAACATGGTATCAGATTTTTGATCCTTCTTCCGCTTCAATCCTTTCTTCTCCGATCAATTTCATTCTTTTTGTTATCTCAATTATGTCTACTGATGGATCTGCAACCAATCAATCCAATCAATCCAATCCGGTTGACATTTCCAGTCCTTTCTATCTTGGATCTTCAGACAATCCTAACACTATCCTTGTTTCTCATGTCTTCAATGGCATCAGTTTCTCTTCTTTGAAACGTTCAATCACCATTGCTCTTTCTGCGAAGAACAAATTTCAATTTGTCGATGGCACCATTTCCAAACTTGCAACTGATTCTCCTCATTATACGACTTGGTATCGTGTTAATTCGATGGTAATCAGCTGGTTGCTTAATTTACTTGATCGTAATCTTGCTGATAGTCTCATTTTTCTTCCAACTGCTTATGGCATCTGGAAAGAACTGAATCATCGTTACGAACAGTCGGATGGAGCCCTCATATACCAAATTCAGCAGCAACTCTACTCCTTATCTCAAGGATCTGATGATTTCGCGAGCTATTTCACAAAATTGAGCAAAATTTAGGATGAGCTTCGTATCGTTCAGAATATTCCTGATTGTTCCTGCGTTGCTGCTGTCGGTATTGCCAAATATCTTGATGATCAACGTCTGATTCGGTTACTCATGGGCCTCAATGATACGTATAAAGTTCTCAGAGGACAAATCCTAATGATGAAGCCATTACCTCTCGTTTCCACTGTATACTCGATGATTATTCAAGAGGAATGTCAACATGAGATTCATCTTACATCTTCAATTGATCCCGAAGCCATTGCTATGGCAGTCACCAATGATCCTTCTTCCAATTCCACTAAGAAGACACTCGTTTGCAATCATTGTAAAAAACAAGGTCACTCTAAATCTCAGTGTTATCGATTAATTGGTTTCCCAACCAATTTCAAATTCACAAAATCTAAGAAAGATGAATCCAAATCAGTTGCTCATGTTGCTTCTGTTGACACTTCTGCTCCGATTACTCAAGAACAATATGCTCATCTCTTACAAATGTTCAATAACAATAATGTTTCACCCTTGCCATCAACTGCTGCAAATTCTTCTTTGGTTGACGGAGCTATGAAAGACGATGGTACTTCCTTTTCTTATGCTCATTTTGTTGCTAGTGTTTATAAGTCTTCTTCCTTTCTACAATTGCATCTGTCTTTTATCATCGACACTGGGCAATTGACCACATGTGTTCTAATTCTCGATTGTTTCTTTCCTTGAATAAATTTTCTCAGCTACATTCGATTGGGCTTCCTTGTGGCCATACCTTGTCTATTACACACTACGGTGATGTTCAAATTCGTTCCTCTATTGTCTTAAAAGATGTTTTGTATGTCCCGTCTTTTAGATATAACCTTGTCTGCATAAGTAAACTCAATCGTCAGCTTCAAACCTTCGTTTTATTCACTGATCAATCGTGTCTTCTGCAGGACCCATCATCGAAGAGTAGTCTTGCTCTTGGGGTTCTTGGAAAGCGTCTCAACGACTTATATTTTCTTGAATACCATCAACTCAAAGAACAATTTTCTTATAGTTTTTATGTATTCTCTTGTATTCATTCTTCATTTGCGTTTAATGCCACTTTTAATCTCATGTTATCGCATAAACGTTTTGGGCATGTATCTGTCAATAAACTACAACACTTGTTTCCGTTTTCTATCAAACAAAATAATGATAATATTCAATCTTTTTTGACTTGTGCTAAAGCCAAACACACTCGTTTATCCTTTCCTCATAGTAAATATGTTTCTAAAGCCCCGTTTGATCTTGTACATGTTGATGTTTGGGGACCTCATCGACATTCCACTCATGATGGTTATAAGTGTTTCTTGACTATCGTTGATGATCACTCACGACACATTTGGCTTCATCTCTTATCTCACAAAAGCTATGCATTCTCTTTAATTCAAGACTTTGTTACCTTAATTCAAACACAATTTCATACTACCATCAAATGTATACGCACAGATAATGCTAAAGAATTAGGTTCCAGTCATGATGGTGTTGCTTATTTCAAAAACAATGTATTATTCATCAAACTTCTACCCCTCATATGCCTCAACAAAACGGTCTTGTTGAGCGTAAACATCAACACCTCTTAGAAGTTGCTCGTGCCTTGTTTTTTCAAGCAGGCATTGGTCAATCTTATTGGGGTGAGTGTGTCAAAACTGCAGCATACATCATCAATAGAACTCCTTTACAACCTCTTTCCTTTCAAACTCCGTTTGAAGTCCTTTACAAAACCAAACCTGATTTCCAACAACTTAAAACCCTTGGTTCCTTATGCTATGCTTCTTCATCTTCTGTTAATCGTCATAAGTTTTTACCTCATTCTCTTCCATGTATCTTTCTTGGTTATCCTTCTAACAAAAAGGCATATCGACTTTTAAATCTTATCAATCACAAAATCATTGTTTCTCGTGATGTTAAGTTTTATGAAGATATCTTTCCTATTCATTCTTTTAAACACTCTTCTCTTGATTCTTCATGTCTTCCTTTAAATCTTCCTGATAATACGGATTCTTCACCTCCTTCTATTCCTTCTGTTTCTATTCAACCTCCTCATAGCATACATCCTCCAGCTATCCGTGTTTTACCACGACAAACCACTCTTTGTCGTGCTCCACCCATTCATTTGAATGATTATGTTTGTAACAATGCTTTTCATTTTGATTCCAATCATTGTTGCCCACATACAATCACCAATTTTTGTATTCCTTCTGTTGACACTTCCTCTTCAAAATCTCTATGTTGTCTTTCTACGTCCACTAAAACTCCTAGTTACGTATTCGAACCTACATTTTATCATCAAGCAAAAGGCATTCCTGAGTGGGAAAAGGCTATGCAAGATGAATTAGATGCTTTAAAAGCTAATGGTACATGGGATCTCGTCAAACTTCCTAAAGGACATAAACCCATTGTTTGTCGTTGGGTTTATAAGGTCAAACATGGATCAGATGGTTCAATTGAATGCCATAAAGCTCGCCTTGTTGCCAAAGGGTTCAGTCAACATCATGGAATTGATTTTCATGAAACGTTTTCTCCTATAGTCCAATTCACCACTTTTCGAAGCTTAGTTGCTATTGCAGTCAAAAGAAACTGGAATATCCACCCGTTTGATGTTAATAACGCCTTCCTTCACGGTGATTTACATGAGGAAGTGTATATGCGTTTACCTCCAGGTCATGATTCATCTTCTTCATCACTTGTTTGTCGTCTACGTTAGTCTCTTTATGGTTTAAGACAAGCATCCAGACAGTGGTATGCTAAATTGTCATCTGCTCTTTGTTCGAAAGGATATACGCATTCTTCTAATGTCTATTCGTTGTTCTTAAATAGAATGCCTTCCTCCATTGTTATAGTCACAATTTATGTTGACGACATCCTTGTTACTGGGACCAATGAAGACGAAATCCTTAACTTAAAGTCTTTCTTGGATGAACAATTCAAAATAAAGGATTTGGGCTTGATTCATTTATTTTTGGGTATCGAGTTTAACAAAATTTCAGATGGCATGGTCGTTCATCAAACTAAATTTCTTAAACAACTCTTCCATGACTATCACATTGATGATTTTACATCGATCACTACTCATCTTCCTTCTCAGAGCAAGCATTTATATAATGACATTGATTTTCTTGATGAACCTACAATTTATTGATAATTGATTGGAAAGCTTAACTTTCTTCTGCATACAAGACCTGACATCTCTTTCTCAATACAATTCCTAAGCTAATTAAATCAGAAACCTTGCAAAAGTCATTATACTGCTGCCTTACACATTCTTCAATATCTCAAAAATACACAGTTTCAAGCTCTCCACTTTAATAATAATCCGACTTCAAAATGGAAGCTTTTTGTGATTCGGACTGGGCAGCATGTCCTCTTACTAGAAGATCAGTCAGTGGGTTCTTTATTACCTTAGGAGGCTCACTAATTTCATGGAAATCCAAGAAACCGGTTACCATTTCTTTGTCCTCAGCTGAAGTTGAGTATCGATCCATGAGACGTGTCATGACTGAGCTTAGCATGGTTAACACGATTGTTTACAGACTCTCAACCTGACAATATCACTCCCATCCCATTGAAATGTGATAGTTTAGCAGCAATATACATTGCTACAAACCCGGTTTTCCACGAACGAACTAAACATATAGAAATTGATTGTCACTTCGTTCGTGAAAAGGTCCAAGATGGCTTAATTCATTTATCTCATGTTGATACTTTTGGACCAACAAGCTGATTTGTTCACTAAATCTCTTCCGGGATCTCGCCACACAAAAGCTGTATCCAAGCTTGGTCTACTTCAATGCCCACCAGCTTGTCAGGGGGTGTTAGAATAAGGGTATAATTGTAATTTAACTAGCATTCAGTTAGTTAGTAGTTAGTTGTTAAATCGGTTAGTTAGCTTTCTACTTCTGTATATATTGTTTCTCTTCTTGTACAGATGTATTCGATTGAATCAATAGAGAATTCAATCCTCTCTCTCTCTCTCTCTCTCTCTCTCTCTCTCTCTCTCTCTCTCTCTCTCTCTCTCTCTCTCTCTCTCTCTCTCTCTCTCTCTCTCTCTCTCTCTCTCTCTCTCTCTCTCTCTCTCTCTCTCTGCATCATAACAAGTAAGTCTTCACATTTACGTATATAAGTCTGTCTTCACATTTACTTATTTTGAAAGAAATCTAGTTGCAAATGCAAGAAGGAACAATATCATCGACTCAAATTCTGTCAGTAATTCGTCGAAATGGGTTTTCCAACAGATTAGCCACAGAAACATTTTGTTAGAAAATTTTATAATATCTAGCTTTGGCCAGTTCCGTTTTTATCCGAAAACTAAAAGCTCATTTTGGTTTAGTTGTTATGAGTTAATTTGTTTTACCAAAATTTGTTTTTGTTAAGATCGAGTAGCAAATCACGGTTAAGAGCACAGCCAAACCATAGCGTTGATTATATAAGTTGCCAAAACTGCTTCCATGTTGCCTTGATCTTTACTGTAGATGGGTTCCCCGGATCTGAATTTCGTTGGTTCACAGACATGATCACTGAGGATTTTCTGAATCTTTATCCTTCAGAACTGAAATTTCGGTGTAAGTTTGTAATATTTGTTTTTATATAACTTTAAACTTTTTTACTTGCGACTTGTTTTATGTACTCTTCAGTTCTATCGAGGAGTGTCCTATGTGCTTCAGTTTGATCATTTTACATGAGATTTCATACTAACTGAATAGAAGTGTGTTTTCAGAGTTGCTTCTTGGTTCTTTTTAGGGTGTTTGATTAATTAAGCGTCTGTTAGCATGGTATATGAAGATATGGTAAATTACAAGTCTACAATACTTCATTGAAATTTCTTACTTGGTGTACAAAAAAACATATTAGGAGCGATAAAAAATATATTTCTTTTATAATTAATAAAATGAAAACGGTGTGGAACTTTAAATGAAGCTTTATCAAATCATTAGTTTTATTGTGAATTATGTAGTTTAATTTTTTGTATGATCGTGAAGATAAATCAGCCAAATAATTAAGTTTTTGGTGCTTGTATTCTTCTATTACACATAGTTTTATCTAAGTTCTTTGTATGTTTGGTTTTCCTTTTCAGGGAAATAATAAGTATGGATTCATTTATGTAGTTGAACTGAACAAGATTAGCACATGCTACTTACAATTGACCAACAAGACTGAACATTTTATTGCCTTCAAGGTATCTTATTTATATATAAATTTTTTCAACAGTTGTTGATTTATTGGCCGTCTTTTAAAAAGTTTGAGAAGCTTTTAATTGTTGGTTGTAGGCTCTAACAACAAACGTCGAGAAGTCCTAAGTTAACCCAATCATTGGAATTTTATTACCAAGATCAGTTTGTAATCTCAAAGGTACATACATGATCAAGTTTGAAATTATCTGCCTACCTAGAACAATAATAACATCTTTTTATATGCAACTTGTCTAGTTGCAATACAAAAACAAAATGAGGCACCCCCTAACATGCGATGCAAACACAAGTTTAGAGTGCAGGCTGTTATGGCACCTAATGGGGCAACTGAAAAGGACATAACTAGCAGCATGGTGACTCTTTTATACATGAACGTTTGTTTATAGTGAAACACTATGTGGTGGATCATGACTTGAAAACTATCCATGTTTTTGCAGTTCGTTAAGGAGGAGAACAAGGTTTTTGAGGAGTTTACAGTGAGGGCTGTTTTCATTCCTATCGTAGAAGAATCTTGAGAAGGTTCTTCCCTAAAGGAGAAGAATGAAATCAAAATTCTTCATGGCCTGATTTTTTATAGGGATTTTTTGTTGGCTTTTTCCTTCTCACTTCCGGTAAAAATGAGTTTTCCTTACCATAAGGTCGACTGTTTATTGGACCGTATGAATGTTAGGAAAAAAGATGAGTTGGAGCCCGAAGAAAAGCTCTGTGCGCGCAGTCTGAATATTTATTTCATTTGAGAAACGTATAATGTTTCTATAATATGCTTCTTTTTTATTTTTAGAGTAAAATACATTTTTGGTCCAATATAAGTGATTCGCAATAATGATGTACCTTCTCTCTAGGAATTTTCCTACGCGGAAGTGCTTTATCCTAAGACTCGTTCTATTCTTGAACAAGGTAATTTATCGATCATTTCAAAATTGAACCACCAACATAAAGCGACGGATATGCTCCAACTTATTGTATTTTATGTCTTGAATTAGTGCAAGTTGATTTGGATGAATCGAAAATCTAAAGAGATTCAGATGTTGTAACCATTTAAATATAATCCGTGCAAGTTGATTTAGCATAGGGAATTTACTGATTGGCATTACATTACCCCATACAAAAGGTAATTTCTTGTACTTATTTGGAACAAGAAGAATTAGTTTTATTAGAAAAGGGTAGCAAGAAGCTAAAGGTACAAGTTTGTCATACATTCCATATTTGGGTGATGAATCCCTCTTCTCTTAGCATAAGGAACTAATTTTTTTGGCTCTACTTTAAAACCAACTGAAAGCATAAAAAATTGGCATTGCTAGCCAATTCCCGGGTGGTCTTAATCTTCGTATTAAAAGAACAATTATTCTTTTAAGTCCCATAAAAATAAAGTAACGCCATCAGTATAACATCAACGACTTTTGCGGATTGTTGTTGATGGGCCTCCCTCCATTCCTATAAAACTATTAATTCCATAGAGGAAGAAAAATGTACACTAGGCCACCAAGTATGTAATAATGCGCAAACTTCTTTAATGGCAGTGCAACCACCAAAAATATGCACCCCAGCTTCAGGAATGATTCGAACAAAAGGGAAAGAAATTTTATGCAGTCTTGAGAGTGGCAAGAGCTTTCTCATCATTTTCTACCTTGTCAAACTCCTCATCGGTCCTATAAAACTATTAATTCCATAGAGGAAGAAAAATGTACACTAGGCCACCAAGTATGTAATAATGCGCAAACTTCTTTAATGGCAGTGCAACCACCAAAAATATGCACCCCAGCTTCAGGAATGATACGAACAAAAGGGAAAGAAATTTTATGCAGTCTTGAGAGTGGCAAGAGCTTTCTCATCATTTTCTACCTTGTCAAACTCCTCATCGGTGTATTCTTCTATTGGCTTCTCAACCACAGTCTACGCTTCATTGTTTAAAGTGGTTGTAATTTTAACCTGGCCCCTTACGATGCTTCTCCAAATTTTGTTGTCATTCATTTTGACGTATTTCTCGAATCGGAATTTCCACTCAGGAAACCCATCAGCAGACAGTAAGCGGGGAATTCGAGTTGAAGTCCCCATGATTGAATCAAGATCGTGTTGCATGGTGGTGAGTGAATTGTTGTAAGAATCCATTAATGAACAAAATCAAAAGAAACAAGATTCTGTATTGAAAACACAAAAGCTTGACCGAAAAGTACTAAAGTCAAACTCAGTCCTGACCGGAATCCCTCAGACCGAAAACCCAGTTCGGTCCGAAAATGAGACCGAAAACTTGGAAAAACCGAAAACAACATTGAAGGTATCAAACCCTAACCGAAATCACAAGACAGCCACCGAAATCTCTAAACCCTAGCCGAAAACGACAAGCCGCCGCCGAAAACAAATGATGCCCTAACTGAAAACCACAAGCCGCCGTCAAAAACTTGGAAACCCTAACCGAAATCAGAAATCTGCCACCGAAATCAATCACAGCCCTAACCGAAAACAAGCACCAGCCGTCGAAAATAATGAATCAGATCTGAAAAACGTGTTTAGTTCGTAATTTTCGAATTTTAAGGATCAAAACACACAGTTTTTCCAGAAAAATGATGAACACGAAGAACACCAAACAACAAAATTCTTCCAAAACAGTTCAAAAGCTCTAAAAACTCCAAGATCTAAGCAACAGTTTCGAAAAAACTGATAACAAAACAGCCAAAAACACAAGATTTAAGGCTCTGGTACCACTTGTAAGTCCTAACACTACTAGATGTATCAATGGTATCAATCAATCGCTTGATTGTGAGGAATCCAATCAAGCAATGAATCCAAAACCGATAAGAACACGAAATAAACCTTCAATGCACTCGATTATTATTGAGAAATCGACTAGTACATAAGATTGCTCATGATGATCGAATGAACACTCTAAATCTCTCTATGTCACGCACACACACTCAAACAATCAACTTAAACTAATGACAGCTATAATGACAATTTATACCTAACAATGATCTAAGCCCACTCAACACACAGCCCAACCGAGAACCCATGCCCAACCCAACCGAAATCTCATGATTTCGGTGCTACAATGACCGACAACACCAGGGTTTTCGGTCCCTGGCCGAAAACTCCAGACAGCCAATTAATCTCGAATTTGGCCCATTAAATGAAAAGCTTAAACCACATAAATTATGACCCAACAGGACCATAGACATCTGAATGAACTAGCTCCAACTTCGTAGACTTGGGCGGATGACCAATCTTCTTGAAAGTAACTTTCTTTTGTTTACCAAGAACACATGGCTCACAGAAACCAACTATCACATTCTTGAGATCTGGTATTCTTCCTTTGGAAACTAGCATCTTCATTCCCTTCTCATTCATACGTCCAAGTCTTTGGTGCCATAGAATGGATGCCTCAACTACTTCAACAGCGTGTGCTTCAGCATTAAAAACTTCCACCATATAAAGTGTACCCCACTTCTATCCTTTAGCAACAACCAAATTCCCCTTTGTCACCTTCCACCGATGATCGCCAAATGTAGCATGGTGACCTTCATCATCAAGCTGCCCCACAAATATTAACATCCTCTTCAAGTTTGGAATGAACTTGACATTCTTTAAAGTCGAATTTGTGCCTAAAGTTGTCTTGATGACCACATCCCCAATACTTGTAATATCCAGGCTCTTGTTGTCTGCTAGTCTGACCTTTCCTTTGTACTGCCGATAACTCCGCATTACTTATCTGGAGTGACTAGCATGGAACGATGCACCAGAATCCATGATCCAGGATTTTGTTGAGTTTCAACACAGCAAATGAGCGCATCATCAGCAGAATTTACTGCCATATTAACTCCCTTCTTGCCTTTATCTACCGAAGGCTTTGGGCACTGATTTCTAAAATGACCCTTCTCTTTGCAGTTCCAACAGGTAATACCAGTCTTGTTTTTCTTGTTGGAATTAGTGTCCAAGGTCATCACTAGTGGTAATATTTCCAATAATAATAGGGTCCTTTTGGGTTGCCCTTATGACCCAAAAAAACAACAGAGTCAGAAATAATGAAATGATGATTAGTTTATTAATTTATTGAGAAATAAACTAATTAGAAACTAGATCAGTAAGTTAATTGATAAAATTAATTTAGTATTAATTTGGAATCAATTAAAGGGACTGAATTGTAATTGATTAAATGTTTAATTAATGGAAACAAGTCCAGGTGGTGCGGCCGCTAAAAGGCTCCTACGTTTGAAACCCTAGGATCCTTGCAGTATAAATAGAGGCCTTGGGGTTCAACCCTAAGGCATCCTAAACCCTCTTCTGAGCTGCTCCTCCCTTCCTCCCTCGTTTCTACAAAAACCAATCCCTCTCTAGGGTTTTGATATTTTCCTCCTATTCCCAAGTGGAATACTGATCTGTCTGGTTTTATGGAGATCATTGGGTGTGAATCATTAGAGGGATTCTATTTTGGATACTGACCATCCCTTGTAATCGTGGCCCTAGCCAGAAGCCAAAGAAGGAGACTTGCTGAGGTATATTCTGTTGAAGTTTTAAGTAGCTATAACTGATATGAACTGCATGATACTGGACAATGTTCATGGATAATCTGTGATTTGATCTTGTTAGTCTTCCACTGCATATGCTTATGTGTTTATATGATTGAATCCCAATATTTCTGTCCACATATCTTTCTCGATTTTGGTCTTCCTCTACCACCGCCTTCTCTGTTGGACTTTCTCGCTCTGTCTTCCATACTTAGGAGACTACTGGAAGTTTCTCCAGCACTCCGTCTGCGCACATACTCACCAATGATTAAGTCGTGAATACCTTCGAATGACAACTTAGCACCTCCGACTGAACTGCTAACTGTTGTTACTGTACTGGACCAACTTTCAGGCAACGAAGATAATAACATCAACGTCTGGAATTCATCTTCGAATCCATTATCAACAAGTATCAATCTTGATATTATTGAGTTGAATTCATTCACATGATCCCGTCACCAAGCCACCTTCTTTCATATTCAGATTCACCAACTGCCGAATCAAGAAAACATTATTTGCCGCTGAAGGTTTTTCGTACATATTAGACAATGAATTTATCATATTATCGGTTATATTCACATTGACAATATTTTAAGCTACATTCTTTGCCAATGATAACCTTATCACCATAAGTGCCTCCTAATCTAATAAGTTTCATTCTTACTACACCATCTCTTCAGGTTTTATTTCGAACAATGGTAGGTGTAATTTTTTCTGGTAGAGATAATGTTCGATTTACATTCTCCAAAATATGAAATCGTGACCTTCCAATTTCTCGATCCTAACTTTCCCATCCTTGATCATAGCTCTGATACCAGTTTGATGGGAATAACAAAACAAAACGATTCCTGTAAAACATGCGGAAATAAAACAGAGAATAACTACAAACTAAAACTGTAAAATTGGAATACAGTATTTAACGTGGTTCATACGATCTGTCTTATAGGCTAATCCATGGGCAAACGGGAGAGAGAGAGAGAGAGAAGTAGAGAGAGAGAGAGAGAGAAGGTTTTATTAATTATTATCACCAAGAAAATTACAATCATACAAGGCCAAACTGCACTTGTAGTCTGATCACTCACAAGAAAATATCAGTTGTACTTTTGGCTGCCAAACTGGACTGTACACAAAAGGCTACCTTACAAGACCGTGATATATCTATATATGTGTTTTTGTTTTGTGTTTTCGGTGTGTTTTTTTCACAACGGAAAGCCTCCTATATATACATTTGAGTATGTATGTAATATAATAAAAACAATGTGAATGTGGATATGTTTCAACATAGTAGGCGACTTGTCTAACCATTCCCCCTTTTGACAAAAGTGGCTTCACCAAACCACTTCATAACATCTTCACCAAATTTCTTTTGGCTTTCAAAAACATCACACGCAAAAGATGATGCTTTCCACCTAACAATTCAAAGTAGTAATCATTATTTATTAAAAGAGGTTAACAATTATTCTATATAATCATCATCTATTAAAAATATTCAAACTAATAATCATCGAGGCCAAACGTAATCAAAATGTGTCAGTTGAAGTTGTCAAGAAATTGCCATAGATAGAGTTTGAAAAGCTGATGGAAGATGATATATATACTATTTCAATAATTTCTCGTGATGCTTGACTGTCATCCAATAAATGAGGAACAATTTATTACTGAACAAACATTAACAATTTCTTCGTGTAATTAATTTAGTTCATCAGATTGCATTTTGAGAGATCGGGCAAATTTAATAGGGGTTGCAACTCGTCCTTTGTTTCGCTAATTCCAAAATGCAAAGACCCGCTCACTTTAAAGGATTATCGTCCCGTCAATTTAATAGGCTGCATGTATAAAATCCTCTCCAAAGCTTTGTCAATTCGGCTCAAATCTATTATGGGTAAGATTATTAGCCATGAGCAAATGGCTTACATTGAAGGAAGAAGTATTTTAGACGGACCTTTAATTCTAAATGAAGTGATCGCTTGGGCTAAAAAATGCAAGAAAAAAATTCTTATTTTCAAGGTAGATTTTGACAAAGCTTTTGATTCCTTGAACTGGCGCTTTATTGGGAATGTGATGGAGCAGATGAATTTTAGAGTTAAATGGCGGGCTTGGATTTATGGCTGTCTTTCCAATGCTAGAGCATCGGTTCTAGTTAACGGCTCACCAACTCAAGAGTTTGACATTAAAAGAGGAGTTAGACAAGGAGACCCTCTTTCTTCGTTTCTTTTTGCTATAGCCATGGAAGGCCTAAGTATTTCTTTTAAAGAAGCATCCTTGCTGAATTTATATGATGGTGTTTCTCTTCCTAATAATGGCCCGATTCTGTCGCATTTAATGTACGCTGATGACGTCTCTTTTATAGGTGAGTGGTCGGAATCGAATCTTATTAACCTTAATAGGATTCTTCGTTGTTTTCACATCGCATCGGGGCTTAAAGTTAACATTCACAAGAGTAAGGTTTTTGGTGTTGGTGTTGAAGATAATGAGCTTTTTCGATTTGCTAGTATCTTATCATGTGAAGCGGCTAAGTTCCCATGCACGTATCTTGGAGTTCCTATTGGTTGTAGCATGAAGCGTTCAAATGCATGGCTGCCAATTATCAATAAGTTCAAAGACAAGTTGTCCAATTGGAAGGCTAAGGCTTTATCATTCGGTGGTAGACTTACCCTTGTGAAGTCGGTTTTAAGCAGCCTTCCCTTTTATTATTTCTCTTTATTCAAGGCTCCGGTGAAGGTGATTGATAAGCTCGAATCGATTAGGAGGAGTTTCTTATGGGGAGGTGAGGAAAACAAGAGGAAAATTCATTGGATTGCATGGGATGATCTCATTAAACCTAAAGGGCTTGGAGGGCTGGGAATCGGTTGTTTATCAACCATGAACATTGCTCTTCTAGCTAAATGGATGTGGAGGCTAAGAGTTGAGTCACAAAGTATGTGGAGAAGATGTATCACTTCCATTCACGGTATTAAGGGCTACGATGGTGCTGCGGTTGTCAAAAAGGGTATTTCTGGTACGTGGCGGGCTATTGCAGAGAGCTGCGATACAATGCAAAATTGGAATTTTTCGTTCTGTAATTTGTTAGAAAGGCGGCTGGGCTTGGGAGATAGTACATTTTTTTGGAAAGACATTTGGTTGGGAGATATTCCTCTTAAGGAAGTTTTTCCTAGATTATACGCTCTTGACTGCAATAAAGATTGCAAGATTATTGATAAATTTCAGCAAAATGGAAGCACGTGGGTTTGGAGCTGGAAAAGAGAATGTCGCAAGGGAGCGGAGCAACGTGAGTTAGCTGTCCTCATGGATAAGATGAATGGTGTTACTCTAGGCAATTGTCACGACTCGTGGAGATGGAAACCAGCATGTTGCGGTTCTTTCTCGGTTCAGTCCTTAAGGAACGAGATTAGCAAGAATCGATGGACCTGCGGTACTTTAAAATTTTCCTGGTGTAACTGGATTCCGATTAAGGTAAATTGTTTTGTATGGCGTATATTCCTGAATCGTGTTCCTGTCGCTGCAAATCTATCTAAAAGAGGGGTTAGATTGACATCCACGTCCTGCCCCTTCTGTCGGGCTTGTGTTGAAGATGTCGATCACCTTTTCTTTGCTTGTCAATTTTCGATGGATGTTTGGAGCAGAATTTGTTGCTGGTTGAAGTTTTTGCCCAGGACTCCTTCTTGTGTTGAAGATGCTCTTTTGATGACTAACAACAATAGTGTTAGCCGTAATTTTTGCATGCTAAGGTGCGCTATTTTATACTCAACTTTGTGGTTCATATGGAAGTGCAGAAATAATTTGGTGTTCGAGAATTTGATTCCTGGTTCGGGTAAAGCGGCAGACGATATTCAATCCCAAGCCTTTAGTTGGTGTAATAATAGGGTGAAAGTTAGGCGTTTTAATTGGCATGATTGGTGCAATTCCCCTATGAACTGTGACATCCGCCTAAAATGGATTCGGGTCAACCCAACCCAATTGGAAATTTAATAAACCCTACTCAATATTACTTGACGCTAATAGGATCAAAACTCATACACTACGATATAAATTGACGTTAATAGCAATATAGCAGCATAGTATAACGTTATAACTATAATCAAATTAAATTATGATACCATATTAAAATTAAATCAAAGTATGATGCTCTAATTAAATTAAAAGAATCAAACTTGAATGCTATAATTAAACTTCAAATCAAAGTAGATTGTTATAATCAAATAATAACCTATCTTTTATAAAACTCTATTTTTATAAACTCTACATTAAATTTTATAAAACTCTTATATTAATTAATATATTATATAAAAGATGCTTGTGTTAGTGGAAAATTATGAAGACCACCAAAAGCAAAAGGTTATTCCCATTGTCTCCCACTCACACCTCCCATCATCTTTCCTTTCATTTTTCTCCCAACACATTATTCTCATCATCATTCAAACCATTTCTATTCTTTCTCTCCCTATCAATCTCGAAATTTCTCCTAGAAATCTTTATTTTTCAGCCAAGAACACTCCAATATACTCAAATCTCCATCCCTCTTGAAGCATTCATCAAGGTATGTTGTTAAAAGTTCCAAATTCATACACGAAACAAATTAAATCCACCAAACTATCTAAATCTCATTTTATGCATAAACCTGATTTTTCTCAGAATTCCATAAATAATATAAGAAGTTCTGGTAATTTTCAGAAAATAACTTATTTTTATTGAATTACTATAATTATTGCAATATAATAAGGCAATAATTCACATAAAATAATTTTGTAGTCAATAAATTCTGGGAAAATTCTAGGATGACCCATACATTGAGTAAAGTGGATTTATAAAGTTTCATGCATTTATATTACTGTTTGATGCTTATTTTGTATTTTATTTTGTTGTAGATAAATAAATTGCAAAATATAGTTATGTATATTAAAAACTAGATTTTATATTTTTCGCATCTTATTAACATTTTAAAGACTCCATGACAAAATTTACAGATTTGTGTAAGAATTTTTGCTTATTTTTCTTGATTTAATGATTATTTAATGGTTTAAATTGATAATAAATAGCTACACATGTCCAGAAATTATAAAACCTTATCAGAATATCATATATAACATGTTAATCATAAATAAAAAGTCTAATGAATTTATCTTAAAATTTTCCTATTATTTATGATTTTATTGATTAGTTAATAATGAAAAACATAATAAATACTTCCCATAGTCAAAAATATCTAAAACATTTACAGTAGGCTCACTATAATGTTAGAAAACTATGGTTAATTTTCCAGAATTTTTGGGAATCATTTATTATTTTTCCCGAATTTTGTTGTGGTTTAATTATTAAAATACTAAATAAATACTAAAGCAGTTAAGAAAAATATGAAAATTTTACAGTAATTACTATTTTATGAAATAATGATTTTCTGATAATTTCAGAATGTTTAATCACTGTTTAGTATTTAACACCATTTTCCTAAATATCTAAGCATGTAAAAATGCATTTTTAATGATTATTTCATATAAATAATTGTTTATAATATATAAAATCTGTAAATACTTATAATTTGACTAGTTATTATTTCAATAAGAAATTATTAAAATCTTGCCTAAAGTGAAAATATAAATTAATTAAGCAAAGTAATTAATTCAATTTAAAATTCATTTAACATATGAATACATTAATATTCAAAACAAAATTTGGATTATTGTTAATTCATCTAATATAAGAATATGTGTCTAATTATTTTTATAAATACTATATTCCCGTTTAGTAGTTCCTAAACCAAAACTATTAATTATAATAGGTTCCACGTCGTTTTGACCCGAGCCGTTTATCGTACAACACGCGTATTCCGTTTGGACTAATGTAAGTAATCTACCCCATATTTTATAATTTTCAATACTTTTGGGGTGTATCATGTGGTTCTAATATGTTCCAACTTCGCTTTATTATTTTATCACAATTGAGACATTGTTGGGACACTTTTACGTGAATCATTATTTGTATAATTATTGTTTGTTTACGCTACATGTACTTGTAGTGCATTATCATTTTTAGTCTAATCTCCATGACTATGCCCGTATTCTTGAGGTACGTTATGGACAATAATAGCGCTATTGGGTTGACCACCCCGCCTTGGGACGCTAAGGTGATTGATTGCACGTGGTTGAGTGTGTATGATGATTAGATGCTCCATACTATATATATACATATATATGTATATATAGGGTGAGGACTTATTGTTGTTCTTATCATTTGTTAATCAATTTTTGATTTATAAACTGTTATCTCAATAATACTTGCTTGTCGACTTCCAAAGAAAACAAGTTTCAAATTATAAATATTTCAAACTCACAATTTTTTTAATAAAACTAGATTACTCACCAACTCTCGTAGTTGACCTGTTTTTACCCATGATGCAGATTTGAGGAATGAAGTTGATGAAAAGTAGGGTATACCTTAGAAACCCACAAGACTATTTAAATTTGATGTAATAAATGTTGTTTGTATTTGAATTTGTATTTGTATGTTGTGGATCTTGTTTGCCTACTTAGTACTTAATTGAATCTAATCATATTATAACATAGTTGTCATGAGACTTTGAATAATATATCACGCCTTGATCGATTCCGCCAAAGATCGGGGTGTGACAGATTGGTATCAGAGCCCTTGACTATAGGGAATTAGGTTAATTGCCTTGACCTAGTCTATAGCCTCTAGGGTCCTCTCGTATGCTAGTTTATAAAATGCACGCACAACTGCATGCAATTCGCACTTAGAAAATCCTAGGAATACCTTTGTGTGCTAATTGCTCCCTTATGTGCTTACGTATTATTCCCGACACTTATATGTGTGCATACACTTGTGAATTTTCTCCTCTTTCTCTTAAAATCACACACATACTCAAATGGTTTCAAAATAAAAATTTATATACATATATATTCCTTAGCGCTCATAGGAAATTAAAAGTCATCCACCCTAGTTGGGTAGGATCAAAGTAATGGACGCGTAGTAACTGGAAGGAGGAGGTGCCGGTAGCCCGAAAGTCCTGACTAGGTAAGCATTCGTATACATCCCAATCAACCGAGGGACCAGTTTGCTTACATGGGGGACCAAAGGCGAGAGTTCCCAAACCTATAGGCCAAAGCGCGTCATTCACATTACTTTTGAGCCATCAAACTACCCGACCTTATCAAACGTATCCGAAAGGATACACTCCAAAATGGCCAACTCATTGGACTATTCAGTTCCCTAATGGGCCTTGAAGTGGGAAAAACATGTGAAAACTTAGTATTGTGGGGGCCCACGCAATTGCTGCATGCTTCACATTTAGTACCCATGGAAAGCCCAAAAGGTGTCCAACACTCCTAACCATGGCCCAACAAGTGTTTTACAATCATTTTACCCAACAATGTCTATAAACTTAATTTCCATAATTAATTTACAAATAACTCACAAGTCCATATGCGTGTTTCTCATAGACGACATTACGACCCCCTCTGTAACCATTGTAACTATCACCATATGTCCACTAGTCCGTGTCGCCTTTGTACGACTTGTGGTCGCTATGGCCACTTGGCGGACACATGCCGTGCACCAAAAAAAACTTAGCGACCATTCGCTCTACCCTCAAATCAGTAAACACAAACCCGGTATCCAACTGGAACATGCTTCAACTGTGGTGACCCACCCATTTCAGAAACACGTGTCCTAGGCTTGTCAATATCATTAACACTCAAGCCCAGGCAAATCCAACAAAGCAGGTTCCAGCTCCCAAAGGCCGAGCATTTGTCATTACCGCAACCCAAGCACAGACCGATAACAAGGTTGTAAATTGTACGTTTCTCATAAATGACTGCTATGCGTCAGTACTTTTTGATTCAGGTGCCGATAAAAGTTTTGTGTCTTTGGAATTTGAACCCATACTTCACACACCTCGTACGATTCTTGATGAACACTTTATCGTAGAAGTCGCCAATGGAAAATACATTTCACTCAATGCAGTCATCCAAGATTGCACTTTCGATTTTTGCGGTCATAAATTTTCCGTCAATTTAGTTCCTATGGAACTTGGTAGCTTCGACATCATCGTGGGAGTGGATTAGCTATCCCAAAACCATGCTGAAATAGTATGTTCCGAGAAGTTTATTCGTATTCCTCTTGCCGACGGTCAAAGTCTTCGTATTTATGGCGAGACTCGTTCAAAAAAGCTTAGTCTTATGTCATGTACTCAAGCTCGATCATATCTACGTAAAGAATACATGGCTTTCTTAGCCCATGTGGTGGAAACAAAGTTCAAAGAAAAGAAGATCGAAGATATTCCGATTGTACGAGACTTTCCCGACATCTTTCCCTATGACGTATCTGGACTCCCTCCGGTACGTGAGCTAGAGTTCCGCATCGATCTCGTTCCTGAGGCTGCTCCCATTGCCAAGTCTCCATATCGGTTGGCTCTAACCGAGATGCAAGAATTGGCAAGTCAGCTCCAAGAATTAACCGATAAGGGATTTATCCGCCCTAGTACTTCACCTTGGGGAGCCCCGGTTCTTTTCATCAAAAAGAAAGATGGTTCGTTTCGTATGTGTATCGATTATCGGGAGTTAAATAAATTGACAATCAAGAACCGATATCCGTTACCTCGGATCGACGACCTTTTTGATCAGCTTCAAAGAGCTTCATGCTTCTTAAAAATCGACCTCCGCTCAGGTTATCACCAACTTCGAGTACGGGAAGAAGACATCCCCAAAACCGCTTTTCGAACCCGCTATGGTCATTACGAGTTTACCGTTATGCCTTTCGGCCTAACGAATGTCCCTGCCACATTCATGGATTTGATGAATCGGGTATTTAAACCTTATCTCGACCGTTTTGTTATCGTCTTTATTGATGACATCCTCATTTACTCCAAGACAAAGGCAGACCATGAAAGACACCTTAGCCTAACTCTCCAAACATTGCAAGGAAATCAACTCTATGCCAAATTTTCGAAATGCGAGTTTTGGTTAAATGAGGTACAATTCCTCGGTCATATTGTAAGTGACAAGGGTATTTTAGTCGATCCCGCAAAAGTTGAAGCAGTCAAGAATTGGAAAGCCCCACGTATCCCCAAGGAAATTCGGTCATTCCTCGGTTTAGCAGGCTATTACCGGCGTTTCATTTCAAATTTCTCAAAGATCGCTTTACCGCTTACTTTTCTCACTTGCAAGGGTACGCCATTTGATTGGGGACCCAAGCAGGAAGACGCTTTCCAAACCCTTAAACAAATATTGTGTGACACTTCGATTCTTACACTCCCTGAAGGATCCGAAGATTTCGTGGTATACTGCGATGCCTCCAATCTCGGTCTAGGTTGTGTTTTGATGCAAAGGGGAAAGGTTATAGCTTACACATCGCGACAACTCAAAATCTATGAAAGGAATTATACGACTCATGATTTAGAGCTCGGTGCTGTGGTTTTCGCTCTAAAATTTGGAGACATTACCTTTACGGCACTAAATGCGTAATTTTCACTGA
Source organism: Cichorium intybus (assembly GCA_023525715.1). Classification (NCBI taxonomy): domain Eukaryota; kingdom Viridiplantae; phylum Streptophyta; class Magnoliopsida; order Asterales; family Asteraceae; genus Cichorium; species Cichorium intybus. The sequence continues at coordinate 53,756,595 of CM042013.1, read as the reverse complement.
CCACAAGAGCTTGTAACATATTCTTAATCAAAAGGAACTCAATATGAGACAAACACGATGGGTCGAACTCCTAAATGATTACGAATGTGAAATACGCTATCATCCGGGTAAGGCAAACGTGGTAGCCGACGCGTTAAGCCGAAAAGAACATGCCAAAGCATTTCATCTAATATGTTCTCCTATCTTGTCCAATCTCAGCGACCGAATTCGAGGAGCCCAACACTCGGCAATTACCGAAAATGACATGCCCACGGGAATTGATGGGGAGTTGGAAAGTAAATCTGATGGCATTTTCTATTATCAAGATCGCATCTGGATCCCAGATCGCGACAATCTTCGTACCTTCCTGATGGAAGAAATCCATAAAACTCGATATTCCATTCATCCTGGCGCTGACAAGATGTATCATGGCCTGAGAACAAATTATTGGTGGTCGGGAATGAAAAAGGATATTGCTTTATTCGTGGCCAAATGTCTTACATGCTCCAGGGTCAAAGCAAACATCAACGACCCTCTGGACTATTGGTCCAACCGGTAATCCCCGAGTGGAAATGGGAAGCGATCGCCATGGATTTCGTAACCAAACTTCCCCGTACCACCAACGGACATGACAGCATTTGGGTAATCATTGACCGTTTGACCAAATCCGCTCATTTCCTTCCCATCCGTGAACATTTCAAGGTCGAACAACTTGCTCGGATTTACATCGACGAGATAGTTAGTCGGCATGGCATCCCTCTCAGCATCATTTCAGATCGTGATGGGAGATTTCTCTCTCGGTTTTGGCAATCACTTCAAGCAGCCATAGGAACCCGCCTCGATCTTAGTACCGCCTATCATCCTCAAACCGATGGTCAATCTGAGAGGACAATTAAAACACTCGAAGATATGTTGAGGGCGTGTGTCTTAGATTTCGGAGGAAACTGGGACTCTCATTTACCGTTGGTGGAATTCTCCTATAATAACAGTTATCATTCTAGCATCAAGATGCCACCATTTGAGGCATTGTATGGCCGTAAATGCCGATCTCCTATTTGCTGGCATGAAATTGGCGAGTCCCACGTGATTCGCGCAACAGTGGATTCTCCAATCATTGGTCCTGAGCTTATCCAGGAAACAACCGACAAAATCACTCAGATTCGCAATAACCTTCACGCAGCTTGTAGCCGACAAAAGAGTTACGCCGACAAGCGACGCAAACCGCTTGAATTTACCGTGGGTGACATGGTCATGTTAAAAGTGTCCCCATGGAAAGGTGTGGTTCGATTTGGACGCAAGGGTAAATTGGCACCACGCTATGTAGGCCCGTTCAAAATCCTAAAAAGGATCGGACCAGCAGCCTACGAGTTGGATCTACCAATAGAGCTTAATAAAGTTCACCCAGTATTTCATATAGCCAACCTCAAGAAGTGTTTAGCAGACGAGAACCTTCATGTTCCTCTCGAGGATATCCAAATCGACGAGACAATGCAATTTATCGAGAAACCCTTGGAAATTGTCGACCGAAAGGAAAAGCAACTCAAAAGAAGTCGCATTCCCCTGGTCAAGGTCAGGTGGCAGTCAGCACGTGGACCCGAGTATACATGCGAGCGTGAGGATCAAATGCGTACCAAATACCCGTAACTTTTCTCTTAAGGTACTCTCTTCTTAAATTTCGGGACGAAATTTCCTAAAGTAGGGGAGACTGTGACATCCGCCTAAAATGGATTCGGGTCAACCCAACCCAATTGGAAATTTAATAAACCCTACTCAATATTACTTGACGCTAATAGGATCAAAACCCATACACTACGATATAAATTGACGTTAATAGCAATATAGCAGCATAGTATAACGTTATAACTATAATCAAATTAAATTATGATACCATATTAAAATTAAATCAAAGTATGATGCTCTAATTAAATTAAAAGAATCAAACTTGAATGCTATAATTAAACTTCAAATCAAAGTAGATTGTTATAATCAAATAATAACCTATCTTTTATAAAACTCTATTTTTATAAACTCTACATTAAATTTTATAAAACTCTTATATTAATTAATATATTATATAAAAGATGCTTGTGTTAGTGGAAAATTATGAAGACCACCAAAAGCAAAAGGTTATTCCCATTGTCTCCCACTCACACCTCCCATCATCTTTCCTTTCATTTTTCTCCCAACACATTATTCTCATAATCATTCAAACCATTTCTATTCTTTCTCTCCCTATCAATCTCAAAATTCCTCCTAGAAATCTTTATTTTTCAGCCAAGAACACTCCAATATACTCAAATCTCCATCCCTCTTGAAGCATTCATCAATGTATGTTGTTAAAAGTTCCAAATTCATACACGAAACAAATTAAATCCACCAAACTATCTAAATCTCATTTTATGCATAAACCTGATTTTTCTCAGAATCCCATAAATAAAATAAGAAGTTCTGGAAATTTTCAGAAAATAACTTATTTTTATTGAATTACTATAATTATTGCAATATAATAAGGCAATAATTCACATAAAATAATTTTGTAGTCAATAAATTCTGGGAAAATTCTAGGATGACCCATACATTGAGTAAAGTGGATTTAGGAAGTTTCATGCATTTATATTACTGTTTGATGCTTATTTTGTATTTTATTTTGTTGTAGATAAATAAATTGCAAAATATAGTTATGTATATTAAAAAGTAGATTTTACATTTTTCGCATCTTATTAACATTTTAAAGACTCCATGACAAAATTTACAGATTTTTGTAAGAATGGTTGCTTATTTTTCTTGATTTAATGTTTATTTAATGGTTTAAATTGATAATAAATAGCTACACATGTCCAAAAATTATAAAACCTTATCAGAATATCATATATAACATGTTAATCATAAATAAAAAGTCTAATGAATTTATCTTAAAATTTTCCTATTATTTATGATTTTATTGATTAGTTAATAATGAAAAACATAATAAATACTTCCCATAGTCAAAAATATCCAAAACATTTACAGTAGGCTCACTATAATGTTAGAAAACTATGGTTAATTTTCCAGAATTTTTGGGAATAATTTATTATTTTTCCCGAATTTTGTTGTGGTTTAATTATTAAAATACTAAATAAATACTAAAGCAGTTAAGCAAAATATGAAAATTTTACAGTAATTACTATTTTATGAAATAATTATTTTCTGATAATTTCAGAATGTTTAATCACTGTTTAGTATTTAAAACCATTTTCATAAATATCTAAGCATGTAAAAATGCATTTTTAATGATTATTTCATATAAATAATTGTTTATAATATATAAAATCTGTAAATACTTATAATTTGACTAGTTATTATTTCAATAAGAAATTATTAAAATCTTGCCTAAAGTGAAAATATAAATTAATTAAGCAAAGTAATTAATTCAATTTAAAATTCATTTAACATATGAATACATTAATATTCAAAACAAAATTTGGATTATTGTTAATTCATCTAATATAAGAATATGTGTCTAATTATTTTTATAAATACTATATTCCCGTTTAATAGTTCCTAAACCAAAACTATTAATTATAATAGGTTCCACGTCGTTTTGACCCGAGCCGTTTATCGTACAACACGCGTATTCCGTTTGGACTAATGTGAGTAATCTACCCCATATTTTATAATTTTCAATACTTTTGGGGTGTATCATGTGGTTCTAATATGTTCCAACTTCGCTTTATTATTTTATCACAATTGAGACATTGTTGGGACACTTTTACGTGAATCATTATTTGTATAATTATTGTTTGTTTACGCTACATGTACTTGTAGTGCATTATCATTTTTAGTCTAATCTCCATGACTATGCCCGTATTCTTGAGGTACGTTATGGACAATAATAGCGCTATTGGGTTGACCACCCCGCCTTGGGACGCTAAGGTGATTGATTGCACGTGGTTGAGTGTGTATGATGATTAGATGTTCCATCCTATATATATACATATATATGTATATATAGGGTGAGGACTTATTGTTGTTCTTATCATTTGTTAATCAATTTTTGATTTATAAACTGTTATCTCAATAATACTTGCTTGTCGACTTCCAAAGAAAACAAGTTTCAAATTATAAATATTTCAAACTCACAATTTTCTTTAATAAAACTAGATTACTCACCAACTCTCGTAGTTGACCTATTTTTACCCATGATGCAGATTTGAAGAATGAAGTTGATGAAAAGTAGGGTATACCTTAGAAACCCACAAGACTATTTAAATTTGATGTAATAAATGTTGTTTGTATTTGAATTTGTATTTGTATGTTGTGGATCTTGTTTGCCTACTTAGTACTTAATTGAATCTAATCATATTATAACATAGTTGTCATGAGACTTTGAACAATATATCACGCCTTGATCGATTCCGCCAAAGATCGGGGTGTGACATGAACTGTATTATGTAACTGTTCTTTTGTCTCTAGCATCTTGCTAGAGCGTTTTTTTATGATATCTCGTCGCCGTTCTAAAAAAAAAGAAAAATATGTCCATGTGAAGGGTGTGAACACGAAAGTTGTAATCATATTACCAGTAACGACATAAATTAATAATTAAGTTCCACTTGTCGAAGACAATTAAAATACATTACCCAACGACTTGTATAACAGTTGGATATAAATTGGTTAATAATTATCGATGACTTCAATATTCTTTTATGCCATGGTCAAATGAGGTGGGCGAACTAAGCAAACTTCGTTCTGTATTTATTCACAGCCAATTTAGTGCTTCCACCTAAATCGTACATCCTCACCAATATCAAAACACAATGTCTTCTTCAGAGGTAAACCTTAAAAATTATCTAATTCCGCTGACAGAGATTAACCTTGCAACCAACAATTTCAGCCCGGAAAGATGTATCGGAAGCGGTGGATTTGGAAAGGTCTACACAGGAGAACTTTCTAAAAGCAGGAAGAACTGTACAGCAGCTATCAAATGCTTAGCTCCGCATAGTTACCAAGGAGAGCAGGAGTTCCGTAATGAGCTTGACATGATTTTAAAATTCAACCATGAAAATATCATCTCTTTTATTGGCTATTGTGATGAAGGCCAAGAAATGATCATAGTTTTTGAGTATGCTACCAATGGAAGCCTCGACTACCATCTCCAATACATGAATAAGATGTACAACATAACATGGACACAACGCCTAAAAATTTGTTTAGGTGCAGCAAGAGGACTCGATTACCTTCATTCCGGTCTTGGGGATCACACTAGAGTGATACATAGAGATTTCAAGAGTTCCAACATATTATTTGATGAAAATATGGTCGCAAAAATATGTGATTTTGGCCTGTCAAAATGGGGACACAAGAATCAGCCAATTACATATCTAAGTACAAAGGTTGCGGGTACCCAGTTGTACTTGGATCCCACTTACCATGAAAGTGGCATCCTCTGAAAAGAATCAGACGTGTACTCATTTGGTGTGGTACTATTCGAAATGTTGAGTAGGATGTTGGTTTATAGTGAAAGGAGCATCGGAGGTGACAAGGAAGCATTTCCAATGAATTTGGTCTGACGATATGCTGACAAGAATGTACATGAGTTAATTGATCCTCACATCAGAGATCAAATTAGTAGTGATGTTGGTATTAATCGGTAATTTATCAAGGTCACGTGATTATACATATGGCTGGATTAAGATTTAGTAAGTTATGGTTTTATATGTTATGTTTTATTAATAGTTTATTAGGTAGAATAGGTATTTATTTTGACTAGTTCATGCTGCATCCGTTGAGCAAGTATGTGAGAAGAATGGGTCATGTTGGTGTACCTATTCTTTAGGTAAAGTAGTGGGTGTGAGTAGCTATTTTTGTGGTTGAACGTTGGTGTAAGGCTATATATAGGTTCTTTTAGTATGAATAAAGTAAAAAAAAAAAGCATTTTAGTCCTTTTTCTCTTCCACTCATATATTCTGTTAACGTAGAACATCATCTTTTCCCTGTTTTCATTTTAATCGTAGTATATATATATATATAAAAAGAGGCTGCCATTTTTTGTTTATTCCCAACATTTGGTATCAGAGCTCCATCCAGGTTGAGGAGGGCATAAGGCGTTCTAGACAGCAGAAATTAAGTGCAGTCTCCTTCCTTGATCAATCTGTTCAATCCTAACCAAAAGCGTGAAGACAAGCAGGAAAAATCAGAACGGGTGGATTTTGGTTTGGCTTGTTTGCTGGTAAAAGAAAATAGAAGAAGCGGGTGCGTGATCTTCTGGACTGGTGGAAGAGGAGTCTCCGAACAGATTGGATTGGAAAGGTTGGGGCTGTAGAAAAAACCAAAAAAATTACGATGGTACCGAGAGAAGGAGCATCGATGTCGTACCAAGTTCCGGTCTTGACTCCGACAAACTATCCGGTGTGGGTCGTCAAGGTGAAGTCAATTATGGATGCATATGGGCTGTGGGAGACAGTCGAACCAAGGAATTTAGGAGAAGAACACGAGTTGAAAAAGAAGAAACAATCACTTGCTTTCCTGTTTAAAGCAATACCGGAAGAGATGGTGTTGCAAATGTCCGATTACACCGATCCAAAAAAGGTTTGGGACGGATTAAAAACTCGGTATTTGGGAGTGGATCTGGTGAGAACGGCTCGGCTTGCAACTTTGAAAAGGGAGTTGGAAAGCTTACGCATGAAGGATGGAGAAACCGTGGATGATTTTGCAACCAAGTTGAGTGGTTTAGCTTCGAAAGCAAGGAGTCTCGGGTACGAACTTGAAGAAGTGGACTTGGTGAAAACGCTACTCGATTCTATGCCTAAGTCATTTCTTCAAATTGTGGCGTCGATTGAGCAATGCTTTGAGTTGGATACGATGCTTTTTGATGAAGCCGTCGGTCGATTAAAGACTTATGAGGAGCGCATCAAATGATCCGAGAAGGTGGAGGACATTCAAGGTGGGTTGTTGTTGACAAGAGAAGAAAAGTCGAATGGTTGTATGCATTGTGGCGGTGGCGGTTCACATCGGGATGGATTTGGACGTGGCCGGGGAAGAGATCGTGGGTCCGGGAGAAGCCAATATGGTAAGGAACGTGTCCGGGATAAGAGTAACGTAAAACGTTACAAGTGTGGGGAATTCGGTCATTACAACAACAAATGTCCAAAGTGGGAGAAGGAAGCAAACTTGATCGAAGAGGAGCCTGCGTTATTGTGAAAAGATTGTTAAATAACCGATTAAGGGGGTGATTGTTGGTATTAATCGGTAATTTATCAAGGTCACGTGATTATGCATATGGCTGGATTAAGATTTAATAAGTTATGGTTTTATATGTTATGTTTTATTAATAGTTTATTAGGTAGAATAGGTATTTATTTTGACTAGTTCATCCGTTGAGCAAGTATGTGAGAAGAATGGGTCATGTTGGTGTACCTATTCTTTAGGTAAAGTAGTGGGTATCAGTAGCTATTTTTATGGTTGAACGTTGGTGTAAGGCACTATATAGGTTCTTCTAGTATGAATAAAGTAAAAAAATAATAATAAAAAAAATAAAAAAAAAGTTCTTTTAGTCCTTTTTCTCTTCCACTCATATCTTCTGTTAACCTAGAACATCATCTTTTCCCTGTTTTCATTTTAATCGTAGTATATATATAAAAGAAGAGGCTGCCATTTTTTGTTTATTCCCAACAAGTGATTCTTTCGATACCATTCAAAGAATTGCATATGAATGCATTAGTTTCAATTTAAAGGAACGTCCTAGTATGGCCACGGTCACTGCGATGATTGAACATGCAATGGATATGCAAGTAAGTGTTCACTTTTTACTTATTTTGAGAGAAATCTAGTTTCAAATGCAAGAAAGAAAAATATCATGGACGATAAACCATGATGAACTGACCTAATCCTTTTGTGATGAGTATTGTTTATTTTTAAGTAAAAATCATTTGACCACAACAAAAGATTCCCTATAATCGACTCAATTTCTGTCGGTAATTCATCGAAATGGGTTTTCCAACGGATTAGCCACAGAAACATTTTATTGGAAATTTTTGCCAGCATGTTTTTTTCACGTAGTTGATATTACAATAACTTTGGTCCGTTATGTTTTTATCCAAAAGCTTAAAGCTTAGTTTAGTCTACCAAATTTTGTTTTTATCCAAAATGAACGGCGATGTGTTCACCCGTTCCCGAGCCTGCAGCCTGTTGTTTCTAATTCTATGCCACCTGTTATGGTTATTTGCTTAAATGGTTTGATTTGCAGTCCGTGTGTCAAGACTCCTCTGTGTGTCTCCTTCTCTTCCTTTTATTATGTTTAGAAAATTAATGATTACTTCAAATCGATAAAAAACATGAAATCGAAGGAACCGAAAATTTGAAGACGAAGTTGCTTTCTACAAACAATTTCGATTTTCCTGTAGATGGATTTAGGTCGTGTTTTTTTGATATTGTTCGACATCTTTCTATTTTGATTAATATCATGTCTTTTTAACTTAACATGTTTAAATCAAGAATCCTTACCATCCTTTTGACACCAAATTTATCAAATTATGGGGTTCCCAGGATCAGTAGTTCGTGGGTTCACAGACATGATCGCTGCGGATTTTCTCAATATTTATCCTTCAGAACTGAAATTTCAATGTAAGTTTGTAATATTTGTTTTTATGTAACTTTAAGGGTGCGTTTGGTTGCGGAAAAGTGTTTTCCGTTTTCCATTTTCATTTTCAGAAAAATAGAGTGGAGTTTTCATTTTCATTTTCAGTAGAAAACACGTTTGGTTAATCTAATTGAGTTTTCGTTTTCCGTTTTAAAAAATTAGAAAACGCGTTTGGATGTGTATTTTCTGTAAGTTTTCATTTTCTATTTTTTTTACTTCAAAATAATACAAAATAACACATATTTATAAACCTACCCCACCCCCACCCACCCCATCTTACGGGTGGGTGGTGGTGGATGGAGGTGGGTAGGGGTGGGGTGGGTGGGGTAGGGCCCACCCACCTCCACCTACCCACCCTACCCCACTCCTACCCCCTAGGCCCCTACCCACTCCCACCACCCACCCTTACCTTAACCCACCCCACCCACCCTACCCTTGCCCTACCCCTACCGCACCCACCCCACTCACCCCTACCAACCTCCACCCCACCCATCTCCACCCACCCCCACCCACCTCCACCCCCACGGTAGGGTAGTGTTGGGTAGGTGGGGGTAGGTGGTTGGGAGTGGGGTGGGTAGGGGTGAGGGGTGGGGTGGGGTGGTGGGTGAGGGTAGGGGTAGGGTGGGGTGGGGTAGGGTGGTAGGTGGGGGTGGGGTGGGTGAGATGGGTAGAATATGTGTGGAGGGATTGTATTTTTGGAAAAATTTGGAAAACAATAATTTTGAGTTTTCTATGTTCTATGTAATTTTGGAAAGCCGAAAATTTTCATTTTCTAGGAAAATTTAGGAAAATTTGATTAACCCAACGCGTTTTCCAGCTTTTCATTTTTCTTGGAAAATTTTCTTGGGAAACTAGAAAATTTTCCACAACCAAACGCACCCTAAACTTTTTTAATGTACTCTAAAAACTTTTTTAGGGGCTGTTTGGTTCGTTGGAATTCGAGTGAATTCAAATGAATTGGAATCCAATTCCTTCGAAATCCTGCGTTTAGTTCAAGTTTTGTGTGAAGGAATTGGATTCAATTCCATTGAAATGGAGGGAATGAATTTCTTCAGTGGATGGAAGGAATTAATTTCCTTGGAATAAGGAATGTGCAAGATTACCATTATACATTTTTTATTATCTAACTGAATAGAAGTGTCTTTTCAGAGTTGCTTCTTGGTACGTTGTAGGGTGTTTGATTAATTAAACGTCTGTTAGCATGGTATATGAAGAAATGGTAAATTACAAATCTACAAGACTAGAGAAATTTCTTGCTTGCTATTAAATAAAAACATATTAGGAGCAATAAAAAATATATTTCTTTCATGATTAATAAAATGAAAAATTTGTGGAACAACTTTAAATGAAGCTTTATCAAATCATTAGTTTTCTTGAGAATTATTTATCAAATCATTAGTTTTCTTGAGAATTATGTAGTTTTTTGGTATGATCGTCAAGATAAATCAGTCAAATAATTGAGTATTTGGTGCTTGGGTTCTTCTATTACACATACTTTTATCTATGTTCTTTGCATGTTAGGTTTTCCTTTTCTTGGAAATAATAAGTATGGATACATTTATGTAGTTCATGAACTGAACAAGATTAGCTCATGCTGCCTACAATTGACCAACAAGACTGAACATTTTATTGCCTTCAAGGTATCTTATTTGTATATAAATTTTTTCAACGGTTGTTGATTTATTGGTCTTTTATAAAGTTTGAGAAGCTTTTATTTTTGGTTGTAGGTTCTAACAACAAACCGGGCAGAAAGCATTGTTAATCCAAATAATGGAATTATATTACCAAGATCAGTTTGTAATGTCACAGGTATCTGTCGTAGGTGACCAAAATTCTAATTCTCTACCTACGTAGGACAATAATAACATCTTTTATTTCAAACATCTATAGTTACAATATGGCAACAAAATGCGGCACCCCCTAACATGCTGTGCAATTACAAATTTATGGTGCAATCTCTTATGGCACCTAATGGTGCAACTCAAAAGGACATAACTACAAGCATGGTGACTCATTTATACTTGAACTTTGTTTATAGTGAAAAAATATGTGGTGGATCATGACCGAAAACTATCCTTGTTTTTGCAGTTCCATAAGGAAGAGAACAAGGTTGTTCAAGAGTTTAAATTGAGGGCTGTTTACATTCATGTCCTAGAAAAATCTTGAAAAGGTTCTTCCCTAAAAGAGAAAATGGAAATTAGAATTCTTCATACCTTGATTTTTATATGGAGTTATTGTTGTCTTTTTCCTTCTGGTTGAAATCAGTTTTTGTTAGAATAAGGTTGAGCGTTCATTGGACTGTATGAATGATAGTAAAAAAGATGGGTTGGTGCCACACAAAAAAATCTCTTCAGATCTGAATATTTATTTCTTTTCAGAAAAATATATTGATTCTCTAATAGAGAAGTCTCCAATAAAGTCAAATTATTTTTGGCTAATTTATGAAAAAATCTCAAAATTATATTTTTTATAGAAAAGACAGAACACCGGCTAACATATTTATTTTAGTCCTTTCATCCGGTTTAACAGATTTCTTACACTGGAAATTTTCTGTAAAATCTCACTATTTTTTGTCAGTTTATGAAAAACCTCAATGTTCAATTTTTTAACACAAAATGATAGAACTTTTTCATAAACAGACCGAAAATAATTGGACCTTTTTGGAGATTTTCAATATAGGAAACCTAATAAACCGAAAGAAAGGGCTAAACCGAATACGTTAGCCGGTATGTTGTCTTTTTCTGTAAATAAAATTAATTTTGAGACTTATTCATAAATAAACTCAAAATAATGAGACTTTATTGGAGATTTCCATATGTTAATATGCTTATTATTTTTTATACAGTAAAATATATTTTTGGTCCAATATAACTGATTTTTTCAAAGTTAAACCACCAACTTAAAGTGGCTGTGTGAGATATATATTTTTGTAGAGTAAAATATATTTTTGATGGTTTAATTTTGGCAGTGAAAATTTCTAAGAGAGAGAAGGTACCATTATTGCAGAAATCATGTATATATTGGACCAAAAATATATTTTACTCGACAAAAAATAACATACATTAGTATATGTACTCTTTATAATAACATGTGGACCATGGTTTATATACATATTATACACTTTATGTATGTTGTTTTTCGAAAACCTTTGGGTGGATTTGTATTATAAATGTCCGGTGTTACAAGTTGGTATCAAAGTCGAAGTTTAAGCGAACCAGACAGTGGACTTAGGCTCGTAAACATCAACCAATAGAACGAGGATATAACTAATGGTCCCTCATACTACTATATTAGATACTAGTATATGATGTTGAAATTCTGCTAACTTATATCATTTATCATTGGGATTATCGTATGGATCGATGATACTAAATTGGGGTGTTTTTCAATTTTGAATGGTGGATACATGGAGTACTCAGGGTAGAGGTGGTTTGTGGGGATGACGGACTAGGTTTTAGAGTTGTGCATCGTACGCCAGCCCGAGGGTGAGAGATTACCTGTGAAACCATCAAATCTCAGGGAACCCATTGTGACAGAAATGACCAGGGTAGCTGGGGAGATACTACCCACTCTTATAAGACCACAGGTGGAGGCGGTAATCCAAGGTGTACATGATCAGCCAATACTTCCCCTAGTATTTGAAGTGTCTCAGGAGAAACACTGAAAAAGTGGAATGATAAAGGGACATCAAGGGATGCTAAAAGTTGTACTTACAAAGCCTTCCTTGATTGTATACCATATAGTTTTTTTGGAGCAGTTGACCACGGTAACCGCCATGACTTGGGTTACCCACAATGAGAAAATATTTCGTACCAGAAAATGTGTAGAGAAAGATAAGTGGAGTATGCCACTAATTTACTTTGTGATAATGCCCACTTTTGGTGGGAAGTGACTAGCAATAACCTCAGAGAGAGTTTGACACGCATGTGAACATGGGAGCCATTCTAAGTTAAATTTATGGAGTAATACAATTCAAACATATCGAGACTATTTTCCTTTGTCTCCATTGAATGGGTGTATGGTTGTGGACTTAGTTGATGGGAGGTATGTGATGATGAATGGTCAATATTCTAGGTGTCGACTTGAAATAACGGGACTGTTTTCCTTATTAATTGGAAGTCGATCACCACCCAAGAGTTTGATGTAATTATGGGGATGGATTTGTTAGCTACAAACAATATCCAAGTAGATTGCAGCAGAAATATCATTAGTGTGGAGACACCTGATGGATCTCAGCTCATGATACGAGGTGAATGTCGACCGGAAAGGATTCGATAGTCTATTTGACAAAAGTACGAAGTTATATTGATAAAGGCGATATTCTTTGTGGCACACGTAACTAAAGTCAAACCTGATCAGCAAATATTAGAAGACGTAGAGATAGTTCGAAGACATCCTGATGGTTTTCCCAATGAGCTTCTCGGTTTACCACCGAACCAACAGATCGAATTTGTTATTGATTTGATATCGAGGTAAAAGTCAATTGTTCGAGCACCGTACCACTTAGCACCATCCGAGATAGAAGAGTTGAAAATGCAGCTGCAATAACTAATAGATCACGGGTTCATTCGACCGAGTTCGTCCACGTTGGGTGCTCTGATTTTATATATGAAAGAGAAGGATAGTTCAATTTCGATGTGTATTGATTATCACGAGTTTAACATAATCACAATAAAGAATCGACGATATCCGCAACCGAGAATCGGCGATTTGTTTGACCAACTCCACGGAGCATCATATTTTTATCAAGTTTTATTTGAGGTTCAAGTATCATCAATTGAATGTACGAGGATACGATGTTCGAAAGATGGCTTTCCACAACTGATTCAGACACTACAAATTATTGGTGATGCCTTTTTGTTTGGTGAACTCCCCTGTCGCTTTTTTGTGGATTTCATGAATCGTGTCTAGCATCCATTCTTAGGTAAATTTATCATTGTGTTTATCCATGACATCCTTTATATGCAGAATGTTTGAAATACAAATTTTGGTTTCTAGAGATCCAGTTTCTTGGGCATGTGCTTAACCAAGAAGGTATTAAACTTTATCCTACAAAATTAGAAGCCGGGATGCAATAGGAGCCACCGACGAATCCATTGGAGGTTCGGATTTGTAACGTCCTAAAATTTAAACCCAAAATTTTTGTTTTAAAACACAATTAATTAAGTCTCTACCATCACAAAAACATAAACAACGTCAAATTAATTCATAACATTTGGTTTAAACATAAGTAGATAGAAATATTAGATGAAGACTAAACGTGGGTGTAGATGTCATGTAGTCAAGTCGGGACCTTCCCATCATCGCCTTGGGTACCTGCTGTTGGGATTCGATCATATAAACACATAAACACATGCAGTAGAAGACTTAACAAAATTAAATCACATATTATCCATGAACATCTTCCACGATCATGCAGTTCATATCAGTTACTGCAAATTTAAAACTTAAACAGAGTAAGTATCGTTCTTTGATTTTTGTTTGGTGCCAAGATTGCAAGGATGAATACGATCCAAAGTGTCTGATGTTTCACACCCAGTATCTCCAGAAATCCAGACAGATTAGAATTTGTCTAGGATTGTCAGATGTTTCAATTTTTCGAACCGAAAACGTGGAAGAATGCAACGATAGATGCGACAGGATCACTTAGCGGAAAGGTTATAAAATGTATAAACTACATAGCAGATTGTAGAATGGAAGGAATAACAGGCTTCGTCACCGCCTCAGGATCACTTTTGTATCGCAACTATTCAATCACCATTTTCTCCGATAGGAATTCAGAGTACAGCAGAGTCTACGTGAGAAGCTCATCCAGTTTAGTAAATTGTGTTTTGTTTAAATTGGATGTCTCCTTCTTCGGAGTTTCCTCCTCTAGAACTCTTTGTTGTTCAAGTTTCTGTTTCTCCACCACCATTGTAGTTGAGATGAGAGAAACATCTCCATTTTTTGCTTCCTTCAGCTCCATGCCAACTTTCTCAATGCAAATGTCGTTCAAACAAGTATGATTAGAAATACAAAGATCTGGACAGATTTCTAACCTGAAATCATATTATGAACTTTCAGAATTAATAATCGGTGTAGCTGTTTATGGTGGCAGTTTCCGAAGTGAAGTGTTAGCAGTTATAAGCATACAGGAATAGGGTCAACGACCCGAGATTCAACACTATACAGAGGACACTACCCCGAGAAAGTAAAACACAAGTATACCTCGTCTTCCAGGAAAGAAGTAGGTGAATCGGCGAGTGGTTCTTCCTTGACTTCTTCAGGCGCCATCGTTCAGTTAAAACCCTAAAAACACGAACTCTTCAAATAAACAAGATTTTCAAAAATAGAAAACAAAATCAGAAGTGGAAAGAACAAACAAAACAATGAAAATTGATGAAATAGAAAACTGCTAAATGTGCGTGTGATTTGAATCGAAGTTAAACCATATAACCTAAACATACGCCTCCCCCAATAAAATGATCAAATTAATCATATCTAATATTGTAAATGAGTGAAATGATTTTATTGTAATCGAAGAGTAAATAATCCTACATCCCTCGACACTTGTTCAGCTTGCGATACGCAAATCGAATCAGCAAGCTTGCGATACGCAATCGAATCTCAGAGTATGAAGCATACTTACGGATCTCAAGAACAGAGTAATAGCAAGATTCGTCCATGGATTTTCCCTCGTCCACGACATCCATCATGATCCGTTTGTAGCAACGACTCCCTTGCAGACGCAAAGAGCGAGAAAAAAAGTGTGCGTATGTTTCTGCAGTCGATGATGATGATTATATATGAAGTAACTGCTTGAACATGGGGAGGAAGAAGCGTCGATGTGCCATCAAACTGGTAACCTCTGCTGAGGAAACAATAGAGATATAATTTGAGGGTGTGCATACGGAAGTTGTAATCATATTATAACTACGACATATATTAATAAATAAAGTCATCTTGTCGAATACCGTAAATACATTACCGAACAACTTGTATGACAGTTGGATATAAATTGGTTGATAATTATCGATGACTTCAATATTCTTTTAAGCCATGGACAAATGAGGTGGGCGATATAAGCAAACATCGGTCTGTATTTATTCACAAGCAAATTTGGTGCTTCTACCTAAACCATACATCATCACCAATATCAAAACACAATGTCTTCTTCAGAGGTAAACCTTGAAAACTATCTAATTCCGCTGACAGAGATTAACCTTGCAACCAAAAATTTCAGCCCGGAAAGATGTATTGGAGGCGGTGGATTTGGCAAGGTCTACAGAGGAGAACTTTCTGAATGCTGGCAAAACCACACAGCAGCTATCAAACGCCTAGCACAGGATAGTTACCAAGGAGAGCGTGAGTTCCGTAATGAGCTTGACATGATTTTAAAATTCAACCATGAAAACACCATCTTGTTTATTGGCTATTGTGATGAAGGCCAAGAGATGATCATAGTTTTTGAGTACGCTACCAATGGAAGCATCTATCACCATCTCCAATACGCGAATAAGATGTGCAACATAACATGGACACAACGCCTCGAGATTTGTTTAGGTGCAGCAAGAGGACTCGATTACCTTCACTCCGGTCTTGGGGAGCACACCAGAGTGATACATAGAGACTTTAAAAGTTCCAACATATTATTAGATGAAAATATGGTTGCAAAAATATGTGATTTTGGCCTGTCAAAATGGGGTCACAAGAATCAGCCTGTTACCTATCTAAATACAAAGGTTGCGGGTACCCAGTTTTACTTGGATCCCACTTACTATGAAAGTCGCATACTCCAGAAAGAATCAGACGTGTACTCATTTGGCATAGTTTTATTCGAAATGTTGAGTGGGATGTTGGTTTATAGTGAAAGGAGCATCGAAAGTGATGAGGCAGGATTCCTAATGAAGTTGGTCCGAAGATATGATCACAATAATTTATTGGAGCTAATTGATCCCCATATCAGAGATCATATTAGCAGTCGTTCATTCATTATGATTAAAAAAATTGCATATGAGTGCATTAGTTTAAATTTAAAGGAACGCCCTAGTATGGCCTCGGTCGTTGCGACGATTGAAAATGCATTGGATATTCAAGTAAGTCTTCACATTTACTTATAATTCTGTCTTCACATTTAATTCGTTTGAAAGAAATCCAGTTTCGAATACAAGAACAAAATATCATGGACGATACACCATGATGAACTGACCTTATCTTTTCGTGAGAATTATTGTTTATTTTGATGTAAAAAATCATGTGACAATTACCAAAAGCTCCCTGTCATCGACTGTTGATTTCGGTAGGTAATCCATGGAAACGGGTTTTCGCAGACAGATTAGCCACAGAAAAATTTTGTTGAAAGGTTTACAACAATGATTTAGTCGGCAATATGCCTTTTGGTAGTAGCGGACGTCAATATAATATGTTAGGATAACTTTGGTCCATTGCGTTTTTATTTGTTAGTCTAATCTGAAGGCTTTGACAATTATAATCAAAGTTTGGTGAAGACTTTTTCCAATGGTAGACAGCCTCTTTTGTTGAAGGCCAAAGTCTCATTGTTCATATTGAATTTCCTTCTCATTCTCATGCTATAAATACAAGGCTGCATAACTCATTCAATGTACCACACAACACAAAAACACAGAGCAATAAAACATTCCTAGTTATCCGCCGTGGACGTAGGTCATTTTTGGACCGAACCACGTTAAATTCTTGTGTTCTTAATTTGTGAGCTGAGTGTGTGAGTTTAGTGTTCGTATACTAAGTGTCTCGAATCTAACAAGTGGTATCAGAGCCTTGGTATAGCTCCAGAGAGTGATTCTCTGTTTTTGGGTCGAAACTTTTTTGTCTCAAAAACGATTTTGGTTTACGCCGTTGGAAAGGCCTCGTTCCGCAGATTCCGAAAATATATTTTTTCGAATTTTTTGAGCACCGGAAGACCTCCAAATCGCCGGTCAAAGTTGGTCAAAACTCGCCGGAAAATTGGCCGGAAAAACCAGTTCGCCGGAGAAGACGACACTGTAGCACCGGAGTTTCGCCGGAGAAGACGACACTGTAGCGGTACTGTAGCATTTGCAAAACAGGTCTCTGAAGTTTCAGAATTTGCAAAACAGGTCCCTGTAGTTCCAGAATTTGCAAAACAGGTCCCTGAGGTTCCAATATTTGCAAAACAGGTGCCTGGAGTTCCGAAAATTTGCAAAACAGGTCCCTGGAGTTCCAAAATTTGCAAAACAGGTCCCTGAACTTTCAGGAATTGCAAAATAGGTCCCTGAATTTCCAGAAATTGCAGTTTAGCCCCCAAACTTTCAGAAAATTGCAGTTTAGCCCCCCGAACTTTCAGAAAATTGCAGTTTAGCCCCCGGACTTTCAGAAAATTAACTTTCAGAAAATTACAGTTTAGCCCCCAAACTTTCAGAAAATTGCAGCTTAGCTCCTGAACTTTCAGAAAATTGCAGTTTAGCCCCTGAATTTTAGAAAAATTGCATTTTCACCCTTAATTTGTAAAAGAAAATTGTATTTTGTCCGTTAAAATGGCAGAAGACGGTAAAATTAAAATTGTGAAGTTTGATGGTACCGATTATGGATTTTGGAAGATGCAAATTGAAGATATGCTGTATCAGAAAAGTTTACATTTGCCTATGTTGGGCGTACAACCGGATGACATGTATGATGAAGATTGGAAGTTATTGGATCGACAAGCCTTGGGCGTAGTTAGGCTTTCATTGGCAAAGAGTGTTGCGTATAACATTGTCAATGAAACAACTACTTATGGAGTATTTAAGGCTTTGTCCAACATGTACGAGAAGCCGTCCGCTTCAAACAAAGTGTTCATCATCAAACAGTTGGTTAACACCAAGATGAAGGAAGGCATGTCGGTTACAGCTCACATAAACGAGTTTAACTCGATTATTTCTCGTTTAGCCTCAGTTGCAATAAAGTTTGAAGATGAAGTACAAGCGCTCCTCCTTTTATCATCTTTGCCCGACAGTTGGTCAGGCACAGTCACAGCTGTTAGTAGTGCATCTGGCACTACCAAACTCACTTTCGAGAGTATTCGTGACTTGATTGTAAATGAAGATATCAGACGGAGAAGCAATGGTGAGACTTCTAGTTCTAGTTCTTGTTAGGTGTATTTCTAAGCATGTTTTCATGCCTTTTTATCCTTGTTTTAACTTGCATTTCATTCTCATTATTGCATATTTTCATATTTTTCGGGATTTCAAGAATAGCAACCTACTTTCACACTTTGTGGTTGTTTTCAGGTGTTTTTGAGGATTGAATCTTGCATTGGATGACAATGGGAAGCTACACAAGAAATTTCAGAAGAAACGGAGCTCAAACGAAGAAGTTACAAAAATTGAAAATCATTCCGAAGACAGAATGTTACACGACCGTGTAACTTTTGCCCTATAAGTTACACGGCCGTGTAACTTTGTTTGCCACGTGGATGCCATGTCAGCTCAGGGTAGGGTCCAGGAACTTTTGCAGGATTACACGACCGTGTAATCTTGGCCCAAGAAGTTACACGGCCGTGTAACTCCTCCTGGTGACCAGATCTACTTTTTCACCCACTTTGAGTTGTTTATTCCTTCTTGTGCTGTCATTCCCATGCTACACGACCAGATCCAGATCCAACCTGATTTTGAAGCCATGTGATGAAGATAATGGGTGTTGGAATGATGATGTTTGCCATTGTCCATTTTACCATTTTGCCCTTGGTGTGTTAGTATAAATAGATGTGTCTAGTTAGCCTTAGAATCATCTCTTATTCCATTAACTTCTGAATACTCTCTATAGTTTGTGTTTGTGTGCTACTTCAAGTGTGGATTATCTTCATTTTGTAAGTTTATTTCTCTTACTAGTCATGAGTGGCTAGTAACCTTATTTTCTGGTTTTGTATTAAGGATTATGATTGTGATTTAATATAAAGTTTGATGTTTGATTTTATATCTTTCTAGTGATATGATTTTGAGGCTTAACAAATGTTTGGTTTTATTTATTTCATATTGGTCATTTGATCTCAAATATAAACCAATCTAGTCATACAAATTATGAAATCCGTAATTGTTTTATAAAATGTTATTTGTGACAATCATCTTAAATTGGTGAAAATCATATCTCATGTTTTGACGCTCCAACGCTTGTTTAGGAGTATTGAACATTGTTGGGAACATTCACATAAAACGTAATGCAATCTTTCATTCAAAGTCTACGATGGTGTGTGTACGAGCTTTCGTCATACACTTGACTAATCTAGATTTGATTAGTAAGATTAGTCTTAGTTAACGAGCTTCTCTTGACTAAGGTACATTAGGTGAATGGTGTATGTGCGAGCTTTCGGCATACACAAAGTACCAATTTAGAAAGATTAAAATTATAAACATCATTCTTATTGTTATTTCCAATCATATGACTACAAATGCAAAACCAGAATTTGTCCCCAAAATACAAAAGCAATCATTCTATATATTTTGTCCCAAGTTACTTGTTCTCGACATTTACATTATTGTTGTCCAATTATTCATCAAAACAAACCCCCCTTGGTTACTTTCTTCACAAGTTTGACTTCCGTGAAATCAAGGCATAATTCATTAGACCATCGCTCCCTGTGGATCGACCCTACTTGCCATTTATACTACACAGTTAGTATTTATAACAAGTAGTGTAATCACGAAATTTTGGTAATTAATAAATCATTTTAAAACCATATTTCAACTCTTTTATTTTGTTGATTACGACACTCAACAAATTGGCGCCGTTGCCGGGGAGCACGGTATTACTAATATTTTATGCCCAGATCTGATCGAACAGGTACACCTCTTGAGATCAACAAAGAAATAGAAAAGACCGCAAAAATATTAAGAAAGCAAACTAAGCTTCGAAAGAAGCTTGATTACCAAAGATCTCATAATACACCAACACTCTCTCCTACACCACCTTCCACTTCTACTTCTACTCCCGATCTTCCTTCTAACCTATTAAAAATGGGTGACGAAGAAAAGACCTTAAGACAATGGGGTGAGCGAAAAGATACACAACAACCTTTGTGTATAAATTATCCCAATGTGGAGAATTTTGAGCTAAAATCCGGGCTCATACACTTACTTCCAACCTTTAGAGGTTTGGAAAATGAAGATCCTCATAAATTCCTTAAGGAATTTCATGTAGTATGTTCGGGTATGAAGCCCCATAATGTGACAGAAGACCAAATCAAGCTAAGGGCATTCCCCTTTGCTCTTTACGATGCCGCAAAAGAATGGTTGTACTATCTTCCACCGGGGACGATAACAACATGGAACGATATTGCTCAAGCATTCCTTGACAAATACTTTCCGGAGCCAAAAGCTTCAAGCATACGTAGAGAGATTCTCACCTTGCGTCAAGGACGACGAGAATCCTTGCACACATATTGGGAAAGGTTTAAGAAACTTTGCGCTCGGTGCCCACAACACGGTTTGTCCGAACACCAACTTCTCCAAAATTTTTGTGAAGGCCTATCTCATCTTGATAGGCGAATTATAAATGCTTCAAGTGGTGGAGCCTTGCTAGACAAGACTCCGTCCCAAATCCGGGCCTTAATTGCTACTTTGGCCGAAGATTCAAAGCATTCAATCGGAGAAGATGAATGGTATCCCGACCCTCCACGAGGAGAAAAGCAAGTAAGTACTCCTCACATTGAAACTCAAATATCTGAACTAACAAAAGCTGTCATTTTGTTAACTAAAGAAAGAGGAGCCGAACCAAAAGCAAGAGCTTGTGGGATTTGCTTACAACATGGTCACCCGACAGACATGTGCCCATCCTTGCAAGATGAAAACGAGCATGTAAATGCTATGGGTGACCACGTGGGACAAAATTCCAGGAATTTTGACAACAATCAATCGTGGAGAAATGCGCAACCGAGACCTCAATATCAACCACAACATACCGCACCACGAAACCCCTCAGGTATGTCTTTGGAGGAAATTGTCTCTAACTTGGCTAAAAATACAATATCTTTTCAGCAAGAGACAAAAGCAAGCATCCAATTCTTGGAAAAACAAATGGCACAACTTGCAACAGCGGTTGGCAAGTTGGAAAGTAGGCTGGATACTAAATTGCCAGCCCAAACAGAAGCAAACCCAAGGCACAACGTGAGTGCCATCTCCCTTAGAAGCGGGAAAGTTTGCAAGGACCCAAGTGTGCCCAAAGATGCGGAAAAAGAAGGCACAAAGCAAGCGGAAATTCCAAGCCATACTCCATCACCTCCTTTTCCTTCGAGATTCTTAGAATCAAAGAAAGAAAGGGAAGATAGAGAAATCATGGCCACGTTCCGCAAGGTGGAGGTAAACATTCCCTTACTTGAGGCCATTAAACAAGTTCCTAGATATGCTAAGTTCCTTAAGGAACTTTGCACATCTAAAAAGAAACTCAAAGGGGATGAGACAATAAAAGTCAACGAGAATGTCTCAGCAATCATACAAAAAAGATTGCCACCAAAATACGGGGATCCGGGCGTATTCACGGTTCCTTGTAAATTGGGGGATACAAACATACCGAGAGCCATGCTTGATCTCGGTGCCTCTATCAATGTCCTACCACTTTCAACTTTCAAAAACTTAAAGAAAGGAACATTGAAACACACCGGAGTCGTTATTCAATTGGCCGATAAGTCTACCATACGTCCAAAAGGCGTGTTGGAAGACGTATTAGTCCAAGTGAATAACTTGGTTTTTCCCGCTGATTTTTATATCGTCGATATGGGAGATGACGACTCACCAAATTCAAGTTCCACACTTTTAGGGAGACCATTCTTAAAAACATCAAGAACAAAAATTGATGTTTTTAATGGTACCCTATCTATGGAATTCGATGGTGAAGTTGTAACCTTCAATATTGATCAATCCATCCGCTACCCAAGCGATGTGCCATCCGAAAACCTAAGGGAAAACAATTCATTGTTACCAAATGAACATGAAAACAAAAATTTAGTAGCAATGGTTTCTATGAACGAAACAACAACTGGACTTACTGAAGGGTCCAAGCCTATGGATCGCCAGAATCATCAACCCAATGATCTGGATTTGCAAAATAGAGATCCACCTCCTTTACTAAAACAAACGAGAAACAAATACCATTTCAAACGGTTTACCGAGTGTTTCTCTACCAACCAAGGAGTGGACATGGAGGAATGTCCAAGGTAAGCTTTCCTCAGCCCCCGTGTATGGGTCCTTAAGCCCAAACACGGGCCCGTGTCGAGCCAAAGACGTTAAACAAGTGCGCTAACCGGGAGGCAACCCGGGGGTATTTTTGTCATTTTTTCAAAGTTTGAATTTTTGCGTTTTTATAATTTTTATGTATATAACTTTCAATTACCTACGTGAGAAAACAATCGGAATCGAAAACGGACTACCGAGGCTCAAAATACGAAAAGCGAAAAACGAAAAACGGGACAGAATGTTACACGGCCCGTGTAACTTTTTACCCTATAAGTTACACGACCGTGTAACTTGGACATATGGTAAAAATCGAATTGGTCATAATCAAACATTACACGACCGTGTAATTATTCAAGCCTAAATTACACGGCCGTGTAACTTATGCCGAGGGTATTTCAGTCATTTTCGCACACTATATAAGCCGGGCACTTCATTTTATTCATTCCAAAGCTGCGATTTTGCTCCATAGCCTCTGCCGAGTCCGAAAAACACCAAGAACAATTCAAATTTCTCATTTTTTCTTCCATTTGCTTGTTGATTTGTTAAACTACAAAGGTTAGTTCCATTATTCCTCACCTTTTCCATCATTTTAACCACAAGAATCATCCAAATCCATGGTGAAATTCGAAATCTCATGAAACCCTAGAAAATGAGGGTTTTGAATTTTAGTTGCTAAATTGTTGAAATTGCTTAGGTTCAAGCTTGGGGAAGGCAAGAATAGGAGAAATCAAGACCAATCCACCATTGTGCAAGCTTCGATTTGGTACATTCCTTCCAAAACTCAAAATTTGCATAATTTTTGATTTTTGGCTAGATAATTGGTTCTTGGATTTGATTTGGAAAACCTTTGTGTTTGAATTTGTTTGTTTTATTTGTTTGTGTGTTATCTTTATTCAATTCCTTTGTAAAAACTAAAAAAATATGGCATCATCGTCCCGTACCTACTCTAGAGGTAGTAAAAGGCAAATCGTGTATTCGGCCTCTAGTGGCTCTTCCGATGAAGAGCCCGAACAGCAGGACTTTGATATGGGCGATGCGGGTATCGCATTCATGACCGATGCCCAAGAGGCACGCTTTTATAACTTCTTGGAACGAACAGGACAAGCCCAAAAATTCATTGATATTCCAACCTTGCGAGACTTACACATAGAGGCAGGAGTACGCAAACTCCTGTCCAATGTTGGTTGGGAAGGGTTGATGAATATAAGCGAGAAAAGCTATTCCAACCCAACTATTGAATTTTTATCATCCGTCGAATTTAACGCCCATACAACAGTTTTGTCTTTTAGAATGTTCAACAGGTCATACAAAATCACACAAAACCAGTTGTGTGAACTTATTGGCGCACCGGTCGCCAACACTTATGACCAAAGAGGCAAACTGAACAGACAGTTCCACGGTGAAGTTGGCAGATTCTGGACCAAGATTTCCACGGAAAACTTCTACCGTCCCAGTAATGCCAAAGCCTCCAGCATCATCCACCCCGTCCTAAAAGTCACCCACCGCATCATTGCCTCTATCTTCTTCCCACAAGAAGAGATAAGCAAAGCTGGCCTAAATGAGCTTGAGCTTCTATACTGCATGATTAATCCAGGGCCTAAAACCCCAAATTTTGGATCCTGGATCATGTACAAACTACTTAAACTAAGTAGAAGTTCATCTGGCCAGCTACATTGCGGTGGCATTATCACTCTTATAGCCAAACATCCAGCTCTGGGCATCAGGTTTCCTGATAACCTTGAGATGGTCAGAGGTGAGCGATACCTCACCTCTGATGTCCTTGAGGGTATGAGGTTATTTCGACGCCCCCAATCAGACGAAATATGGCAAGCCGACGGACGCGACTACCTGCGGGTCAACAACAGAAATGCCCGAATCCTACGATTAGCCAACCCTGTCTCCACCACAGATTGGAAGCCTCAATCCAACATGGGCATACAACTACCCGCTCCCAACCTACCCCCTCGAGAGCCCAGTCCACCACCAAGACAGCCCCAGGAGCCTGGCCCTTCAAGCTCTGCTAGTTCATTTCCTCCAGAACACAGTCTATACATGGAGCAATTTTCTAGCATTAACTCCCAGCTTGCGGATCTTCGCCTTGATTATCAAGGCATCTATGATAATCTTGGTGAGATTGATACACACCAAATGGAGCTGCGCCAAGACTTTGAGCAGTTTAGAGAGAACCAATATAAACATAACCAAGATGTTATGTCTATACTCTCTGACATACAAAGGTCCGTTGCCTTCAACCCATGGCAACAGCAGCAACCACTACAGCCACCGCAACAACAGCAGCCAGGCAGCCAAGCACCACCACCCCCTCAATTCCCGCCTTACCCATATTTCCCACCGTACCCATATCCTCCATTTCCGCCACGGGGACCCTTCCCCGACCCTCAATAGGTTGTTTCTTTCTTTCTCCTTCCTTAATGCATTGTGGACATTGCATTTATTTTAAGCTTGGGGATGGGGAAATAAATCCCATAAAAAAAAAAAAAAAAAAAAAAAAAAAAAAAAAAAAAAAAAAAAAAAAAAAATTTAAAACCACAAAAATTCAAAAATATTTTATTTCTTGCATTTATTTTAAACTTTTGCATGCATTTTTGTTATCTCTTACTTCCCACCTATGTGACACCTTTAAATTGCAACTATAATACATCTCATAGTTAAACTTCTTGTATTTTTGTCCCCTATCTACATACAACATCACCATCTTTTGAAACTTTAGATCTTCATTAGGAACTTCTTTTTATTAATTTTCTAGCATATATACGATTGAGAGAATTATAAAACACACATGAAATTGAATCAAAATTATTCTAGCAAAGGATGCTTTATTCACCCGTGAGTACATCAATGTGTGTAATCGACTAGAAGAAATACTATGGAAGTTGCACTAGTCCCCCCTCATGACCATACATTCGCATATTGTCTATTAAACATAAGGTTTATCTCAAAATCGCGATTTTCCAAAGTCATGGACAAAAATCTTATTTTCTATATTTGTTCTTAGTTTTTGTGTGGTAATATGTGTCATATGACCTTGTTTATATTATTTTGGTCATTAGTGTGTTTAAATTTTTATTATTTCAAAAATATCATAAAAATTATTGTCTAATCATTTTAGTAAAGTTTTGTGAAAATGTTTTTATGGTGAAAATCCAGAAATCATTTCACTTGGTTCTAAAAGATTGGTCTAAAAAAAAAAAAAAAAAAAAAAAAAAAAAAAAAAAAAAAATAATAAAAAGACCGAACCAAGTGATCACTCAAGTCATTTAAAGTAAAAATTTTCTACAAAAATACAATAAAAACGATTACTTGTTTTGAAAGCCTCCTCCTTTTTGCTTTCAACAACTAAATCCAATTTTGGTTTGGTTAAAAACTTCATTGACCATGTTTTAAAAGTCTTCATACATCTTGGGTCAATTTTGAAGTTTAAAAGATTTAGTTGTTTCGGTCATCTAGGTATCTATCCTTTGTAAATAGGAATCGAGTTGTAAATTTTTGTCCCTCTGTTTTGAAAAATCATGTGTTTAATAAATAAATATGCAAATGAGGTCGGTTGGAAGACTTGAGCAAAGTCAACTTAGTATAAGCTTCCTAGATTCGATATCCGAGCGCCCCTCCTATAAAAATGAGTGTTTATAGCCAAATCTTGAAAATGGAGCTTGCAAGGTCACACATCTTGTGACATGAGTGAATAAACACGAGAGGAGTGAACAATTGTGAGCACATCCTTTGTTTGCGAGATGCTTTGAATATATAGTGAAGGTTTCATG
The DNA here is from genome assembly GCA_023525715.1 of Cichorium intybus. Lineage (NCBI taxonomy): Eukaryota > Viridiplantae > Streptophyta > Magnoliopsida > Asterales > Asteraceae > Cichorium > Cichorium intybus. The sequence continues at coordinate 53,730,043 of CM042013.1, read as the reverse complement.
TGTGAGTTTGTCTTTTGTCCCAACGTGCCTATGCTAAGTAATTGATAAAAATTTGTTCCTTTTAATGGTCTTTTGTTTTGAATAGATGGTCTAACTTATATGTGTGTAGGGTCCAAATTGACATGATTTTTAGATATGATTGATGTTGTCTTGGTTGCTACCTAGGGTGTCTATTCTTTTTATACTTTGTAGTTTGTTTTCCACATTGTTTAGATACTTGTTTTCCTTGAGGACAAGAAAAGTCTAAGCTTGGGGATATTTGTTAGGTGTATTTCTAAGCATGTTTTCATGCCTTTTTATCCTTGTTTTAACTTGCATTTCATTCTCATTATTGCATATTTTCATATTTTTCGGGATTTCAAGAATAGCAACCTACTTTCACACTTTGTGGTTGTTTTCAGGTGTTTTTGAGGATTGAATCTTGCATTGGATGACAATGGGAAGCTACACAAGAAATTTCAGAAGAAACGGAGCTCAAACGAAGAAGTTACAAAAATTGAAAATCATTCCGAAGACAGAATGTTACACGACCGTGTAACTTTTGCCCTATAAGTTACACGGCCGTGTAACTTTGTTTGCCACGTGGATGCCATGTCAGCTCAGGGTAGGGTCCAGGAACTTTTGCAGGATTACACGACCGTGTAATCTTGGCCCAAGAAGTTACACGGCCGTGTAACTCCTCCTGGTGACCAGATCTACTTTTTCACCCACTTTGAGTTGTTTATTCCTTCTTGTGCTGTCATTCCCATGCTACACGACCAGATCCAGATCCAACCTGATTTTGAAGCCATGTGATGAAGATAATGGGTGTTGGAATGATGATGTTTGCCATTGTCCATTTTACCATTTTGCCCTTGGTGTGTTAGTATAAATAGATGTGTCTAGTTAGCCTTAGAATCATCTCTTATTCCATTAACTTCTGAATACTCTCTATAGTTTGTGTTTGTGTGCTACTTCAAGTGTGGATTATCTTCATTTTGTAAGTTTATTTCTCTTACTAGTCATGAGTGGCTAGTAACCTTATTTTCTGGTTTTGTATTAAGGATTATGATTGTGATTTAATATAAAGTTTGATGTTTGATTTTATATCTTTCTAGTGATATGATTTTGAGGCTTAACAAATGTTTGGTTTTATTTATTTCATATTGGTCATTTGATCTCAAATATAAACCAATCTAGTCATACAAATTATGAAATCCGTAATTGTTTTATAAAATGTTATTTGTGACAATCATCTTAAATTGGTGAAAATCATATCTCATGTTTTGACGCTCCAACGCTTGTTTAGGAGTATTGAACATTGTTGGGAACATTCACATAAAACGTAATGCAATCTTTCATTCAAAGTCTACGATGGTGTGTGTACGAGCTTTCGTCATACACTTGACTAATCTAGATTTGATTAGTAAGATTAGTCTTAGTTAACGAGCTTCTCTTGACTAAGGTACATTAGGTGAATGGTGTATGTGCGAGCTTTCGGCATACACAAAGTACCAATTTAGAAAGATTAAAATTATAAACATCATTCTTATTGTTATTTCCAATCATATGACTACAAATGCAAAACCAGAATTTGTCCCCAAAATACAAAAGCAATCATTCTATATATTTTGTCCCAAGTTACTTGTTCTCGACATTTACATTATTGTTGTCCAATTATTCATCAAAACAAACCCCCCTTGGTTACTTTCTTCACAAGTTTGACTTCCGTGAAATCAAGGCATAATTCATTAGACCATCGCTCCCTGTGGATCGACCCTACTTGCCATTTATACTACACAGTTAGTATTTATAACAAGTAGTGTAATCACGAAATTTTGGTAATTAATAAATCATTTTAAAACCATATTTCAACTCTTTTATTTTGTTGATTACGACACTCAACAGTTCTATATTGCATACAAAAAGTAGAGGAAGAAAAAACGAAAGAGGACGTGGTCGAGGTAGATCATAGTCCAGAAAAAGAGGACAGTCAAAAACCAGAAAAGACATTGAATGCTGGAATTGCAAAGAAAAAGGTCACTTTAGAAGCTAATGCCCAAAACCACAAGCTGAAAAGAAAGAAGTAAATAATGTATCCTCTGAAGAATCAGGAGATTTTCTCATATGTTGTGTTGAGAATTCAGCAGAATCCTGGATTATGGATTCAGGTGCTTCTTTCCATGCCGTCTCATGCCCAGATATGGTCAAGAACCTACAAACAGGTGCTCTTGGCAAAGTTCGTTTGGCCGATGATCAAGTGCTTGATATTACGGGTATGGGAGACGTAGATTTGAAGACCTCCTTAGGAACCACGTGGACATTGAAAGATGTCAGGGTTATCCCAAACTTAAGGAGAAAGTTGATTTCAGTTGGTAAGTTGGATGATGAAGGGTTTGATGTTCACTTTGGGGGTGGACAATGGAAAGTGATCAAAGGCAACTTGGTGATTGCCAAAGGAAATAAGAAAGGCACTCTATACATGGTAGAGATACCTAGTGATGGTGTTCATGCCGTAACCACAAATCTGAGTCCATCTAATTTATGGCACCAACGAATCGGACACATGAGCAATAAGGGATTGAAGATGTTGGCTCAGAAAGGGAAGTTTCCAGACTTGAAGAAAGTTGAAACTGAATTTTGTGAATCTTGTGTTCTCGGGAAACAAAAGCGGGTTACTTTTGTAAAGACGGGGAAGACACCGAAAGCTCAGAAGTTGGAGCTTGTTCACTCGGATGTATTTGGACCAACACCAGTTTCATCCCTAGGAGGCAAAAACTACTATGTAACATTTATCGATGATTCAGCACGCGAGGTATGGGTCTATTTTCTTAAAAATAAATCTGATGTATTTGATACTTTTAAGATATGGAAATCTGCTGTTGAAAATGAAACTGATTTGAAGGTAAAATGCCTGAAGTCGGATAATGGTGGTGAATACATAAGCAAGGAGTTTGTTGACTACTGTGCCAAGCAAGGGATAAAGATGATCAAGACGGTCCCAGGAACCCCTCAGCAGAATGGTGTAGCTGAGAGAATGAATAGAACTCTGAATGAAAGGGCTAGAAGCATGAGGTTGAATGCTGGTTTACCAAAGACATTCTGGGCTGATGCAGTTAACACTGCAACCTACTTGATCAACCGTTCACCGTGTGTTCCCTTGGATTTTAAATTGCCGGAAGAAATGTGGCAAGGGAAGGAAGTAAGTCTCAAACACCTAAAAGTCTTTGGTTGTACTGCTTACAGTTTGTTAAAAGATGGTGACAGGGATAAACTTGATTCAAAGACCAAGAAGTGCACATTCATTGGTTATGGGTCAGACGAAATGGGGTACAGGCTTTGGGATAGTGAAAGCAGAAAGATAATCCGAAGCAAGAATGTCACCTTTAACGAAGCTGAGTTATATAAAGACAGAAACAACAAAAGTCCAGAAGTTCAGAAGGAGTATGTTGAGTTTGAAGGTGTTGGAAAGAAGAAAGAAGCTCCAGTCGAAATCCCTGAATCAGGGGATGATTCAACTGACAGTGGGAGCTCAGGGGATAATTCCAGTAATGATTCTGAAGATGAAGAAACTAGTCCTCCAACTCTATAGTCCCCAGCCACACCTCAAGTTCAACCAAGAAGATCTTACAGAGTCATCAGACCACCACAAAGATACTCACCATCTGTCAACTACATTCTTTTGACAGAAAATGGTGAACCCCAGTGTTACTCTGAAGCTAAGAGGTTAAAAGATTCATTGCAGTGGGAGCTAGCAATGAAAGATGAAATGAAGTCGCTTGAGAAGAACAAGACCTGGCTTTTAACGAAGCTCCCATCCGGGAAGAAGGCTCTTCAAAACAAATGGGTTTTCAGGGTCAAGGACGAACATGATGGTACCAAACGGTACAAAGCAAGATTAGTAGTCAAGGGCTTTCAACAAAAAGAGGGAATCGATTTCAATGAAATATTCTCTCCAGTAGTGAAGATGACCACTATCAGACTTGTTCTCAGTATTGTAGCAGCAGAAGGTTTGCATCTAGAGCAGCTAGATGTCAAGATAGCTTTTCTACATGGTGACCTAGATGAAGAAATTTACATGACACAACCAGAGGGTTTTCAGATTAAAGACAAAGAAAACTTGGTGTGTAAATTGAAGAAGAGCTTGTATGGTCTGAAACAAGCACCCAGACAATGGTATTTGAAGTTTGATAACTTCATGAGAAGAGCTGGTTACAAGAGATGTGACAATGACCATTGTTGTTACATCAAGAAGTTTAAGGGTTCTTATATCATTCTACTACTCTATGTAGATGATATGTTGATTGCAGGCTCAGACATGATAGAGATCAAGAAGTTAAAGAAGCAAATGTCTGAAGAATTCGAGATGAAAGACTTGGGAGCTGCAAACCAAATACTCGGGATGAGTATTATCAAAAACAAAGAAGATGGCTCTTTGACACTCTCTCAAGAGAAATACATTGAGAAAGTATTAGAGAAGTTCAGCCTTAAAGATGCCAAGATCAGAAGCACACCTTTAGGAAGTCACTTTAAGCTTTCTAAAGTTCAGTCACCCAAATCAGATGAAGACAAAAAAGAAATGGCTAAAGTACCTTATGCATCTGCAGTTGGTAGTCTCATGTATGCAATGGTATGCACGAGACCAGATATTGCACATGCAGTGGGAGTTGTTAGTCGGTTTATGTCTAATCCAGGGAGAGAACATTGGGAAGCAGTTAAATGGCTGCTAAGATATTTGAAGGGGACTTCAAAAGTGGCATTGCATTTTAAAGGGAAAGATGTCATTCTGAAGGGTTTTGCAGATGCAGACCTTGGTGGTTGCAAAGACTCATACAAAAGCACTACCGGGTATGTCTTTACAGTGGGAGGCACGGCAGTAAGTTGGATGTCTAAACTCCAGAAAAGTGTTGCCCTTTCAACCACAGAAGCAGAGTATATGGCAGTTGCTGAAGCAAGCAAATAGCTTATATGGTTGAAGAACTTTCTCGAAGAACTTGGCAAGGAACAAGTTGATTGTGCACTGTTTTGTGATAATCAAAGTGCAATACACCTTGCAAAGAATCCTGTCTTCCATTCGAAGACAAAGCACATACAGCTGAGATATCACTTCATCAGAGAAAGAATTAATGATGGTACTCTGAAGTTGAAGAAGATCAAAGGAACTGAAAATCCAGCTGATATGTTGACTAAGGTTGTTACCTTAGAGAAGTTGAAGCTCTGCATAGCTTCAACTGGCCTTCAGGATAATTGAAGAGAAGGCCAGGGTAACTAGGAAGGAGCTAAGATCAAAAAGTGTTTTTTGGGATGCACAGTTGAAGCACAGGTGAAGATTGTTTCGTGGCTTCAAGTGAGAGATTGGAAAACCATTGAAAGAGTTGGATGGCAGAGAACGACTAAATTGTTCAAACCTTCAAGTGGGAGATTGTTAGTCTAATATGAAGGCTTTAACAATTATAATCAAAGTTTGGTGAAGACTTTTTCTAATGGTAGGCAGCCTCTTTTGTTGAAGGCCAAAGTCTCATTGTTCATATTGAATTTCCTTCTCATTCTCATGCTATAAATACAAGGCTGCATAACTCACTCAATGTACCACACAACACAAAAACACAGAGCAATAAAACATTCCTAGTTATCCGCCGTGGACGTAGGACATTTTTGGACCGAACCACGTTAAATTCTTGTGTTCTTAATTTGTGAGCTGAGTGTGTGAGTTTAGTGTTCGTATGCTAAGTGTCTCGATCCTAACATTATTCCAAAGCTAAAAGCTCAATTTTGTTTAATTGTTATGAATTTGTACTACCAAATTTTTTTTTGTGAAGATCGAGTAGCAAATCGCGATTACGAGCACAGCCAAACTATGGGGTTGATTATTATTAAGCATTTACTTTGATTTAGTGGTTGAGTGGGAATGCTTATATAGGAGTAGAGGGAATGAGTGTGCGGCATCTTTTTGTGAAACCTGGAATTTATTCCTTTCCTCTCTTGCAATCATTTGGATATGTGCCGTACATTCACTAGTCAGAAGTTGATTTTGTTCTTATTTTTGTTATCAATTTAAAGTCACTTGATAGCATATATATATATATATATATATATATATATATATATATATATATATATATATATATATATATATATATATATATATATATATATATATATATCTAGTTGGATCATTTTTGTTTAAGATTAGAGGTGCTTAAATGGAAGGCGTGTGTTCTCCCCCTTCGTGTTAGCAGTCGGTGTCTTAAGACTCCTGTGTGTTAGGATCGAGACACTTAGCATACGAACACTAAACTCACACACTCAGCTCACAAATTAAGAACACAAGAATTTAACATGGTTCGGTCCAAAACTGACCTACGTCCACGGCGGGTAACTAGGAATTTATATTCAACTACATTGTTGTGGTGTGGTACAAATGTTCTCAATGAATGCCTCTATTTATATACATGAGAAGGTAATGTGAAATGTGAGATGTAAGATCAACAAAGGGTGGTAGCATAAGAAAAAATGGCTTTTGTCTTGCATCCTTCTTTGACTAAGAAAAATCTTCACCAACTTCACATGTTTTCTGCTGCTATTTTGACAAACCACAAGAGTGGCTTCACACTCAACAATCTCCCACTTGAAGCCACGGAACAATCTTCACCTGTGCTTCAACTGTGCATCTGTATTTCCGTAAACTCCTTCTTAGTTACCCCGGCCTTCTCATCAGTTAACCTGAAAGGCCCGTTAAAACTCCCATGAGTTTCAACATGTTCGTCATGACTTAAACTGTCCTTGACCCGTTCTCTATCCCTATCGGCTCCCACTGAAAACGAACTACCGAATCCTAGAACAACCTGAGAACAAACAACAAGACTCTCCATATTTAGCAAGTTATCAAAAACGGAGATACTTTTACAGCTGAAAACCGGTTCTAAATCCACTGTCGTCCTAGACATATGATTGAAACACGACCTATGCTTCCACTGTTGCAAAACCCTGCAACTGAAACAATACTCTGTGCTCTTATTGCCACAATATCCTTCGACTGATTTTTCTGAACCTTTCCATGCTCGTTTAACCTGAATCTTCCTTGTAGCTCTAGGCTTCCTACTTGCAAAAGGTCACCCTCTTCTGCCTATGAGATTCTGTGAACCGGACTTTGTTTCTCTTCTGAAAGACGGTCACTCCCTAAGACTGTAATCCGACCATATACAGCGAACATTCATCGTTCACAAGTCTTACCTTTCCAAAGTCTCCAACTTTCAGATTCTGCAGTGCTTCACTGCTGTGGGTAGCGTGAAATGAAGCACCAGAATTCTTGACCCAAGAGTCTTCACTGCCTTCCACTGAGTACCAATGCATCAAACCCAGACACATTCTCAGAAGCAGAATTTCCTCTATTTGGACATCGACTCTAAAGAATGTCCACACCTCAACGTCATGAATAACACCGAACTTTCTGATCCCGTGATTACACCTAAGTCTGCTGACTTTCTAATCATTGTTGGATCTACCGAAAACGGATTTTCTCTTAATTACTTGATCTGTTCATCCCATGATCTGTTCTTGAACCCGTGAAACTCTGATCATCGTTGGATTTGTCTGAACGTCTGATCTTCTGTAATTCTCTAATTTTCTCCGCTTACCAATACCACATCTTGAACTTTCTGACACATAAAGCCTCAATCTGCGTCTTCCACCAACTTTTCAATCTTCACTAAACGAAGCTTTGTCTGAACTTAACGACTGTTCTTGGCTCGTTATTTGCAAAATATAATCTCCACCCAAATTATTTTCTGGCTAAACTGCCCAAAACAAATGTTTGAGTGACTGTTTTGCGACTTTGAAAAAGTTGAGGGACCAAACTGCAATTTTCCTGAAATTCAGGGACCAAACTGCAATTTTTCTGAAGTTCAGGGGCTAAACTGCACTTTTCTGAAAGTTCAGTGTCCTGTTTTTCAAATTCTGGAACTTCAGGGACCTGTTTTGCAAATTCTGGAAATATGCTACAGTACTGCTACAGGAACCGCTACAGTAAACTGCTACAGTGTCGTCTTCTCCGGCGGACTCCGGCGTGACACGCCTAGGTCGTCGTGCGGTCAAAAATAAGAGAAAACCTAACACATACTAGTATAGCGGTAGTCAGGGTCGATCCGCAGGAGCTTCGTGGTTAAGCTAGATAAGAGATTACCAACTAGTAGTGTCACAGCTACAGTCGGAGGATCCGGTTTCTATCTTCCTAATCACTAGCAAACAAAAGCAATGATCAAACACACCCAAGCCAAGCTAAGCTATGCTCAAATAACCTAGTCACTTGCTGAAGTCAGAAGTACATCTCTAAATCAGAGCAATCAAAGGCATCCAAACTAGCAAAACAAAGCAAAGCACAAACTAGCCACTAACTAAAGTTCTACTGAACAGTTACTAGCCAAAGTTTAATGCTTACAAACTAACCTAATTAGCTACTGATTTCAACAAAGGAAAACAGTCCCAACAAGGTCCAAAACAATATCCAAGCAAAGATCAAACATCCCAAACCAAACACAAGCATAAAACACCGAAAAGCTAAGATTAAATGTAACCAAATGCTTCTCATTCACCAAATCCGAATCTAAACAGAAAAACAGTAACCAAATGTTGCTAAATCAGAAACCTAAGTGCTCAAAGTCAGTGGTTGTCACTCCCAAAGACTTTAGCTACAAAGACTACTTGCTACTAAAAGGAAATTAAATCAAAAATCATAAAATACCAATTGAGAGCTTGCTGAAACGAAATCCTGGAGTCAAAGAGCTTCAAGGTCGATTTTACACCCGGTCTTTGCTAGGGTTTTCGGCTGGAAATGCATCTATTTATACTTGCAAATTTCCCACAACCGCGCTGCGCAGGAGTGAAATCAGCGGCGCGCATACTGATCTCTTCCCGATTCTTCGACATTTGAATGTGTTGCACCGCCTCAAGCCCGCGTCACGCAGATGATGTTTCCGCGGCACGCGTATGAGTTCTCTTGATTTTTCATTCTTTCCAAACTTCTTCCTTTTGCATGCTTTTAATCCCTGTTTCTATTCTTTTTCTCCAAACAAGTCCTGGCACGAAAAGTGAGAATACCCAGACATATTTGATATAATTTTATCAAGAACAGGGCTCAACAACGCCTAAAATACTTGATATCACTAGGCGTTGTCAAACACCCCACACTTGTGCCTTGCTTGTCCCCAAGCAAGAGAGTTTTTAACAAATTATAATGAAGAATCAAACAATTTCTAACTGTGTTCAGTTTCAAAGTTTATTGCTTTTTGAGTTAGAGTGGAATAGTTCGCGAAAACATAATTGAATTGTTCTTTGGAATTCATGGCTTTCTAGAGAACCCTTGATTACAAATTTTCTGTCCACATTGAAGTGTACTTACTCATTCAGATTCTAAAGGCCATTAAGGAATTGTCCATGACTTTCGATGTTGTCCGTGTAGCGAGCTTTCAGAAATACCATCCCAGACCAGACGATCTTAGGTGGTAAGGTGCATAAGGCCCACCCATTTTAGACCTACCGGCTCGAACAACAAAGGCCACAGATTGACTTTTTCTTCCTAAACTCTAATCCTAAAACAGTTCAATCTTCTAAACTCGTAAAACTCAACTTATTTGACTAACTAATAGCATGATCACAAATAAACAACATTTCTTGAAAAATACTAATGCTATCACAATCACAAACCATTCATTTCAAAATTGCAATTTATTAAAAAAAATTTGAAAAATATTGCTAAAAATTTGAAAACTTGATCATTTCTGCAAAAATATCAAAAAATTCTCTTTCGACCGTCCACACCCCACACTTAAACCCGTACAACGTCCCCGTTGTACAAAATTATTTCAAAACAAGGGAGAAAGAGTTACCCCTTTTTGGACGATAGACTGCTTGGTGCTTAATATCACAGGTATAATTGCATACAGATGGATCCTCGATTTCGTATTCTGGAGTTGTAGCGCTACAGTGAACACGCCGGTGGTCGAGACAAGTGGAGGGGGCACGGTAACCCCACACTTATCTGAGACAACTCCTTCTCAAATTGGTATATCATGCATAACTTAACAAACAAATTAAAAACAAATATGACAAATAAAACATGAACAAAACTATACAGATAGAAGTATCATAAGTTTGTACATATATCCCAAAAATAGAAAGAAAGAAAGAAAGAAAAAAAAAAGTACATCAATCACTGCCAGGCGGCCTGGAGGGTCCGGCCTCATGATCGTGGGCCTTGGCTGGGAATGGTCGGGGATGTTGGCCCTGCTGAGCGGCCAACTCCAAAAGTACCTCCCCGATCCACTCGAGCTGGTCCTCCATCCTCGCAACTCGGGCCTCCAACCGATGGATGGCTGCTGGGTCCTCCTTATGTGGCTTTGTCGGGGCTGCGGGCTCTGGCGCTGGCTCTGGCCTCATGCGTCTCCTGCCAGGCTGGGCATACGCGGGCTGAGGTGCCTGAGGAGGCTCGGTCGGTGCCCGAATGTACTGCCCCGGGGCTGCAGCTCAATGAGCCGCATCCTCTCCAAAGTGCGTGCTGTAGTGCGCGATGGAGGCAGAGCGGTCAAAAAGGCTGCCACGGAGGCAGTAAGAATACCATAGGAGCGGGCCACGCGGGTAATAAAATACCCCCTGGCTAGTGGGCTGCTGGTGGAGGCGCCGGTAGAGTGGGTGGAGAGAGCAACCGCAAGGGCGAAGGGGAGATGGAGGAATCGGGATGAGTCGAGGAGAGCCCATAAAAATGTCATGCCATCCCCAGACACCTTCCCGCATCCCTCCCGCTGCATGATGGAGGTGGAGACGATCCGGTGCATGAGGCGGTGAAGTGGATCGCGTAGATGGCTCTCCCTCGAGGTCCCTGCCTCATACATAACATTGGACAATGGTGTCCAAATCTCCATGTTGGCAGCCGGGTCCGGCTGCCCCTGAATGCACGCACCAAAGAACTGCGTGAAGTAGCGGTGCTGCAAGTCTGTCGTAGTGTAGATGCCTGTGCGCCTCCCAAACTCCCGGAGGTTGCACTCCCTCTGTACTCCTCCCAAGCGAAAACGAATGAGCCTGGATCGCGGATCCGATGCCCTGGGAGCGAAATGGACAGTAGACAGGAACTCCAGGAGAAGCTCCGTATAGACCACATCCTCGTCAGTGGCCATGATCCGGTCCCATCCTTGGCAAGTAAATGATGCCTCCTCATAGGTCCAGGTACGATGTAAAAACGGCTCGATTGCACCCCAGAGCCCTGCGTCCCTCAATATATCTCTATCAATAACCGTCGCCTCTAGAACCCGGCGACCCCTCAATGCGTCCCTCCGTGAAGTATACTCAGCAGAACTGGCCAGTCCCTCGGGGAACTGGAGGAAAGCATGCTCCAATCTGAACATCATCTGCAAAAAGAGAATATAGCCACAAAACAAACATTTTGCAAAATCAGTCCCTGTCTTCCTTGCCGCACCGCGGCGCGGCCCAAGAGCAAGGGCGCGGCGCGACGTGCGACTGTTTCCAAACCCCGATCCAAATTCTCAATTTAACCTGCTAAATCTCAATATAATCATACCACAAGGTAGCCTAGGTGCCGACTAGCTCATCTAAGGTCTCCATTTGGCAAAACAGACACCCTATGAGCTAGCATTAGCGATTCTAAGTTTTGAACTATTTTGGGCAAATCACTAAAATTAACTACCTAATCGCTAGTTTTAACGAGTAATAGATAGTTAGAATGGCGTACCTTGGCAGTGGGAACAAAATGAGCAAGAAAAATTGCAAGAAAATTTCGATAACCAGAGCTCCGAGTCGTGTGTGGGTCGTGTGAGCCGCGACTTACCTTATAAAGGAGAAAACCGACTGATCGTTTACCGCGTCGCGGGTTTACGCTTCGCGCGTCGCGCGTGTCACCAAATCAACCCCTACGCATCGGGTTGGTTTACGATCCCGCGTCGCGTAATTCAAATACCCGCGGCGCGGACTTCAAAAATTTCAAAACTTCTCAAATGACCCCACACTTGTTTCAAGCCACTAGTACCTACAAAAAGATTGATGTATTTTTGTATTTTAAAAGAAATATATCCTAACTTATGACACGATGGGTTGCCTCCCAACAAGCGCTAAGTTTAACGTCTTCAGCCAGACGTGCTATTCCTACTACACCTACGGTGGATCGTATGCCTTCCTTCTTTGCTGATTTTGTCTTTCCACAATCCTTTTGCTGACCCACTGCTCCTCAAACTTTCCTAGGTCGAATGGCTTGTTGGTTCTCCTGTTGCTACCTGCTGCTTTCTGATTAACTCTCGTGAATGCTTAGAGGTAGCTTTGAACCTCCAAGCTCGATCCTTCCTTCTGCATCTCTTCAAAGTCAAAGGCTTGACATGAAGCGTGCCTAGCACTGCTCCCAGTAGTTGTTTCACACCTCGGTTTCTAGTGTCTCGCATGCTATCTTCAGGTTGCAATTTTGGTTTGCAGTACCAATAAAAATTTTCCAATCGAATGGGATCGGAAGGTAACAAATCAGGATGCTTGCAAATATCCTCATCGATGGTATTGATCACATCTAATTTTCCATTCATGAATGGATCATGAGTGGCGATAAAATCATGTTTATTATTTTCAAATATCAATTTGTCAGCACCAACTTCTTGGTCATCGTCCAACAGGTGGATTGGAACCAAGAGTGAGTAACTGGTTTGATCTGATGGTGGTACACAGTCACCCATCACCAGATCCTTACTTTCAAAAGACTCAAAATTTTCAAAAATTCTAGGTTCGGGGGTAGTATTGTCATCTATACCCCCTTCCCCAATAGTATCAACAATTTCGGGGATCGTTGGGCTGGGGTCTGTACTGTCACTTACAGCCTCCTCCACAACATCCTCATCAATCAAATCGTCTGGTGATGGTATGGATTCACTCATCACCAGCTCGACATTATCAACATTTTCAAAAATATCAAAAACATCAAAAGCTGTTGAGTTAGAGGTAACATTGTCACTTACAACCTCTTCCTTAACAATATTTTCGACCATCTCAGTGGTCTCTTGACTTTCCCATGGTGTATGCCCTTCCATCACATATTCAGGTGATGCAAGTTCACACACGTTATCATTGGTATAAAAATCACTCACCTCTGGTTCTGGCGAAGGTGGTGAACATTTCCAATTTTCCCCCATCTTATCTAAAGAAGCTTGCAATTTTTCAAGAGCTTCAGCCTGATCCTTCTGCTCTTGGTGATTGTTATACAAGAGTACCCAAAGTTGGGCCCAAGTTGCAGAATTTTCAGCTTGAGATGACTCCTCGGTCCGCCATCCATTGTCATCGGGTGATCCATTGTAGCAACCATCCTCGTAATAGGTGTCGGCCGGATTTTCATAATAATCATACTGATCCGGGTACATGTAATCACCCATTATAAGGATGTACACATACCAAAAATCAGCAAACTAAAATCAAACATCAAAAATCAGAAACTAAGTCCTACAAATCACCTAATCTAAGCGCACAGCTCCCCGGCAACGGCGCCAAAATTTGACACGCCTAGGTCGTCGTGCGGTCAAAAATAAGAGAAAACCTAACACACACTAGTATAGCGGTAGTCAGGGTCGATCTGCAGGAGCTTCGTGGTTAGGCTAGATGAGAGATTACCAACTAGTAGTATCACAGCTACAGTCGGAGGATCCGGTTTCTATCTTCCTAATCACTAGCAAACAAAAGCAATGATCAAACACACCCAAGCCAAGCTAAGCTATGCTCAAATAACCTAGTCACTTGCTGAAGTCAGAAGTACATCTCTGAATCAGAGCAATCAAAGGCATCCAAACTAGCAAAACAAAGCAAAGCACAAACTAGCCACTAACTAAAGTTCTACTGAACAGTTACTAGCCAAAGTTTAATGCTTACAAACTAACCTAATTAGCTACTGATTTCAACAAAGGAAAACAGTCCCAACAAGGTCCAAAACAATATCCAAGCAAAGATCAAACATCCCAAACCAAACACAAGCATAAAACACCGAAAAGCTAAGATTAAATGTAACCAAATGCTTCTCATTCACCAAATCCGAATCCAAACAGAAAAACAGTAACCAAAGGTTGCTAAATCAGAAACCTAAGTGCTCAAAGTCAGTGGTTGTCACTCCCAAAGACTTTAGCTACAAAGACTACTTGCTACTAAAAGGAAATTAAATCAAAAATCATAAAATACCAATTGAGAGCTTGCTGAAACGAAATCCTGGAGTCAAAGAGCTTCAAGGTCGATTTTACACCCGGTCTTTGCTAGGGTTATCGGCTGGAAATGCATCTATTTATACTTGCAAATTTCCCGCAACCGCGCCGCGCAGGAGTGAAATCCGCGGCGCACGTACTGATCTCTTCCCGATTCTTCGGCATTTGAATGTGTTCCACCGCCTCAAGCCCGCGTCGCGCAGATGATGTTTCTGCGGCGCGCATACGAGTTCTCTTGATTTTTCATTCTTTCCAAACTTCTTCCTTTTGCACGCTTTTAGTCCCTGTTTCTATTCTTTTTCTCCAAACAAGTCCTGGCACGAAAAGTGAGAATACCCAGACATATTTGATATAATTTTATCAAGAACAGGGCTCAACAACGCCTAAAATACTTGATATCACTAGGCGTTGTCACGGCGCTACAGTGTCGTCTTCTCCGGTAGACTCCGGTGCTACAGTGTCGTCTTCTCCGGCGATCTGGTTTCTTCGGTCACTATTCCGGCGAACGTTGGACCGGCGATTTGGAGGTCTTCCGGCGTTCAAAAAATCCAAAAAAATATATTTTCGGAATCTGCAGAACGAGACCTTTCTAACGGCGTAAACCAAAATCGTTTTTGAGACAAAAAATTTTCGACCCAAAAAACAGAAAATCACTCTCTGGAGCAAGGCTCTGATACCACTTGTTAGAATCGAGACACTTAGCATACGAACACTAAACTCACACACTCAGCTCACAAATTAAGAACACAAGAATTTAACGTGGTTCGGTCCAAAACTGACCTACGTCCACGGCGGGTAACTAGGAATTTATATTCAACTACATTGTTGTGGTGTGGTACAAATGTTCTCAATGAATGCCTCTATTTATATACATGAGAAGGTAATGTGAAATGTGAGATGTAAGATCAACAAAGGGTGGTAGCAGAAGAAAAAATGGCTTTTGTCTTGCATCTTTCTTTGACTAAGAAAAATCTTCACCAACTTCACATGTTTTCTGCAGCTATTTTGACAAACCACAAGAGTGGCTTCACACTCAACACTGTGTATCTCTCCTTCTCTTCCTTTTTGTCTGTTTAGAAAATGATTACTTCAAATCGATAAAAGAACATGAAATCTTAGAAACCCAAAGGTTTAAGCCGTCTTTACAAGACGAATTTCATTTCTGCAAACAATTTCCATTTTAGCTGGTGTATATGGATTTACGTTGTGTTCTCTAATAATATTAGATTTTCTATTTTGAATAATGTCATGTCTCTTTTTTACGTTAAAATCAAGATTCTTACCATCCTTTGACACCAAATTTATCAAATATAGGGGTTCCCCGGATCAGAATTTCTTGGATCTACAAATATTATCGCCGGGGGTTTTCTCAATCTTCATCCTTCAGAATTATTGAAATTTCCATGTAAGTTTGTAGTATTTATTTTTCGGTTATTACAGTTCTTTTTCGGTAACATTAAACTTTTTTACTTGCAATGTACTCTTAAGTTCTATCGAGGAGTGTGTTTTTTATTATTTTACATGGGATTTCATGCAAACTGAATAGAATGTATTTTCGCAGTTGCTTATTGATTCGTTTTAGGGTATTTGATTAAGCGTCTGTTAGCATGGTATATATATATATATCAAGAAGTGGTAAAATACATCCATAATCAATAAATGAATCCATCAACAAGATTACATATTAGGAGCGATAAAAATATATATATTTCTTTTGTGATTAATAATCGAGATATCTCCAATAAAGTTCTGTCATTTTGAACCAATCTATGAAAAAGTCCTAAAATTAATTTTATTTACAAAAAAGACAATATACCGGCTAATGTATTCAGTTTAGCCATTTTCCGGTTTACTAGGTTTTCTAAATTGAAAATCTCCAATAAAGTTCAATTATTTTTAGTTTATTTTTGAAGAAGTCGTATTATTTTGTGTAAAAAAAATTCAACATTGAGATTTTTTCATAAACGGATCAAAAATAGTGGGACTTCAATGAAATTTTCCAATGCAGGAAATCTGATAAATCTGATGAAAGGGCTAAACTGAAGACATTAGTCGGTATGTTTGTAAATAAAATTAATTTTGAGATTTTTCATAAAGTAGTCCAAAATAATGAGACT
This sequence comes from Cichorium intybus, assembly GCA_023525715.1. Taxonomy (NCBI): domain Eukaryota; kingdom Viridiplantae; phylum Streptophyta; class Magnoliopsida; order Asterales; family Asteraceae; genus Cichorium; species Cichorium intybus. Next base: position 53,713,722 of record CM042013.1, on the reverse strand, counting down.
TTCTTGAAGATTTCCCTTAATAATAAGAAAAAGTTGTGGAATTTTAAATGAAGTTCTAAAAAATCATTACTTTTCTTGTGAATTCTGTTGTTTTCTGGTAAGATTGTGAATATAAGTCAACCAAATAAACGTGTTTTGGGGTTTGCACTCTTCTATTACACATGCTTTTGTCTATGTTTGTGTCTCCTTTTCTAGGAAATAATAAATATGGATTCTTTTATGTAGTTCAACCGGAGAAGCTTAGCAGATGCTCCTTAAAATTGACCAACAAGACCGATCAGTTTATTGCCTTCAAGGTACCTTATTTATATATAAATGTGTGCAATTCAACGTTGTTGATTTATTGGTTCTTTTCTAAAGTTTGAGAAGCTTTTAATTTATGGTTGTAGGTTCAGACAACAAACCCCATGGAATCCTATGTTACTCCAAAAAATGGAATTATATTACCAAGATCAGTTTGTAATGTCATAGGTATACGCTGTAGATCATCAAAATTCTAATTTTCTACCTGCCTAGGACCATAATAACATCTTTTTATTTGCAATTGGTGTAGTTACAATAAAACCACAAAATGAGGCGCCCTCTGACATGCAGTGCAAATGCAAGTTTAAAGTGTTGTCTACTATCGCACCTTATGGGGCAACTAAAAAGGACATAACTATCAGCATGGTGACGCATCTATACATGAAAATTTCTTTTTTACTTAAGCACTATGTGGTGGATCATGACTTGAAAACTATCCATGTTTTTGCAGTTCGATAAGGAGGATGACAATGTTGTTGAGGAGTTAAAATTGAGGGCTGTTTACATCCCTGTCCTAGAAGAATCTTCAGAAGATTCTTCCCTAAAGGAGAACATGGAATCAGAATTATTTATCGCCTGATTTTATTAGGATTTTTTATTGAACTATATGAATGCATGGAAAACGATCAGTTGGAACCCGACGAAAATCTCTCTTCAGAATATTTATTTCTTTTGAGAAGCATGTATTGATTCTATAATATGCTTATCTTTTTAGAGTAAAATACATTTTTGGTTTAGTGTACCTGATTTTTGCAATAATGATGTACCTTCTATCTCTTGGAAAATTTCACTTCCAATTCTTTCCTAAACAGAAGTGCGTTATCATAAGACTTGTTTCTATTATTGAACAAGCGATCTTTTCGAAATTGAACCACAAACTTAAAATGACATGTAAAAACATAGTTCTATGCTCTTAGAGGTATAAAATACGTTTTTAGAAGCATGTATGTGTATTTATACATTTTTTTGGAGTATAATATAATGGTAACATTTGAACAGTTTAAACAACTTCGTTGGTCATATGTGTAAAAAAAATTACCAAATATGAACAAAACAAATAGTTCATTACCCTTCTGCAAGTGACATTACATAATCCTATGTGTATGCCACGTGAGATATTATCTACACCAACTGATCATAATGATGATATGTGAATACTTCAAATAAGTTCATTGGTCATATGTATACAAAAAAAAAAAAAAAAAAAAAAAAAAAAAAAAAAACCTAATGTGAAAAAAACAAAAAAAAAAAAAAAACGTTACCTTCCTAAGTCATTTCCCCCATAATATTAGAATAACTTTGGTGTATTCGTTTTTATCCAAAAGCTAATAATAAATTTTGGTTCAATTGGTATGGCTTTGTATTACCAAAATTTCTTTTTGTGAAGATCGAGTAGCAAATCTCGAATAAGAGCACATCCAAAAGTGATTCTTCTAATTGGTGATGTAGCTAATACAAACTCTTCTTATTGAAGCCTTAGAAACAGAAAACATATATATAAACGTTCAAATACGAATTATAGAAGTTTAAAAATGGTGATAGCCGATTATTTACGGTTTATTATCTAAAATATATTCAAATTAATAATTTTTATTCTCTGCATGGAGTCATGGAGAAATCAATTTTGCATATATTTTCGAGACAAATATATTTCTTTTACAACATTAAAAGATGAATGTTGAAATTGATATATTGTTGTGGTTAATATATGCTTTTTATTTAATTTAAACATAAAAAATAATTAAAATTAAAAAACAATTTTTATGAACAAAAGTAAAACAAAATTATTTAAACTTAATAATCACGATTTATAACATTTTCATGTTTCTCAATTACACGGTTCATATGTGTGTATATGTATATAGCCCTTTTTATATCTCCCGATCGTTGGATCATCTTCTTTTATGATCGAAGTTCTTAAATGGAAGGCATTATGTTCTCATCTTCTCGTCAGGGCTTTGCCATCTCATATGCTCACCTGCTTAAGTGGTTTGGTTAGCAGTCGGTGTCTGTGTCTCTCCTCTTCCTCTTTCTCTCTTTAGAAAATGATTACTTCGAATTACTACAAGAAGATGAAACTGAAAATAAAGAGCACATTCCAAGACGAAGTTCCATTTACAAAGGATTTGGATTTAGTGTAGATGTACTTATGTTACGTTCTTTGATATTGTTCTGAACTTTTCTGTTAATTGCCTGATGTCATGTCGCAACGTTAAGTTAATACGTTAACATTAAGAATTCATGCAATCATTTGACACAAAGTTTATCAAAAGGGGTTCCCTGGATCCGAAACCGTTGCATTTACAGACATGAGTGCTGGGGATTTTCTCAAATTTCCATGTATGTTTTTTGAATTGATTTTGCTATTATTAGTTTTCTTTTTCTGTAACGTTGACCCTTTTTACTTGCCACGGTTATAACGAGAAGTGTGCTATATGCTTCAGTTTGAGTGAGAAAACACGATGTAGGGTAGTGATAAACCGTTGAAGATGTTCATCATTTGTTCCTGTCACAATAAGATCATCGACATAAACAAGAACATATACGGTAGAGTGTGAGGAATGATGGACAAACAGTGATGTGTCAGACTGGCAAGCATGAAATCCATGTGAGACCAAGTACTATTTTAGTTTGGTAAATCAAGCTCTCGGGGCTAGTTGAAGACCATAAAGAGCTTTGTGAAGCCGATAGACATGATTTGGTTTTGAAGGGACTTCAAAACCTTTTGGTTGTCTCATATATACCTCTTCGGATAAATCACCATTCAAAAAGGCATTGTTTATATCAAGCTGTCTGATTCGCCAACCTTGGGAGATAGCAAGGGAGAGAACCAATCTGATTGTGGTTGGTTTAATAACAGGGCTGAATGTATCAAAAAATCAACACCCTCCTCTTGACTGAATCCTTGAGCAACTAATCTTGCTTTGTGGCGTTCAATCGTGCCATCAGATCGCCGTTTTACCCTGAAAATCCACTTACAACCAACAACATTAGTGTTAGTGGGACAAGAAACAAGAGACCAGGTGTTGTTTTTCATGAGAGCATCATATTCTGCTTTCATTGCATTTTGCCAACAAGTGTGCTTAAGGGCTTGGGTATAGGTGTGTGGCTCAACATTGGAATTGGAAACGGTAGTGGTTTGAAATATCTTTGGTTTCAAAGAGTTTGTACGGGCACGAGTTATCATGGTGTGTTGGCTTTGGTCTGCTGGTCAAAAATGAGTTGGTATGGAAGGTTGTGTGGCATTTGAGCGAATGGAGGTTTGGTGAGAAGTGGCATTGGGTGTGGGCATAGACGGCGGACTCTCGGGTTGAGGGCTGGCGGGGTGATTAACAGGAGGTGTGGTGGGCAGTGAAGGGGATGAGTTTGAAGGAGGAGATACAGGGGGTAAGGGTGGAGAAGATCGAAGAGCATCAGCATATTGAAGAATGGTGGAGGTGGCGTGAGGTGGAGATGAGGTGGAGGAATGCTCGGTGGGTGTAGTGGCTGTGTAGGGGAAAATGTCTTCATTGAAGAAAACATGGCGAGAGATGTAGATGCGATTTTTGGGTTGATAGAAGCATAGATAACCTTTGTGAGTGGTACTATACCCAAGAAAGATACATGGTAAGGATCGAAAGTCTATTTTGTGGTTATTGTAAGGCCGGAGAAACGTGTAACAAAGGCAACCAAAAGTTTTCAGAAATTCATAATCTGGAGTTTTGGTATAAAGTTTTTGGTACGGGGATTCATGATTAAGTATAGGAGTAATGGTACGGTTGTGAAGATAGGTTGCAGTTTCGAAGGCGTGTTCCCTAAATAGGTGGGGCAGAGATGACTGAGTTAAGAGTGTCAAACCTTTTTCAACAATTATACGATTTCTGCGTTCGACAGCTCCATTTTGTTCTTAGGTATAGGGGCAAGAAATACGGTGAAGGATACCAAGGTTTTTAAGAAAAGTTGAGACATTTCTAAACTCTCCACCCCAATCGGTTTGTAAGCTTTTAATATCACAGGTTAATATCACAGGAGAACTGGGTTTTTATCATGGTCTGAAATTGTTGAAACATAGAGAAAACCTGTGATTTTTGAGTTAGAAAATAGATCCAAACAAATTTCGTGCAATCATCAATAAAAAGAAGAAATTATATATTTCCATTCAACGAAAAAACAGGGGAAGGACCCCAAACATCCGAATAAACTAACTAGAAAGGTTTTGTAGCAGTTACATGATTAGATGAAAGATGAAAACGATGACTTTTACCCATCTGACATGAATCACAAACAGATGGAAGTTTATTTGAAGACAATGGAAGATTAAATGAAGAAACTAAGCATCTTAAGACAGGTTCATTTGGATGAGCAAGCCGTCTATGCCATCCTTGAAGAGAGATCTTAACGCCCATGAATGCCACATGAGGATGCTTGGAATGAGTTCTTGGGTTATGGGGCAGCCGGTACAAAACATTATTGACGTCCCCTCGCAGGAGTGTTTGACCCTACAAGTTCTTAATATTGCAATGTTTAGGCCATAATTCAACATAAACATTATTGTCCTTAGTTAATTTAGAAACACTGAGAAGGTTTTTGGTTAACTTTGGTACAATAAGCACGTATGGCAAATGTAAATTAGGCAGAAAAGATGAACCAACATGAGAAATAGACAACTGGTTATCGTTTCCGACTTGTAGTTTGTCATCTCCCTTGTACTCATCAGCAACATTAAGCTTTTGTAAATTTGGAGAGACGTGATCTGTAGCCCCGGAATCCAAATACCAGTTGGGATCAAAAACAGTGGAGGGACTGTAGTGTTGAGCGACGTGAGCTTGTGCTTGACGGGACTGATTTCGCGGATTTGGTCGACGGGAAGGGAAATCGGTTTGATTATCCCTTTGCCAGCAATCTATAGCTTCATGACCCTGTTTGTTGCACAATTGACACAATGGACGAAGGCGCTTGTTATCAGTATTGCGAGACCCGGAAGACAAACTGGAGTTTTGGGTATTGGAGGAGCTATATGGTCGATTTGATGAGCGATTAACTGTGAGAGCAGCTACCGAGTTGGTTTGAACAGAGTTTTGGCGAGCATGATCTTGTTCAATCCTTGCTTCTTCTTGGAGTAACAGTCCGGTAAGATCATCGACAGTCATAAGATCCGTCTTCATCATAAACGCAGTGACAAAGGGTGCGTAGGAAGAGTCTAGCCCATTTAGAAGATAACCAATCAAGTCCTCATCTGATATGGGACTAAGATTTGCAGCCAGGGAGTCTGCAATAGCTCTCTTACGGTCAATGTAGTCCACCATAGTCATGGACCCCTTAGAGAGAGATTGAATTTGGGCTTTAAGTTGCATTCTGGAAGCCCGAGTTTGGGCTTGAGAAGATCTGTTAATTGCTTGCCAAGCCATATGAGAAGAGTGACATCAAGTTAGCAGTGCTAGAGATTTCTCAGAAAGTGTCGACTGAAGCCAAAGTAATACAAACCAGTCCCTTTTCTTCCACGCGATGTACGCCGGATTGGGAGCGATGGATTCCGGTGTAGCTGGAGTCGCTGGGGCAGTAGCGGTAGCAGGTGTTCCTTCGGTGGCCGGAACAACAACAGTTTCCAGTGGTGGAGACGAATTTAAAACAAATTCTTCAAGGTCGAATATTTCTAGGGCAGCAATAATGGTTGTGCGCCATAAGGAATAGTTTTCACGATCAAGTTTGACAGTAATTGAGGGAATTTGAAAGTTCAGGGTGGATGCGTTGGTGGTGGCTAGGGTTAACAGATGTGGAGCTGCCATTGCAAATAAACAATCGAGAGACAAGAGACAGAATGATATCGATAATCAGGAACTATAAGGTTAGCTCTAATACTGACACGCCTAGGTCGTCGTGCGGTCAAAAATAATAAAATACCTCACTCTCACTAGTATAGTGGTAGTCAGGGTAGATCCACAGGAGTTTCGTGGTCAAGATAGGTGATAGATTACCAGTTGCAGTGTCATGCTACAACCAGAGGGTCTAGTCTCTACTTTCGCAAAAACAGTCCAAAAACTCAAAATCCAAACAAAGTCCCCAACAAGCATAAACTTAAATGAAACTTAAACTAAAAACCTAACCTAGCTTGCTTACTGAAATCAGAAATATAATTCAGAAACAGAAACAAGCAAGATCAATCCCAAGGCATAAAGCATTCAAACACATCCAAAATACCAAAAACACCAATAAACATATAACCAAATGATTAATTGTTTAAAACTCAGATCCAAAACATCCAAACAGTAAACAAACGAAAATCAGAAACTTTAACCTAATGCTAATGGTTGTCACACCCAAAAACACCAAGCTAAACAACTAAAACTACTAAAACTAATGTAAAACTAAGTGAAGAAACATAAATACCACGAATGGCGACTGAAAACCGAATCTTGGAGTCAAAGAAGCCTTAAGTCAACCTTATGGATCGTTCCTTGCCTTCTGATTTCGACCTAAAAGCCTCTATTTATAGTTGTGGAAAATAAGTGACCGCGACGCGCGTATCTCATATCTGCGGCGCGCGTGTAAGGTTATCCCCGTTTTTTCGTCATTTGAATTCTTCCCACCGCCTTATCGTAGACTCAGCGCGGCGCGCCCTTATGCTTCCCGCGGCGCGCGTGTTCAGGCGACCGTTTCTGTCCTTATCTCCAAACTTCTTCCATTTTGTACACATTTAACCCCTATTTATAGATTTTCTTTCCAAACAAGCACTGACACAAAAAGTGAGAATACCAAAGCATATATGATATAATTTCATCAAGAATAGAGCTCAACAACGACTAAAATACTTGATATTACTAGGCATTGTCAAACACCCACACTTGTGCCTTGCTTGTCCCCAAGCAAGAGAGTTTTTAACAGATTTTAACTAAGACTCAAACATTTTTTAGGGTCCGTTTGTTTTCCTCTTAATTGAAAAATTAAGAGGCAACTATTAATTGAAAAAATTAAGTGTGTTTGTTAGCCTCTTATTTATTGCCTCTTAATTTGTTAATATCCTCTTAAAAATTAAGAGATGAGGATATATCTGAATAAAAATAAGAGGACATGGTTTCCATCTTTACCCTAACCCCAAATCAAAGAAACACGCCTTCATCTCTTCTCTCTTCTGCGCTTTACTTCCGCCTCCCACCACTTCACAGTCGCATCCCTTTAGTTCGTTGCCATTGCTCCTCTGCCGACGGCGAATCTTCTTCTCCATGGAACACGACACAGATGCTGCAGACCCCGACATCTGTTTCTCTGAAATCGCAGTCCTGCCTTCATCTTCTTTCCCTCTCGCCTCTCTGAAATCCGTCATCGGCTTTCTGCAGCCAAGACCCGCCTTTGGCAGCCACCTTTGCATCGCAACGAAGCACCACCGGTATGCTTCTTTCTCTCGATCGACAGACACCTTCACCATACCTGGTACTTCAAGACCGTAACTTTTTCCTTTTGAATTTTAATTTCAGGTTTCAATTTCAGGTTTCCTTTTGGATTTCCTTTTGAATTTCAATTTCAGGTTTCAATTTCAATTTCAGATTTTAATTTTGGAACTCGTTTTTTTGGCTGAAATATGGAATCGGGCGATTTGTGTTAAAATTTGATGTTATTGAAGAGTTTAGTCACAAGGGTAAAATTGTCATATTTTTCAATTAGCCCAGCAATTAAGAGGTGGTAATCAAACAATGTGTTAACATTCGGCTCTTAAAAGTTGAGGGCCTCTTAAACATCAAGACCTCTTAAGAATTCAGCTCTTAAAGTTTAAGATCCTGTCAAACAGGCCCTTAATCTGTTTAATTTGAAAGCTTATTGCCCCAGGAGCTAGAGTGAAATAGTTTTGGGAAAACATAACCAGAATATTCTTTTGAATTCATGACTTTCTAAAGAACCCTTGATTACAAATTTTCTGTTCACAGTGAGGTGTACGTACTCATTCAGATTCTAAAGGCCATAAAGAAACTATCCATGACTTTCGATGTTGTCCGTGTAACGAGCTTTCAGAAATACCATCCCAGACCAGACGATCTTAGGTGGCAAGGTGCATAAGTCCCACCCATTTTAGACTTACCGGCTTGAACAACAAAGGCCACTGATTGACGGTCCCTTCCTAAATTCCAATCCTAAAATACTCAAATCTTCTAACTCCTAAAACTCAACTTATTTGACTAAACTCATAGCATGATAACAACTAAATAGTATTTCTTGAAAAATACCAAAGCTATAACATTCACAAATTATTCGTTTCAAAATTACAATCTAATAAGGATTTTGAAAAATTGCAAAAAATTTTGAAAATTGGTCATTTCCCGCAAAAATTTCAAAAACACTCTTTCGACCGTCCACACCCCACACTTAAAACCGTTCAACGTCCCCGTTATACATAAAATTATTTCAAAACTAGGGAAAAAGAGTTACCCCTTTGAACAGTTGACTGCTTAGTGGTACTTGGTTGTCACAGGTACAAAAACACGAACATCTCCACAATTCAGAATTTCCAGGAATTGTAGCGCAACAGTAAAACATACCGGTGATCATGGCAAGTGAAAGGGGCACGGTGACCCCACACTTGCCTGAAACAACTCCTCCAAAGTTTCTCCATTCATTCAGGTATTACATGCAAACACTCACAAAAAAAACATTAAATGCAAAAAGAACATACATGTAAAGTATGAAATATAAACAAACTCAAAATAAACTAATGTCATAGGTTTGATACAGATATCCTCAAAAAGAAACAAAAACAAAAATACATCAATCGTCCCTAGGTGGCCTGGAAGGACCTGCCTCGTCTTCATGTGCTCGCGCCGGAAAGGGTCGGGGGCGTCGTCCCTGCTGAGCGGCCATCTCCAAAAGTACCTCCCCAATCCACTCCAGCTGATCCTCAATGCCTGTAACTCTGTCACCCAGCTCCCGAACAACAGTCAACACGTCTGACAACTGCGGTTGGGGCTGGTACTATGCTGGTGCGGCCACTCTCCGACATCCCCTCGCTAGATGAGCTGGCTCTGGTTGAACCCCTGGTGCCCATGGCGCCTCTGTCGTCACCCTCACGTATCGACCCGCCTGCGGCTGATGGATAAGGCCCATGTTCTCCAAAGAACGGGCTGAAGTGCGCACAGGCGGTATTGCCGTCAAACTCGTGATGGCCTCGCCAGTAAGAATGACGTATGATCGGGCCAAGCAGGTAATGTAGTGCCCGCCGGCCAAGGGGCTGCTGGTGGATGCACCCGCTGCTCGGGTGGATAAGGAGACTGTCAAGGCATACGGTAGATGGAAGAATCTGGTGGGATCGAGGAGCACCCACATGAATGTCATATCCTCGCCAGAAATCTTCTCACCCCTTGCTTCTGCATAACAGAAATGGAGATGATGCAGTGCATGAGTCGGTGAAGCGGGTTGCGAAGCTGGCTCTCCCTGGCCGACCCCGCCTCGAACTGTACGTTGGACATCGTAGCCCAAATAGTCGCATTGGCAGCCCGATCCGGCTGCCCCTGAATACACGCCCGAAGGAACGGCGTGAAGTGATGACTCTGGAGCTCCTCCTCCGTGTAAATCTCTGTGCGCCTCCCAAAGTCCCGGAGACTGCACTCCCTGCTAACTCCCCCTATTCTGAAACTAATCGGCCTGGCCTGTGGTTCTTGGGCTCTCGGTGTATAATGAACTATAGAAAGGTGTTGGATTTGGTGTCTAAGCCATGACTTATAATTGTATTTATCTTGTTAATTGAAGCAAAGTCCATTTCGGTTGCCCTCATAGTTGGAGGATTAGTGTAGAGTTCAGTAGAGAGAAAGGTTGATTTATTAATTGTTTAATAAATCAATAGAAACAAATAAATAGTTTATTAATATATTTAAGTGTTAATATATTAATTAGAAACTATAATAATTAATTAAGATTTAATCCAGAATTAATTGGATTTAATTTGGTGATTAAATAAATTAATTAAAGGTGCAGGGACTGGTTTGTAATTATTCAATAGTTGAATAACTGACAAACCAGAAGCGAGGGGGCTAGATTTGACGCCACCTTGGAGGCTCCTTTGAAGGGTGGCGAAAACCGTAATTGGGGTTTAAGAAGTCTAGTCCAAGTGGTCAACAGGCTTGCCCACTAAGGAGGCTCCTTAGGGTTTCAGCTGTAACCCTTGGAGGCTATAAAAGGAGACTCCTGGTACCTCTTTTTCTGCGCCAACTTTGAACCAGAAGAACTCTGTTGGATTTTCTCCTCCTTGCTTTGGGTGTGACTTGCATTTGAGGCAGGATCTGTTTGCTGCTAGCTTCAAGAACAAGATCAAAAGGTTGGTTAATTCTTAATTAGATCTTTAGAAATAAATGTTGGCCTTAGGTTTTTAGTTTATATCTTCATAGAAGAAAACATAGATCTTTCTAGGGTTGCATGTGAACTTAGGAAATTTTGTTGTTCATTGATTATGCAAAACCCTTTAGTGGTATCAGAGCTATGGCTTGTTTTCTTGTGTTTTGAAATAAACTACTTGTCTTGACCTAAAGGGTTTTTTGAAAATAACCCTTTGAGAGGCCTTGATCGATTTCTAGGCTGGGGTTTCCTAACCCTAGCCGCCAACCCCATGGTCCCCCCTTTTTTGCTTGCCTTGGTTAGTATGTTGTTATTTTTGGTAATTGGATTTACAAAATAACTGGAACCCTTAAACCCTTTCTTGCAATTTTCGATCCATTAGGGGTTTAAGATAGGTAAAATTAATTTGATTAATTTGTGTTATCTATCTTAGATTTAATTATTTTAATTAATTGTTTAATTAAAAGATAAATTAAATCAGCTTAAAGAATTTATTTAAATTTTCGAAAAATTAATATAATTTAGATAAAATTAAGAATAAATTAATTCTAAATATTTTAATAAGATTAAAATATATCTTATATATTTATGATTAAAAGTTAATATTTATATATAAGATTAAATGGTTAGTCTTACCGTTAGTAGGCCTCATTCACAAAACTGTCCTATAAAGAGGGTATAAGGTGACTGCCTATAAAATGGTAGTCTAATGGGTATCTACTCTTACCCACCGCTCTCCTAGTCAGTCAAGTGTCGTTAGCCGAACGGGTTTGATAGAACCGCTAAGCCTCTTAAAAGTATAATGCTATAATTGAAAGTACTAGAACTTTGAACAAAAACCCAATCTAGTTACTTTAGGTCAAAAATATGAATTGGTGCTAATCCATGGAATTGCACATTGCACTTTTTGGAACGTTGGTGGAGCGTGTGTGGTGTTTACCGGCACACCAACTGGGATCCGCAAAGAGTCGCAATGGGTTTCTCCATTTTGCCATTATTGACGGAGCGTGTGTGGTTAACCGGCACGTCAATTAGAGATGGTAATTGACTTTGAGGGTACCGAGCTAATTCACATGGTTATTCACACCCGGTTTGTGATCCTCGGCATCCCAGTCACAAACAACGGGGCATACCTGAGATTAAAGCATGCTATTGAACAGTTCAATAAATCTCAAAAGAAACTAGGAATTCCATTATAATTTGATTATGTTTCCGCGGTGGAATTAGCTGAATCGTCATTCGCCTACCTTATAAAATTTACGATAAAGATTACGGCATCCCTCTTCGATATTGTAGATTGTTATTGTAGGATCCTAGCCTTATATTTATTCTTGGGTGAATATAAGGATTTAATTATTAATGTCTAACTAAAACAACCTTCTTCTTATTCAGATGTCTTCTGACCAATCCGTTCCCCACTCGAATCCCAGTAATGTCACCTCGATTTTGTCATTGTGCTCAAAAGTGACATTGGACGGCACTAATTACAATGACTGGATCCGCAACATCAAAATGGCCTTAAGGTTTGAACATAAAGAGTATGTTCTGGAAACCAAGCTGGTTGAGGTTGACCCAGATACCGCTACTCCCGAGGAAATCGCCTCGTACACCAAACATTCTGATGATGCAACCAAAGTGACTTGCATCATGATCGCTACCATGAACCCTGAACTGCAGCGTATTTATGAGGACTAATGGCCTTACGAGATGCACAAATAGCTCGTGGAAAAGTTCCGCAAGAAAGAGCGCATCGAAAGGCGTGAGGTGGTTAAAGCTTTAACTAACGGCAAACCTAAGGATTGAGAGTCCATCTGCACTCATGTGCAAAGGATGCAAGGTTATGTGGAAAGGCTTAGAAAGCTGGAGATGCCTGTACATGAGGATTTGGCTGTTGACATAGTGCTGAATTCTCTACCCAATTCTTATGACCAGTTCACACTGGCGTATCATTTGAACAACAGTCAGGCGACTCTGGCTGAACTGCACCGCATGCTTCGTACTGCTGAAGACGGGATGAAAGGGAAAAGTGTGCTCCCGGTCAACCCGCATGTCCTGGCTATTGGATCTGGCAAGGGAAAGAAACGGAAGTGCCCTCCGAAGAAAAACTGGAGGAAAAAGACTCATGTCGGGTCATCTAGCAGTGCCCCGAGAGCCAAGTCTTCCGGCATTTCGCACGTCATGAACCCCAAAGAAGCTGACTGCTTTTACTGCAAAGAAAAGGGTCACTGGAAGAGGAGCTGCCCCAAGTACTTACAGGATATCGAGGATGGAAAAGTAAAACCATCACAAGCAGGTACATATTCTGTATCTAATAACTCATATTCTTCCTGTTCTTGGGTCCTTGATACAGGATGTGGTTTTCATATCTGTTCTAATTTGCAGGGCCTAAAGGAAAGTAGGGAGCTAGAGCATGGTAGATTGAACCTGGTCATGGGCAATAGGCGAACGTCACCTGTTACCAAGATCGGTGTCTATAGACTATTGTTTAGTAGTGGAGTTGTTTTAGATTTACATAATTGTTGTTATTCGCCTGATATGGCAAAGAACATAATTTCTTTTCATGCATTGTTCAAACAGGGCTTTTATTATGAATTTTATTAAATTGAATAGTTTAATTTTAGTTTTCAAAAATGATGTTTTTATATTTAATGTTATGCCTTGTGATGGAGTGTATGAATCTATTGTGTGTGTTGACAATTGTGGTAAAAATGTTTTAACTATTGATTCTTCAAGCGGTGTAGAAAATGCGTGTTTGTGGCAATGTCGCCTTGGCCATATCAACAAGAAACGCATCGCCCAACTCCAAAGGGATGGAGTGTTGGAATCATTCGACCTCGGATCGGATGATGTACGCGAATCTTGCTTGCTTGGCAAGATGACAAAATCACCATTCAAAGGCTCCTTTGAAAGATGTGAAGGTTTGTTGGATATCATACACACAGGTGTGTGGTCCCTTCAGAACAAACACAAAAGATGGCACGCGGTTCTATGTGACCTTTACTGACGATTTTAGTAGATATGGGTATATCTACTTAATCAAGAATAAGTCAGATACCTTTGAAAAGTTCAAAGAGTTCAAAAATGAAGCAGAAAATCAATTGTGCAGAAAGATAAAGATGCTTAGATCTGACAGAGGCGGTGAGTATCTTAGTATCGAGTTTCTCGATTATCTTAAGGAATGTGGAATAGTTTCACAGTTGTCGCCTCCCAGGACACCGCAGTTAAACGGCGTTGCTGAGAGACGAAACCAAACCTTGTTGGACATCGTTCGTTCCATGATGAGTCGAGCTTCGCTTCCAATCCATTTCTGGGGGTATGTCTTAGAGACTATCGCCCATATCCTTAACCTTGTCCCAACCAAGAAGGTTGCGAAAATACCGCACGAGATGTGGACGGGGAAAGTTCCCTCGTTGGCACACATCAAAGTCTGGGCTGTGAGGCTTTTTTAAGACGAGAGACTCATCAAAAGCTCGCGGAAAGAAGTGAGAGGTGTTTCTTCATCGGATACCCGAAACAGTCATTTGGATACTTGTTCTACAGACTGAGCGAGGACGTGGTCTTTGTAGCAAGACGAGGGTTCTTTCGAGAGAGAGAACTCATTTCCAAAGAGGACAGTGGGAGTACAATCGATATCGAAGAAATTCAGGAGACGCCTGATGAACCAACTTTAGGAGAAACTAGCAACCAACATGAGGAAGAAGTTCCTGTTGGGCCAACCGACATCTCATTACCTCTTAGACGTTCGGGTAGAGTTAGCATTCCACCCGAGTTTTATGGTTTCCATATAACTACGTATGGTGATACGTTTGTCAGTTATCGTACACTGACAAATTTGGATGAACCAGCTAACTACCGCGAAGCAGTGGCGGGCCCCGAGTCTGCAAAATGGAAAGAGGCAATAGACAGCGAGATTAAGTCCATGTATGACAGTCGGGTGCAAGTGGATCTTCAAGAAGAAGACCAATATGGATGGTAAAGTACATACTTATAAAGCTCGGCTGGTTGCGAAGGGATTCACTCAAACTCTGGGGGTTGACTATGATGAAACCTTCTCACCAGTAGCTAAGATCAAGTCGACTAGGATAATGCTTGCCATAGCTGCGTTTCATGATTATGAAATTTGGCAGATGGATGTCAAAACCGCTTTCCTTAACGGGAAACTGACTGAGGATGTTTACATGAATCAGCCAGAAGGTTTTGTAGACACAAAGCATCCTGATAAAATGTGTAAGCTTGAGAGATCAATCTACGGGTTGAAACAAGCATCTCGCAGTTGGAATCTTTGCTTCCATGAGAAAGTCAAAGAGTTTGGCTTCTCTAGGAGTGAAGATGAGTCATGTGTATATGTCAAGGCTAGTGGGAGTATAGTCACTTTTTTGGTGTTGTATGTTGATGACATACTGCTCATGGGAAACGACATTCCGACCTTGCAAGATGTCAAGTCTTGGCTCGGGAAGTGTTTTGCCATGAAAGACCTTGGAGAAGCTGCTTATATTCTCGGGATAAGAATACTGGGAGATAGAAAGAGAAATTAATAGGTCTGAGCCAGTGTACATATTTGGAAAAGGTGTTAAAAATGTTTAACATGGAAAATTCCAAAAAGGGAGAGCTACCAATCCAGAGTAATGCCAAGTTGAGTAAGACTCAAAGCCCGAGTACCGATGAGGAAATAGCTGAGATGAGTCAGGTACCTTATGCTTCGGCAGTAGGATCGATCATGTATGCTATGACATGTACTCGTCCCGACGTATCCTTTGCATTGAGCATGGTTAGTCGGTACCAGGGTAACCCTGGAAAGGCACAATGGATTATGGTTAAGAACATACTCAAGTATCTGCGAAGGACAAAGAATATGGTATTAGTCCTTGGTGGCAGTGATGACTTGAAAGTAAGTAAATATACAGATGCCAGCTTCCAGACAGATAGGGACAGTGGTCGGTCCTAGTCGGGCTGGGTATTTCTTTTGAACGGTGGAGCGGTCACTTGGAAGAGTTCCAAGCAAGAAACGGTTGTTGATTCAACGTGTGAATCAGAGTACATTGCAGCGAGTGAAGCGTCTAAAGAAGCGGCTTGGCTGAAGAACTTTATCAGTGACCTTGGAGTTGTCTCGAGCATTCAGGAGCCGTGGAACTTTTCTGCGATAACGAATGAGCGGTCGCTTTGACAAAGGAACCGCGAGACCATGGAAAGTCCAGGCATATCGAAACAAAGTACCACTATATTCGACATCAAGTAGAAGAAGGTCACTTACTGGTTAAGAGAGAATCATCAGAAGACAATCCTGCAGATCCTTTGACTAAGGCACTGAGTAGGATCAAGCACAACCAGCATGCTCGGAGCATTGGACTGAAGGATGATATTAGTTTTAGCAATTAGATAGATTTGAAACTTGTAACAATATAAATGTAATTGACTTGGTGATTTTATAATGGAGATTTATAAATAAGTATTGTTACTGCCTTTGTCAATTGTTTATTATTGTGTTTCTATATTTGCATGTTTAACTTCCTAAGTAATTAGATTAATTGAAATTCCACAGTCGATCATACTATTAGGGAGTAAGTATGAACGAAGACTGTCATGAATTGTAACACCCGGTTTTTAAAACAAAAACACCCCTGAAAATTTTTTTCATTTAAAACATAGGTTTCATTACTTAAAACCATAAGCAAGGGGTATATTTTTAATAAAAACGAGTACAAGTGTATCAAGGAGTATACAAATATAATAACCTCCTTATAAGCCGGGTTGCTACTGACAGCATCTACAAGTCCACTTCTTGAGTCACGGACTTTATCCTTACCCTCATCAGGGTTATGGTAACCTGCAGGGACATTTAACAAACGATATGAGCTACAAAGCTCAGTGAGTAATCGTATCTGCAAATAACATGTATAAAAATACAATCATATATCTGTCTGGATATCGAATCCAAATTCTTAGCCTTACTGGCTGACCACATATCTCCTAGGATTTGACATCCTAATCTGTAGCCTTACAGGCTGAATCACAGTAACCTGTAATTATCAAGCCACGTCAGTTATTTGCATATATATTCATGTCTAACCATTTTTGTCCCATGTTTCTTAGTCACAATGGACTGCATCATATATCATGGCTATCTAAGCCGCACCATATGTCATGGCTATGTAAGCCGTACCAGGACATTTTCAATATACAAGTCATAGCCCAAAGGCCGTACCAGCTGGGCTCAATAACCCGGTATCATAGTCAAAAGACCGCACTATTTGGACTTAAAGTCAAATATTAAAATCATTTATGGCTCACGAGTTTGTCCCGCTTTTTCCTAGACTCACGGCTCCGTTCTTGCCATCGCAATGACTCACGGATTATCCATTTCAAAGATTTGACTCACAGCTCCGTTCTTGTCTATCGTAGACTCACGGCTTATCTGGTATTGTCATATTATTTCTGTTATTGACTCACAGCTCCGTTCTTGTCTATCGCAGACTCACGGCTTATCTGGTATTGTCGTATCATTGTTTATTCATTTACTGACTCACAGCTCCGTTCTTGTCTTTCACAGACTCACGACTTATCTGGTATTGTCGTATCATTGACTCACAGCTCCGTTCTTGTCTATCGCAGACTCACGGCTTATCTGGTATTGTCTTTTCAAAGGCATCTGTCAACTGTCAATTTTGTCCCCCAAAGCAGTTTCAAATCTGTAACAATTCAATCATCATATATCATATATGATATCAGTGAGATTACTCACCTGGATATTAGCTGCATTTAAATCCCGGTTGTTTCTTGCCTTTGCGTGCACCACAACCATTGTCCCACACCTATATATTCATTTATATACCAAATGATAATAGGTTAACAGCCATTCTAATTGACTCTAATACATAAGAGTTCAATAATATATCATTACAAACAATGTCTAGATGATAAACTTTCCATTTACCATCTTTTCATATGTTTTACTATTTACCGCGGCATTCGTATTGATCTAAAGTGCCCCCGAGGAGTCGAAAACTCAATTTAATATTTTTCCCAGACTTTTTAAACCATTAGGGACTTATGGTTCAAGTTTGAGGTAAATTGGACAAGCCAAACAAAAGTTAGCGTTTTGAACCCCCTGCTTAGAGGGCACACTGCGCCTGGGACTGGGCGCACTGCGCCTGGGCGCACCCCGCCTGGAACTTGGGCGCACTGCGCCTGGCGCCTGGGCAGGTTTCCAGATCAGTCGCGATTTTGCACTGTAGCATGCAGTTTTTACTCATTAAGCTCTTATTTCTGTTCTTAATCATATGGGGTTTGTTCCCTGACTAAAACCCTTCATTAATACAAGGTTTTTAAGCCATTAGAACCACCTTAATCACACCAATTCATGATTTAGGGTTCTTGAGCAAAGTTGCAAATCTTCAAAAATAGCAACCTACTTCCATGTTCTTGAGTTATGTTCTTAACATATGACTTATTAGAAGTTTAGAACCATAAACTTCATGATTATTGACTGAAATTTCAGTCACAAAAGTTCTCCCATGAAGAACACACAAAAACTTAGGTTAGAAGTTTCTTACTAACCTTAATTGCTTGACAACTTCTAATTCCAAGCCATCAATCCAATTTCATGCTTCAATCCTCTTGAATTCTGCAGAAATCGCATCCAAGAAATCTTCCCGATCATCTCAAATGTTCAGCCACACATAGGAGAGTCAACTCTCCTATTTATACTTCCAGAATTTACAAATTTAGTCCCTAAGTTCATTTTCTTGAACTTTTGGCACTATAATCAAATTTTATTACAATGAAACTTTCATTTCTTATATTTTTGCCACTAGCAACAATATTTTTACATAATTGGCCCTTCATTTGGTCAAATGACCAAATTACCCTTTTATGGTAAAATGACCAATTTACCCTTTTCTAGTATTAACTTTCTAATACTTAGAACACCATATTAAATCATAAATACATTATGATTAACATATTAATACTTATCAAAAGTATCGTGGTGTTACAAATTCTCCCCTCCTTCAAAAGATTTCGTCCCCGAAATCATACAAACAAGCGAGGGTAATTCTTTCCCATTACAATTTCGGTCTCCCATATCATATGGAAACCTCTATGGTATTGCCAAAGCACTTTAACCATACTAATCTTCGTATTTCGCAGTTGTCTTATCTTCCGGTCAAACACCTTCTTGGGTTGTCCCGGTACCTTAACTTCTTATCTACCTTCATTTCAGCATGAGGTATTCGTTGAAATTTAGTAATCCATGTCCTCAGAACTATGAGACCGATAGAAACATTATAAATATCTTGAAGTTCATCAAGAAACTTCGATCAGTACACCACAATTCTTACTCTTTGGGACATATAGAAAAGTCCAATAAATGAGGGCTTGACTTTCTTTTCGTCCCAAGCAGATTTTTAGTCTTTCCAAGGGATATTTTGAACACTGTCATCTTTCCCTATTTGGAATTTCAACGGTTTTACTCGGCAATCCACATACTACTTTTGTCGATTTTTGTCTATTTCCAAGTTTTCTCGAATTTGCCTAATCTTTTCTTCTGTTTGAGGTACAAATCTCGGGTCCAGTCAACGGCTTCTCCCCAACTTTAGTCTAGTAAATCGGCGTGCAACACGATACTCTATACTATGCATTATACGGGTCATCAGAAAACTGGTATGAAAACTGTTATTATCTACAGATCCCACCCGAAATGGACAATCTTCTTGTCTTCCACCAAGGTCTGTTATGCAAATTTCAAGCATGTCTTCTAGAATCTGCATCATTATTTCGCCTTGTCTATCGATCTACAAATCATCTACAGTACTTACTAGTACTTTTGAACTAATTATTCTTGGGATTTTTACCAAAATCAGCGAATAATTCTATTTTCTCGATTCGATACAATCGACACCGGTAGTTTACATCGACAAATTTCTTTATCTGTATAACTTTTCACTACTTTCCGATCTTACTTTCTTCCTTAGTCAGTATAAATCTACACTGATTTCATCAATCAACCTGCAATTACCCATGTGGTGTCATGCCCATGCGGTACTTGCAAAGACTTTATTACAAAGTCTATAATTATATCGTCCCATTTCTTCTTTGGGACCGACAACGGCTAAATTTTCCGTATGCTTCTAATGGTTTGACTTTACTTTCACACAAGTCAAACACTTTTCACATGTCTTCCAATGTCTTTCTTTAGCCTCAGCCACTAATGCATAGGTTCTATTATCCTACACAGTTTGGTACTGCCCCAGGCATTTTGCATATCTACCCCAATTTACATCTTTTAAGGGTAAATTTCATATCTCACTTTGCTTTGGAACTCACATACACAACCACCACGGGTTTTTCAATCGCCGTGAGTTTCTAACTAGCTTCTTTCAATAGCTAATCATTCATTCACTTTTCACGTTTTCAGACTTGCATACTTCTTTTTGTGCTACCCGAATCAACTCAGGTAATCAATTCGCCACACTCACACATGTGAATGTATCTTTCAAAGAATATTCTTTTCAATTCAAGGCATCTATAGCCACATCTGCCTTTTCGAGATGGTACAAGATTTCATATCCGAAATCTTTAAGTAACCCATCTATCTTTGCTATCTCATATTTGGCTTCTTTTTGATCAATTAAGTATTTCAAACTTTTATGATCCGTATAAACAGTAAGCTTTACACCATATAGATGGTGTTTCCAACGCTTCAATGTCAAAGTCATAATTCCTACTGCAATATCATGTTCCCAAAGTCAACTCTGAATGCATTTCTGTAATCCAATTTATCTTCTCCGCTTAGCGAATATGCTAACACCGGAGCTTCACACGAGGTTTATTTCAACCTTAAAAAAAATACATGTGGTCTTTCTACCACTCCAACTTTTCACTTTTATTGGTCAACTTTAGTCAGCAAACCAGCAATCAAGGAGCAGTTTTCTACAACTCTCCTATAGTAACCTGCCAAACCAAAGAACTACAATTCTAGTCAGATTCCTCAGGCGGTTCCAGTTTTATCACAACATCATTTTCACTAGATGTACTTTATCATCTTTGGCACTGTTAACATGCCCAAAGATTTGAAACTTCTTTTAGCTAAATTTCACACTTGGAAAACTTCGCATATTATTTTTCTCTACGAAGTAATTCCAATATTTAGCACGACTGTACATCATATTCGTTCTGGTTTTGAGAATATCAGATTCTCAGTAGTCAATGCACATACACATCAACTTGTCTTTCTTCTTTTCAAACAAGATAGGGCTCCACATGATGACACATTCGGCCATATGAGACCCCGATTCAAAAACAATTTCTTCTAATTGTTTTCCCACTCTGCCATCTCTGCAGATGCTAATCAGTATAGAGCCTGAATAACAGAAACGGCTCCCAAGACCAGTTTAATCATAAACTCTTCTCATCATTCTGGCGGAATTTCTGGAAGTTCTTTGGAAGAAACATCCAAGAATTCATTTAAAGTTTTACACTTCTGTCACCGCTTTATTTAGCTTGGCCCATACCACGTATGCCAACTACAACATCATTCCTTTACTAACTCTTTTCCGAGTTTAAGCAAAGCAAAATAACCGGTATTCTCAACAACGGTTATTTATCGTGGATTTCATCCGTTTTATTTCTGATTTTTTTTTTGAACCATAATGTTCATTTTTCTACAATTTATGTTAGCATCATTCATTGCTAACCAATTCATACGCACAATTTCTTCAAATTCATTGGTAGGCATCGGCTTCAGATTTATAGGGAAAAATGGTCCGGTAAATCCTAGGCAGACTACCTTCCAGGTGTTCAATATCTTGAACATATTTGCTATTTGCTATAGCCAGTTCCAAAATTTCATCCATAATCGTTGATGAAATATTCAGACAAGACATCAAAGTCACCGATCCAAAGCATAGCTCCATGGATCAAATATAACATATACGGGGAGTATATTCAAAACAATTATATTTGAGACCCTATCAGTCTACTCACGAGCTTTTTCCTCAGTCTGCTGGAATGCTCAAGGTATCATTGGTCCTTTTTGACCATTCGTTTCTTCTTTCTTTCCTCCCCGTTCTTTCCTGGGTTCATCACCCATTACTCCACATTTAGCATGTGAGTATTTCATAAGAAAGTGATCTATAATTCCACGCTAGACACACTTCTGTGCCATCCAACAAACTCGAGCAATATGCTCCTATTTTCTGCAATTTCAGCATCTCAACAGTAGAGTCTCTACTCTACAATTTTCTTAGTGCTTTTCATGCACTTCTTACATCGCATCGCCTTTTCATTTTGGTCCCTTCCCTTTAAGGTTGGACCTAAATCGTGGTAACTTCTCCTGAAGCGTCCACTAACATTTTTCTGCTTTTCTTGTAGTCTCAGCTACTTTTCTTTCACCATGAATATCAGTCAGGGTGAGCACCCAAATGTCTTTTTCTGACTACAGTAGCTACTATTGCTTGTCATGTGGATTTTCTGCTACTTGTCTCTTTGCCCCTCATTCAATGGAGCCTTGAGAAAGGGCTGGTCCGCCTCTTAAAGCTCCACGCCCTAAATTCCTCCAAATGAGATTCGCTGCTCATACTTCTTATACGTTAGTAGTCAGCACCAGTTAGGTTTTATATGTATAATAACAATTTATATACACCAAACTATATATCATGTATATTATCTCAAGGTTTAAGTCCAGGAATCTACTCTATAGACACCTAGTTCACTTAAACCATGACTCTGATACCAACTTGTAACACCCGGCTTTTAAAACAAAAACACCCCTGAAAATTTTTTTCATTTAAAACATAGGTTTCGGTACTTAAAACCATAAGCAAGGGGTATATTTTTAATAAAAATGTGTACAAGTGTATCAAGGAGTATACAAATATAATAACTTCCTTATAAGCCGGGCTGCTACTGATAGCATCTACAAGTCCACTTCTTGAGTCACGGACTTTATCCTTACCCTTATCAGGGTTATGGTAACCTGCAGGGACATTTAACAAACGGTATGAGCTATAAAGCTCAGTGAGTAATCGTATCTGCAAATAACATGTATAAAAATACAATCATATATCTGTCTGGATATCGAATCCAAACTCCTAGCCTTACTGGCTGACCACATATCTCCTAGGATTTGACATCCTAATCTGTAGCCTTACAGGCTGAATCACAGTAACCTGTGATTATCAAGCCACGTCAGTTATTTGCATATATATTCATGTCTAACCATTTTTGTCCCATGTTTCTTAGTCACAATGGACTGCATCATATATCATGGCTATCTAAGCCGCACCATATGTCATGGCTATGTAAGCCGTACCAGGACATTTTCAATATACAAGTCATAGCCCAAAGGCCGTACCAGCTGGGCTCAATAAACCGGTATCATAGTCAAAAGACCGCACTATTTGGACTTAAAGTCAAATATTAAAATCATTTATGGCTCACGAGTTTGTCCCGCTTTTGCCTAGACTCACGGCTCCGTTCTTGCCATCGCAATGACTCACGGATTATCCGGTACTGCCTTTTCAAAGATTTAACTCACAGCTCCGTTCTTGTCTATCGTAGACTCACGGCTTATCTGGTATTGTCATATTATTTCTGTTATTGACTCACAGCTCCGTTCTTGTCTATCGCAGACTCACGGCTTATCTGGTATTGTCGTATCATTGTTTATTCATTTACTGACTCACAGCTCCGTTCTTGTCTTTCACAGACTCACGGCTTATCTGGTATTGTCGTATCATTGACTCACAGCTCCGTTCATGTCTATCGCAGACTTACGGCTTATCTGGTATTGTCTTTTCAAAGGCATCTGTCAACTGTCAATTTTGTCCCCCAAAGCAGTTTCAAATCTGTAACAATTCAATCATCATATATCATATATGATATCAGTGAGATTACTCACCTGGATATTAGCTGCATTTAAATCCCGGTTGTTTCTTGCCTTTGCGTGCACCACAACCATTGTCCCACACCTATATATTCATTTATATACCAAATGATAATAGGTTAACAGCCATTCTAATTGACTCTAATACATAAGAGTTCAATAATATATCATTACAAACAATGTCTAGATGATAAACTTTCCATTTACCATCTTTTCATGTGTTTTACTATTCACCGAGGCATTCGTATTGATCTACAGTGTCCCCGAGGAGTTGAAAACTCAATTTAATATTTTTCCCAGACTTTTCAAACCATTAGGGACTTATGGTTCAAGTTTGAGGTAAATTGGACAAGACAAACAAAAGTTAGCGTTTTGAACCCCCTGCTTGGAGGGCGCACTGCGCCTAGGACTGGGCGCACTGCGCCTGGGCGCACCCCGCCTGGAACCTGGGCGCACTGCGCCTGGCGCCTGGGTAGGTTTTCTAGATCAGTCGCGATTTTGCACTGTAGCATGCAGTTTTTACTCATTAAGCTCTTATTTCTGTTCTTAATCATATGGGGTTTGTTCCCTGACTAAAACCCTTCATTAATACAAGGTTTTTAAGCCATTAGAACCACCTTAATCACACCAATTCATGATTTAGGGTTCTTGAGCAAAGTTGCAAATATTCAAAAATAGCAACCTACTTCCATGTTCTTGAGTTATGTTCTTAACATATGACTTATTAGAAGTTTAGAACCATAAACTTCATGATTCTTGACTGAAATTTCAGTCACAAAAGTTCTCCCATGAAGAACACACAAAAACTTAGGTTAGAAGTTTCTTACTAACCTTAATTGCTTGACAACTTCTAATTCCAAGCCATCAATCCAATTTCATGCTTCAATCCTCTTGAATTCTGCAGAAATCGCATCCAAGAAATCTTCCCGATCATCTCAAATGTTCAGCCACACATAGGAGAGTCAACTCTCCTATTTATACTTCCAGAATTTACAAATTTAGTCCCTAAGTTCATTTTCTTGAACTTTTGGCACTATAATCAAATTTTATTACAATGAAACTTTCATTTCTTATATTTTTGCCACTAGCAACAATATTTTTACATAATTGGTCCTTTATTTGGTCAAATGACCAAATTACCCTTTTATGGTAAAATGACCAATTTACCCTTTTCTAGTATTAACTTTCTAATACTTAGAACACCATATTAAATCATAAATACACTATGATTAACATATTAATACTTATCAAAAGTATCGTGGTGTTACCTGAATCGGTTGTAGATTGTCTAAGGAGTTAGACATTGTAGTAAGACTGCTACAACGTTCATGAGTACTTAGAAAATATAGATTTTGAGTATTGGATAAACCCGCGCTTAACAGATTGCTTCATGGATTACATCACGAGCAATGTTAAGACGATAATATCCTTTGATCTTTAAGTGGAGAGATATGATCTATTATTTGCGAGACGGTTGCTCATTGATAATGCGAAAACGCGCCGGTAACTCGGTGTTATAAAACGCATTGTTGTGAGTAATCTGACTGGTAAAAGGTATAGACATATAAGTCGATACTTATACGTCCCCTGACCCGATGGGAAACAGATATATGTAGGCCTCTCGATGATTTTGAAGTTGACTGAATTAGCAGTCTTAAAGTCATAAGCAAATTTGAAATCGAGAAACAGAGTATCAAACCAAGATTGATCTTAATCCATGTATTGAGTCTGAAAATATCTTGTTGGACGGAGGATCATCTGATCACCTATCTTTGGACAAAACTGACTAGGTCAGAGTTCAGGAACAGTTTATGGGAAACTAATATTAATCAGAAGGTAAATGGACAATTAAAGTCATAGACTTATCCAAGTTGGAGACTGTTGGATTTGGTGTCTAAGCTATGACTTATAATTGTATTTATCTTGTTAATTGAAGCAAAGTCCATTTGGGTTGCCCTCATAGTTGGAGGATTAGTGTAGAGTTCAGTAGAGAGAATGGTTGATTTATTAATTGTTTGATAAATCAATAGAAATAAATAAATAGTTTATTAATATATTTAAGTGTTAATATATTAATTAGAAACTATATTAATTAATTAAGATTTAATCTAGAATTAATTGGATTTAATTTGGTGATTAAATAAATTAATTAAAGGTGCAGGGACTGGTTTGTAATTATTCAATAGTTGAATAACTGACAAACCAGAAGCCAGGGGCTAGATTTGGCGCCACCTTGGAGGCTCCTTCGAAGGGTGGCGAAAACCCTAATTAGGGTTTAAGAAGTCTGGTCCAAGTGGTCAACAGGCTTGCCCACTAAGGAGGCTCCTTAGGGTTTCAGCTGTAACCCTTGGAGGCTATAAAAGGAGACTCCTGGTACCTCCTTTTCTGCGCCAACTTTGAACCAGAAGAACTCTGCTGGATTTTCTCCTCCTTGCTTTGGGTGTGACTTGCATTTGAGGCAGGATCAAGAACAAGATCAAAAGGTTGGTTAATTCTTAATTTGATCTTTAGAAATAAATGTTGGCCTTAGGTTTTTAGTTTATATCTTCATAAAAGAAAACATAGATCTTTCTAGGGTTGCATGTGAACTTAGGAAATTTTTTTGTTCATTGATTGTGCAAAACCCTTCAACAGGAACTTCAGGAGAAGCTCTGTGTAGACTGTTTCGTCCTGGTTGGCCATCAGCCTCTCCCAGCCATGGCACGTAAATTTGAACTCCCCAGCGGACCAGGTGCGATGAAGAAATGGCTCGATCTCGGCCTACAATCCAGCCTGCCCAAGAATATCCCTGTCAAAAACGGTCGCCTCGAGAACCCGACGAGAGATCAGCGTGACCCTCCGTGCAACATACTCTGGAGTACTCTATAATATCTCGGGGAACTGAAGGAATGGATGGTTGCGTCTAAAAGCCATCTGCACAAATGAACCACACAAAACAAAAAATTTTGCAATTTAAGTCCCTTTGTCTTCCCCACCGCGGTGCGGCGCGACCCAAGAACTAGGCGCGGCGCACCGTAGTCTGTTACAAACCAAAACCTAAAATCGGCGATTTAACCTGTTAAAACTCAATCCAACACTACTACAAGGTAACCTAAGCACCGACTAGCTCCTCTAGGGTGATTATTTTGCAAACAAAACACCCTACCAGCCAGCATTGCCGATTTCTAAGTTTTCAAATTTTGAAGAAATCATCCAATTTCACTGCCTAAATGCTTGTAATAACTAGTAGAAATGAGTTAGAACAACGTACCTCGATCGTAAAAATCAAAAAACACGAGAAAAAATGAAAAAAAAATATCTGATCACTTGGTGCTCTAGGGCGCGGCGTGGGTACAAATGAGACGAGACGTACCTTTTAAAGAACTTTTCTGACTGATCAACTTCCGCATCGCGCCTACGGGCGTACCACGGCGCGCGTGTCTCCAATCCAACCCATGCGCATTGGGTTGCATTGCGAACCCGCGTCGCGCCAATCTCATCCCGTGTCGCGGCCTTTAAAACTCCAAAAGTTCTTCATGTGACCCCACACTTGCCTCGAACCACTTGTACCTATGATGATGATGATAATATTTTCCTAATTACTCCTAAAAATACAATACCAAACCTATACAGGATGGGTTGCCTCCCAACAAGTGCTAAGTTTAACGTCTTCAGCCAGACGGAGCTTCTGCTACTACGGTGGATTGTACGCCATTTGTTGCTGCTGCCTTTCAGCCTTCACCGTTCTGTTGTTGTCCACATGCTCCTTCAGCTTTCCTGGATCGAATGGCTTGCCGGTCTCCTGCTACTGCTCAGTCGCTGTTTCCCGATGATTTCCCGTAAATGCTTTGAGGTAGCTTTGAACCTCCAAGCTCGATCCTTCCTTCTATATCTCTTCAAGATCACTGATTTGATGTGAAGCGCACCCAGTGCTGCTTCCAGTAGTTGTTTTGCAACTCGTTTGTTGCTCATATATTGCATGTTATCTACAGTTTGTGGTTTTAGTCTGCAGTACCAATAGAAATTTTCCAATCGACTGGGATCGGAAGGCAACATATCGGAATGCTTTCATATGTCCTCATCGAAGGTATTGATTACATCTAATTTTCTATTCATGAATGGATCATGAGTGGCGATAAAATCATGTTTAGTGTTTTCAAAAACCAACTCGTCGGCATCATTCTCTTGATCATCGTCTAACAGATGGATCCATGAATGAGCGACTGTTTTATCTGGTGATGGTATAAAGTCACCCGTCACCAGACCTTCATTTTCAAACTTTTCAAAATTTTCAAAAATTGCAGGGTCGGGGGTAGTGTTGTCGTCTACTCCCCCTTCCTCAAAAGTATTAATAACTTCAACAATTTCGGGAATTGTTGGGCTGGGATCTGTACTGTCACTTACAGCCCCCTCCACAACATCCACATCAACAAATTGTCTGGTGATGGTATAGATTCACTCATCACCAGCTCAACATTTTCAAAAACATCAAAAACATCAAAAGCTGTTGAGTCAAAGGTAGTATTGTCACCTACAACCTCTTCTTCAACAACCATTTCGACCATCTCAGTGGTCTCTTGACTTTTCCAAGGTGTGTGTCCTTCCATCACATGTTCAGGTGGTGCAGGCTCACACACATTATCATTGGTATAAAAATCACTCGCCTCAAGTTCTGGCGAGGGTGGCGGAGACTCCCAATTTTTCTCTAACTGATCTAAAGAATCTTGCAATCTTACAAGAGCATCAGCCTGATCCTTCTGAATTTGGTGGGTGTTAGCCATGAGTTCCAATAATTGGGCCCAAATTGTATAATTTTCAGGTTGAGATGACTCCTCGGTCCACCATCCATTGTCATCGAATGATCCATTGTTGCAATCATCCTCGTAATAGTTGTCTGCCGGATTTTCATAATACTCATAATATTGATCTGGATATATTAAGGAAGCACACATACCAAAAATCAAAAGACTAAAATTGAACATCAAAAAATTAGAGAACAAATCCCTACAGATCGTCTAATCTTAAGCTCACAACTCCCCGGCAATGGCGCCAAAATTTGACACGCCTAGGTCGTCGTGTGGTCAAAAATAATAAAATACCTCACTCTCACTAGTATAGTGGTAGTCAGGGTCGATCCACAGGAGTTTCGTGGTCAAGATAGGTGATAGATTACCAGTTGCAGTGTCACGCTACAACCAGAGGGTCTAGTCTCTACTTCCCCAAAAACAATCCAAAAACTCAAAATCCAAACAAAGTCCCAAACAAGCATAAACTTAAATGAAACTTAAACTAAAAACCTAACCTAGCTTGCTTACTGAAATTAGAAATATAATTCAGAAACAGAAACAAGCAAGATCAATCCCAAGGCATAAAGCATTCAAACACATCCAAAATACCAAAAACACTAATAAACATATAACCAAATGATTAATTGTATAAAACTCAGATCCAAAACATCCAAACAGTAAACAAACGAAAATCAGAAACTTTAACCTAATGCTAATGGTTGTCACACCCAAAAACACCAAGCTAAACTACTAAAACTACTAAAACTAATGTAAAGTAAGTGAAGAAACATAAATGCCACGAATGACGACTGAAAACCGAATCTTGGAGTCAAAGAAGCCTTAAGTCCACCTTATGGGTCGTTCCTTGCCTTCTGATTTCGACCTAAAAGCCTATATTTATAGTTGTGGAAAATAAGTGACCGCGTTGCGCGTATCTCATATTCGCGGTGCGTGTGTAAGGTTATCCCCGTTTTTTCGCCATTTGAATTATTCCCACCGCCTTATTGTTGACTCAGCGCGGCGCGCCCTTATGCTTCCCGCGGCGTGCGTGTTCAGGCGACCGTTTCTGTCCTTATCTCTAAACTTCTTCCATTTTGTACGCATTTAACCCCTGTTTATAGATTTTCTTTCCAAACACGCACTGACACAAAAAGTTAGAATACCAAAGCATCTATGATATAATTTCATCAAGAATAGGGCTCAACAACGACTAAAATACTTGATATTACTAGGCGTTGTCAGATACCATGTGATGAATAGAATTGTATTGATTCGTATTCAAAAGATATACACGTATATATACAGATTACAATTGAGATAAGATAAACTACAACTAAACATGCCTACAATTTAGTTAGTCCTATCCAAACTATTTGACTTTTGACTTTAAGACCTTATCGTCTAATAGATTTCATGTTAAATGAAAAACAATGTGTTTTCAATGTTGCTTATTGGTGCGTTTTAGGTGTTTGATTAAGCGTCTATTAACATGTTTTATCAAGACGTGGTAAATTACAAGTCTACAATACTTCATAATTAGTATATGAATCCATGAACTAGATTACATATAAAGAGAGATAAAACTATATTTATGTTCTGGAAACGTAAACAGATTTTTATATCAAAGCATTAGTTTTCTTGTGATATCTACTGTTTTTTTGGTATGATGGTCAAGATAAATAAACCAAATAATTGAGTGTTTGGTGTTTGCATTCTTGTGTTACAAATACGTCTATCTATGTTCTTTGCATGTTTGTGTCTTTTATTATGGGAAATAACAAGTATGGATTCATTTTTGTAGTTGAACGGAAGAAGCTTAGCTCATGTTCCTTACAATTGACCAACAAGACCGAACAATTTATTGCCTTCAAGGTACCTTATGTGTATATAAATATTTTCAATAGTTGTTGCTTTATTGGTCTTTTATAAAGTTTCATAAGCTTTTATTTTATGGTTGTAGGTACAAACAACGCATCCAGAAGAATACTGTGTTATTCCAAAGAATGGAATTGTATTACCAAGATCAGTTTGTAATGTCACGGGTACATGTGTTAAGTGATCAAAATTCTTATTCTCTACCTATCTAGGACAATTATAATAATATCTTTTTATATGAAACTTGTCTAGTTACAACAAAAGTACTAAATGAGGCACCCCCTGACATGATATGCAAAAACAAGTTCAGATACAGACTGTTATGACACCTAATGGGGCAACCAAAAAGGACATAACTAGCAGCATGCATGGTGACTTATTTGTACATCAACATTTGCTTATATATACTGAAACACTATGTGGTTGATCATGACATGAAACTATCTGTGTTTTTGCAGTTTGATAAGGATGAGAAGAAGGTTGTTGAAAAGAGCGTTTACGTTCCTGTCCAAATAATCTTAAAAAGGGTTCTTCCCTAATGGGAGAAGATAGAAGTCAGAGTTTATATCGAAGAGTTTATATTGACGGCCGTTTATGTTGAAATCAATTTTTCTTACCGACAAAAAGCTCTCTTCAGAGATGAATATTTATTTATTTTTAGTAACGTTTATATATATATATATATATATATATATATATATATATATATATATATATATATATATATATATATATATATATATATATATATTTATATATATATTATCCGTTTCAAGGAAGAACCAATATTTTCCTAGGAACCGTAGGAACTTTTTGACTGAAATTTTTTTTTCAAAAAAAATGACATAATACATCTAGTCGCTTATATTTAAGACTTTTTGTCAAAAAAAATTTGAAAAATAATATGTATACACGAAATGTGCATATATGCATTTTTTTCACAAATGTGTATATGATCACGTTTTGTGCATATGTGCACATTTCGTGTATATATATTATTTTTTCAAATTTTTTTTTACAAAAGGTCTTAAATATAAGCGATTAGGTGTATTATGTCATTTTTTTTGAAAAAAAAATTTTCAGTAAAAAAGTTCCTACGGTTCCTAGGAAAATATTGGTTCCCATTTGATATTTAGTCTATATATATATATATATATATATATATATATATATATATATATATATATATATATATATATATATATATATATATATATATATATATATATATATATATATATATATATATATATATATATATATATATATATAGTCCGTTTCAAGAGAGAACCAATATTTTCCTAGGAACCGTAGGAACTTTTTGACTGAATTTTTTTTTTTAAATGACATAATACACCTAGTCACTTATAATTAAGACTTTTTGTCAAAAAAATTTCAAAAATAATATGTATACACGAAATGTGCACATGCATTTTTTCCGCAAATGTGTATATGATCACGTTTCGTGCATATGTGCACATTTCGTGTATATATATTATTTTTTCAATTTTTTTTACAAAATGTCTTAAATATAAGCGATTAGGTGTATTATGTCTTTTTTTTGAAAAAAACAATTTCAGTAAAAAAAGTTCCTACGGTTCCTAGGAAAATATTGGTTCCCATTTGATATTTAGTCTATATATATATATATATATATATATATATATATATATATATATATATATATATATATATATATATATATATATATATATATATATATATATATATATATATATATATATATATAGAGAGAGTTAAGTTCAATTGAGAACCTAAAAAAACCTAGGAACCTAAGAACCCATTTTATGAACTTTTTTTCTACACAATATTTTTCAAAAAAAAAAATATACCAAAATTTTTGTTATGATGCGTCTAGAAGATTTCAAAAAAAATCATTTTTTTTTTATTTTTTTTCATTAGGGTTTAGGGTTTAGGGTTTAGCGTTTAGGGTTTAGGGTTTAAGGGTTTAGGGGTTTAGGGTTTAGGTTTTAGGTTTTAGGGTTTAGAAGATTTCAAAAAAAAATCATTTTTTTATTTTTTTTTCATATGGGTTTAGGGTTTAGGGTTTAGGGTTTACGGTTAGGTTTTAGGGTTTAAAAATCTCTTAGACGCTTTAAATAAAAAATTGGATGCAATTTTTTTTGAAAAATATTGTGCAGAAAAAAAAGTTCCTAGGTTCCTAGGGTTTTTTAGGTTCTCTCATGATGTCGACCCTATATATATATATATATATATATATATATATATATATATATATATATATATATATATATATATATATATATATATATATATATATATACGTTCCTGTCCCAATAATCCTAAAAAAGGTTATTCCTTAATTGGAAAGATAGTGTTGGAATAGTGTCCAAAATCATAACTGATTGATAAGGACTTTCCATTAATAACAGGATCATTTTTGGGTTTTCTTTAGTAGTCCAAATGGTATTAGAGTTAAATGAGAGATGTGACATCCGCCTAAAATGGATTCGGGTCAACCCAACCCAATTGGGAAATTTAATAAACCCTACTCAAGATTTACTTGACGCTAATAGGATCAAAACTTATACAATACGATATAAATTGACGTTAATAGCAAAATAGCATAGTAAAACGTTATAACTATAATCAAATTAAATTATGATACCATATTAAAATCAAATCAAAGTATGATACTCTAATTAAATTAAAAGAGTCAAACTTGAATACTATAATTAAACTTCAAATCAAAGTAGATTGTTATAATCAAATAATAACCTATTTTTTTATAAAACTCTATTTTTATAAACTCTACATTAAATTTTATAAAATTCTTATATTAATTAGTGTATTACATAGAGATGCTTGTACTAGTGGGAAATTATGAGGACCACCTAAAGTCAAAAGTTATTCCCATGGTCTCCCACTCACACCTCTCATCATCTTTCCTTTCATTTTTCTCCCCACACATTATTCTCATCACCACTCAAACCCTCTCTATCCTTTCTCTCCCTCTCAATCTCGAAATTCATCTAAGAAATACCAATTTTCCAGCCAAGAACAAGCTCTCATACTCAAATCTTCATCCCTATTGAAGCATTCATCAAGGTAAGTTGTTAAAAGTTCCAAATTCATACATGAAACAAATTAAATCCACCAAAATATCTAAAACTCATTTTATGCATAAACCTGATTTTTCTAAAGATCCCATCAATAAAATAAGAAGTTCTGGAAATTTTCAGAAAATAAATTATTTTTATTGAATTACTATAATTATTGCACTAAAATAAGGCAATAATTCACATAAAATACTTTTTGCAATCAATAAATTCTGGGAATATTTTGGAACAACCCATATATTGAGTAAAGTGGATTTATAAAGTTTCATGCATTTATATTACAGTTTGATGCTTATTTTGTATTTTATTTTGTTGTAGATAAATAAATTGCAAAATATAGTTATGTATGTTAAAAACTAGATTTTATATTTTTCGCACCTTATTCACATATTAAAGACTCCAAGAATAAATTTACAGAATTTTGTAAGAATGTTTTCGTATTTTTCCTGATTTAATGTTTATTTAATGGTTTAAATTGATAATAAATAGCTACACATGTCCAAAAATTATAACACCTTATCAGAATATCATATATAACATGGTAATCATAAATAAAAAGTCTAATTAATTTCTCTTAGTATTTTCCTATTATTTATGATTTTATTGATTAGTTAATAATGAAAAACATAAGAAATACTTCCCTTAATCCAAAATATCCAAAATATTTACAGTAGGCTCAATATAATGTTAGAAAACTATGGTTAGTTTTCCAGAATTTTTAGGGATCATTCATTATTTGTTTGGAATTTTGTTGTTGTTTAAACATTAAAATACTAAATAAATACTAAAGCAGTTAAGAAAAATATGAAAATTTTACAGTAATTACTATTTTATGAAATAATTATTTTATGATAATTTCAGAATGTTTCATTACTGTTTAGTATTTAAAACCATTTTCCTAAATATCTAAGCATGTAAAAAAGCATTTTAATGATTATTTCATATAAATAATTGTTTATAATATATAAAATCTGTAAATACTTATAATTTGACTAGTTATTATTTTAATAAGAAATTATTAAAATATTTCCTAAAGTGAAAATATAAATTAATTAAGCAAAGTAATTAATTCATTTAACATATAAATACATTAATATTCAAAACAAAATTTGGATAATTGTTAATTCATCTAATATAATAATATGTGTCTAAATTATTTTATTAATACTATATTCCTATTTATCGATTCCTAAACCAAAACTATTAATTATAATAGGTTCCACGTCGTTTTGACCCGAGCCGTCTATCGTACAACACGCGCATTCCTTATTGGACTAATGTGAGTAATCTACCCCGTATTTTATACTTTTCAATACTTTTGGGGTGTATCATGTGGTTCTAATATGTTTTCAACTTCATTTTATTATTTTATCACAATTGAGACATTGTTGGGACATTTATACTTGAATCATTATTTGTATAATTATTGTTTGTTTACGCTACATGTACTTGTAGTGCATTATCATTTTTAGTCTAATCTCCATGACTATGCCCGTATTCTTGAGGTACGTTATGGACAATAATAGCGCTATTGGGTTGACCACCCCGCCTTGGGACGCTAAGGTGATTGATTGCACGTGGTTGAGTGTGTATGATGATTAGATGCTCCATCCTATATATATACTTATATGTATATATAGGGTGAGGACTTATTGTTGTTGTTATCATTTGTTAATCAATTTTTGGATTTATAAATTGTTATCTCAATAACACTTGTTTGCCAACTTCAAAAGAAAACAAATTTCAAATTATTCAAACTCACAATTTTCTTTAATAAAACTAGATTACTCACCAACTCTCGTAGTTGACCTGTTTTTACCCATGATGCAGATTTGAAGAATGGAGTTGATGAAAAGTAGGGTGTACCTTAGAAACCCACGATACTATTTAAATTTCCTGTAATAAATGTTGTTGTATTTGGATTTGTATTTGTATGTTGTGGATTTTGTTTGCATACTTAGTACTTAATTGAATCTAATCATATTATAACATAGTTGTCATGAGACTTTGAACAATATATCACGCCTTGATCGATTCCGCCAAGGATCGGGGTGTGACAGATTGGTATCAGAGCCCTTGACTATAGTGAATTAGGTTAATTGCCTTGACCTAGTCTATAGCCTCTAGGGTCCTCTCGTGTGCTAGTTTATAAAATTCACACACAACTGCATGCAACTCGCACTTAGAAAATCCTAGGAATACCTTTGTGTGCTAATTGCTCCCTCATGTGCTTACGTATTATTCCCGACACTTATATGTGTACATACACTTGTGAACTTTCTCCTCTTTCTCTTAAAATCACACACATACTCAAATGGTTTCAAAATAAGATTTTATATACAGATATATTCCTTAGAGCTCATAGGAAATTAAAAGTCATCCACTCTAGTTGGGTAGGATCAAAGTAATGGACGCGTAGTAACTGGAAGGGGGAGGTGCCGGTAGCCTGAAAGTCCTGACTAGGTAAGCATTCGTATACATCCCAATCAACCGAGGGACCAGTTTGCTTACCTGGGGACCAAAGGCGAGAGTTCCCAAACCTATAGGCCAAAGCGCGTTATTCACATTACTTTTGAGCCATCAAAATACCCGACCTTATCAAACGTATCCGAAAGGATACACTCCAAAATGGCCAACTCATTGGACTATTAAGTTCCCTAATGGGCCTTGAAGTGGGAAAAACATGTGAAAACTTAGTATTGTGGGGGCCCACGCAATTGCTACATGCTTCACATTTAGTACCCATGGAAAGCCCAAAAGGTGCCCAACACTCCTAACCATGGCCCAACAAGTGTTTTACAATCATTTTACCCAACAATGTCTACAAACTTAATTTCCATAATCAATTTACAAAAAACTCACAAGTCCATATGCGTGTTTCTCATAGATGGCATTACGACCCCCATACGCTGCTCGCAGCAACCGAAGGCTAGCCGCCCTTATCGCTAAGGAGGTAGCGAATGTCATCCCAACAATTGCAACCCATCTTCAAACTCTTCAGCCGCAAGCTCCAGCAACCACTCATCGTTGCTCGTTTAAGCATTTTCGTAGCTGTAATCCGCCTTACTTCAAAGGCATAGATGGTGCCACCGCACTCCTCACATGGATCGAAGAAATGGAGAGTACTTTCATCCACAGCGAGTGCCCTGAGGACCTGATGGTCCGTCACGCTACAGGGTGCCTCCAAGGTCATGCTCTCTCATGGTGGAACCTAGAAAAACGGGCAAAAGGAGAGGGTGTTGCCTTGGGAATGACCTGGTCAAAACTAAAGGAACGCATGATAGAAAAGTTCTGTCCGGACAGCGAATTGCAAACTCTCGAGGAGGAATTCTGGAATCTGAAACAGGTGGGAGGAGACAACGCGGCCTACACTAATAGATTCTATGATCTTTCAAGACTCCTACCTCACATGGTTCAACCTACGAAAACTGCAATACGTCGCTACATCAAAGGGTTACCGCGCCAGATCCGTGATTCGGTGACCAGCAGCAGGCCATCTACTCTGGAATCCGCTATTGAAATAGCAGGTCAACTCAACGAGGATAATATG
Source organism: Cichorium intybus (assembly GCA_023525715.1). NCBI lineage: Eukaryota > Viridiplantae > Streptophyta > Magnoliopsida > Asterales > Asteraceae > Cichorium > Cichorium intybus. The sequence continues at coordinate 53,676,954 of CM042013.1, read as the reverse complement.
AACGATGGTGTCCTCCCACGCAAGGGTTCAAAGATGACAACTGAAAAGCCGACCCCTGAGACCCCCTTAATTGTCAAGTCCGAGTCCTCACACCGACACGACAAAAAGAAGCGGAAAAGCCATCACCACAACCATGCTGTTATTACCCCTGCTGCTCCTATCACCCAAGTCACCCAACCAAACAAAAAGCCGTATACCGGACCTCACCCCCTCTGTAACCATTGTAACTATCACCATATGTCCACCAGCCCGTGTCGCCTTTGTACGACTTGTGGTCGCTATGGCCACTTGGCGGACACATGCCGTGCACCAAAAACTCAGCGACCATTCGCTCTACCCTCAAATCAGCAAACACAAACCCGGTATCCAACTGGAACATGCTTCAACTGTGGTGACCCCACCCATTTCAGAAACGCGTGTCCTAGGCTTGTCAATATCATTAACACTCAAGCCCAGGCAAATCCAACAATGCAGGTTCCAGCTCCCAAAGGCCGAGCATTTGTCATTACCGCAACCCAAGCACAGACCGATAACAAGGTCGTAAATGGTACGTTTCTCATAAATGACTGCTACGCATCAGTACTTTTTGATTCAGGTGCCGACAAAAGTTTTGTGTCCTTGGAATTTGAACCCATACTTCACACACCTCGCACGATACTTGATGAACACTTTACCGTAGAAGTCGCCAATGGAAAAAACATTTCACTCAATGCAGTCATCCAAGATTGCACTTTTGATTTTTGCGGTCATAAATTTTCTGTCAATTTAGTTCCTATGGAACTTGGTAGCTTCGACATCATCGTGGGAATGGATTGGCTATCCCAAAACCATGCTGAAATAGTGTGTTACGAGAAGTTTATTCGTATTCCTCTTGCCGACGGTCAAAGTCTTCGTATTTATGGCGAGACTCGTTCAAAAAAACTTAGTCTTATGTCATGTACTCAAGCTCGATCGTATCTACGTAAAGAATACATGGCTTTCTTAGCCCATGTGGTGGAAACAAAGGTCAAAGAAAAGAAGATCGAAGATATTCCGATTGTACGAGACTTTCCCGACATCTTTCCCGATGACGTATCTGGACTCCCTCCAGTACGTGAGCTAGAGTTCCGCATCGATCTCGTTCCTGAGGCTGCTCCCATAGCCAAGTCTCCATATCGGTTGGCTCCAACCGAGATGCAAGAATTGGCAAGTCAGCTCCAAGAATTAACCGATAAGGGATTTATCCGCCCTAGTACTTCACCCTGGGGAGCCCCGGTTCTCTTCATCAAAAAGAAAGATGGTTCGTTTCGTATGTGTATCGATTATCGGGAGTTAAATAAATTGACCATCAAGAACCGATATCCGTTACCTCGGATCGACGACCTTTTTGATCAGCTTCAAGGAGCTTCATGTTTCTCAAAAATCGACCTCCGCTCGGGTTATCACCAACTTCGAGTACGGGAAGAAGACATCCCCAAAACCGCTTTCCGAACCCGCTATGGCCATTACGAGTTCACCGTTATGCCTTTTGGCCTAACGAATGCCCCTGCCGCATTCATGGACTTGATGAATCGGGTATTTAAACCTTATCTCGACCGTTTTGTTATCGTCTTTATTGATGACATCCTCATTTACTCCAAGACAAAGGCAGACCATGAAAGACACCTTCGTCTAACTCTCCAAACATTGCAAGGAAATCAGCTCTATGCCAAATTTTCGAAATGCGAGTTTTGGTTAAATGAGGTACAATTCCTCGGTCATATTGTAAGCGACAAGGGTATTTTAGTCGATCCCGCAAAAGTTGAAGCAGTTAAGAATTGGAAAGCCCCACGTAACCCCAAGGAAATTCGGTCATTCCTCGGTTTAGCTGGCTATTACCGGCGTTTCATTTCAAATTTCTCAAAGATCGCTTTACCGCTTACTTTTCTCACTTGCAAGGGTACGCCATTTGATTGGGGACCCAAGCAAGAAGACGCTTTCCAAACCCTTAAACAAAGATTGTGTGACGCTCCGATTCTTACACTTCCTGAAGGATCCGAAGATTTTGTGGTATACTGCGATGCCTCCAATCTCGGTCTAGGTTGTGTTTTGATGCAAAGGGGAAAGGTTATAGCTTACGCATCGCGACAACTCAAAATCCATGAAAGGAATTATACGACTCATGATTTGGAGCTCGGTGCCGTGGTTTTCGCTCTTAAAATTTGGAGGCATTACCTTTACGGCACTAAATGCGTAATTTTCACCGACCACAAGAGCTTGCAACATATTCTTAATCAAAAAGAACTCAATATGAGACAAACACGATGGGTCGAACTCCTAAATGATTACGAGTGTGAAATACGCTATCATCCGGGCAAGGCAAACGTCGTAGCTGACGCGTTAAGCCGAAAAGAACATGCCAAAGCATTTCATCTAATATGTTCTCCTATCTTGTCCAATCTCAGTGACCGAATTCGAGGAGCCCAACACTCGGCAATTACCGAAAATGACATGCCCACGGGAATTGATGGGGAGTTGGAAAGTAAATCTGATGGTATTTTCTATTATCAAGATCGCATCTGGATCCCAGATCGCGACAATCTTCGTACATTCCTGATGGAAGAAATCCATAAAACTCGATATTCCATTCATCCTGGCGCTGACAAGATGTATCATGGCTTGAGAACCAATTATTGGTGGTCGGGAATGAAAAAGGATATTGCTTTATTCGTGGCCAAATGTCTTACATGTTCCAGAGTCAAAGCAGAACATCAACGACCCTCTGGACTATTGGTCCAACCGGTAATCCCCGAGTGGAAATGGGAAGCGATCGCCATGGATTTCGTAACCAAACTTCCCCGTACCACCAAGGGACACGACAGCATTTGGGTAATCATTGACCGTTTGACCAAATCCGCTCATTTCCTTCCCATCCGTGAAGATTTCAAGGTCGAACAACTTGCTCGAATTTACATCGACGAGATAGTTAGTCGGCATGGCATCCCTCTCAGCATCATTTCAGATCGTGATGGGAGATTTCTCTCTCGGATTTGGCAATCACTTCAAGCAGCCATGGGAACTCGCCTCGATCTCAGTACCGCCTATCATCCTCAAATCGATGGTCAATCTGAGAGGACAATTCAAACACTCGAAGATATGTTGAGGGCGTGTGTCTTAGATTTCGGAGGAAACTGGGACTCTCATTTACCATTGGTGGAATTCTCCTATAATAACAGTTATCATTCTAGCATCAAGATGCCACCATTTGAAGCATTGTATGGCCGTAAATGCCGATCTCCTATTTGCTGGCATGAAATTGGCGAGTCCCACGTGATTCGCGCAACAGTGGATTCTCCAATCGTTGGTCCTGAGCTTATCCAGGAAACAACCGACAAAATCACTCAGATTCGCAATAACCTTCTCGCAGCTCGTAGCCGACAAAAGAGTTACGCCGACAAGCGACGCAAACCGCTTGAATTTACCGTGGGTGACATGGTCATGTTAAAAGTGTCCCCATGGAAAGGTGTGGTTCGATTTGGACGCAAGGGTAAATTGGCACCACGCTATGTAGGCCCATTCAAAATCCTGAAAAGGATCGGACCAGTAGCCTACGAGTTGGATCTACCAATAGA